>CM053407.1:98396928-98427065 GCA_028644305.1 Xerus rutilus
AATATATATAAAAATATATATATATATATATATATATATACTGTTCATTGAAAGTGCATATAAAGATGTTTAATATGAAGAATGTAATCTGCTTATAATTTTGTGCAAAGTTAGAAAAATTATGATTGTAACAATTTTTTTCTATTTGCCTCAACAAATGTTTTCAGTGAACAGTGTGCACAACTTCTGAAAATTTGTTTTTTTCTGTTATGTTTGCTAACATGTATTAAAATGCAACTTTTGGGAAAAAAAATAAAATAAAAAAAAATAATTGAAGTTCTTGCAACCGCAAAAAAAAAATTTCTCTTAGTAAATCAAAAAACTTCAAAATAAAACAACATCCATCTACATGTTTATAAGGTATAGAGAAAAAAAATTCAATGATTCGTTCTTAATATAGTTGGTATTCGCATGACTTTAATAAATATATCCCTTGGATGATCCACACAATTAGCCAGAGCACTCTCTTTATATTCACATAATGATACATGAATGAAAGCTTATTATTGGACAAATCTTTGCATTTTCACTATTCTTGTTTAACAGAATATGTGTTAACAGTAATATGGAGATACAAGAAGATTCATGCATGGAAAAATGGAAAGTAGATTGGTGCAGCCATTTAGGGAGAAATCTGGTAGTGCTAAGTCAGACGATATGTGTATTGTGTATATTATTTTTTTACTTATATATCCTCAATAAATTTTTGAAAAGGGTATAGGGTGACTGTATATTCAATTCAATATCACTATAATAATAGAAAGTGGGAAGCAACTTGAATGATATCATTGAAAATTAGAGACACTATGTTATAGGTACTGAGGCATGAAAAGCATTGAAATATGCCTCAACACTACGGACCTAAATTAAAAATCATGAGCCATCCACTCCCACCAAGTATGCACTTTTTGAAATACACAAATAAAAATGTACACACTCAACAAATAAGGATGACTGATAAGGGAAAAAGGGGAGTTGGCTTTGGAGAATTAAAACAAAGGACAAAAAGCAAGCAAAATCTGAAGAGGACTTTAAGGAACTAAGATGATGATGTGGAGTAAGATTAAGACAGAGCATTCCTTCCAGGATATGTTCTTATTTAAAAATTTTATCCTCATTTCTACAAACTGATAAATGCTGGCAGAATGCCATGAATTTAGGTTTTCATTTTATACTTCCAGGCTGATAAACACCAAAAGGTTTTCTGGGTTCACAATTTGTTTAAAACAGAAACGGCAAATGTATGTATTTGCCTATATCTGTAATTATATTATGCACAGTGGATTTTTGATAGAGGTGCCTTACCTATCAGTTTCTTGCGTTGTCCATGATTATTAGTTTTATAATTTTTGATAAAAATTTGCTGTGTGTCTGCAATTATTTCAGCATTTGTGGTCATGTAAGGCTTTATGGGAATTCATTGTTCAGTTCCTATCATACTGAGCATTAGTTTCTAGGACACTTGAGTAACCTTCTATTTTGCTTTAAAAATTTTAATTAGTTTTGCATGGAATTCCTTATGCTTTTAGGAAATAATGAACCTTGAAGACTGATGTATTTGTTACAGAATATGAATGTCTACAACTATGAGATGCACAATGGAATAATGCAATCATATCCTCAGAAAATGGAAACACAAAAGAATAATTATCACGGTGTTATTTTTATAGCTGGGAATGCATATATAATTGATTTAATCACATTTACCACTAATGTATACACTTATCATGATCTTTAATATTGTACATTAAAATGAACTATTTTTTAAATTACAAGAGCTGAATATATTTGTGTGTATAAATTTTCATTATATTAAGCTCTTTAGTTGTCTTCAAAGAATCTATATTTTTACTAATATTTTACATGCATGGATGATCCATTTATAAGAAAAATTTAATAATATTTTCCATTTTTATGCTCAAATTTTTAGTTTTTGCCTTATACTTCTATGTATTCTTTATATATTTTATATATGTAATATATATGTATATAATATATATGTATGTATATGAGACTTTTATTCCCTTATATTGGTTGTTCCATGTATCATTTAATGTTAACATGATTGTCTACTAATTGTTTCCTTAAATTCTATTTTGTTTAATGTTAAAGCTCTACTCTAGGTTTTGAATTTTATATATATCTATGTCTAAATGTTTAATAGCTGGTTGTCAGGGTTAAAAGCCCTGATCCAAGGCGTTTGCTAATTTGCATGTTATAAATACCCCAGCATGGAGACCAGCTTTTGCTTTTTCCAGCCACTGCCTACTACCACCATGCATTGTTTACAGCCCAGATGACTGAGGCTCACTCTCTTTTCTCCTTCTATGTATGGCCACAAACCTAAGTCATCGTAAGCTACTATGAATCAGAGGATAGCTCCATTCCAACCTCTGCTTTCCCCAGAAACCAAGTTTCTAGTCTTCGCCCTTGTGTAGACTACCTTTGGAATTTGGGTTATGGTATTCGCATTCTCAACTGCAGCTACCTATTCTTGGTCCTGAAATTTAGCAAGCCTCAATATCCCAGTCCTATTCATAGTTTTGCATTGTCAATCAAGATAAATTCCCATGACAGTATGTTTAAAATAGAACTATTTTAGTCTCAGTTTATGTGGAGTTTTACAAAGTGAGGCATCAGAAAGCAAAATTCCTGTCACGAAAAGAAGTGCCTGGTAACTAATGCTTCAGGTCATAACTGATATCTATCTTAAAAAATAATTTGGAGAGACCAAGCAAATAAACTTTAGGAAAATAAATTAGGATGGAATCATCAGTGCATAGTGAATCCTGCTTTTCCTGCAAGTCAGAGTGAATTTGTGAGTGTGTAGGCAGGGTAAGAAGTTACTTGACTTGTACTTCCTCTTTGGAGATGTTAGAAGTACATTCCAAGAGAATAAATATTTGGTCCCAGCGGCTGGGCACAATCAATAGCTAGGCTTCTAACAAATCTGACTTACGTACGGATGTAACGTTATGGCTGGTTTGCTACAAAAACCATAAAGCTGAACCAGGATGGGCTTGTACTGCCAGAATTGATTGGGTCTGAGTATGCACAACTATTTTCCATAGTCTATGAATGGGTTAAAAATGAGAGAGAGCAGAGAGGACTCCCTTTAGATGCCATTCAAAAAAACACCAGATAAGGGTTGAGGGTTTCCAGTGGAGTATGTTAGAGGGTTACCACAAGAGAGCTAATAGCTCAGGAAGAAACCATAGTGACCAGCAGGAAAACAAGTGCTTTTGTTTCATTCAAATATAATGAGGAAGATGGAAGATCCTTTAAAGAACTCATAAATTCTTACTATGTTAGAAAAAGTTAGCTTTGACACCAGCCAAGTTCAGAAGGCACTAGAACTCACCATGCTGTTGTTCAGAAAGTAATTTACCTATTTATTTTATCTCTTCTCCTTCCTCACCTATACCCAATTCTACTTTGGATATATCCTGAATCAGCATTGTTAGAAAACATTGAGGACAGGTAGAAGTAATAGTCAAGTAAAGAGTGGAAAAACCAGTCTCTCCTTGTCTTTACCACAGTAGGATCAGAAATAAACTTTGTCTAAACTAAAGTTTAGACTATGATTGAGACTGGACATACTGATTACTGAACTGAGACTATTTTGTGACTACTTGACTTTGGAGGACTTTCTCTATTTGGAAGTAAATGGAGAAAAAGCAGAAGTTGATCTAAATTTTGTCACCAAGGTGGAAAAATATCTCTTCAAAGTAGGTTATCACAAGTGGATGGAGTTTATTGAGTTACTTTCTGATTTTTATTCCAGAGTCTTAATTTTTCAATTTAACAGTTTAGTTTGAAGTTGATTCTGTATGTGCCTTTTTCCTTTTTTTCTTTTCATATGTTTTCTATGATAGCTGCATTTGGAGTAGAGGACTGTTCAAACATTGAACATTGCAAAGCATTAACATGAATCCCACACAGATTACTTTAGAAAAAGAATTTAGAGGAAGCTATCTGCTTCTCCCACTCCCTGCCAGTTTGGTAGTCATTGAATGGAAAGTTAAACATGAGTAAATCAAGAAATATTATCCTATTGTCACATAATTAGAAATCACTCTGGGATATTCAAAATATAAGGCATATTTTTAAGTGGTTTAGTGTTTCATTCAGCTTTTTCATTGTTGTGACAAAATAAAACTAACAAAAATAATTTTAGAGGAGGAAAAATTTATTTGGTGCTCACAGTTTCAGAGGTCTCAGTTCAGTTCATAGACTTCCAAATTTCCTTGCTCCAGGCCCAAGATGAAGGCAGAGTATCAAGGTGGAAAGGAATTACTCCAAATTCATGCCCCCAGGAACCCAACTCCTCCAGCCACACCCTACTTGCCTACAGTTATCACCCAGTTAATTCCTATCAGGGGATTAATGAACTGATTAGGTTAATGCTCTTATAACCCAATCATTCCACCTCTGAATGTTATTGTATTATTTTCCACCTAAGCTTTTGGGGGACACCTCACATCTAAACTATAACAACTGGTAATTGATCTATTATTCATTTGAATCAATAGCAGTTGCTATAAAAACAGAAGCTGAAACATGCTCTGGGTCCTGCTGAGAGTTCCCTAGGAGTAGTTTCACACTATATCCCTATCTGAGCATTTGCATCTGTAAATGTGTGGGTCAGTGTTAGAAGGATGATAGGTATCAATAGATATCACTAAGTCCAAACTGTTTGATTTCTTCTGGGGGACACACAACTCAGAATGATGAATTGTCATGATGATTCGCACATCCCAGTTATGTACTCTATTAGGATATATATTTTGTGATACATCTGCACCCTTCTCATTTTGCCTTTTAACAGATGTGTTAGATGTAGGGAACTACCTGTTATAAAAGAACTTTCATTTTCTTATCATAAAATGAGGAAAGTGACAACTTTCTCTCCTGGAGTGGTGTTTTGATTGTGATGATGGATTCACGTGCATTGATTGAGGAACCTATTCTCTCACTATATTGTTAAGGAAAATAGCTGTTGTGTCATTAATCTACAAAAATTTATTGCCTACAGTTTTAATGATATCTAGAATAGTAGTACTACTTTTTTTGGAGAGGAGATCTCTACATCAAAATCATGGAGAATAGTTGGAAGAGCTGACTATCCCACATAAAGGCCAGTGAGAAGACACTGAGTAGAGATTAATTGTCCTCAAGTCAGAGGCATGCATGCCTTCAGGTAATATTAAAGCTACCTTGGAAATAGATGGATAAGAATACATAAAGATGCATTGAATTCATTCTGACTTAATTACCACAAATGCTTGCCTTTCACTTTTTTTTAACAAGTATTTGCTTGTTAAATAAAAGTCTAAAATGTAATATTTTTTCTTACAATAAAGATGAATCTCCTTACACCTAGATATATTTCTTAGGTCAACAAGATAGATGGAATAAATCCACTGCAAAACCTTCCCAGCAGCAACCCATTCTAGGATATGCTTTAAACATGGAATAAAAAGTGAGCAAGGTGGTAGATACAGTGACAGTACCAAAGGTTGGAATCTCTTAGGGGTTGCCGCATGGCTTCCATAGTGGAGGATCTTCCAAAATCTTACTCACAGCTGCTTAAAGATCTGAGCACTTGACTTTGGACAAACACTTGGCTTTATTCTCCCATAAAATTGCTAAGTGACATTTTATAAAGAAAATTTGCAAATAAAATTTAAGCTGCCCATCCTGAAAGCTGATGGCAGGAACAACTAAATCATCATGTTACACATGTTTGGAAACATTCATTGTATCTGTAAACTTTTCATTTCTTCAAATTACAGCACTCCAAAGTGGTGATTTTATCATTGTTTACTGGGGAGTGATTATACTATAACTATGGAAATATGTTACTGTAACAAAGTATAAAAGAAGTAACAGATGGATATCTATTACAGAACAATTTTGCCTTTCTTTAAATGTGCTTATAGTAAAAGAAAGAAATGAAGTTTTAAAAATACATGAGTAAAATATCTCCAAGAAGAGATTTTTTAAATACTTATCCATTAAACATCAAATGGTGTTTTTTGTTTATATCTGCAAAACATTAAACTGATGTTTTTTTTATATCTCTAGATTAAATTCCTAGGTTGACTACATAGCTGCTGTAAGTAACCCTACCAGATACTTTGTTCAACCTGCTTGCTTTAAAAATTAATAAACAGAAGCCAAGAAGAGATAAACCATTGCCCACAGTTCATTACTAATAATTGCAACAGGCAAGTTTAAAGCAAGACATATTGGCTGTAGACTTTTCCACATTTTTTCTACACTAGATATGTTAATGCTGTTCTTTATTTAAATGATGCACTAATTTTATGAGTTGCATGTAACTGACACCACAAATAATGTCATTTTTTAAAAAATTTCACACTATTCCTTACAAGATTTGCATGTTTTCCGTCTCAGGTCCTTAAATATTACTGTACTGTAACAAAGAGTAATGAGACTTGTACTCATTGAATAAGACACTGAAAGTCTAGTATATATCTTACTTTCTCACAGCATAGAGGTAGTATTATGGGTAGCTCAAGGATAGAGAGTTTGAAATTGGTGATGAGAGACTTGGAAGAATCCATAAAGAAAAAGTGGAAAGAATTTCTGAGTGATATTAAAAATCTACCACAAAATGGTAAAGGTTTCTCATGGGATTAAACTGTATAGTGATGTGATTTTTTCCCAGACGTGCTGTGACTTCTTAAAGAAGATGAAATATCTATTCAAGGAATTGATATTGAATGAATATGTTTGCAATACATCTTAAGGCCAATTATAATCATTCACTTCTAACTCCATATACCTTGCAATGTGCTTCTAGGAGATGTATTCTATTTCTTTTCCCATTTAGACTGAGCTGTGACTTGCTTTGCTCTATAGAATGAAGAAGAAATGATGGTGTACAGGTTACCTGTGTAGATTGCAAGGAGACTTATATGTTTTCTCTCTTTCTGTTTTGGAATTCCTGCCTATCCTGGAAGAGCAGGTTCAGACCAGGCATACAGAAACTGAGGAACCATGTGCATAAGACCTATGTCAGCCCAGCTATTTCAGCTGCAGCCCCTGGTGATGAGACAGAGAAAACAGTCAGAGCCAGAAAAGACATCTATCCAATTTGCTATTGAGCATAAATGTATCAAGGGTCCCATTCAGAACCAGACTCCATTGGTAAACTTGAAGAACACCAAATAAATAAATGATTGGTTTTCAATCCACAAAGTTTTGAGTGCTTTTTTACACAGCAATAGCTAACTGATAGCCCTTGTAGTGCTATTAGGGAAATTGTTTTGAAAGAAAGGAAAGTAAGAATGAAGAAAATATAGGACATGCAACAATGACGATAGATATTATCAAGCATTAAATACAAAGTGAAGGTTTAAATTAGGCTTTCAGGCAGTGGGGTACTATGAACTATCTGAGGAGCAATGCATAGGTGATGAACTGCCAATATTCTTGTAATCCATTGCAACATTATTTTTCAAGTCTCTGTGACCTTTAATTCAAACTGTCAGAAAAGCAAATATATCTACCACTGAAGAACCAATCACCTGGCTTCTCTTTGGTCGAGTCCACTATGACCCAACTATACTCATCTATGGATATATTATAGTTCAGCAGGGCCCACTAGATCTTTGTGAAGACACATATATGCTATGAAATAGATATGAACGTGACTGCAACTGTTTAGTTATAGGCTACCATTGATCTAGAAAGAGGGAATGTAGGAACTTCAGTAAAGTCCAAAAAATATCTAATTAGGAAAAAAAATTTGAGAAGGAAGGTCAGAAGTTTTTTGTTCCTCTTGTTTGTTGTTTTTTAGTACTGAGAATCAAACCCAACTCCTCACACATGGTAGGCAAACTGCACCACTGAGCTACATCCACATCTTGAAGGAAGGTATAGTTAGCATGACTAGTTGGCCTATGTTTGAAGGAGGAAGAGTTTTGGCACAAAGGTGAAAAAATTATGGCCCACGATGGGGCTTGAAATGGGCCGATACCTCTGCCAAAACAGGGGCAACAGGAAGAATGATGTGCAGTATGAGGAATTTCTCCATTCTGAAGAGTCCAGGCTCAGCAGTTATTGACACATCTGCCTGCTGAGGTGACAAGCCAAACCAGATAGTGGGAAAAAAAAAACAACAACAACTGCAGGATCATAAAGCATTTATTCTGAGAACTTTCAGCCCTTAAATATAAGAAGGTACCTACAACCACAAATTCTTTTCCCCCTCGTAGAAAATTTTGAATATTATTAGAAAAATGCAGAAATAAGATCTTATATAATTGGGAAAATATCCAAGAACTAAGTGTGGAAACTAACAACAGATAGTGCTAGCAATTACAAACATGTATAAGCCTTTACTATGTGATAAACCAGGAGCACATCTAAAGTGCACATGTGCATACACACACACACACACACACACACACATTCTTCTCAATTCTTATAATACCTTATGTGGAATTATGGGGATGTAACATAACCTGATATTAACATTTTCATATTTTTTAGATTACATAACTGAGGAAGATTTTGTTTTCCAGATATGATGCATATGCTATGCTTCTAAAAAAAATACCACTTGACAGAGTTCAATGTGTTTCTATTAATAATCAATTATAGTCCTGTGCAGAAGGCAATAAGGAATGATATTTTAAAAATTAGAACAAAACATGGAGCTGGACAAGAAGGGGAAATTTTCTGGAAATTGAAGCAGAATTGGCACCATGTGCTATGTGCTCACAATGAGGTACATAACAGGGAAGGGTTCTGTGGTCCAGCATATGGAATCTACAGACAGAATTCTTGTGTTGGAATCTGTATCCTGCCACTATAGTTGGATGATAACCTTCAAGTTCCTCATTTGTGAAATGAAATTACTGATAGAAATCACATGAAGCACTATTGTGAATTAACATGTTTAGAAGAAGCATTCAATAAATGTTAGCTTTTTTTAAGGCAAAATCAGAGATTTAATTTTTTAAAATATGCATCTTGTACCATTAAGCTTTATACAGACTGGGGGCATTAGTAAAGACTGGACAGAAAAGTTCAAAGACATGCAGAAAAATCACACAAATGTGTGTTTTGAAAAACAGTGCTGGAATAAATATCAGGCCACATAAAGCTGTGAGTCAATATGCAATGAAAATTAATGGTAATTTTTAATTTAGAAAATAAAACTAACTAAAATCCAACCTGAATTTTCAAACTAATGCTAGCAGTGTCTTGGAATAAAAGTTAGGTCTGAGGAGTGAGACTGTAAGTATAAAGCTATCACAATAGAGCCAATAGTAGTAATGACACGAGTTAAGGGTGACAAAATAGCCTTCTCAAGACCATCATATTCAGGAGAACTGAGAAGTGCAAAGTACATAGGACAAGATACCTGGAAAATAAGGTGGAAGAAAAGTGATGAAGAACTAAACAAGACTGTAGAGTCCTGTTCTGGGGACTCTGAGAGGTCAACTTCCAGATTGTAGGTTAAGACAACACAGAACATCATGTGGTCAAAAAGAAAAGGTGACATTCATAACTGGAAAATGTAGGGAGTCTGAGAGATGACATGGAGATACCCAGAGGAGAGGAGAAATCTTTGAAAGATCCTATATTCCTTCAAGTAGATTTTCCCTGAAATAGTGTCTAATCTTCTGTTCATAAATCATCACGAGTTTCTGATTTTTCTTGGGATAAATCCCAAACCTTTACAAAACTGACAGATGAGGCATGACCAGTCTCTTCACTCAGCCTTCTCCCACTCTCCCTTAGTTCATTCATACTTGTCCACACACTGTTTTACAACCAGTAGCAATCCTGTTCTACTTTCCATCCCAGGACTCTTGTCATTCCTCCCTCCCCTTTTAATAAGATTTTCATTCAGATCTTGCTTCAATATTTCTTCAAAGAAATTGACCTTTAAACTTCCTTACTAGTTCTCCTTAACTCTTCTCTTCACACCATACAGCAGTTTTAACTAGCTGATTCCTCCTCAGCCTTTTCCCATCGTACCTCTCTGTGTCCAGTGAATAAATATGGAAGTACATGCACGTGTATGTGGCTGAAAGCCTGAGTCAAGGCTGGAAAAGAATAGGCATTTTCTTGACATGAATGAAGGAATAAATATGTGCATTAGTTTTTTAAGAGCATCTGATGATATTATTTATCATTTTGTTTTGTTTTCTAACCAGTTGGGAGAAGTAAGTGAAAATGAATAGCAAGTTGATTTTGAGAGAAAATAAACTTGCATAGCTCCAAGTGAAGCCCATTTGTTGCCTCACATGTGAGTTTCCTTGGTAACTACATATCTCTGACTTTCAAATGGACCTCCATTTGAATTTTCTCCAAGATGTTAGGCTGTATTCCTCATCAAGATAGGTGTTCATTACAATCACAGTGTGTTTGGAGCCGAGTGGGGAGGAGAGTGTCATTTTTTCCGGGGTAACAGCTGTGAAGATGAACAGATGCTGTTGATTAGCTGTGCGGTGTTGCTGATTCTAAGTAATTGTTATGAGTATTGAAATGTGGCTGAAATGATACGCTTGGCAATATCAATTTCTGTAGCATCTTATTCCTATTCATCACATCTGTATTCTTGTGTTTATCCAGTTCATGGGAATTTTCCTTTTATGATTATTTAGGTTCCATTAGTCATCTCTTCTGTTAACATACCAAGTCGTGGGTATGTTTGTTCATAAATGTTCATGAAGGAAAAATATGCAAGGAAATAGGCTTCTCAAAATGAAGAGCCATAAGGATGAGGTTTCATGCATTCTTATCTACATGGAGTCTGGTAGTGAAATGATAGGGAGGGGGAGAATAAGCATGTTAAATTCACGAATACTCCACCTTCAATCACTCATCAGGAATGGGTTTCATTAAGCTATTTGGAGAGTGCTGCAAATAAGATAAGATGTTAGGTTAAAAACTTATGTGAACCAGAGAGATAGGACCTGTTAAAATTGTTGGGGTCAGTATTGAAAATGTCAGCTCACCAATTTTCTCATCATTGCCCAATCAAAAGAATTTATCTTGGTGTGTGTGATTTAAGTATGGACAGGGACAGCGCTGTCTCTGAGTGCTGTATTTGTAGGGAAAGAACATTGTTGTGATTTTAATCTCAATAGAAGATAGAAGAGAATGATAATCCACTGCCTTTGTAATGAATTTGTGTGGATACCTCTGATGATAGGAATTCACTTTCAGATCCCTTGCAAACCTCAAGATAGAGGGATATGGAATATATGAGCTTCACTTTTTTTTTTTTTTTTGCTGGAGGTCTACCGGGAATTGAACTCAGGAGCACTTAACCACTGACCCATGTCCTCAGCCATTTTTTTTTGTATTTGATTTAGAGACAGAGTCTCACTGAGTTGCTTTGTGTCTCGCTTTTGCTGAGACTGTCTTTGAACTCACAATCCTCCTCTTTCAGCCTCCCAAGACATGGGGATTGCAGGTGTGCACCACTGTACCCAACTGAGCTTCACATTTTTTGACTCCAAAGTTACTCTCCCTGTGTTTTTTTTTCTTCCTCAATTCACTAGTAGTGAAGTTTAGCTGAGATTGATGAAAAAGGGAAGAAATTTGATGAACTTGGATTTTAGAAATTGATAATTATTTAATTTATGACATATTAATGTAGTTGATAAATAATTTTATTGGTTCATAGGCTCATAATTACATTTCTACTTTTGTGTGTCTGTTCTCAGTCCTTTGTTTCCTAAGATAAAGGTTTTTGCTGCTGTTGCTAGTTTATAGAATTTTAAAATATAGAATATTCAATATTAACAAGTTATCTCCATATAAAGATTAAATGACATTATCACTTAAGAAGTTCTATGTGGAAATAAAATTAATTTATATTTTGTAAATGTACTTGGGCAAAATGTTTTGAAAAATACAGAAATGAGTAATAAATGCAGGTAATACTAAAATTCAATTTTTGCAATGTCAATGTAATGAGGAAAAATGTTGATTGATTAAAATGAGAAGTGAGTTAATTGAAAAGCCCCCAAGATCAAATTGAAACTTGAGCTTGTTTTTCTATTTTATTTTACTCTGAAATTATTGCATTATACTACAACATACTTGTGGTCCCAAAATAGTATTTACTATTTACAAACCCTCAACCAGGATTCAATGTCGAAAATTCTGCCTCTTGCCCTGTGGTGCCACAAGCGTAACTATGCCAATATTAATATGCTGAGCTGATTGCACATTAGACTAAAAGGTAACAATCTATGGGCTTTCCTTCCATCTTTCTATTGTCTTAATTTTTGAAGAACATTCTAGAATGTACCAGTGATTCACAACATGGGAAATATATCATGAGGACATAATTCAAGTTGCAGAAGAAACGATATCTCAAAACAGCCAAGAAAAATAAGTATAGTGGTAGAAAATTCATCTTCTACCATACTCATCTAATTCATGTATATAATAAATTTTACTTTTAAAACAATTCTGAGGGAATGTCAATTTATAAAACACCAGCTGGGCATTTCAGAAGTTTTGTTTGTTTTGTTTTGTTTTGTTTTTATTTTGCTTTAACTGTATAGAAAAAAATCTTCAGATCAGGGAAAAATGGGACAATTAAATCACTCCCTAAACCATGGGACAGTCCAGAGGGACAAGGTGAGTCAGTGTATGGTCACACTGCCCCATGCTGAGCAATAAATGTCCTGCTCTTAATTCTCTCCTAAACCCTACTTTTAGCAGCAACACCATCTTCTATCCACAATTTTGAAATTAAAGTGAAAATTATAAATGCAAAATCTGATATAAAATGAATAAAACTGTTATGTTTACCCCACTTGGCATAAAGATTCATATATTTCTTTCCTTTTTTTTTTTTTTTTTGTACTGGGGATTGAACTCAGAGATTCAACCACTGAATCACATCCCCAACCCTATTTTGTGTTTTTTATGTAGAGACAGGGTCTCACTGAGTTGTTTAGCTCCTTGCTGTTGCTGAGACTGGCTTTGCACTCAAGATTCTCCTGTCTCACCCTCCCAAAGTGCTGGATTATAGGCGTAGGCCACCTCCTGTAAAAGATTCACACATTTCTTTACTGAAATGATGTCTAATCAGAGTCCTCTTCCACTCATCCACACAAGAGGTGTTTATTGTGCTTATGTCATTGAAACACTAGAATTCATAGTACATTTTGTTCCAAGTGTTTCAGAAAAGTATTGTATACCTATAGAGCTGCTACTTCAATGAGTACTCAAACACACACACACACACACACACACATCTTTCAGATTCTAGATTGCTTTTGAAGTTCCCTGGACAGTCACATGCTGCAATGCTACAATCTGGAGCCACCATGACCAGACTGACAGCATTAGCACAGAGGCCATGTTCTCAGAGTGCTGCTGACAGCTCCAGGCATTTACTGGGATGTGTGGCCTGGAGAAATTTTAGTTTTATCTTTGTCCAATTTCTCATTTATAAAATGCAACAATACTTATTTTATGAGTTAGTTTAAATGATGCAGACATTGTATCTGTGTATTCAAAGCTCAAGGAGACACATTAAGTACCTTACAAATGGCAATTATCAATGTGACAAAAGTTTTCCTTTTTGGGTTTTATCATTTCTCATAAAGAAAAAAAATCCTATTAATGCAACATTAAGAATTGGTTTTGTTAAAATGGAGTGATTTGAATCACAGGAACTTGCTGGATTTTGGTGATTAATAGAAAGGACCCCTGGAAATTAAACTGATTACTTTAGATGTGCACAATGATTTTAAAATCCTCCTTTTTTACATTTAAGTAGCTTCATAATAATGTTCTTAGAACTCTGAAATTTGGATATAAATTGTACAGGGTAGTTACAATTACACAATTGTACAGGGTAGTTACAATTACACAAAAGAAAAATTAGAAATAATCTTAAACCTAAAATGAACACTATAATCCATGAAGCCATGTTAAGCTATATTCTCTGTTAATTTTCAGTAAATTAAATGCATGCATTCATATTAATAAAATCAATGATAAAGAAAAACACTTTAGTATAAGGTTATAAAATCTATTCTTTAGTTTTTAGTGCCAATCTGACATCAGTAAATAATAACCCTGTAAAAATATGGCTGTCTTCAATTTAGTAACTTTATATTCACTTTGAAAATTAATATATTATTTTATAATATAAAAAATGAATTCTATGGGACAATAAGCACAAAAAGCCTGTCAGTATCAGCATTAAATTGTAATAATTATTTTTTATTTAATCTAACTTTAAATCTTTGGAAACACTTCTTTTAATAATGAAGATTCCTTTGTAATTTCATTTTAACAAGTGAATTTAGTTATTGAAACCAAAATGAGAAAAAAAGTAATTATGGAAAATGAAATTGTTTAAGTTTCAAATGTACAATGTATAATTAGTATCTTAGTGTAATTCCATTGCATAAATACTCTGCCTTGTAATTCTAGAGCCAATAAAGTATTAAATTCTCTCCATAATAGATTCATTTGAAGAAAGATAAAGCCTCTGGAAGTCAATCCTAATGTGTTCCCATTAGGGGTAGTACTACTAACCATGGAATTATTTTATCAGCAAGAAAATAGCTTGCTATAATAGTTATAAATATTGCCAGCAGATGAGGAACCTTTAATGAAGGTCAAGGTTAATTATTTAGCAGTAATGACCACTGTGGTGAGTACTATTGCAGTTTCCATGATAATCCCAGCGGGTTAGGTTTGAGGTGTATATATCTTTCATTCCAAATTGCAAAAGTGTGACCACAAAATGTTTCACATTAAAAATAGATATTTACAAATATCTACTATTTAAGTGCATTAATTAGTTTTCAAAATATGATTTTTTAACATAAATATGTACCGTTACATACACACTGCATGACATATTGATCAATTATTTATATTTTCTAAACTCTTTTTCATAAATATGATCTGGCTATTTAACTCAGTTTTTCCAAAATATATTTATTGTGCAAAAAAGGAAACAGTGATGATACATATTTGACTACAAAATATTCTTCCTCTCTGCACTTGCATGTCAGGATGGAAAGCTTTGGAAAAACAACAGTGGGCAGGTTCCATTGCATTGACTCACATTGACTATGTGAGAACAACCCACCTTCAAGATGAAAAAAATGCATGGGTCACATCCAGATAACCATTACCTCTACCTACTTTATCACTATTTCAAAGTATGTTTTTACTTTTTTGTATCATCAAGTAAGAGTCTGAATTTTAGACACATTAGTTTCACAATCCACAATGAATGCTACCACAAAAAGTCATATATTTAACCATGTATTGGGGGAATCACTTCATAAATATAACAAAAAGTCAATAAAAAATTAAATTTGACATGTCTATCAATATATATGTCACCCAAAGACCTACAGATAAAAGTCAATCCACAGAAAAGTAGAACATATGCACAGAAAACAAACTGATACATATTCAGAAAATATAATAAATATAAGCCTTTAAGGTATAAACTATCAACTCAGTACAGGCTTAAGGGGGACAAATATGGTAGAGTAGAGGAAGGGTGCAATTTCTAATTGGTCCATGGTTCTGAATTCAAGCAGTGAGAATACTGCTTCCCAGTGAAGTAGATATCAGAAAATTCAGTGAAATTCAACATCAGAATAGAAGATGGACAGAAATTTTGATGCTTTAAACATAGGACAAGAAACGATACCTTGAGAATCAAGACTATAATGCTGTGGTGCTAGTTCCCTGTAGAGGGAAATAGCAAAAGATAGATCAAGACAGAGAGAGTTTGAGAGATCTAACCAATGGAAAAATTAAGTCACAGGGAACTGGTGGAACAGAAGAGTGGTTTGAACTTGAGTGACCCAGAGGCAGCACAGCAAACTGGTGCATGAGTGGTGTTCCATGTTTCCCCATGGGATAACAGAGAGTTGATGTTGGAGGAGACCACCCTGAAGCAGGAGGTGCTCCAGCTTCCTCCTGCTATGGCAGCCCAGGAGCCCAGGAATCCTTAACACATATTAGCAACTTGTCCCTACCTGCTCCTGCATAAGAACTAGAACCTACCTGGAAGGGCCTACTGAGGCAGGCAGATAGAGGATTGCCATCACAGAAATTTAGACTGGGATGGAGAGTAGGGTCTGGTTCATTTTCCCTTTGGGTTTATCAGTTTGAGAGATTAGCCAGAGAGAAACCAGAAAATAGAGCCAGGCGCGGTGGCTCAAGCCTGTAATCCCAGCACTTAGGGAGGCTGAGACAGGAGAATTGCGAGTTCAAAGCCAGCCTCAGCAACAGCGAGGCGCTAAGCAACTCAGTGAGACCCTGTCTCTACATAAAACACCAAATAGGGCTGGGGATGTGGCTCAGTGGTTGAGTACCACTGAGTTCGGTCTCCAGTACCAAAAAAAAAAAAAAAAAACCAGAAAATAGGAAGGCGGAGCACATTTGCACTCCATCTGATCCTGGGAAGAATACATTTGTGGGCAATGGACTATATAAGACCAGGGGAGACTTAGTCGTTTGTCCCAATAGTGGAGTTCTCAGGAGCCACCCCCAGCTCCAGTTCCATGTGGCCAGATCCAGATGCTCAGCAAAGATCAGCATCTGCCAGGCAATAGGGTGGGTTTAGTTATTTTCTCTGGAAGAGATCTCTCATGACAGTTATGTTTTTGTTTTGTTTTGTTTTATTTTGTTTTGGGTACTGGATATTGAACCCAGGGCACTGCACCACTGAACTATACCTCCAGTCTTCTTTCTTTCTTTATTTTTATTTCAAGACAAGGTCTTACTGAATTGCTCTGGGCTTTGCCAAGTTGCTCAGGCTGGCCTTGAACTTGTGATCCTCCTGGCTCAACCTCCAGAGTTGCTGGGATCAGAGTCCTGCCCTGCCTGCCCAGCTAGCTCACAATGAAGTTCAAAAAATTGGTAAGAACTAAAAGATACCAACCTGACCTTTACATTTAAATCTTTGCATCAACCCTGCCCTGATGGTGAATCTACTTAGTTTGCATGGACAAAACTTTGTCACTACTTCTCATTCTGTCTTAAACCAGCAAGAAGTTGAGAGCAATTATAAACTGCTTCCATTCCAGGCCACTCCAGTTGAGAGCTTACTGAGTAACTCAAAGGAGACAGGTTTAGCAACACAAAGAAGTTGCTCTCCCAAAGGGCCACATTATCCAAGAAGAAAGAAAAAAATGTTCAGTAAGGCATAGGCAGTGAACTGCCATTCTTGTCAACACTTTTGATTACCTTAACAAAGATGATTCTTTCATTTTTCATTGAGATTTTTTTCCTCATTTTTATCATTTTTCTTCTTTTTTTGGTCTGTCTTTCTTTTGTTATTTCCTCTTCTTTTGACTGTAGAGAGATAGAGTTTTTGTTTTGGTTTGACTTTCCTTTTCTAGCTTTGGCTCTCACTTCGTTTCTCTTATTACACTTTCTCTTCTCTTTTCAATAGCCAAATTAATGCTTCTTCCTTTTACTCTCTAATTATTTATTTAATTTTTTATCTATCTATTTATTTCAGTTATTTCTGACTCCTCTATTTTTTATACCATTACTTTTTACTTCACTCCCTCTTTAACTCACCTTTTGAACAATTTAGATTTTCTTTGCCTTTCTGCTCTATTTTCTGTCTTTGTTAAATTAACTGCAATTTTCCTATCTTCAAGAAAAATTTAGTTTATATAATTACTGCCCACACCATTTATGTTGTTGCATTATACTGAGGAGGGCATAATTGATATCTGCTATATACTTTAATGCTACATGAAGTTCACAACTGTTTAACGTTATTAAGTGCTAATCCTTGCCATTTCTCTTTTTGTAGTAAGTAACAATGTACATGTCATAGTTAAGTACAGGACATCTGTTATTATACTGTATATTGATCACTACTGTTGCTCCTGTTGCTTATTTCTTTTTTTTTTTTTTTTTTTGAGAAGGGCTAGAAAGCAACTGTACTCCACAAGTTTACCGATAGAGACATTGCAGCTAAACTACAGCCACAACTCAGCAAAATAACACTACTTCTTCCTCCACACACAAACCAGTCTACTCAAGCTTCAACTATACTTTAAAACAGAATAGGGGTGAGAAAAACTCCAACTGAAAGTCTAGGGCTCAAGTAGGAATGACTAGAAGGAAATAGCAGATCCCACTCATGAATATATACTCCTAGAGAAAAATTCCAAAATCATGGCTCATAAAAAATCCACAGTATTACAGTAGAGCTACCAGAATGTCAGCAGTTCTACAGCAGCAAACTGAGAAGCATTGGTGATCAATACTAACACTTGAACTAAACTAAATGTATGCATTGAAGCTAAAAGATACCAACAATACATACTGTTTCCAAATTGGTAGCTATAAAAAAAAAGAACACTCTCACAAAGAGTAGGAACCAATCTTACCAGATACACAAATCCAAGATCTCTGAAAATCAAGGAAATAGACAAATAAGTTTACTCCCAAAAGTTGCAATCGCTTAACAAAGGAACAGCCATGGAAGGGACTGACTGTTCAGAGAAGTAATTTTAAAAATAAATTATTAAAATGATTAAAGAACTAAAAAAAAGGTTTACAAAATGAATTAAGGTGTGAATTAAGAGAGAGATTATAGGAGGTGAAAGACCATTTCAATGAAGAGATAGAGATTGTGAAAGAAAATAATCAGAATTCCTGGAAAAGAAAAACACAATAAATAAATTAAAAAATCACCAACAGACTAGATTACATAGAAACCAGACCCTCAGGCCTCAAAGACAGATTCTTTAAGTTGAAACAGTAAAGTGAAAAAAATAAAAGAACTTGATAAAAATGTATAAGAACTCTAGGACAACATTAATAGACCAAACTTAAGGGTCAGCAGGACAGAAGAGAGCAGAAAAATACAAGCTAATGACATTGAAAGTATTTCAGTGAAATAACAGCAGAAATTTTAAAAAGAATTTATGAATAGAATGGAGATCCACATACAGATTGCATGTAAAAACCCAAATTGACATGATAAAAAAGAATTTCTCCAGGACACATCATAATCAAAATGCATAACATAGAGAATAAAGATAGAATATTAAAAGCCACAAGAGAAAAATGTCAGAACACATTTAGTGGTAAGCTAATAAGACTTCTTTCAGACTTTTCAACTCAGACTCTAAAAGCCAGGAGGGCTTAAAATAAGAAAATCTAAGCTCTGAAAGAACACAACTGTCCACCAACGTTGCTTTATCTGGTAAAGCTATCATTCAGAATTGAAGGAGAAATGAAAACCTTCTGCAGTAAACAGATATCAAATGGAAAAATCTCTCCACAAGCAAAATTAAGCAAATGAAAATTAAGAAAATTTAGATCTATGAAATACACCAAAATGACTGAAAATAATAAACCTTTCCCCATAATAACTCTCAATGTAAATGATCCCAACTCTCCAATTAAAACTCATAGGCTGTCAGAATGTATTAAAAATAAAAAGATCCAACCATATATTTTAAAGATACTCATCTTACGGACAAATAAATACAAAAACTGAGAGGAAAAGAATGAAGAAAGTTATAAAGGGAGTCTGAACAAGCTGGAGTAGCAATTCTCAACTGACAAGACAGATTTCAAGCAAAAATTAGTGAGAAGAGGCAAGGAAAATTACTATATGCTATTAAAGAAGGCAGTAGAATAAGAAGATATATTAGATATAGATATTTAATATTTATACTCCAAATATTGATGCGCCTAATTACATAAAATATTTCTTGACAAAAATAGCCAGGCCAAAAAAAATCAAAAAATAAATTTCTAAACTAAACAATTTAATAAATCACATATATCTAACAGATATTTATAGAATATTTCACCTAGAAAGAGATGAATACACTTTTTATCAGCAGTTCATAGAAACTTTTCTAAAATACAATATAATTTAGGACATAAAATAAGTCCTAGCAAATAAAAAATGCTCAGTATTACTCCATGTATATTATGGATTGAAATTAGAAATCTGAAGAAAGAAGACTTCAGAAATTACATAAACATGTGAAGACTGAATAATACTTTTACTGCATGAAGAATTGATCATGAAAGAAATAGCAAGAAAAAAATTTTAAAATTTCTAAAATCAAAGCATAATACAATGTACCACAATCTTGGGGACACTATCAAGACAGTTCTAATAGGGAACTCTATAGCATTAAGTGCCTATAGAAAGAAAGAAAGAAAGAAAGAAAGAAAGAAAGATCACAAATAATCAGACTGCAGCTATATCTAAAGGCCCTAGGAAAACATGAATGATTGAATTCCAAAATCAGTAGAAGACAGAAAATAATTAAGATCAGAGCTGAAATAATGAAATAGAAAATTTTTAAAAACACAAAAGATTGATACAACAAAGAGTTGGTTCTTGGAAAAGTTAACAAAATTGATAAACCACTTGCCACTATAAACTAAATAAACAGAAGTCCAAAATCAGCAAAATTAGAGATGAAAAAGGAGACATCAACAGATACATTTTTGAAATGCAGGGAATAATTAGGGACTGTTTTGAAATCTTATATTTCACTACATTGAAAAATCTAGAAGATATTGACAAATTTCTACACACAAATGACATAGCCAAATTTAACCCTGAAAATATAGGATTTAAACATCAAACAAAAGATTGAAGTAGTAATATAAAAAGCCTTCTAACAAAAAAAAGACCAGGACCAAATGGCTTCTCAGTTGATTCCTTCCAGATCTTTAAAGAAGAACTAACTTCAATTCTCTTCAAATTATTCCATGAAATACAAAGTGAGAGAACACCTTCATACTTACTCTTTGAAGCCAGTATCACCTTGTTACCAAAACCAAATGGAGAAAAAATAAAGAAAACTATAGACAAATATCCTTGATGAACAGTGATGCAAAAGTCCTCAATAATACATTAGCAAGCAGTATTAAAAAACAGGTTAAGAAGATTATATACCATGATCAAGCTGGGTTCATCACAGCAAGTTTTGTTCAACAAATATGAATCAGTAAATGTCATGAATCACATATAGAATCAAGGACAAAATTACATGATTATTCATTGAATGCAGAAAAAGCCTTTGACAAATTTCATTACCCATTCATGTTAAAAGCACAGAATAAACTAGAGATAGAAGGAAATTTCCTGAATATCTTAAAAGCTATATATGAAAAACTGGAAGTCCAGATAATAACATAATGGAGAAAATCTGAAAATATTTTCTCTAAAATCAGGAACAAGAAAAGTACATACATTCTAACCACTTCTATTCAATATTGTTCTTTTTTTATGGTGCTGGGGATTGAACCCAGGGCCTTGTGTATGCAAGGTAAGCACACTACCATCTGAAAAGAACTATTGGAGAAGCATGATTCTTGGTGACCTTTGATCAGGTTCCAGTGCCTAATTGTATTACCAGATAATTAGGGGATGCATTGTTGTGGTAAAGAGCAGAGTAAACATTAGACACAACCAGACCTGGTCAGAGGGAGAACAGAGGTGTGGAACAATTTCCTCTGAGGATTCCAGTGCACCCTACTCCCTCCAGCATAATATATGGAGCTAATATGAGGGAGATTCCCTTCTTTCATTGTGACACAGCTTTATGCTGATCAAATTTGAGAGACTATAGATTACTTTTTAGAGTAAATTTGTCTTGCAAATTCTTTTGAAATATTGCAATGATTCTATTTCCAAGTAAAGTAATATAAATTAAATTAAAACACCCAAGTTTCTCTACATATTGTGTATTTTTAAATTGTCAAACTTCCTTTCTATTCAGCTTGCTCCTGTGCATGGCCTTCCCTTTACTTGCTAGTGAAAATCTCAGGATCCTTTAGAAAGTCAGGTTGAGGATGGAGGGGCTCCATCTTTGCTCCATCTTTCTCTGTGTCTTAATAAAGGAAAGATAAAGTTTGGGAAAGGCCCTGAGTCAGTTGTATGTTTGTTTGTTTGGTAAACAGAATCATGCAACTTTTTCTATCTTCAACATTTTGATCTCATAAATTTATTACTCTATAGTTTGAAGTTCTTGGGTAACTCAAACTGTCTTCCCATCACTTTTAGTAAATGCTTACTACTGCATGACACAGCAGAACAGTTTTTCAGGCTGAAGTACATATTTCCTTGCTATCTACTCCTCAATCTTAAGGAAAATAGATTCCGGTTACATGCATCCCTCTCTCTGTCTATCGCCCCACATCCAAATCCTTGGAAAAGGTAAGTGCATGGGTTAATGAAACTTCAGAAGGCCAGAAGGACAAATTCTGGTGGAAACTGTTTATTATTTCCCACAATCATTCCCCTCCCTTTTCCATTCAGAAATAGAATGCAGCCCACATTGCATACCCACCCAGTTTTAGTTAGGTCCATGGCAGTCAAACCCCATACTAAATTTCATAAAATTCCTGGTAGCTATTGGTGCATAAACTTAGGAAAATGAGATGTGAGTTGAAACATCCTAATCATTTAATTCAAGAGACTCTTACTGTAAAGTTTGTCTTGACTTTTCCCAATTGGCCAGTGGCATTCATTTAGGCCACTGTGACCTCCCTGTACCCAGAGCCATAACCTATATATTAAGGATGACCCAACTCACCTCCCAGGTTGCAACCTGAGTGGTATCAGGTACTAAAGTGTAAACAATTCAAAATAGAAGTAAACTTTCATCGTATAGAATCCACTGTACTTTGCAGTCTTTTAGAGAAGTTTTATTCCTACTCTGAATAACACAATGGCTTATCAGGCCGTTTGGTTCAACACTGTCTTTGCCCTGCTTATCTAAGCACAAAGTTTCCTAAGAAGAAATAAACCCTACCCATTATTTAGCAGTAGTTCCTTTTCTTCCCTTTCCTCTAATATGAGCAGAGAGCTCATTTCTAGGGAGACCCCACTAATATCTCCACCTTATATAATTGAATCCCTTATAGCCCTGCATTCCACAGATGCTGAACTCTGAGGAAGGGCTGTTGATCTTTGTTCTAGATCTCAGTTGGCTTCAGCCAGCTCTTCATTGCTTTGCATTTTTTCCCAGTTCATCGTACACAGGAGCACTTTCTTATGTATAAAACAACACTATAATTTTTTTTTTCTTTGCTTAATCTATCAGTTGTATGTTATGTGTCTGGAGACGATGGGATGCATCAAAGCATAGACTGATTAAATTATTGCCTTAACATTCTTTTGAAAGGGCCCTAAGAAAAATATGTCAGGTTAACAAAATTTTATATACATCGTTTTGTTCATTTCTTGGTGGATAAAACGAATAGAACTTTTTTTAAAAAAATGTATTGTCCAAAAGGGTTTTCTAATTTAATATGGGTGTTTTAAAAATGATAGATAAGTGGAGAAGCAGCTGAGCAGATGGGTTAGTGTTAGGTATATGGGAGAGGTTTGGGATCTTGGGAAGATCTTCAGTGATAAAACATATTCATAGGTGTAACTCTAGCTGATGGGACTGTATTTTCCCTTTAATTTTCCTTGCTTCTGTTTTTCTATATTAAATACACATTACTTTCATAGAAAAACTTATTTTTATTTAAATGAAATTTATAAGGACCTATTTTTATACATATTTTAAAATTTTGCTTATAAGATGATCAGAAAAAAAAAAACAGGCTAGGAATGATAATAAGATAGTTGTCAGCTAACTGTCAGAAGTGTCCTGCATAACATTGTTATGATTTCTTCTTCTTGGAAGAAATAATAGAAATGTCGTAACACATTTAGGTTACATATTGATTATTTTTGGATCACTGAACAAAGCCAGATGGAAAGCTTGCTTTGTTTTGTTGTTTTAATATTAGCAAAACAATCTGTTTTCCCAAGTCACATTGTCTGGTGATGTAGTAATGAGTAGCCATTCTTTCTCCATTGCCTTTGACTGGCTCATATGGGAAGAGAAATGAGTGACAGATGGCTTATTGCATTGAAGGCAGTGCTTCTATTAAGAGTAGTTCTCAGCAAGGAGCAGAAGTGGACATGCTTGGACAGGCACTAGAAGCAGGATGGGTGCCAGGCCACGACTGGAGGTTGCAGTTATATTTGCTTTCTTTGCCTAATCATGAGATTTAATCCTAGTTTTCCAGAGAGAAGAAATAGAGGGAACTGCAATATTGAACCTAAGTTCATAAAGAATGATCAACACTTTACCCTCCATCAGTCATATTTATGACAGGGGGACCTATCTGGATAAAATAATACTACTAACAGATAGTTGGGTTAAATCATCTTGGTATGAATTCATCAAATAAAATACTGTTTACTTGCACATATGAGAGAAAACATTCAACCCTTGCTTTTCTGAGTCTGACTTATTTATCTTAGCAGGATCTTCTCCAGTTCCACACATTTATCAGCAAATGACAGGATTTTGTCCTTCTGTCTGATTAAATAAAACTAAGGGAAAAGTGGGTAGAATTGGATATCCTAATATAGGAAGACAGCAGACTAGAAGGAGATCAAGAGAAAGGGATGACAAAGGGCAGGAAACAAGTAATGAATCTAACAAAATTATTCTGTGTGCATGTATAAATATGCCACAATGATTCCACCTATATGTATATCTATAAAGTACCAATCAAAAATAAATAAATGAGTGAAAGAAGACTAATAGAGTAGAGGAGGAAGAATAGCGGGAGAGAGGAGAGGAGAAAAGCAAAGTGGGAGAAGGGGACCATGGACGTAAATGGAGTGACTCAAATTCCATGCTTGTATGATTTTGTCAAAATAAACCCCAAAATTATACATGACTATAATGCACTAACAAAAAAAGAAAACTATGGTTCACTTTTGTTAAAGTTTGTAGTATGAAAATTATTCAGTTTGATCCAATGATAGTTCTCGGCAGGAAGAATTCAAAGAAATTAAAAATTTAATAAAAATATTGGTCCAAATGCTATTATGCAAATCTACCTTATACAACATATTTGCAGTTTCTAGTTATCTGACAGGTCATAGGGGTAAATCTTCCTTTGGTTACCTTAAAGGGGCCAGTGTAGATCATGGGAAGCTTTCTAGGCTTAGTTTCTCTTTAACAATATCATTTAGTATTTTTGGCCTTTGAAGGTCTCAACTGCCAAGTAAATAATCCTAGCCAGTTTGAGTCATTGCATCTGATACTTTTTTCACCTTCTTTATATTCCTTTCTTTTTCTTTTAATTGTCAATTAGCTTGCTGTGAAGAAAACTCTTTACTCTGCAATTGCAGTCCCCAAAATTTCCTAACAGTTAAAATTAAACAGTTAAAATGGCAGTAACCTTTGTTAACAATTCACCTTTCTGGAATTTACTGTTATATTACAAAATAAATTTTAGAATATGTTTTGGGAAAATATTTTTAAACACACAAGTATATTATTACTTTTTGCATATTAGGTAATGTTATATAAAAAGAATCAAGCAGTATGTAAAACACATTTTCTAATTTTTTATGATAATAGAATCTGTCTTAAGCAAATACTTGGAGAAAGAAAATGCTTCCTATCCCTTAATGCAAGTTTTATGTGTTATTTTCTTCTCCAAAAAAATTCTTTTGACTGATTTAATGTTTAACACATATAAAACTATTTTTGAATATGAGAAATAATGACTGTTACCGAAAACTTGATTTTTTCATTAAATGCAGTAATATTGTCTTAAAAGACTTAATGTACATTCTTAATTGCCTAAATTAAATTTGGAGTATAATTAAGTGCTAGAGTTCCTTTTTTTTTACCTTAAATGTTAGGTTTAATGTTACAATTTAATTACATATATATGTATGTGTATGTGTGTGTGTGTGTGTATAAACAGCTATCCCAGTAGACCTCAGTATTAGTTTTCCACTTGGAGATTTTTTTGTTTTATAGTCTTCTTATGAGAGATTTTAGTTTTTGACTTTTGCCTTTAAGAGTTGAGATTCATACACTTTATATGGGTATCTGTGCTAACATGGATGCTGTACACCCTGTCATTGGACAGAGCACCACAGTATGATTTTTAACTTTACCATGTTTTCATGAAAGGAAATTATTTTTTTTACTTTCTTTAGCAATAATCATTTCTATATTTTTAAAATAAATTATACTCTTACCCTGTGATTTGCTCTTTTCTACAACAAGGTTCTCGGCCACTAGACCACAAATATCATGCCTTCTTCACCTGAGTACATGTATTTGTTATTTAAAGATATTATAAATGGTTTGTTTCAATTCATCACAAAAAGAATCTGATTCATTTATTATTGTTCATTAGTTTTTCATTATTTTGTTACTACTCTATATGTTAACAATTGTGAATCTTCTTTTTAAAAAATCCTCAACTTATTTTTCAGTATAAAAATTTTGTTGTAGAAAAACATTTCACACATTCTATTAATGTCACCAATGTATCAAAAATTCTTAAAACTTTGGACTGAGTGTGTAGCTCAGTGATACAGTTTGTGTGCTTAGCATGGATGAGGCTAAATTCAATCCCTAGTACCATAAATAATCTTAAAAATTAGAGCATCCAACTTATTTTACATACTTCTCAGTTTTACTATTAAATATGAAAAATTAAGTAGCCCAATAAAGATTCATCAGGAATTTATAAACTAAAATTTGGCTATATATGGAATTAAATGTGAGCACAGCAAGTACATTGATCATGAGGCAAGAGTGAACAAAGTAGGTTCAAAGATAAGAAAAATTTCTGAATGTCTGGAAAGATGAAAAGAGTTTGAAGATGATAAGATGTGGGCCAAGGCAGATTCTGATAAGACTTGAATTCTATGGAGTCATGGAAGGGTTTTGAAGGAGTAATACAATCCTATATGCTGTATCAAAGATCATTGTCTGCTATATGAAGACAATAACAAAAAGGGGCTGGGGAAGAAACAGAGAGCCCAGGAAGGAGGTCAACAGGTAAAATGGGTGATTGTTAGGACTCTAGTCATAGAAGGAAGAGGCAAGACAAGTCATCTTATACAGATTTGTTTTAAAAATAGATATGACAGAGTTTGGTAATGAGTTAATTTGAGTTATGAAAATGAAAAGTAAAAATTAAACCCAGGAAATTTTGGCCTCAGCAAGTCTGAAGTATATTAGACCACCTGCCCCAGTTAGAGACTCTGCTGGAGAAGGATATGGGTGGGAAATAAATAGCATTGCTTTCTGAATAGTGAGCAGAGATATGAGGCAAGCAGTTGGGTGTTTGATACTAGAGCCCAGAAAAGAAGCTGGGGCTAGAACATACATTTAGGAGAAATTGAAGATTACACTGTATATAAAGCCACTAGACGAATGAGATGTCCAAAGAGAATATGAGGCCATGGGAGTGAATATGAGTAAAGACTTAAGCCTCTTTGGGCCATGTTTGTTTATGTTGGATTCTAGTGCATCTGTAATTTCTACTGTCCTCATTTGATACATGTTTTAGTTGTAGGTAGATCTGTAAGGCCAGCTTCTTTGTTTAGCTCAAAAAATGATTTGTTTTACTTTTATGTCACATCTGTTTTGATTTAACACTCCCCTTAGGAGCACCTAAAATTCTTAGGTTGAATTTTCCTTTATCTCTCAACTTATTCAAGTAGAAGCCAATCTGGACTTAGGTAAGGACAGATAATTCAAAGACTATTGCAAAAGGGGAAAGAGATTATTGCAATAGGGGGAAGGAAATATTGCAAGAGGAGAACACTCCAGCTATAAGGTTCATGTGTCTCAAAGATGCGGTAGAAAGGACTTTTCTTGTATAGAAAGGAGTAAACAAGTCTAGAAAGAACTGAGTGTAGGATATTTGGATGAGCAAATAGTGTAATAGATAAATTGAGGAAGGAATTTTTTCCGTGATGTCAATTGATTCTGAAGGAAGTCCTTAAGGAGAAATTGTTCCACTTTCTGTTGCACTTAAACTCAAGAATTGGTCAAAGTCTAAGGACCCAAAGAAGGAGTGAGTACTGATTAAAGTTTGATCAAGTCAAGTGAGAAAACTTTGTACAGCTTGGTGGAGACATATATTTCTCCTCATTGCTTGCAAAAAAGCATGGAGATTTCAAGGATCTGTGTGTAGAATCTGTGTGTGTCCTTTTCATAGATAAACAAAGGGAGTTTATTGAAAGAAAGGTAGTTCTCTGTAATGAGTTAATACAAAAAGGTGGGGAGATATTTTAACTATTGCTGTTTTTCAAGAGCACAGAATCAGGCAGAGTTCACCATTTTCAACGTCAATAACATATTTTCATCTTTTTCATTTTGTTTTTTCATCTTTATTCTGGGAGAAAACTCTAAAAATTATTCTTAACTCTTCTATTTTCCATGCATTTGTGTTCAGTTTCCAATAAGAATCTGAAGTTTGCTATTGCATTTTCTATTTCCTTGAACTTTTTGCACTGATATAATTGATTTACCTATTTGTCTTATCTTGTTTAGGCTTGCCTTGTAGATATGCTTTCATGGAAGCCTTGTCTTGTCTTGTATCCTACTGTTTATACTAGAGCACTTTCTATATTTTATCCTCATTTTTTTCTAGAAAATATTCAGAGTTAAATTTTCCCTGGAACTCTCACAGACATATATCAAATTCCTCTTGTGATTTGCAAACCATCTTCTTTGTTTCTATACTTTTACTATTATTTTCCCCTTTATTCAGCCTGCAATGAATATGGCTGCATATTTAGTATTTATCATTATCCATGATGATTGCTTTGTGCTGAGTCTTGCTCTTTATCCAATTGTTGTTTGCAGATTTCTGATTTTTGATGCAAAACTACAAGCAGGTATGCTTAAACACATATTTCAATCTCACTGTGCAACTTGCTCTCACATAGGAAGGTTTGCTTTTACTGCTTCTCCAAAACATTCAAACATTGACACATATCTAGTAAGTTTGAAAATACACTTCAGTTATTGATTTTCCTACCCAGATCTCCTTCATAAATATTTGTCAAGAAGTGATTCTTTACTGACACTCCAAATTTCTGATTTATGTGTTGTTTGAGTGAGAGAGTCCATAGGTTCAAAATGTCAAATTTATGCTCCAGAGAGATTATTGCTTTAATTTTGCTGGTAGAGAGCATGACTCTCAGAAGCCAAGAATACTATCAGAAATCAATGAATGAAGAGACTATCAGATGAGCATGACTCAGTAATGTTTCCTTAATTCCTCTATTATTATTCTTACTTCCAGTTATTTACTGATGCTGCAGGTACTTAGTAGGCTATGTTTCCTTCAGGTTTTTGGAGTAGATTAAATTATAATGTTAGTTTCTATTGTTATGCTGGTTTTGTTTATATTTTTACCATATTTTCAGTCTTTTAAAAAAATTTTAGTTGTTGGTTGATAGTATATTTAGGATATGTGAGAAATTGAATTTTCAGCTATACACCATTTGAAACTAAAAGCCAGTATTTACCCAAATGAGTAGAAAAGAATGTTGAAGCTATGCTACACAATAATCCAAACTCAGCCATACATACAATTTAGGTCAACCCAGATCAGACTCATGGCAAATTGGGTTATACTTTTTATTGTATTATATTATTTCATAATAAATTAAAACAACCAAATTATTCATTTTAACAAGTTTTAGAACTGTCGAGTGAATTGCCTTTGCAGCTTGGTTAGATTGTATATATCTATTTGCTCAAACTAAAATACATTGGTGAAATTCATAAATCATTCAAGCAAAGTAGCTTTTAGAAACACTAGCATGAATTTATTTTGCACCTTCTTCTGGAGCAACTGGTTATGCAGCAACTCATTCTTTGTTATTACATGTTAACTCTTTTCAATTCTTTATCTAGGGGTCCTTTTTACAAACATTTTAGTCCAATATTTCATGTTGGCATATAATTACCTGATCAAAATAAAATGTTTTCATTGCACATAACAGATATTATGGCTGAATTTTCTAAAAAATTTGTCTTGAATTATAATAGCATAGATTGAGTATGATTCAACTATGCTTATGTAATTAAAATTATTTATTTTAAGCCGGGCGCGGTGGCTCACGCTTGTAATCCCAGCACTTAGGGAGGCTGAGACAGGAGAATCGTGAGTTCAAAGCCAGCCTCAGCAATGGCGAGGCACTAAGCAACTCAGTGAGACCCTGTTTCTACATAAAACACAAAATAGGGCTGGGGATGTGGCTCAGTGGTCGAGTGCCCCTGAGTTCAATCCCCAGTACCAAA
>CM053407.1:98427565-98475476 GCA_028644305.1 Xerus rutilus
TTATTTTATTTTTTATTTATTTTATTTTTATGTAAAATAATTTAGTATGAATTTAATGAATTTATTTTCACACTAGTACTTTATAATCTTCTATATATGTTTTTAATGTAAAGAGAACTATTAGGTTTATACTCAACCAAAATCAGACATTTTTAAAAAACATTATAGATGCAATCATGCTTAATACAATTCTGATTGACTTGATATTTGCACAGATATGGAGCATTTAAAGAGGGTCATGAAGCTAAATAAGAATCCTTAGAGGATATATTTTCAAAAACACCACTATAATACAAGTAATTCCTACTGATTTCTCCCCTTTAACACTTTCACTTTTACTTTTATTTATATAGTAGCCAGAGAGCAAAGAAATAATCCAATGGTCCTGCTTGTTTCAAATCTCTTGGCAAGTCGTTCTGTGTAAAAAGTGCTAGCAATACAATATACAGTGTCTCAGTCTTCAGGACAATCAAATTGCTGATTGGAACTTTACTTCTTTCATCAAATTTTCTTTTTTAAAAATTTTAAAAGATAGCACATTAAAAAGCTAAGTATTAAACCCACTTATTATATCAACTAATTGCATTTTTCAAATTTAGTAATGATTCTGCATATATATAATATATAAGTAACTATCCTTTAATAGAAATAAGTATGTTTCATTTTATCTTTGATCATTTAATATACTTGGAATATTAATAGTTACAAGTATTTAAGGTAAGGTTTTTTGTCTCTAGAAATTATATTTAATAGAAAAGAAAGTTTCAAAGTAATCATTTTAAAATATAGGCTATACCAATAACTGTTGATTAATGAGAGAAAGGAAAATTTATTCTCACTGAGGAGGAACATCTGCATAAGTGAGCATTTGACAGGAATAAAGATAGAAGATATTTAAAAATAATGATAGAATACTAGATTTCAGTAGTGTCTGTAGTAATATTTTCTTTTTTTATCTCAGAATTTGTTAATTTTTTAATTTGACTTTTTCCTTCTTTCCTTAGCTTGGCAAGGGTTTGCCAATTTTGTTTGTCCTTTCAAAAAGTCCACTATTTATTTCATTGATTTTTGTAGTTTTTTATTCTCAATTTTATTTACTTCAGTTCTAATTTTAATTATTTCATGTCTTCTACTGATTTTGGTGTTGGATTATGCTTTTAGGGCAAGAAGTAAGTTTAGATTATTTATTTTATATCTTTCTATTCTATGAACCTTTCATTTCATTTAATAGATGAGCTCAATTCTACAAACCTTCCTCTTAGAACTCCTTTCATACTGTCCTGAATATTTTGATGTTGTATCTGTATTCTTTAGAAATATGAAAAGTTATGTGTTCACAGAAAATAAGCATAATATTCCTAAAATAGAAAATAATTAGAATGCTAGACCTTGAATGGTTTAACATATATCCTGTAATGTGAAGAAAAAATAACATTGTGAAGAAAAATCAGGCAATCAGGAACTGAAGCATGTCTGAAGAAAAGAATTAGTACATCTTTACGTGTGTTTTGTTAGACATGATTGTGGCAATGCGATGGAGAATGGAACTCAAAGGAAGACTGGACACAGGAAGCATAACTGGAAGCAGCTCTGAAGATGTGATGGTGTCCTGAATTTTAGTATTATAAACTGTTACAAACAATGAAAACAGATTTGAAAGATATTTTATCTATAAAAATCACTTGTGGAAATGTGAGAGGAACAATGAAGACTCAAGAAATAAACTTGCTTGAAGTAATTGTGTACTTATTGGAGATACAGAATGCAGTGGAGGAGATTTCTGAGAGTCTAGAATGAAAACATATCTCATTATTTTAGTTTTATGTTTTCCAGGTGGCCTAAGGCTTTTAAAGCAGTCGCAAATGCCCGTATTGAGCTCCAAAATGAAGTTTTGGTTTTTATATGATATTTGTCTTTTTGTGGTGCCTGGAATTACTTTAATAAAGTATGATCAGACATATAAACTTGGAAAAGTTTGTGATAAAGGGAAAGGTTTCTGATATACACATAGTAACCTCAAACAAGAGACAGCCCGTTTCACAAGGCCAGCAAGTGCGGTGACCAGGCAAAGGGAAGAACTCCAGGCCGGAAATAGTAGTGTTCTCCTGTGAGGAGACGGGAAATGCAAGGCTGGCAATTGAACAGGTTTAAGTTGGATAGTTTGAGTAATATGGCAGGCTTTTGACTATAGAGGTGGTCTCTAGTTGTCTGGCACCTAGTCTTATTGTGCCAGAGAGAAAGAGACCAACAAAAGGAGGTATTGGGTATCATTCAGGATTAGTTTCTTGCCATATCAAGGGCAAGCTCTCAGGAAAGTTGTTTACTACCTCTAAGAATTAGTTAAGTCTGAAAGAAATAGTCCCTCACAGTTCAGCAAAGCCCCAGATGTCACAGCATCAAGAAGGAACACAACAGGCTGGGTATGGTGGTGCACTCTTGTAATCCTAGTGGCTTAGGAGGCTGAGGCAGGAGGATCTCAAGTTAAAGCAAGCCTCAGCAACAGCGATGCATAAAGCAACTCAGTGAGACTTTGTCTCTAAATAAAATAAAATATAGGGCTGGAGATGTGGCTCAGTTGGATAAGCACCCCTGGATTCACTACCTGCTACCAAAAATAAATAAATAAATAAATAAAATAAAGACACACAACAGGAAAACATAATTAGTACAATGAACTAAAGTCATGAAGTTAATTTGATGTTTTGGGGAGAGTTTATATGTTGAGAAAAAAAGGAATTCTATGACAGTATTTCCACTGAACACCAACATGTATTAAGAGGATAGAGAAAGACGCAGAGAAGAAGAAAAATAGCACAGAGGTTAAAGGAGAGCCAACTTAACTAATTTTTATAGTAGTCTTTATAAATACTGGGTAAATAGTTTATTGTCTATTCATCGTGGATATGAAGTTAAGAGTATGTTTCTGATCACTGCACATTTAAAAGTGAAGATACTACTAGGAATTGAGAAAAAGAGTTAAAAATGTGGTTTTTATTCATTCTCTATGCTCTTTGGAAAATAACTTTGGATTTCATAGCAGTCATAACAATTAGTTGAACATTTCATGTCTTTATAATTTAATGGATCCTTGACATGACAAAGTTAGCATATATACAAATCTCTGTATATTTTCTTATTTTTTCCTTCATACCATCTGAAGAAATAGATGTTTTAAATAAACACACCTTCACAACTTAAAGACACTTCACTTAAAATCTAATAAAATAATTGAAAAATAGCATCATTGGACTTCCTTTATTTTAATAGCAGTAAAGATTTGAAATGTGACCATATTATTATTTTTAATGACTCTGAAAATAATATTTTAAAACATTTTTTCCATTTCCATATAGGATGGATGCGTAGGAAGCAATTTTTTTCAAGAATGTCTCTGGTTTTGAACATATCTAAGAGACATTTGGATTAATATTTGTCATTGAATTTCAAATTGATAGTTCAACTTGTGATTTGATATTTGAACATCAAATAATCACTAAGGAAAATAAGGAAGTTAGGTTGAATATTTTAAAGTTATTATAACATCATAACAAAAAATATTTATTTCTCAATTTCCAAATAAAATAAAAGATTTTAAAGAACATAAAACCATATCGATACCAAAATGGTAATCATAATATCATTCTAAAAGTTCCAGGACTTTTTATTGAACACACTTTATATGGGAATAAAGTTACAACTCCCACTGACTCCATTCAAGAAGGGAAAAAAGAAATTCCAAACATTAGAGATATTTTATGATTCATAAAGTTACGACATATAAAAGAGAGTAAGTCTGGCACAACCGGGGATGATAACACTCAATTCCTCTTAGTAATACAACAGCTGTAAAAGATGTCAAAGATATACAGTATTTTAAAACAAATATATCTACTAAGTAATATGCTTGAGATCTATCTTCAAAGGATATCTGTGTGTGGTTGTTTATGTTTAATTGCATAGGCTGTCACACAACTAAAACAAACAATCTCACACTGCATATCACATGAGAGCCCACTGGAGTGTACTGCTGGTCATCATCAAGCAAGGACCCAAGCAATGAAAGTGTCATTCCGGTGCATACTTCCATAATCTCCAGAGTGGTAGGAATTGATGTTGGCAAATCACTCATTAATATGTCACTTCTACTTACATATTATTGGATATAACATGTTGTATGGCCACACTCTCTTTCTGGAAGACATGTGAAATTCGATGTGTCTAGAAGGTTGAAGACTAAAACTATTTGGTGAACAAGATAATGATTATTATAGTCCATGTAAAAATTACACGACCAGGAGAAGATGAATTAAGCCACTTGGCAAGGCTTTATTGGAATGCGTGCCCTCGGACCAAATCTCCCGTCCATCAGAGCGTGTCGGGAGAAATGGTGTCGGAGATTCCGTGCATAGAGAATTTTAAGAAAACCCAGTCAGAAAGGGGAGGGCTTGGGAACAGGAAGAGAAGGCCAAAGTCCTTCCTGAATGGGTCAGGAAAACTCGCTGATTGACAGGAGGCGTGTCCATTAGTGACGTCACATCTGGCTTGCAGCAGCTCCGCTGACCAGTTTCCTTAATTGGGCATCTTAGACCCTGACCATACCTAACAGTCCACTTTTCTTGTCAGCAAATATTCCACTCATGTCACCTCCCACAGAAAAATATATTCACCCATTCACCAAGGAAGCCAGTTCCCTAAGTCTTACCCAGTAGTTACTTTACTTCCACATAAGTTATGCTGCAGTAGCAAAATGCCACAATTTCTGTGATTTAAAATAGCAAAGCTTTACTGCAGGGTTGATGGGGCTCTACTCTAGTTTGCACTGAGGCTTGGGCCTAGGCTCATGCAGGAGCCACCATCTCAAAGATTGATAGTCATCATGGAAAAGTTTGTTCTAAATGCTCAAGTCAGAATTCACACTTTTTTTTAGTCAAGCAAAGGAAAGTGATTCCTCTATTTTCCAAGTACCAAGATATCTCAGAGGTAGATGGTAGGGGTACTGGTAGGTTTTTAGTAGTAGGTGCCTCTGTGGACACTGGAAGGGATGCAATGGTATTGCAAGATTGAAGACTGAAAAGAAGAGTGTTGGTTTCTATTGATAAAAAAGGGGCTTGGAGGGGGGTGCCACGTGGGTCCTGCTCCACGAGTTAGGGACCAGAAAGGACAAGGGAGGGGTCTTCAGGGAGGAAGACAATATGGGGTCTTCTTTCTGGACGGTGGCGGTCCATGGAGCCAAATTCCCAGGCCCCGGGGTGTAGGTAAAGAATCTGCTTTGCCCCAGTGAGACGCAGAAACACCGGAGCGAGATGCAGAAAACACCGTTTATTCCAGAAAGCATAGAAGCTCAAATACACTCTTGGACCAATCAGATCCAAAGATCACAAACTAAGGGGTGCTCTTTGGCAAGAACACAGTCTATTAGCATAGAATGGGGAAGGATGAAAGGGAGGGGTTGGAAGGTATGGAGATGCTCCTACAGGCTGCCCTAGAGGGCATTCAGCTGCCAGATAACAAACCTAATAAATACACACTTGTGATACTACTCAGAGACCCTTCAGTGTGACTTCAGGGATAAGTCACATCACTTCTGTGCACACTGTCTTAGTCTGTTTTCTGCTATTATAACAGAAGACTCAAGAGTGGGTGTTAACTTTTCATCACTCTAACAAAGTAACTGATATGATAAATTTATAAAAGATAGTATTAATTTAGCTCACAGTTTTGGAGGTTCCAGTCCATCATTTGGGGCACCAAATGGTAATGACAGAAAACATGGCAGAGCAAAACTACTCAACCTATCAGTCAGGAAGCAGGAAAAAAAAAAATAAGAGGAAAGGGGCTTGCATTCTCATAATCCCTTTCAAAGACACACCTCAATGGCCTAACTACTTCCCAGTAGGTCTCAATTTTTAAAGATTCCATCATCTCCCAGTAGTGGCACATGGAGGACCAAGCCTTTATTTAACATGAAATTTTGAGGGGACACATATCCAAAACATAGCACTGGGTATTTTAGGGGTAACAAATTCATTGAGGTCATTATTCTGGGTTCTGGGGAGTATAAGAGCATGACACTGGAATCTTATAAGGGCTTAATAGTTACATCATACCATGATGGAAAGCAGACAGACAAGGGAGTACAAGAAAGAGAATACTAGACTCTCTTTTATGACAAATCCATAGCAACAAACCTGTTCTCATGATAATGACATTAATTTATTCATGAGGGCAAAACCTTCACAAGTTAATCATGTATCCTGAGGTTTCACCTCCCAATATTGTTGCATTGGTGATTAAATTTCCAACAGTGAACTTTGGGAGACACATTCACACCATAGCATACACCCACCAGGGCCAGAAGTCCTGTGGGACTGCAAATGTCCTGCCTCTCCCACCCTGGCTTCACTCACTCATATCTTCTAGTTCATCTAACACCTACTTCTTTGCATTTCCTGTCAACAGGTTTTAATTGCTACCTGAGCTATTTGAGCTTACTTATTATATACCTGTTATATAATATATTTAGTTTTTTATGTATTGGAGGATCTAAAGGGTATATATAAACATGAAGTTTCACAAAATATCTATGAATCTGAGGATAGTTAAGATCTGAACCAGGAATCTTTGAATTTTCTCAACGATGTGGCATCTATTCTTCCATCTTTCCCAGATGGCGCCTTTTTTATGTCTGGACAATTTTTCTTGTATTCAGTAAGTCATTCCCTACACTCTTTAAAGTCAGGAAGTTACATGAAATGGTTGTCAAATCCTATTCTTTGACAAATATTTACTGGTTTGGGAAAGAAAAGTAAAAATCTGAGAATTATCGATCTCAGAATGTTTAGAATGCTCTGGTCTAGGAAGAAACTTTCAAAGACTGCCTGGTCTGTGCCACTTGCCTGGTATTCCTAGGAATTCCAACTTAGGAGGCAAACACAATAATGATTTTTTTTTTAATTGCAGGGATGGTATCCATCCACCCACGTAACAGTTAAGTTCATAGTAGCAAGGCCACTGAAATCCATGTTCACTGCATCATGGGTTAGGTCACAGTTCCAAATGTGATCATGTGGTTTTGAGAATCTCAATATGTATAGAGGCACATGAACCATTAAAATGATAGAGGAGAAATGCATATTTATATGGATTTAACATGAGGTTTTATTTGAACTAAAAGATATGGTTTACATGATGTTAGATAAAAGATTATGCCAGGATATAGACATGTGGTGACAGATGATCTTCTTTGCCAGAGATGGCATGTGTCACATGGTCAATAAAGTTATTCAGAAATTAGTAAGGCTCAGTGGTATTTGCATTCACCTTACTATTCCAGCAATCAGAAAAGGGCTGGCAGCTAAGAGAGAGTCTTTTTATTGCTAAAGCCGTTGTTATTCATTATGTTAAGATTTTTCTTGAGTATTTTTTTTTGAGGATTTTGTCTTCAATATTATTACCCATCACTAAACATATAGCAGTCTCCAAATACATTATTTTTAGAGTTATAAAACAAAACCATGGCTTCTCTCATACCAGTAAGTGTCCTTTACACTGCTGGTCACGGGATTTTACAGGAGGCTACACTTTTTAATATGCAAGTAGCTTCAGTTAACATACTACTAAAGGATGTTAAATTCACCCTGTGTAGCTGCTGCATTGGAAAAATCACAATCACAGTGAGACTAATTCACAGAGGTTTTACAGTGACTTTTTGGAAATTAAATTAAAAAGTAGATTTCGATTACATTTTGTGACTTTCAAGCTTTAAAGATCTTATCAAGAATTAAATTAGGCTAACTTTCTCCATTTTCTCCCCTTTAGGGAGCATACATTGAAGTAGTTCTTTCCTTTAGTGGTTGAATAAAAATATCTTAATTTAGGTGTTTTAAGGGGTGATAAAACTGACCCTGTATCAACTTCATTAATGTTGCAGTTAAATTACACATGAGATTTTTATTGCAGTAGTTGAAATAATGAAAAAAAAATGTAAAAGGACAGATCTAATATGCTAATGGTAGTTAGGTAATTCCCCAAATATCCCAAAGCAAAGCAATTTTTCTTACTGAAACTTGATCTTTTCTTCACTCATATTTCAGTATATTTATTCAAATTGGGATGATAGACAAAATGATAATTTGTTTAATTCACACACAGTATCCTGTTTCTTTGGGGTCCCTGCCTAGGCTACATTGCAGTATCCTTTCTTTGCTCTCAGGTTTTTACCTGGTGTCAGGATAAAATATTAAGAATTTATAGCTTTAAATTTTTTTTGGATATATAATGAGTAGAATAGCTGGGTCATACAGTGGTTCTATTCCTTGTTTTTTGAGGAATCTCCCTACTGCTTTCCAGAGTGGTTGCATGCACTAATCTGCAGTACCGCCAACAATGTATGAGGTTTTTTTCCCACATTACCATCAATTATTTATATTCTTGATAATTGCCATTCCAACTGGAGTGGCAGAAAGATCAATAGAGTAGAGGAAGGGAAGCAGAAGGAGGGAAGAAGGAGCAGGAGGGAAATGCTGGGGACTGAATTAGAGCAAATTATATTCCATGGTTTTGTGATTCTATCAAAATGTGTGTGTGTATTTATATATAACTAAAAAGAATCAATAAAAAATAAAAAATGAATATTAAAAGAGAAAGATTTCACAGCTTTAGTAAATAACAAAATAGTATTTGAGAGGGATCCAAAAAGTTCTGTTTTCACTTTATTTATGTATGCCTAATTTACTCAGACAAATATATGTAAATGCATATTCATATACTTGACCATAAATATTCGTCTGTGAATGAATGACTATGCATGTAGAGCAAGCTAAACATCAGGAGTTATTATGTGTCTAGCATTATTTTAATCCCTTTGCATATATTCACTCCTTCAGTCCTCAAAAAAAAGAAACCTCTATGAGCATAAAGTCCTAGTTGAGAAAGTAGCATGAGAAGATGAGAGCATGAACATGTGCCAAAGAGACTCAACCGGGGGTGGATGTATACTTTCCAAAGAACTTATAAGTACCCAGAACACACTGTGCACCTGCTGAGTCACCTCAAGGATTGAGATTCAGCAATTTTACATTTAGCAATTTCTCAGCTAGTGCTAGTACTCACCAAAATTTATGAATCACTGTCTTATACAGCAATTGTCTTATTTATTTCATATTATTTTTTCAATAGCAAGTCTAAAAATGGTAGTTATGAGTTTCTGCATCATTGCATTCTGTGGCTCCAATTCAATCCTTTCTGACAGTTTGTAACTGTTCTCAGATTCACTCAGAACACAGTAATCATGTCTTAAAGATTTATTGCTCCATACTATAGAAAGCTTTTATCACTGATAATATATCCCTACTATTGAGGAAATTTTTTTTGACCTTTACAGATTTTTAATTGCATTCTTGTATAATGACCTTCTTTCCCCTTTAGTACCATTCTGCATTGTGTAATACTTTATCTTTTAATTCAAGGTGCTTTATTGTTTTAAAATTTTTTAGACACAAAGGCCAATTAACAGGCCCCTGAGTCCCGGATGGGACTTTTCCCCATCAGGGTATCATTTTGTCAGTCACTCACTGCTAATATTTTCTCTGAGGACACTGCAGCTTCATCACTAGCCTGTGATCACTCATTTTTGCCTAGAATTATAGTATTTATAGAGACTGCCACATCTTTTCGTCTGAAAAGATGTCCAGATTTACTTGTTCATAGGTATTTCTTTTTGTCAGGCTGTATCATACAGAAGAAACTAGACCTTTGTTATCTCCAGTACCATGTTCCCTCCTCCAGCTGGTCAAAGCTCTTATTGGTGTTCTAACACTTGGATTAAAACCTCTGATCTAAGAGATGCCCAATCTTGCACATCCCAAAGATCCCTGAGTTCTTTCTGTTCAGCATGATGGTAGGGTAGTTTATCTGCCTATTCAGATTTAGAAGAGAATGAGCAGCATCCAGGCAGGTTCACCCCTGGGAAATACAAACAGACCTCTTCTCTGTGATCTTTTTGGTTTCATTTTTGGATTTATTTTTACAGACAATTTCATTGTAGCATCTTTGGAACTAACTTTTAACAATGAGTCACAAGAAATAAAGTGGTGTTTATCACATTTTTATTGGAAGGTGTAGATTTTTTGAGGCAGACATTATAAAATATCAAGACTTAGATCTCAGCTTCAATTTTTCATTTTCTTGATGCCATAATGTTAAATGGAGCAAAATGCACATACATCTATTAATGTAATGTACAAATCTGGATAAACCCTGAGAATGTCATTCAAGGTTATTGTCATTTATAAGTTGAAATCCTATGTATCATGTGTTTGAAGACATCCTTAAGTGGACAGTTAATTTATTATATAGTATAACACATTATAGAAGAACTGGAATGGACATTCAGGAAAATTCATTCAAGTACCTTTATTTAAAGATGAACGAATTAAGTCTAAATAAATGATATTATATGCCCAAGTGTTTTAGTTTAGATATTGATGTAAGACAGATGAGACTGGACACCTAGAATTTTAAGGAAGCAGGTTTATTTAAGCTGCAGTGGTCCAGAGGGGTGAATGCCTAAAAATCTCTAGACCCTGAGTCTAGAAATTCTTTTAGATTTATACTTAGTGAGGTGGTTACATGACAATGGGTGGATACACAGCAGTTATTCTTTGTCCCATATTCTTAGGCTAGACAGAAGTTTCACAAGTGTTTACCAAGAAAAGAGTATTTTTTGTACAACAAGCTTGATTGTAGACCTAGCTTTTACAGGAAAGAGGACGCTACAAATCACAATAAGAGCTCTCTGAAAAAATCCTGCTAACATTCTGTGCAAAATCTTGTTGCCAAGAAGCTTAATTATGGTGGGAGTCCCTGGAGAAGCTTAATTATGGTAAGGGTCTCTTAGGGGACTACTTCAATATGAGGTGTCCCTAAAAGTTTACAGAATGAGAAAATATAAGAATGTTCAGAGGTGAAATTAGGGGAGGTATAAATTGATGAGTCCACTGATATGGATTAACTGAGCAGTAACTGTAGGCAAGTTAGGGTGTGGCTAGTGGAGGTAGGTCACTGACAGGGAGCCATTTGGGTTTGAATTTTGTTTCTGGTCAGTTAAGCTCCCTCTCTGCTTCCTGACTACCATGTTCTGAGCTGCTTTTCTCTGTTAAAACCTTTTGCCATGATGTTCTGCCTACTTTTGCAAGGCAATGGAGTTGGCCAGCCATGAACTTTACCTCTGAAAGTGTCAGCCAAAATAAACTTTTCCTCCTTCAAGTTTTTTTGTCTGGTTAGTCTTTCAGTCGCAGAAATGAAAAGCTAACTAAAACACCAAGATCACAGATACAGTTTAATTACAATTTCCACAAATATGATATATCTGTATTTGTAAGTAACACTCATTTACTCACAGACAGAATGTATAAAAAAGTACTTTGTAATTCATAAACTAGACAACACAGGGGCAATATGTAAAAATGGAAATTGTTGCTAGAGAAGATTAGGGATAATTTCAAAGTTATCATTGATGCTTTATAGTTTCATTTAATTTTAGAAATGTGAATTTAGAATGTATTATTTACATATATCTAAATAGATATTTAAGTGGACAAATTTTCTGTGTAAGGCATTATTATTATTTGCTTATATTTTGTTATATTGCATTTTATTGTTGTTGTTCTTGACATTACAGGATCATAGAGGGAATCTGATAGCTGTTGACAGAATTTCTGAAAAGCATTTACCTTCTCAGTAGGGTAAGGGCACCTGGTCATGGAACCTAAAGATAAGATTTCCAACACTGGTGCTAAGAAGACTGTGTGTGAGACAAGATGAGATGAGAATAATTCATCAGCATGTAAGACTGTTTATAGCAATCTTTTCTTCAACAAATAAAAATACCCCTGTAGGATTATCATTTACTTCTTCAATTTCTTAAAACAAAAACAAAACAAAATAAATTTTAAAAAGCTTATCATATGAGGTTATTAAATTCTAAATCTGAACTATGTAAACTTCAGCAAATTATTCAAATTCTTCTTCTCACTTTACTCATGTAAGAAATAAATTAATGCCTACAAAACACCCAGAACACTGACTCACCTTCTATGCATCATCTCTATAAACTGCCACTATAATTATTAGTGGTAGCTCTCATCAGAACTATGTACAGGCATATAATTCTCCAGGAAACTTTAAGTTCCCTGATATATTAGTAAGCTTTCTATCACTCTGACAAAAATATTGAAGGTAATCAACTTAAAAGAAGAAAAGATCTATTTTGGTCCATGGTTTCAGAGATTTCAGTCCATGGTCTGTATGTCCCTTTGCCTTTGGGCCTTGATAACATAACATAACATAACATAACATAACATAACATAACATAACAGGGAGGGCCTGGTGGAACAAGATGTTCACATCATGGCAGCCAGAAAATGAAAGAGAGAGTGGAGAAGGAGGAGACTGGGAGTCCAATTTCCCCTTTAAGAGCACCTCCCCCAGTGACCGAACTTATGTTCACTAGACCCCACTTCCTAAAGGTTCTACCATCTCCCAGTAGGACCATAGGCCAATCAGTAAATTTTAACAAATAGGCCTCTGGGGATATTCAGGAACCAGAGTGTAGAACTTGGAAAAGAAATATTGTAACTAGCTAGTGTTGGTTATTTTCTGTCTTTTTCTATTTCAATTAAATTCTATTCTTTTGAGAGCTTCCCTCAGCAATCTTTCCTAACTTGAATTCTCATCTCTTACCTGCATTCACATTAATGATAACTCTGAGTTCCAAGACTATTTGCAATAGAATATTTTGTGATATTGATAAATCAAGCATCACAGAAATAAAACAGGCGTGTAAATAGATATTGGTAACAAATAGATATAGAATGCAGTTTTAAGCATGTTGAGGTGAAAAGCATATTGAAAATCTACATGCTTGTTAACCTACATGTAATTTAGGACAGATCTGTGGTTCAAGCAATAAATGAAGATTAGAGTGATAAATTTAGTTCAAATTATTATTAAAGAGGCAATATTTTAATTTTTATGATGAATAAAATCTCAAGAGAGAATGCACAGAAAGAAAGACGCAAAACCTCACATACTAGGATTAAATAGATCTAGCAGGTAAAAATGCAGTATCATTCTCAGATGTAATGTGTACAAACCAGAAACACATGGTAAAGAATCTGAGACTTCCCTTCTGGAAGATGCCCTCATGAATTTAAGAATGAACATGCCATCAGACAGTGCCAAAAAAAAAAAAAAAAAAAAAAAAAAAAAAACACCTGTAAAGTTTATAGATGGGACAGAAATTTACAGAAAGCCAAAAGACTAGGAATATTGAAAAACCTGAGAAGGATAAGAGAAATGCAAAGCTGTAGTGTGAATTTTGATTGGAAACAGAAGAGTAGTCCCTCACCTTGTGTTATTGCTTTCCATTTATGTTTATGTATTTCTGTACTTTCTTTAACATTTTCAATTGTACAGACTTCAAATTCCCTGTGTTTTCATTTCACCTTCTGTTTAACACAAACTTGCCATATTTAGCAGCAATTTGTTTTGTTTTGTCTAAGTCATGGGAAATAATTAACAAATATAGCTGAGTTAATACAAATACAATAGTCCCTGCAGGTCCAACTGAATCATTTCTTATTCTTTTGTTTTAATTAATCAACATGCTCACATGTGTCTTTTCATTCAGAATTCATAGTTATTTTAGGCTTCCATTTAAAAGATATTCACTGATCATGTAAACATTTTTGGACTTCTGACTCTAATAATGAAAGAATAGATAACTCAGAGTGGTTCTCCAAGTCAAAAATAACTAAATATATTTAAAAAACAATACAAATGTTCTGGAGAGCTTCAACGACATGGAGATGTCACAAGCCCTGGTGTAGGAAAAGACTAAGTAAAATTAGCTTTTTGTGCTAATTTTTGGCTGTGGGATTCTACTTTCCCAGAGTGGATAACTAAGAGGGTATAAGGATAAGTAGAATCCTTAACACCCTCTGAAGTGTAGAAGGAAAGAGACCAGAATCTAGAATCTGCCAAATATGAGGAACTCCTTCCTGTGAGCTGGACCCCCAACATGAAAAATGTCAGCACTGACTGTGAAGAGGAGAAGGCCAGTCCTTGCAGAGTTTGAAGCTTATGTTAGATAATCTCAGTCCCTGAAGTCAAATTAAATTGGTTCTGGATGATACCTAGGAGCCTAAGAGAACAAAAGAAAAATTCTCTTTGGAGGATTAAAAATCATACTAAATTTCAAATATTGCTATGAAAAATTTTGTAAATAAAGTATCTATTCAGAATAAAAAGTACCACAGCAGATGAGGAAATATGACCACAGCAGATGAGGAAATATGACAATAGTAACAACAAAACAGAACAAAATACAGACCATATAAAACAAATAACAAAGGGTTAGGATGGTGGCTTGGTGGTAGAGCATTTGCCTAGCATATGCAAGGCCCTGGGTTCAGTTCCTATCACTGGAAAAACAAAACAAAACAAAAACAATAGAAAACAAATCAGATAACAAAAATCAACCCCTGAGAGACTACAGCTCTAAAGTTACTAGATATGGTCTTTAAAATATGTTTAAAGAGCTAAATACAAGATTGAAGATGAACTGCTTGCAAAAAGAATAGAAATGCAAATAAAACAGCTAAAATTATACTGTAAGTGATAAGTTTTTAGGCAGCACAAACATAGCTTAAATAATAATTAGTAAATTGGAAAATATATCAGAAAAGATAATTGAATAATATGGTTTAGTGATGCAAGAAGATGAGTGGAAATGTAAGAGACATAAGAAAGTGAAAGTTCTAATATGCATTCTGCTGGAGTCATAGGAAGAAGAGTGAAACTAAGAGATTGAATGAGATTTGGGGAATATAAGGACTGCTACACTTCTAAAGTTGAAGAATGTCATAAAATTAGATATTCAAGTAGCATTTTGAACAGCTAGATGAAAAATATAAATAAACACACACTTATATAATAATCTAGAAACTTTGGAAAATAAAGAGGGAAAAAACATTTAAGTAGGCACAGAGAGAAGAGAAAGAATAAAATATTACATTCAATAGTAAAATACACTGACAGCTGTTTTTTGTTTGTTTGTTTGTTTGTTTGTTTTGGTACCAGGGATTGAACTCAGGAGCACTCGACCACTGAGCCACATCCCCAGCCCTATTTTGTGTTTTATGTAGAGACAGGGTCTCACTGAGTTGCTTAGCACCTCGCCATTGCTGAGGCTGGCTTTGAACTCGCAATTCTCCTGTCTCAGCCCTCCCAAAGTGCTGGAATTACAAGCGTGAGCCACCGCACCCAGCTTGGTTTTGTTTTTGTTTTTGTTTTTGCACCAGGAATTGTACTCAGGGGCACTCGACCACCAAGCCACATACCTAGTTCTATTTTGTATTTTATTTAGAGACAGATTCTCACTGAGTTGCTTAGTGATTCACTTTTGCTGACTCTGGCTTTGAACTCCCGATCCTCCTGCATCAGCCTCTTGAGCCGCTGGGATTACAGTTGTGCGCAGGGCGACAGCTGTATTTTGACAGATAAAATTGGAAGAAAATAGAATGATAAGATATCAGTAAAAATCTGGGGAAACTTGTCTATCTATAATTATATTGCAAGTAACTATATTCTATAAGAATAACTTTCAAATAATGACATTTGCAGACTAACAAAAACTAATAGATTTCATCACATCTGGACTCATAATTTTAAAACAATACACATAATTTCTTCAAAATAAAGCAAAATGATTACAGGAAAAAAGCTAGAGATTTTGGAAGGAAAACTATGACAAGTACAAATAGATTTACATAAAAATTGAAGGTGGCAAAAACATATACGCAAAAAGAGAACACATCTCACAAACTAAGAAAATGCTTACAAAGGACTCATATGCCAAGTACATGTAGTACTCTTAGATTTCATGAAAAACTAAATAATATAATAAAAAAGTGGGCAAAAGATTTGAATAGATATTTCAACAAAGTTACCTCAGCATCATTAGTCATTAAGGACATACTAATTAAGAATAATAATAAACTATGTATCCACCAGAAAATCAATATTAAAAAGTCTATTTATACCATATGACAAAAAGTATAAAGCAAATAAACTCTCCAAATTGTTGGTAAGAATTTAAAAGTGATAATCTATTTTTGAGATTTTAAAAAATAAAACAATATACTAAGTAATATAAAACTATATAAAAGTAAAAACTGGAAATATCACACTATGACCCAGGAATTCCAATCCAAAGAATGTAAGAGAAGTGAAGACATATGTTGACATAAAATATATCCATAAATGTGCATAGAAACTATGCTTGTATATAATAGCTAAAAGAAACATGAATTATATAACTGTAAAAATTAATTATAAACACATATAATAATGAAAACTAATCTCAAGGTAATTATGCTGTACAAAATAAATCACATGAAAATAATACATAATTTATGATTTCATGTACTAAAATTCTAGAACTGTTAACTATTTTGACAAAAAAAAACTGATCACTAGTTGTTGGTGACTGGGGCCCATGATTATAATGAGGATGGATTTTATAGCTAGCTAGTGGTTAAATTTAGAGGATGATTGGTATGTTCTTTATCTTGATTATTATGATGCATATATATGTAAAAATTCATTAAACTTTAAACCTTACATATGTTCATTTTATTGCATGCCAATTATATCTTAAAAATCCTGTTTAAAAAGAAAAAAAAATCAGATGGACTAAATGCTGCTATTTAATGACAAAATATCCAGACTAGATAAGAAAACACAACAAAAGCATATAGTATTTAAGGAAATATAATGGGAGAGTGAAAAAGCTACCATGTATAATTAAAATAATTTTTAAAATGAGCTGCCAAATAAACCGAAATAAAGTAGAAGACAAAAAATAAAACAAGAGGGAATAGAAATCCATTTCTAATTATATTAATTCTAGAAAACAAGAGTTGATGTAACATTTAAATGATCAGAAATATACTTCAGTACACAAAATACAATACGTATAATATATTCAGCAGAATATAATATGATCATTTTAATTATGTCGAGCAACATTTAATAAAAATTCTTTGGAAACAGCAACAAAATTGGCAAATCTTTAGTTATATTGCTCTAGAAAAGGTGAAAGAGAAGACACAAATGTCTAAAACAAAAATAAATGTATATCACTAGTGAATCTATAAAAAGTTTAAAAATTATAAAAGAAATATCAAATAGTTTTATTATAACAAATTAAACACATAAAATAAAGCAGATACTAACAAGAAAGATAAAAATTATCAAAACTATTTCAGACAGAAATGGAGACTATAAATGGAGACTATATCAGGTAAAAATATTTAATTAATAACTAAAATTATTTCCTAAAGAATTATCACATGGTTTCACCAATAATTATTAGCAAATATTTAGTTAGAGAAGAGATAACCAACAATCTTCAGAAGTTCTGTCAAAAAAAAATAAAAAAGGAAAGTCAAGCACAGTAGCACATACCCCTATTCCCAGCTACTAAGGGGGCTGGAGCAGGAGGATTGCTTGTGTGCAGGAGTTTGAAACAAGATTAGGCAATATAACAAGATTTATTCTCAGATAAAATGAAAAAATAGAGGAGGAACACAGGAACACTTTTCAACTCATTCTGTAAAGCCAGATGGTACTATAGCTAGACAAAAGGCATCAAGAAACAAACAATTTATAGAGTTACAACCTACATGTAGATATATGCAAAACACTTAGCAGAGTATAATCAAATAAAATCCAATCTTATCAAAAGAAATATAAACCATTTACAAATGCAGCATTTATTTCTCACCTAAACATTGTTCAATGAATTACACTATAATAATACAATAAAGAACAAACACAACCTTACCATCTCAATGGATGAAGAAAAGCATTTGATAAAATGAAATGTCATTCATGAAAGCAACTCTCAGTGAACAAGCAATAGAAAGAAAATTTCTCAGCCTCACTGAATGTATTCACGGAACACTGTAAACATAATCTGAGGGATGTAAATATATCAAAGTTTTCCCCTTCGGTAGAGAACAAGAGGAAGATATTCCCTTTCATCAAAATGAAAAACAAAACAAAACAATGATGATAAATTGATTTTATTAATAAATGCCAAAATTTTGAATTCTAATTGTATAAAATCTCCAGCAATTCATGCCACATACATAGACATGTACACAAAATTATTAGAACTCAATATTCAGCAAAGTCTCAGGAAACAATACCATACAGGTAACAAGTGGATTTCTATATCCTAAAGACAATGACATAAAAAATATCCATTAAACTAACACCCAAAAAGCCAAAATATATGTGAATAAATTTTTATAATAAATATAATATATACAATAAAATAGGGCAAATATGATTTAGAGAAACCCATGTTTATGGGTTGGATAACATATTTTCCCCAAAATTAATTGTAACTAAATGTAATCACAATAACAAACATTCTAAATATTAGTTTTTTTGCTAACAATTGAAAAATTGATTGTAAACTGTACTTTAAGATGAAAGGACCCCAAATTGCCCAGCTAATTTTGAAAAAGATGAAAAAAATTGGGGACTAGAACTATTCAAAATTTACTCAAAACTGAAGATTGATTTTGGCACAAGAATAAGCATAAATATCCATGAGACAGGTTTGAAAGTCCAGAAATAAAGCCTCATTCTTGTGGGCAATTGAATTTTGACAAAAGTGTCATGAAACTCAGGAGGAATTAGTGTAGAGGCTATTGGATATTTACAGTAAAACAAGAACTGAGATCCTTATAACATACTGCTATGGTTTGAATGAGTTCCTCAAATTTCATATGTTGAGGATTTCACCACTAGTTCATGAGTGTTGGGAGGAGGGCGTGATTAGAGGTGATTATTTATTTGGCAGGAATGAAGTTAGTTTTCTAGAGCAGGTTTGTTATTAACTAAAGTCTTGGACTCCCAACATCATCCTCTCTGGTTCTTCCACCTTCCCTCATGGGATGATGCAGCATAAAGGCCCTTACTACATAGATTTCTGTTAGTAATAAATTACCTTGTCTATAGTGATCTTTTAGAGCAGTACAAAGTGGACTAATTCATATAACATCCACCTAAATGTAAAAGCCAAAGGTACAAGGTGTATGGTAAAACACAGGAGAAAACCATGATAGCTTTGAGACAGGCAAATATTTTTCACTGTGACAACAAAAGCATGACTCATGTAAAAACAAGTTGATAAAATGGACTTCATTAGAATTAAGAACTCTGTGCTCCAAATACACTAATAGAAGGAAGAAAAAATGTCAGAAACTTTGAGAATAGTTGCCTTTTATATATATATATGTGTGTGTGTATAACTAAAGATTGTATCATGAACACACAAAGAACTCAAAACTCAATTAAAAGACAACTTTAATATATGCATAAAATATTTAAATAGGCATTTCACTAAAAAGTGTATAGATGTTTAATGCAATATATTAAAACAAAATGTTCAATATCATTAGTCATCAAGGAAATGTAAATGAAAATCACAGTCAGACACCACTACATATATACTACATGGAATACAATTGTAAAAGACAGATAACAATGAATATTGAAGATATGAAGAAAATAGAAACTGGTGGTAGGTTGTAAGTTTCTAATAAACTTAATCGTAAATTTAATACATTACTCAGCCATCCCACATTGGGAATCTTCCCCAAAAAGTGAAAACAAAACAAATGTTTATACAAACATGGGTAGCAAATCAAATATTTTTAGCAATATTATTCATAATAGAGAAAATAATTCATATATCCAAGAACTGATAGATTTTACATGTGATATATCCATACAATGAATATTCTTCATTGGTGAAAAGAAGTCCTAATAATTGCTTTGATATGGGTAAAACTAATATGATTTATGCTAACTGAAAGAGTTAGACAAAGATTAAAGGTTATATGATTCCATTTACGGACATAAATGTATACATAGATAAATATGCAAAGATAAAATAATTAGTGGTTGCCTCTAACTGGAGTAGGTATGAGGATTATCTAAGAATAATCCTAAAGAAAACTTGGGGTGATGAAAAATTTCTAAAACTGGATGTAGTGAGATTTGTACAATTTTACATTTACAGTACATGAATTTTGTGACCTATATTTTTTAGTGATAAGGTTGTTTTTAATAATAAAATAAATAAATAAATACAAATATTAAAATGTCAAGAATATAGATTAGAGGCAAAGTAATTGCCACATAAATAATGCAAAGAGAAAAAACCTTTTATTTAACATATCCTATTCTATATACAAAATCTTAAATCAATAACTGAAGATAAGATATAAAAGTATATAACAGACTAAAACATACTTTATAATATATGATATCTAATTGCTCAATAATCATAAGAAAAAAATCCCTAACCTCCTTACTGATTAGAGAAATGAAAATAAAAACCACATTAAGATACCATTATACTCTCACATAATAGCTAAAAATTTGAAAAAAATTCTCATTGTTGTTGATATATGCATTTGGAACTTTTATACATTTTTGGTATATCCAATTTGGAGACTGTTAGATCATGATTTTTAAGTATGGAATGCTTCATAAATTTGCAGGCCATCCTTGTGCAGGGGTCATGCTAATCTTCTCTATATCAGTCCAATTTTAGTATACATGTGCTGCCAATGGACCACCAGGTGGACAGATCTTCCAATGTGGAACATACTTGAGATGTGTAACAAGAAAAGCAAACAAGTTTAATATGTAGAGCTTCATTAGCAAGTCAAAATCTGGATGCAAATCAGATACTTATTCACATTATAATAGATAAATCATGGCCTCTATATTTAGTGGACTGTAAGAACAAACATAAATAATTTACAGGTATATACCACATTAAGGTCAAATCAAAGGAGCAGGATGTTGAGTAAAAAAAGATAGGCATAAAATACATGTTGTGTGATTCTACTCCAAATGTTTAAAAATTTAGAATAGTACACTTTAGAACTCAAAAATGAATGTTATTGTAGCATAATTATATAGAGATCAAGAAGATGATCAACAAAAATTGGATTAATATGGGAAAGATAATACATTGTAAATAATGTAAGGGAGCTTCTGACAATTGGCAGTGTTTTAATCTGGTTTTGGATGGTGGTTATGTTGGTTATAGTTTCATGAGAAATATACATAGCTCTACATTAATTATGACCTTTTTTTTTTTTTGGTAATGGGGATTGAACTCAGGGGCACTCAACTACTGGGCCACACCCCCAGCCCTATTTTGTATTTTATGTAGAGACAGGGTCTCACTGAATTACTTAGCGCCTCGCCATTGCTGAGGCTGGCTTTGAACTCACGATTCTCCTGTCTCAGCCTCCCTAAGTGCTGAGATTACAGGCTTGCGCCACCGCGCCGGGCTTAATTATGACCTTTTATGTTCATCATGAATGTATGTGTATGATGTACATGTGCTATTTTACAATGCTCAAGAATAAAACAAGAATCAAGAATTTTGGTTAGCAAAATACAATGTGGTAGATTTCCTTTACAGAAAACAATTTATTTTAGAAAAGTAGAAATTATATCTAGTATGAGTTGTTCCTGAACATTTTTTTTAGAAAATAGCAATTATCGCTATATACATTACTTACTAATCATTTTCTCAAAAGACTCTTGTATTGCAGTATTCATTTGGGATAATACAGAGTACAAAAATAATAATAAACATTTTTAGACATTCATTCCCAATAATGCATTGACCTATGCTTCACATTTTTATTTTTTATATTCTTATTAGATGAGGAGAGATTGGTTGTTAATAAACAAAACTACACGATTATCCAAATTTATTATTTTTGGCTTAAAAAATTTATATCATGACATTACCAATCAATATCTGTTAATAAACCTTATAAATTGGAGTTCATCTTGTTATTTTGTCACACTTTGGGGAGCAATCCTATAGGCTTAAAAACGTGATTTGTGTCTCCAGGTCTTTTCCTGTCTCTCCACAGAATATAAACTAACTCTGCCTTCTTCTTTTACTTTTTATTATTGTCAATATTTGGAGTCATTCATGAATATGTTTTTCTCCCTCTTTTCCATAAATGTGTAAGTACCAATAAAAATTATAGATATATAAGTTATCACTGTAGCAGGCAGAGTGACAACACATATAGTGCCTGAGAATACTTTGTGATTTGGTAATTTAATATTACTACCCCTTCTCTGTCCATGTTTGAATTTAAAAGTCATACACACAAAATGGATAATCATTATAAATTTTCTGTATGACATTAATATTGATAAGAAAGAACGTCTCTCTAACCATTCTAAGTTTTCTGAGAATCTTTGAAAACATAATAGGAAAGTTGCTAAACCAAAGGTATATAACAAGTTGATTGCAGGCAGCTGGAATTCATACAGCCATTTTTAACAGCTTATATGTCAATACTGTAACTACTTAGCTATGTTTCTTCAGTTCATTTAAAATTCTAAGTGTCTGAAGAAGAAACACATATGAAAGGAAAAGGAGGCACATTTTAGCACCAGCACATACATATTTCATATGTGGTAATATAGATTGTGTTAGAACCATAATTTGTATAACAAAAGTGACATTATATTAAATGTGAACTAAAGGTGCTTCCCTATGTAACAAACTAACTTAACTGAATATGTAAATATACTGCAATTTAATTTTTAAAGTGTATTCTTGTAACAAGTAGTCAGATCTCTGCTAAATGGCAACCAAGTTTTTAGCCATTCACAAGCTATAAATTGCCAAAACATGTCCAAATAAGGTAAACTATGAACTGTAATCGATCAGGCTATTTTTGTATGTCACTTCCCTTTTCAGACTAGAGATATTCCTTGCCCATGTTGTGGACTCAAGCTCTCAGAAACACCCTTGGTACTGCCTGCTATTGGTTCCTGAGTCCAGTTTTTAATCTATGTTAAATTTAGGTTGTCTAAGCTTTCTTTTAAGGAGTAAAATAATCATTAACTATTTTTACTCCTCAATCAAAAGTGTTGAAACCACCAAAACTCCTGGATGTTAGAATCAAATAACTCAAGAAAAAATTTCACAAGAGATAAAAATTTTAATTCTCATAAAAAAGAATTCTATATGCAGCCATCTGAGAAAAATTAATCCTGCCTAATAATTTTGCTGACTATCCCATGTAACTGATTAGCAACTCAGTAGAAGAGATAATTTTTGAGATGCAAGTACCAACTTCACAAGTCAAAAAAAGAAAATTTTAAAAATGGTCAAAAGACTAGATTAGACATTAGACATTTATCTAAAGAAGAAATATCAATAAACCAATTAGAAAATGAATAGATACTTAATATCATTAGTCATTAGGGAAATACAAGTTAAAACCAGAATAAAATACATTTTCACACCTATTAAGATGACATTAATGAAAAAATAAATAAAACAGAAAATATCATGTTGCCATAGATATAGATATAGATATTTTGTGAAATGCTGATGGAGATTTAAAATGGTGCTGCTTCTGTGTAAAACAATATAAAACAATGTGAAGATTCCTCAAAAAGTTAGAAGTAAAATTACCATATGATCCAGCAATTCAACTTTTGTGTATATACCTAAAATAAATAAAAGCAGGGAACTGAGTAGATATTTGTACGCCCATGTTCAAAGCAGCATTATTCAAAATAGTCAAAAGATGGAAGCAACCCTAATAATCATCAATAGATGAGTGTATATACAGATTGTAGTATACATACAATGGAATTTTATATTCACTCTTACAAAAAAACTCGATATAATATGGATGAACCATGGAGACATTATGCTAAATGAAATAAGCCAAGCAAAAAAGGGAAAATATTATATAATTTCATTATACAAGGTACCTTTAGTAGTTAAATTTAAAGACAGAAATTAAAATGTGTTTTTCAGGATGTTGGGAAAAGAGTAACAGTAATTGTTTAATGGCTACAGAAGTTAGGGAAGTTGAAAATTTTTTCTGGAGGTAAATAGTAGAAATGTTTGAACAACAGCATGAACATATTCAAGGACAAAGAACTGTACACCTAAAAAAACAATAATACATTATGCAAACATAGTGCCACTATAAAATTTTTCTATAAGTAAGTTTGCTTGTTGACAAAATATTGTAGTCAATGTGTATTGTTTATACCTTCCAATTATGGTGTGAATACGGCTTCTTATATTTCTCATTCTTGAACACCATTCTTGTTCTATTTCTTATTACTAGATATTCGTTTTGTTTTCTCTTCTTCACAGATACACAGAAGGGTTCTAGTTCCTAATCCCCTGGAATTTAATTATGGACATGTTACTTACATTAGCTAGTGGACTATGAGTGTCACTTTCTGGAGAGACATTTGATTTGTAGTGTTTGATTTCAAACTCTTTATTCCACAGCTGTGGTGAATGTGAACACACATACTGGTGTGTGTATATGGGAAATTGGAGCAATCAAACAGAGAACAGGTACTTTAAAAATCACCCAAATCTTAATGTGACTGAAGATGGAAGAAACAAACTTTGTTCATTTAAGTACTTTTAACTTGACACAGTGGATTCAAAGACATATATTGTTACCAAAAATTAAAACATTTGATAGTATATATGAGCATATTTGTTAGGTAATGAATAACTTCTCTATACATCAGGAGTGGCAGTAAAAATATATGCGTATGTTTTGGAGGACCAATTTATATTACAAAATTTAAAATGCATTTATCCCTAGATGGCTGAATTTCAACAAGACATAAACATGAACATATAAAGATGCTCAGTACAGCACTGTTTTAAAAATGAAAAAAAATTAAATTGGGAAAATATTAAATGTGTATTGGTCAATGACATAAAAATGTGATTCATAAGTGTATACAATCCTATGCTGCAACATAAGGAGCATAAATAGCTTAGTTTATTGTTTCAGAAAACTATTCATGTATTTCTGATGTATTAACAATGTAATAACCTGTGAGTTCCCTTTTACTAATGGAAGACCAAGTAATTCAAATCCAGCTAGGCCTCTGAGAAAAACTGCATAAGCCAAAGACAAACAAGTAACTGCTTTTTGATATCATTGAAGAGGAAAAAGGAAGTGAAGAATTACACAATCAAGATCCAGTAGAGAAAACTACTGAGGCAAGTTGGACATTTGTTGTCTTAAGAAGCTTAGAGTGATGAGTATCAATACGGTTTTAGAAGTTTTGCCATATATAGACATCACTAATGGAAGCACAAGACACACCAATTTATGAAAGATCTTGTTAATTCTATGTCATTTGAGATGGTAAAGTTTAGTGGATACATAAGTGTTTGAAATCTAGTATTGAAACCTCATATTGGATTAAGTTGAGATGAGATTATAGACATCTCTTAGATCTCTTACAGAAGCAAAATGAAACCAATTATAAACTGAGAAATTATGACACCAACCTAGTGTTCAAATAATCTCCATGAATATTCAGACATATTATCTGTGATGTTATTAAAACTGTCCAGGCACATAAGGAGTAAAATTTTGTGACCAAATGATAACAGGAGCTATTATGTAATATATATAATACATTTAAAATTCCAATATCACTCAGGCTGAGAAAATTGTCTTAATACACAAGTGTTAACATAAATTTAAAATAAACTACAGGAAAATTAAAAATTTTCATTCATTAAAGGATACTAAAATGAAAAGGTATCCTCAAAAGTTGGAGACATATACTCATACAAGCAAAGAAAAAAATTATTTTCGGAATATATAATATATATCTTGCTGAAAAATGCAAAATAAAAACAATATGACAAAATATTAATTTTAGAAAAAGGGTATCTGTGGTAGATCCAAAGATCGCTTTGAGTTATCCTTCTTCCCTATGGAATGCCTTCCTTTTGAATATGAGTTATATCTAGAGATTTGTTTCTGAGTTAAAAACTGTAACAATATTGATGGGAAATCATTTTCAAGAGGATGTTATAAAGATACTTACTTTTACTCTCTAGGTCTCTCTGGGGAAAGCCAGCAGGCATGTGTTATGAATGGCTGGCCATGCTGAGAGACACACATGATAATCGGCGGTAAGACTCAAGGGCTGCCAATAGCAATGTGAATAAACTTGAAATTGGATCTTGTCCCAGCTCAGCCTTGACAAAATGTATGAGATCCTACAGAGACACATTAAACTATGCTCAAATTCCTGACCCCAAAAACTATGAAATGACAAATGTATTTTTTAAGCTACTCAAATTTGGTTAATGTCTTCCAATAGATAATTAATATATAACTCAGTGTTCAATAAATATTTAAAAAATGACTCGATAATTTTTTATTAAGAATAATCAAATGCATTCATTTTTGTCTGGCAGCCATCAAGTAAGCCAAGATGGATGTATTACAAATACGTCCAGGAGCTATGAGGCGAGAAGCAGTCCTATGTGATGTGCTGTCTTCTGAGATTCCTCGGGCTGGCCAGTATCACCAGCTCTTTGTACTTCAGAGGACTCTCTGTCCCATCTGTCCTGATAAAGAGCACAGATGAGAGTACTGGGTCAAGCAAGTTTATGTTACATAGAGGATTCATGAGTTCTATGCTAGCTGTAAATGCCTAGTTCCTAAAGGTACAAATTGTGGCCAGCCTTATGTCCAGATCTCTCAACCAGTCAAAATTTACTCAGAGCCTTCATTCTGATACCAAAGAGCTAGCTGGACACCACAGTGTGGCTCTAAGAGTCTTGGATTCTTACTGGGTTGGAGAAAATGCCACATAGGAATTCATTTAATTATCCTCATTGATCCATTCCAAAAAGCTATCAGAGAAATCCTGAACCCTGTGGTTCTATATAGCAAAAATTCTCAAAATAATAAAACATCTAATTCTGTTAAGATATAGTAATCATAAGTTACATAATGCATTTAGAAATTCATGAGTGCAATAAAATTGTTAGAGTTTTTTGCATGAAAAATGCAATCTATCGAGGACTATAATAGGGTTTAATCTCTCAAAAAATGTAACTTTGGTAAAATTTATTATGATAAAATAGTTCATTAATATGAATAGCAAAATAATTTGAAAAAACTCATTTTTAATAAACTAGCAAATAGCTAAATTATATATTTGCTTTAAATACTTGAGCTAGTAACAGAAGCACAAATAAAAATGTGGAAGATGCTAAAAGAAACAAATGAGTCAAAATTTAAATGTATATATTATTGAACTGAATGAAATGTGAAAGAAAAAATTATTGGTAGAACCAAGGGAGTAGTATTGAATCAAAAGAGTGAATATGATATTGTGGTTTGATATATACACTTTTCTTTCTGAAATTTCCAAATTAGAAAAGTTTAGATATTATACTGCAATGCAAAAATATGTGTCTGCATCTTGGAAACAAGGTGCCTGCTGGAATCTCTAGTACTTGTACATTTCTGCAAAGTTGACAGGTGAAGATTGCTTTAGATCAGATTCTGAGGAATCAAACAAGAACATATTTACTGAAAAGTGACTGTTATTTTGATTTCCAATTTAATTTTTATATTTATATGGCTCTGGTCACATGTAATAACCATACCTCACTGGTAGCAATTTGTTTTCCAGCAGCTGGATGAAGGGTAAAGAGACCCATGAACTAGTCCTGGTTTTGTCAGAAGCTGACTGTATGATATAACTTCCTCCTTCTTCCTTTATTCCTTAAAGAACGGGTTACTTAGAATAGTTTATTTATTTTTATTTCTATTTATTTTTTTGCTACCAGGGATTGAACGCAGGGGTACTCGACCACTGAGCCAAATCCCCAGCACAATTTTGTGTTTTATTTAGAGATAGGATCTCACTGAATTGCTTAGCACCTCTCTTTTGCTGAGGCTGGCTTTGAACTTGCGATTCTCCTGTCTCAGCCTTCCAAAGTTCTGGGATTACAGGAGTACACCACCGTGCTTGGCTTAGAATAGTTTACTTCTAATGTAACTTCATACTTCCATTTATTCTAGCTCAGAGCAAAATTTCATTAGCCAAGAAAACTTGCCATATTAATTTAGTATTTTCATAATACTATGATTAAAAACTTTTCTTTCTAGTTAATAGCAAGCTCAAACTTATTTACAACTCATAGGAAACTCCCTAGAGATAGTAGTTGTAGTGGCAATTTACATTTACATTGTAATTGAATTAATTTTATCATTATGTAAAAAGTTAGCAAATTCGCTAAAATTTTGATTTACTTTCTGAGATGAAAGCTTCTTCGGGCATGCTTAAAATTATCTTTGTGAATCACATTAGCTCACTCTCAATTTTAAGTCATTTTAGCTTAATTTTCATGGCAATACAGGATTTAGATTTGTTTATAATTTTCTAGTTAACCTAATGGAATATGTTTTGATTTTAATTCTAACTGAGAGAAATATTATTATACTTCATGCATAGAATTTCTCTAAAATATGCTCTTACCTTGCTGTTTTTAATCCTATTGATATTTTCCTGTCTGCTGATTATTTATAGTATGATACAATTATTCATATGTGTATTTATTGTTCTTTTTGTTAACTTCTGAAAAGGATATATAACGTGAAAACATTTTCTATGAAGTTATATTTTCCCACAAATAATGTAATCAAGGGATACAGACTAAAGTTATTTGACAAAAGTTTTATAATTAAAATGACAAGTGCATGCTAGACTCAGAAAGTTTGTTAGTTTAAAAGTTATAATCTCTGCTTCCAATTGACCCTTTGTGAAGACTCTCAATCATAATTTAAAATACTTTGACATGAAAATACATTTTCTAGTTACCTGATTTTCATATAGTTCATTTTAAGAGCCACTGTATATGTTTTCTTATTTGGACTAATCATGAAACCTGAAGAAGATAAAACAATTTAGAGAGAAATTGTTGACATTGTCTGAGGCTCTGGATTCTATAGGGGTGGAGTAGCAACTACAGCCTGGACCCTGTATCTAGGGTAAAATGGATACATAATTCTAAAAAAAGTTCATAGAATTCATTAATTCATTCTTTATAGACGTGTTTTTGTTTTTGTTTATGCTGATCTAGGAACTTTCTGTTTGCCATCTAAGTGGAATATTTTATCTGAAAGTTCATTTGTTCATTCATCCAGAATATACCACCACTCAAGTTTCTAAAACCTATATAAAGTCTAATAATACAGATATTGAAGACCCTATTTTGTTTCTGGAGCTCCCCATTTTGGAGGAGCTGGAGGCTGGTGGCTGCACACTGGGCTCCTGCTATTGCCTGTGTTGACACAATTTGTCTACCTATCATTAGGTCCCTAAAAGTGGTGAAAGCAAAAAGTAAAAATTTTGAAGACTTTATATTTAAAATAGGTCAGGTCTGCTTGGGATGAACAATATAACTACAAAATGTCATCCAACTTTCCACAGTAAAATGTGTTTGTTTGAAAATATTCTAACTTGTGTTTGCATTTTTCTACAAAAAATAACTATAGAGGAACAGAGGAATTGCTTTAAAATCTGTGAATTATGAATCCAATTGAACAATTACTAAAAGTCATAATCATCCAAAATTTTTATTGATCACCAGAATAATATACAATAGAGAAAAATGTAAAAATTTGATGTTCTCTGTAGCCACCCCATAAATGCTGTTTCAATATTAATATTTTTGAATTTTGTTTAAAATGTTCTATTCATTTTACCTCCTTGAGAACATACATAATATACAGCTTTGTCTTCTTTCATCAGTAATAAATTATTTCTATGATCTAATTTTCATGAATTCACATCAAAAACACCATGGTGTTACCTATTACAAATTTAATGAATTTAAACACAGAAAATCAACTGCTAAATTAAAAACAAAGATACCAATTTTTTCTAATCATATGGTCATCTTTCTTTATATCATAATGCAAAAAAGATCATTATGTTTTATTTAGTTTGCATTTTCTCTCTCATACAGTCCCTTTTTATGCCTGAACATGTGATACTTTACTTTTTATGGTCGTGTGATTCCAAGCCTGGATTCTGTTTTGGAATCTGAACCTGTTTCCCAAGATGTGTATTATTTCTGATTTCCCTAATCTTAAAATGAAGAGGTTTTTAAATTACTGTAGATGAGAAAGACTAATTATGCATAAATATTATTTTATATACTACTATTAATTCTTAGAGATTCTCTATATGATTATTAATAAGCCATAAAGATGCAGTAAGTTTCAGAGTTGTGCAAAACAGCTCTTAAGTCAGACTACTTGGGTTCTGATTTTTGCTCTTCCACTTACAAGTTAGTTATCTTACCATGGGAAAGTCATTTAACCCATCTGTGCTTGAGCATTCTCATAGGTAAAATGGAAATGAGAATAGTATCACATCATTCAGGTTACAGTGAGCAGAAACCAGTTCAGATGTTTCAAACATTGGAAACAACATGGAAAATTGTTAATTTCCACTAATTGTGCACACAGTTAGTGGAAGTCTGCAAAATCAGAAAGTAATATCGAATACTCAAGTAACCCAAGGATAATAACCTCAGGAAACATTTATCTCCCTAGGATTTGAGGAACAAAAGAATTTTCAATTGACAGAAGCCTTCAAAAAGTCAATAGGCAACGAATATGGGAAATACAGTGTGCCACCTTCCAGGACCAGCATGAAAACACACAGGATGTACTAGAAGCAGAGAGATTGCACATCAGTAGAGTCCACTCTCTGGGAATGATGAGAGAATTCGATGAACTGATTTACACAGAATATTAACAGCAAAGCCTGATAACAGGACAAAAACTAAATAAGTGTTGACTCGTTTTATTAGTATCTGATTAACTTAAATCCAAGTCTCTCATTATTTCTTTTCTTTATTTTCTTTATCATAAATTCCAAAACTCTGTAATGGATCCACCAAAGAAATATTACACTGTAAAAGCTTAGACTATCAGGTGCAGGCACTCTAGCAGTCATTTAATTTACTTGTGTTTTTCCTTTTTCCTGTAAGAAATGGCTCTAATTTCAATTTTCTTTACCCAACCAAATCTCTTCATAAACTTTTTCACACTCTCTGTGGGTTACATGCTTTCCTTCTACATGAATACTTGTAATTCTCTTCTGGAATTTTAAAAACAATGGACATGACCATTGTTTTTATTCACTTCAAGGTAGTGAATATGGAGAAATACGTGTGGAAGAATGAACATGAAACTGATATTGGAAAATGGGTTTATATTTATAAAGATCACTCAGATGTCTGTTTGTAGACTGGGTAAATATGCGAGTGAAGAATCAGCAAAGATTTAGAAGTCTTTTGAAATAATCTAGATGCAAAATGACTGTGACAAAAGTTTCAAAATAAATTTTTGAGAAAGAAATGCCACATAGTAATGAATAATTGCTCCAAAAAATAAAAGAAATAGTCTTATTGGTTTCCAAATGTTTATGTATTTGAATTGCATATTTTATACTGAAACATTTTATTTTTAATTAATTAATTGGTATTGAGGATTGAATCCAGGAGTACTTTACTACTGAGCTACATCCTCTTTTTCTTTCCTTCCTTCGTTCCTTCCTTCCTTTGTTCCTTCTTTCGTTCCTTCCTTCCTTCCTTCCTTCCCTCCTTCCTTCGTTCGTTCCTTCCTTCCTTCTTTATTTTTTTCATTGTGAAGCATTTGTTAGGGTCTGGCTAAATTGCTGAGGCTAGTCTTAAACTTGTGAGCCTTCTGCCTTGGCCTCTAAGGTCACCGGAATTACAGGTGTGCACTACCATGTCTGGTGAAGAGTCCATTTTCTAGAGAGAGGACTGAGTTTTATTTTTCATTACTTGAGAACATAAGCAAATGTATACTTGGATTACACAAATATTGATACATAATAATATACATAGTTCTTACTTTTACATATTCCAAAGTATTTTTAAGCTTTGCCACTGTAATACTGAAAGTTATTTTGTTATTATAGTTTAAACACATAGACCAATAATCTTAGAATTTGACTGGTTGTAATTCTATTTGACTATAATAAAAAGATTCAGAATGCCTTCCCAAGCTTTAAATGTACAGACATGAATCAGTTCTGAACCTTTCATTTAGATGATATTACAGCATAAATTTTAGACATGAAATTGCCAATATTAACTCATTTTGGTGCCTTTCCATATTAATAGATTCAAGAAGACAAACTGGCATTAGGAATGCTTAATAACTGAAAATACAACTTGAACTAGATTGAGAAGAAATGTTTTTTTCAGTATAGTCAATGCTATTTCTTTTGAAGGCTTGAAATTTTCAGAAATGTAATATTCATAAACTAGGTAAGTAATTGAAGTATTTAAAGAATAATACAATTTAAATCTTGATTCTTTTAGAGTCAGCCTATTAATTAGAAAAGGGCATGATGAATCTCCTCTGGTGTATACATTGTTGCTGTAGCTGCTAACATAAGGTATAGAATGAAGGAACTTGCTTAAAAACAGACTACAGGTCAATGACCTAGTCTGGCATCTTTGTAAACAATGCAGAAAGAGCAACACAGCAGTTTTACAACATCAGTAAACCATGTGAAATGTAAAAATACAGCAATCACTAGTAATCTTTTTGAGATGTGAGCATATGAATTTATTTCTCATTCTAAAAAATTTTAAAAAATATGAACACTTCCAACGTTGCATTGTCTAGGAATAAATGTACATTTACCCATTACATTAAATAATGAACAAACTGTAATTTACATATAACTATTTGGAAATGAGTGATACAATGGTTTCAAGATGTCACCTTGAAGGACAAGGCCAGCACATTTCTTTACCACCTGATAGAAACAAATACTACTTATGATGCATTGCCTGATTTATTTACAGTAATAATAACCTAAATGGTTCAATCTTTTAAATGAGATGAGAAATAAGATTTCAAATGAGTTTAGAAAACATGCAAAATGTCAAAGAAGATAATTTTTGGATGATTATTTAGACATTCCAGCCGTGCATATGTTGATTTGAGGAGAGAGTGCTGAGAAACTGAGAGGCACATCAGAAGATTTGGCAAACTCACAGGGATTAGAAGACAGCCTGTAGTTCAGGGCTTGTCTTTGAAAGATCTGCTAATTCCTCCCATACTTATGTCCCAAAATGAACTTGGCCCACTCTTATATAGATGAAAGTTAAAATAAAAAGGAAAATCTCAAGGAAATTATAACATGTGCTACAACATGAGTGAACCTTATAAACAGTATGCTAAGTGAAATAAACCAGTCAGAAAGAGAAAAATACTTGTGACTCCACCTGTATGAGTTATCTAAAGTAGTCACACTAATTAAACCAGAAAGTAGAATGGCAAAATGATGAGTTGCTGGCCATTGAGTATTCAGTTTTGCAAGATGAAAAGAATTATAGAAATGGATGTTAGTGATGGGTAGAAAGCAATGTGAATGCACTTAATTACAGTGAGACCTAGATATAAAAGTAGCTAACATGGTAAATTTTATGTTGTATTTTAATGCAACAGAAAAACATTCAGGAAAGAAAGGTCTATGTGTTTTAGTTTCTAATTGCGTGAAGGTGACTTCAGTTTGCCAGATTTCTCAGATAGTACTTAAGAGAAAAGTTCTTCCTCTATGAAGAAAATGACATCATCTGAGGTTGTAAATTATTTGTAACATTTTAATAATCATAGTCCAGCAAAAATAATACATAACAAGAAATTGAAAGAGACAATACTATATTTAAGCACAAATAACAAAATGGGAACAATCTCAGAGGGAATCCAGCTAAGTGTCATCAGACATAACTTGGGATGACTATCCTTAATACATTGAGGAAATTGAAGATAATATTGAGAACTCTAGCAAAGAGCTTGAAAATATACAGAGTGACTAAATGGCAATTTGAAGACTAAAATATAGAATAACTGAATTAAGAACTTGAATGAGGAGTTTAATAATAGACTAGGAAAAAAACAAAACAAAAAAGATAACAAAACTAGTAGGTAAGTTAGAAAATAAATATATTCTGAATGAAGCAAAGGAAGATTAAGATTAGGGGAAAATAGAAAAGCATCAGAAAGACAATGTACCAGTGTGAAAATCTAATATGCAAGTAATTGATGTTTCTGAGGGAAGGAGATTGGGCACAGAGTCCACAGGCATGCTGTGTTAGTCAGCTTGTGTCACTGTGACCTAAATACTTCACAAGAACAACTTAGAGGAGGAAAAGTTTATTTTAGGCCCATGGCTTCAGAGGTTTCAGTCTATAGCTGGCCAATTCCATTGCCCTATGGCACAGGTGAGGCAGAACATCATGGCAAAAGGACATGGAGGAAAGCTACTTGGTATATAGCCAAAAGATTTTAAATCAGCATACTACAGTGATGCAGCCATATCAATATTTATAGCATAAAGAAAAATGACATTATGGTATTTGCTGGTAAATGGATGGAACTGGAGACTACCATGCCTAGTGAAATAAGCTGGTCTCAAAAAGTCAAAATTCAAATGTTTTCTCTGATATGCAGAAGCTAATCCAAAATAAGGAGGGGCCAGGTATAGTGGCACATTCCTGTAATTCAAGCAATATGGGTCACTGAGGCAAAAGAATCACAGTTTCAAAGCCAGCCTTAGCAACATAGCAAGTCTATAAGCAACCTAGGGAGACTGTGTCTCAAAATATAAAAATAAAAATAAATAGAAAATAAAGGACTGGGGTTTTCACATAGTGGTTAAGCACTCCCAGGTCCAATTCCTGGTAGCAAACCAAACAAAAACAAAATAAGGGAGTATAAAAAAACAGAAGAAAGATCAGTGGAGTAGACAAAGGTAAATGAAGGAAGGAAGGAGAGGGAGGATAAGGAAAGACAGTGGAATGAATCTGACCTAACTTTCCTATGTACATATATGAGTATATCACAATGAATCTCACAATCATATACATCCACAAGACATAAATTTATAAAAAGAGCTATTAGTAAATAACAAAGATCAGTAGAGCAGAGTAAAGGAAAGAGAATGGAGAATGAGAGAGGAAGAAGTACTGGGGACTCAATTAGAACAAATTATATTCCGCACTTTTATAATTATGTCAAAATGAATCCTAGTATTATGTACAACATAAAAAGAACCAATTAAAAAACCCAGGCTGGTTAAATAAAAAGAAAACTATATCTACTCACAAAATTGTAAAGGTGAAAAGGGTAAGTGTAGAATAAAAAAAGTGTCACAAAAATAGATTATCTTTAAAAGATCAGGAATTAGACTGTCACTTTTTCTTCAAAACAGCACTGTAAACCTGAAAGTGGCACATGAAATTCCCAGATGGAAGGTTAGAAATGCTGGAACTAATTAAAAGAAATAAAAGTGGAAAGCACAATAAACAATATACTAGAAAGTCAACATTAGAATTACAACCTGTACACTATTATCCCAAAATAACAGAAAATATATGTAGAATAAGTGGAAGAAAAATAAGTGTGAAGATAGTATATTAAATTATCAGTTCTCATATTAAATATAAAAACAAATATTTTCAGGCATCTGTGTACTTCTTTATCTACATAATCTTTGTGTGCATAAGCATGTGTATGTATACTGCTTCAGAAAAGTACCTAAAATTTTAAGGATATAGAGATGATGGAAGTAAAGAATAGAAATATCTATAAGAGAAAAACACTTATTTATAAGAGAAAAAGAACAATTAGAGGAGGAGAAATTTATATTTGGTGCTCATGGCTTCAGAGGTCTCAGTCCATAAATGTCCAAATCCAATGCTCTAAGCCAAAGTTGAGGAAGAACATCATGACTGATGGACATGGCAGATAAAATCAGCTTGGGACATTGCACCAGGAAGCAGAGAGAGAGCCAGCTTCCCTCACCACAGACAAAATATAAACTTCAAGGGCACGGCCCCAGCATCCTGCCTTCTCCAGCCAAACTTCATCTGCCTGCATTTACTACCCAGCTAACCTCTATCAGGAGATTAATGTACTGATTACGTTAAGATTCTCATAACCCAATCATTTCATCTCTAAACTTTCGTGTATTGTCTCACATATGAGCTTTTGGGGGATACTTCATATCTAAACCATAACAGAGTTAATGATGAACATTTTCCTAAAACTAAAGGCTCAAATCACCAGAAAGTTAAAATGATTCTAAATTCTGTGTGTACCCAATAACAAGCTTCACACTATAGCAAGAAATAATCAATACAATTAAATATAAAGATAAGAAATTTTAATTACTTAAGGATTTTATGTCTTTTTTTATCAGTCTAATCCAATAGTAAATTCAAGATCACTTTGAACTAACATAAAATGAAGTAAAAATCAGAACAGATGACATAAGATACTATTCTCTGAAATCATAGAATACACATTCTTGTCAAATGCACAATTGACTTTAGACTGGATATTAAAGCAAGTCTCAACAGCTATGCAAAGATGAAAATCACATAGAATATCACATTTGATTATCATGGATGAGTTAAAGTAGAAATCAATCAATGAGAAGAAAGATGAGGAGGAGGAAGAAAAAGAAGAGGGAAGAGAAAAGAAAACAAATTTTCTATCTTTTTCTCTACTGATTTCTTCCCATTTTCTCCTGTAGTAATACTGCCAGTTATTTCAGATTTGTTTATTTTTCTTTGTATGTACAGCTATGCTTTCTTCACACCATCTAACACATCTATACAGCAGCACTCATTACAATTCTTCCACAGTCAAATGTGTCAGTTCATTGGAGAAATGATTGATTCTAGTGCAGGGGCAGAGAAAATGCAAGAGGAGACCAGAGCAAAAAATAAGAAAGACTGTGCTTAAAGAGAGAGAAAGAGAAAAAGGATCAATGCAAAAGGAGAGGGGAGCCAGCCTGAAATGAGCTTCTAGACAAAATCAGGAAAAATTTGACCTATAAAATAAGTAGTAAGACTATTGGATTATAATAAAAGAGCAATGAATAATAAAATATATGAGTTTATACTGGAATAAATAAAGTTTATATGGACAAAAGTAAATGATAGCATGAATTGTAAGTCAAGGAAAAGTGAAAAGTCTTCCTGCACAAAAGAATTGCAAACGAAAAATCATTCAAATAAAAAAGGAAATAAAGAAACACCATCTCTGACATTCTTTCTGAAAGCATATAACCTCAGTCCATTCCTGAGAAAATAATTGAGCAAGCCCATGTTTAGAGGTGTCTACAAAATATCTGACCATTTTTCTTCAAAAGCATCAGTGTCATCAAAGACAAAGAAAAACTGAGGAACTTTCATAAATAGGAGGAGATGAAGGAGATATGGCTACCTAAGGTCATTAATGGGCTCAGTTAATAATATTTTATTAATGTTAATTGCTTAGTATTTATAAATGTGCCATAGCTATTCAATATGTGAACATTTAAGGGAAGATGGGTAAAGGATATGCAAGAACCCTCTATGCTTTGCAATCCTTAGGTTAATTTAAAACTACTTCAAAATTCAAAATTAAAGGTACAAATCAATAACATAGTTGTTAAAAGATGACATTATACATTAGAATAGAATGTTTCTAGAAGTGTCACATTAAAGGTTTGTCATTGGAAATTCTTACTAAGTTTTGTCTCATGGCCTGTATTTGTGGATGGAAGTTTTTCTCCATAATCCCAGAGAAACCTGGGCAGAACATACTACAAAAGTTGCACATTTAAGTTTTATATATGATATTAATACATTGGAATTAATACTTTGTAATTCCTTTTAAATGCTAATTAACTAGTGAAAATTACATGAATGGATTTAAAATACAAAATGGCTTTTTGAGAAAATATAAATCAGCTTATATTTTTTTCTGATTATTAGAACATAAATGAAATAGTATTTCCTAAAGTCTCTCATTTGTAAAATGCCAACATTTTATAAATTTAACTGTTATGTAGCGAAATAACCTCTTTATCATTGTAAATTCCTATTTTTGACATTTATGTTATATATAGACTATTCTCCCTAGATAGACATTGTATTTGTAATGTCATGTGTTTATATTAAACAATTTTCCTTTTTAATCTATTATTAGTTGAAAAATTGAACTATTATTAGTTGAAAAATTGACTAAAATATTGAGTCTTACATAGAAAAGTTTTTTTTTAAAATATGAGTACAACTCAAGTTACTTTCTTAAATACTTGGAGATTAAACTTTCCATTTCTATTAACGATGATTTAGGAAAACTTTCACATACATAAATAATGAAAATTTTATTGAATTCCACAAAAAACAAAATGTAAATGAGATTCATAAAGATAAATAAATGGATTTAATCTTTTTGAAGAGATCTACTTAAAATATTATTTTCTTTTAGATTAAAAAGAATTACTTAAAATGCTAAACTTTGTGAAAATCAAGTACAAAATAGTTACAACTATCAAACCATTTAAATATCACATTATTTTCTATGTGATGGTTATATTAATTTTAGCTGTATAATTTTTCTTCAAAGTGTATGTTTTGGTTGTATGCACTTTTGTATATGTAGAATATATGTCTCATGAGAGAAAAAAATACAAAAGCTTCCAAGTGTAAATGCCTTCAAATAAATACAGATATTTTTATCTCAATATCGTATTGAAACTCATTTTAAAAATCAGTTAAGGAGGTCAATAATGGACTATCACAAAGTATTAAATCTTTAAAAACTTGCATTAATAGTTGTAAAACATAGTAGCCCAGTGGTAGAATGTTTACCTAGTGCATGCAACGTCTTGGATTCAATCCCAACACTACAAAAAAAATTGCAAAGTAATATTTTTAAGACATCATATTTTTACCATCTTTTCCAAAATACACATATATACAAACAAATAGCATATTTCAGTTGCATGTATCTTGCCACATTGAGGGCCACCCCGGAAGTCTTAACTTTTTATTATATTTGAAATGGAAGGATGGGAATTTAGATGAACTTCTTTCAGCTATTCCTACCTTAGAGACACTAAGAATACAAATTGAGCTAAACCAGTTTCTTAAAGATTTCATGCCTTGGGAAAGCAAAATTTCTTTTAACTTATTTTAAGATTTCCATGGTAAGCTAAAGCAACATTATTTCCAAAGTGTGAAAGGTCATTTAAAATATTTCAATTATATGATATGCATACCATATAATATGAATATTACTAGGAAATAAGCATCATCTTCAAGGTGATAAAACATGATAAATTTCTCATGTGTGTTTTCCACAAATGTTAATATGTCTTAAGTCATCAATCAAAGCACAGGAAAATAATTTTTAAAATGCTTTACTGTATATGTTAGCCACAAAGGTCAATAACAATAATTAATTTGAACTATTTTTTTCTATTTTTGAATCTAAAACTCTTTCAATTCTCTCCCTGAAGGCCATCTAGCTCAAGCAGACAATGATTTCTGCACTCTCTGACTAACCACCATTTTTAAACAATGTGTTTTGTTTTTTTGCAAATAGGACAAATTTTATTTCCTTAACTTTTGTTACTTTTGTTATTTCTATAAGCAGATTCTCTTTCCAATTCCAATCATATTTCCCAGAAATATGATAAACACTTTTTAAACAATTTTTAAGAGAAAAAGGAGGTCTGATTTGTAAGAGAAAAAGATGGTCTGATTGTCAGATACATGTAAGGAGAAATAATTACAGCATACAATTTAAAATAGTATTTGTAAGCCAAGTTTCTATATAAGTACTTTGTATTGTTCATTTAACTTCATCAGATAGAGTACTGCTGCATTTCCATAAAAACCGTAACAACATAATCATCAATACTAATTAAAAGCAATGACTCTTAGGCCTGCAGATGCTAGTTAGATAACAACAATCAGGATAAAGTTTGTTAGCTTTGCCTTTATTTTATATTTGTCTTCAAGTCCTTATTTAATCTGTGTATGTAATCATTTAAGGAGTGCTTATCTAAAAACTGATCATTTAAGGTTTTCTAGCCCTACATTTGCCTAACCTATCTCATCCACCTTCTGAGACAAGATTTACAGGTTCATTCAACTATCAGTTTTATAGCATAAGACATTGGAAACAGTGCCTAAAAGTCTTTCAAGAACAGTAAAATAATCATCTCATGGAAACTACACCGTTCCAGGTTCATAGATTGAATAAACATCCGGCATTCTACAAAGATATCAAAGTTATGGGTTCTTTCTAAGCTGAATTTTGAGGATTGTTGTTAAAATTGGGCAATGCTGGCCTTAAATGGACAGAGAAGAAATGCTGCCTATAAGAGGGCTTAGAGGAGTCAGACCACAGTTGGGTCAAGGAGAACTCTTGTCACTTCCTGGTAAAATGGTATTTCTTTAAAAAATTTTTTGTATTAAATTCTAGAGACCACTATAATAAATTCCTCTTACTTTGGGCGCTTAAAAAACATAAAATTATTCTTTATGTTTGTGGAAGCCAGAAAACTGAGATGATGGTTTTAACAGGGTCAAATGCTGCCTGGGGGTCCTTAGAAATTCCCTTGTGTCTCCTAGCTTGTGAAGGTTGCCAGCTGCTCTCTGGCTTCCCCTGGTTTGTGGTTACATTGTATCATTTCAATCTCTGCCTTCATCTTTACACTGCCTTTGCCTCTCTGTGTCTTTCTACTCTGATTTTATAAGGGCTTTGTCGCTGGATTTAGGGCAAACAACTACCACACCTTTCCAAGTTTAAAACAGAATTTAGCTATACCTTTTTTATATGCTGCAAGTTTTCTTTATAAAAAAAGAAGTACCAAAAATTAAAATAAAGCACTGTGCCAAAGGCTTTAAACACTAAAATAAAATGCACAGCATTCAATGACAAATATTTAAGCATAAATTGTTTATAAAAGTTAAAAATGATATATTTTAAATGTTTTCTGTATTATTTAATCTTAAAAAAAATCTGTAGGAAGTTTCAGTTCCAACTTCCTTTATATTCATCCAATTATAATCTATTTAAAACTTCTGTTGTTGTTTTAGGGTCAGCTATGTAATGTCAGAAGAAATGACAGTTATGATGCAAACTGAAATATGCTTCAATTATGATTCAATATAATTGAATCTGCTGATCCATTTAGTAGGAATTTTTACCTGGAAATTTCCCTGGTAAAGAAGCACAAATTGTTCAAGTACCTTGATATTATAATTGAACTTTAGCTCATACTTGAGCTTCTATTTTGGCTTTTTCTCAGTTTCTCTATTTTATCATTTTTTCTTCCTTCCAACCTGATTGTACTGGAACATTATTTCTTCTTTAGTAGGAACACAAAGTGAACACATGTAAGTACACTATAGGACATTTTCTTCTTTCCTTGGGGAACAGGTGTCTAAGGACTTAGATATGTTTCAAGCATTTCTGACGGAGCTCTTTAAATCTGGCTAAGGAAATTCCATTTCAGGCTTTACTTGAATGCAAATAGTTGAGAGTTTTATTGGGTTTTGTTTTGTTTTGTTTTGTTTTGAATAACCCACAGAACAATATGTATGATGTGTATACAATAGAATGTAGATATCAGCCTCAGTTTTTATTACTAGATAAATAGATTTGAATATCTGCTATATTCTGTGGTATTTGTTTTAAAAATTAAATATTTCTATATAAAATTAAAATATAAAGAAACTCAGCTATGTATTGTGGTTTGTGGCTTAAGCCAAATGAAATAGAAACATAAAATAATAGCTAATCTATACAAGGTGAGTTGAAATTTTTAAAAATTCGTGAATGACTACTTGTATTAGAAAAAAATAGAACTGAATATATTAAGTTGGAAAATTTTTTATTTTATTTAAGTTATATACAATCACAATGATGAAAACAGTTAACAGTTTAGTGAAAAATAACAAAATGTCAACATATACAAAATACAGTCTGTGAGAAATCAATGAAAGACTGTCCAAAATCATTATTTCCATGAATCATATTAACACAATTATTTCAGTTTTTGATTGACAAAATGTGAATAGAAACAGAAATATGGTTCTTAAATTCTTGAGTCATGAATTCTAACATAGGGTAAATCTTTTTGCTGTAGGAAATATTGTCATAATTTTTGCTCATTGTTTTATGGAATTAAGAAAACTCCTAATGTTGGGGAAATTCTGATGAATTTGCTTGAGAAAAATTAAGAGCATATTAATAAAAATAAACCATATTAATGTCCAATTGTGCATCTTTTCTAATTTTCTCACAGAACTTATCATAAATTTAATCTATATTTATTTGGAGATATGTCTATTTGTAAGATTCTTCAGAATAAGTGTTTATTCTGTTTAACTTATAATAGTATAAAAATTACCATGTGTTATGTACTCATTATTATTTGATTTTTCTTTTTAGTTCAACCTAGAATTTTCTACAGAACATATCATAAACAAGAATTGATTGACAAAACGAAGAGCATCCACAGCATCTAGGTGAGATCTAAATGACAAGGAAGTCATCAGTGACCATCAAAGGACACATAAGCTAACTTGAGGAGGTTCTTAGGGACTAGAACTGGGAACAATTAAAGTCAATAAAAAATAGCTAAATTTAAAGATTTAAAATAGCCAATTTAAAGATTTTTAAAATACATCAATTTATTAAAAAATATGCGTACACATGCACAGACAAGACCTACAAACACTCATGCGCCCTGATGTTTACCACTTGAAGGATATTTACTAATCAACTCATAAACTAATTAAAGTAATTAAAAGAAAAGAAGTGTTATCTTGATTTCCCCATTCAAATTTTCTGTCAGGGCAAATAAATAGCTGAGGAAGAGATGTAGGTAAACAAATGGTTGTTGAGGAAATGTGTCCTTTTTTAAATTAATATTTATTTCCCATATTTTATTGCTACCCTACAATTGTACATAATGGTATGATTCATTGTTACATATTCATAAATGCACACAATAAAAAAAATAAAATTTGTTCAATATTATTAATCCTCACCTTTTCCCTTCTCACTCCTTTCCCCTGGTCCCTTTCCTCTGCTCTGTTGATCTCCCTTCGATTTTCATGAGATCTGCCCCATACCTTTCTATTTCTTTGTTCTTTCTTTCTTCCAATATGATGGATAACATATGACCTTTGACATTATGAGTTTGACTTATTTTACTTAACATAATGTTCTCAGTTCATCCATTTTCCTACAAACAACACAATTCTTCTTTATGCCTGAATAAAGTTTCACTGTGTAGAAACACATCATTTCCTTCATCCATTCTGTCATTGATGGGCACGTAGGCTGTTTCCATAGTTTGACTATTCTAAATTGTTCTGTTATAGAAACGGGTATCCATGTATCACAACAGTATGCTGACTTTATTTCTTCAGAATAAATATCAAGTATGGTATAGTTGGGTCATAGGGTGGTCTCATTGCTTGTCTTTTGGGAAACCTCCGTACTTATTTTCATAGTGGTTGTACTACTTACAATCCCACCAACAGTATAAATCATCCCTTTAGCTTCACAATTTCTCCAGTATTTATTATTGTTTGTATTCTTAATGACTGCCATTCTGTCTAAAATGACAGTATAGCTTTGATATGCATTTATTTTATTGGCAATAATGTTGAACATTTTTAAAAATATTTATTGGCCATTTGTACTTCTTTTGAGAAGTGTCTCAAATCTCTCACTTCTCACTTTTGAGAAGTGTTGGCTTAATTCATCTTCCTACTTATTAACTTGGTTGTTCTTTTGTGTCAAGATTGAGTTTCTTATATATTCTAGGTATTAATCCTCTGTTAGATGAGAAGTTAGCATAGATTTTCCCCCATTTTATAGGTACTCTTCATATTCTCATTTTGTTTCCATGCAAAAGCTTTCTAATTTGATGCCATCACATTTATTAACTCTGAGTATTATTTCCTAAGATTTAGGGGTCTTTTTGAGAAAGTCATTGGCTGTGCCTATATGCTGGAGTGTTCATGCTATGTTTTCTTTTAGAATTTGCTCAGTTTCTGGCCTTTGACCCATTTTGAGTTGATTTGTGTGCATGGTGAGAGATTAATGTCTTGTCTCATTCTTCTATACATGGATAACCAGTTTACCCAGCATCATCTATGAAAAAAACTGTCTTTTCTCCAATTTATGTTTTTGGCACATTTGTCAAGGATCAAAAGACTATAGATGTATGAGTTTGTCTGTATGCCTTCTTCATTGGTATTTTGATGGAGATTGCATTGAATCTGTATATTGCTTTTGGTAGTATGGCCCTTATAGCAATATTAATTCTGCCTATCCAAGAACATGGGAGGTCTTGCTATCTTCTGAAGTCGTCTTCACTTTTTTTCTTTAATGTTTTATAGTTTTCATTGTAGAGGTCTTTCACCACCTTTATTTCTAGCCTTTTTTTTTTAAGGCTGTAGTTAGCTTTTAGGATTTATTATTGGTGTATAGGAAAGCTATTGATTTTTGTATGCTAATTTTGTAAACTGCTACTTTGTTGAATTTGTTAATAAGCTCTAGAAAATTTTTGGTAGAATTTTGGATCTTCTAATATAGAACCATATCATTTACAAACAGTGATAATTTGACTTCTTTATATGTTTTTATCTGAACATTTTATTTGATTTTTTGTGTCTTTCATTTCTGAGATTTCAGTTTGGTTCTTTTTCAATATCTGTCTACTTGAATTTCTCATTTATATCCTGTACTGACTTCCTCACTTCATTCATTTGTTTTTCCATGTTCTCTGATAATTTATTGATCATTTTGATAATCATTATTTTGAATTATTTATCTTGTATTTTATTCTTTTCAATATCTTTGGAGTCAGTTACTGGTGGATTATTTTCTTTGGAAGTCTTTATTTTAAGTTGCTTTTTTCATATTTTTTAAATTACTATGTTAGCTTTTATATCTGTTGGAATGGATGATTTTTCTTCCACTCTTACATGTGGGCTTTTTAGAGCACAATCTTCTCTTGTCAAAGTATTCTGGGATATCAGGTTTATTGTAAATTTTTATTTTCTATTTATTCATTCATTCATTCATTCATTCTACTTAGGTATACATGATAGTAGAATGCATTTTGATTCATTGTATACAGATGGAGCACAACTTTTCATTTCTCTGGTTGTATGTGATGTAGAATCACATCATATACGCAGTCATACATGCACCTAGGGTAATGATGTCCATCTCATTCCACCATCTTTACTGTCCCCATGCTCCCTCCTTCCTCCCTTCCCTTTGACCAAATTTTCTCTATTCTTCCCATGTCCTCTGTTTTTGGATCAGCATCCACTTATCAGAGAGAACATTCTGCATTTGTTTTTTAGGAATTGGCTTACTTCGCTTAGCATGATATTCTCCAACTCCATCCATTTATCTGCAAATGCCATAATTATATTCTCTTTTATTGCTGAGTAATATTCCATTATGCATATATACCACAGTTTCTTTATCCAGTCATCTATCAAAGGGCATCTTGGTTGGGTCCACAATTTAGCTCTTGTGAATTGAGCTGCTATAAACATTGAAGTGGCTGCGTCACTGTAGTATGCTGTTTTTAAGTCTTTTGGGTATAAACAAAGGAGTGGCTTAGCTGGGTCAAATGGTGGTTCCATTCCAAGTTTCTAAGGAATCTCCATACTGCTTCCAGATTGGCTGTACCAATTTGCAGTCCCACTAGCAATGTATGAGCGTGCCTTTTCCCCCACAATCTCGCCAACAATTATTGTTGTTTGTATTTTTGATAATTGCCATTCTGACTGGCATGAGATGAAATCTTAGAGTAGTTTTGATTTGTATTTCTCTAATTGCTAGAGATGCTGAACATTTTTCATATGTCTGTTGATAGATTGTATATCTTCTTTTGAGAAGTGTCTGTTCAGTTCCTTAGCCCATTTATTGATTGGGTTGTTTGTTTTTTTGGTGTTAAGTTTTTTGAGTTTTTTATATATCCTGGAGATTAGTGCTCTATCAGATGTGTGTGGCAAAGATTTGTTCCCAGAATGTTGGTTCTCTGTTCACTTCATTGATTGTTTCTTTTGCTGAGAAGCTTTTTAGTTTGAATCCATCTTATGTATTGATTCTTGATTTTACTTCTTGTGCTATAGGAATCTTGTTAAGGAAGTAAGATCCTAATTCAACATGATGAAGATTTGGAACTACTTTTTCTTCTATTAGGTGTAGGATCTCTGGTCTAATTCCCAGGTCTTTGATCTACTTTGAGTTGAATTTTGTGCATGGTTAGAGATAGGAGTTTAGTTTCATTTTGCTGCATGTGGATTTCCAGTTTTCACAGCACCATTTGTTTAAGAGGCTATCTTTTCTTCAATGTACATGTTTGGCACCTTTGTCTAGGAAATTTTTAAATTATTATTTGTCTACTAAAATTTTAAATTATTTTCCTACCGTTCTTCTTTCTGTTTCTTCTTGAACTGTGTACTGAAAGAGAGAGAGAGAGATTGAGGGCTAGGGTTCTTAACTCTTCCATTTTTGTGTGTTTTTCACCAAACTTTCAGATGGAATGGTTTAAAATTGAAGATGGTTGAAACAGCTTTCAACTTCCCGTCTTATTAGCATAAGGTAGGATAAAATGTGAAGTGCTGTAGATTGGAATTTTGTCTAGACAGACAAGATCAATACACTCACATGGTGGGGTTGCTGCAGAGTTTTAATGAGGGAGATCTGGCAGCTGGGGCTTATCTCTAATCAGGATTTAGGGACTTTGTTGGGTGGTATCCACTCTGCAGAGATTAGATCAATGCATAATGTTGAACATATGCCAGTCTCTGCTGGGTATCCAAGAATTCTATTCAGGGAGCACGACATCATGCTCTACTATCTGAATATGGCCTTCCCAGACTTAGTCCCTGAGTGTGATCACAACAACCTGTTCTGTTTCCTAACCCTCTTAAGCTTGTGATGTGAGTTTCTAGACTCAAAAGGAGAACAAGTTGCACTCCCTTCCATATCTCTGACCTTCTGGGTACAGTTTTCTCCTTGCCTGCTTTACTCTTGTTCTGCTACCTGCATCACACTGTAGGCAGTTACCAGAATAGTATGGCAATATTAGCTATGATCTCCTGCAGGAACAAGTGGAAGAGTGGGCCCTACAAGATGGCTCCCCACCTCAGTACTCTCTTTGCCAGTTAAGAACCACAGAGTACTTTTCAAGCACCAATTTGCTAAGCAGACTCTGGATCAGCTAAGTTCAAGCTGTTTTTCTGTTATACATAGTCTTCCATGCCAAATTTATCTGCTGTGTTTCTCTGTGTGTTATCCCTTTCTTCTGTGGTGAGTGGGAACTGCTCCTGCTTCTGCAAAACCAGCTATGCTCTAATGTACTCTTTTGTTGTTGTTGTTGTTTTGTTGTTGTTCAATGCACCCAAATTTCAGTCTCTAAGAGACTGTCCAATATTGAATTCCAGTCAATTTCCTCTTTCACCCACATGACTGAGATTCAATATTCCTGTTGTGTGAATCCTGAGCCATGCAGCAACTGAAAATGAAGTCTTCCTCTAATCTGTTGTCTTCGATCTCCAGTAAATGTGTCTTCAATTGAGTATTTCAGTTTATAAATGAAGCATGAATGAAAGAATTACAATATCCCCAGTTGCAACTCATATTGAACTAATAAATTTATATAATGGTATTGAATAGCTAGCTGGTTATACACACAGAAAGAGAAAGACAAATAGTAACCGTCTCATTTATAAAAGTAGAAAATGCCAACTATGGAGCATCATTGTAAAAATATTGCACTTGAGTACAATTTAGTTCTTAGATCCAATCACGAATACTGATAATTTCAGGAGACAAAGGGACAGGTAAAATGTCATCACAGCGATTCAGTCCACAAAATGCAGGCTATGAAAAATCTATAGGACTAAAACTCTCAGACCCTTATATGAATCATTTTTTAAAAGATTAATATGTATATTTTAAAAGTATTTAAAGTTCATATCAACAAACTTCAAAGCCGGGCGCGGTGGCTCAAG
>CM053407.1:98475976-98580523 GCA_028644305.1 Xerus rutilus
AAAGATGGACTAAATGCATTTTGCATTGTGAGATGGACATGAGCTTTTGAGGGTCAGGGGTGGAATGTTATTTTTTGGATATGAAGTGTCTGTTCAATTCTCCAAATGCAGGAGTACTCAGAGGGGAAATCATTGGACTATGAAAACTGTAACATAACTGTAGTACATCTTAGTTTGAAAGGACTTCCTGAGTGCAAACTCTAGGCAAGTGGGGCATGGACGGAGGAGATGTATCACTGGAAGCATGCCCTGGATGATTGCACCTTCCCTGTAGCATTCCCGCCTTACTGCCATCCGGGCAACACATTACTTCTCCTGCACACATGCCCCACCGAGCAGAGACAATGGAGTTAGTCATTTGTGAACTGAGACTTACAAAACTGTGAGACCCAAATAAATATTTCCTCCTCTAAGTTGTTCTTGTTAGATATTTTGTTCACAGCAATGCAAAAACTAAGTAAAACACAGACAATTGTCCATAATGCTAGTCTGTCTAAATGCTTACATAATATAAATCCTTGTGAACCAGAAAAATATATACCCAAAAAGAATGAAAGAATTTTTTTTAGATAATTAGAAAAAATAAATGTTTTAGTTATAGTTTATTTCTGTGGTGCCCTTCCATGGGACTCTGAATCTTGAGACTGATCTTTAAACCTTGCATCATATCAAGGGCATTTAAAAGCATCTCATTTCCATAAGCATCTGATGCTGTGTTCTTCACACGTTTCCTATAACCAAACCATTGATACAAACAACAAGAAAGACTGAAGATATATTTCAAAATGAAAACATAACTTTTTCTATATTAAAGTGTTATACTATATATGATAGAACAGAATCATGATTTTTCTTTGGGTTTTATAAATAGTCAGATTTGGAACTTGTAATTCATTAATATTTCCATGTACATTATGATCACTTACATTTCCTAAGAAAGGCACGTGTCCTGGATTATTTCCTCTGGTTTTGTAAAGGGTTTAACTAGAAAATTTAGGCCTTTAATTGATCTCTGAAAACTGTGTCAATACAATGTTGCTCTTTTTGCTATTTACTAAGGAATTCAAATATAATTCCACTTAATTATAGAAACGTTCTTTAATTTACTTAAGTACAAATATCCCTTGAGTTCCCCTTTACTACTTGACTCCATTTTATTCTTAGATTTATTATTTTGAGCTATATTAAATATTTACTGTATCTCAAATCATCTTGGTTCATTTGAAAAGTCTGTACGATATATTTTGAAATTCAATTTTCCGAGCATTATTAAGATAGCTAGCACAGTAACTTATAAATAAATACCATGCTTAGAAAAGTATCTTAGTTCATTAGAATGGAAAACAGAATATGCTCTACTTCTAAATATCACTTTAAATATTATACACATTACAAACAAGATATAAGTATCAAGAATTTAACAGTTAAAAAAAAAACCTTGCAGTACTGCATATGTTAGTTACCAGAATTTGAATGAACAGCTATCCTTTTTTTTAAATTAATTTAAGTGAATACAGACTTTTTATCTCCCCTAATTTCTGCATTGATTTATTTCTGCTGGGCATAAAAGCATGTTCACATGTCACCCTTGTACACATTCATGCACTGCCTTTTTTACAAGTGTCATGTAATATATCTCACTTATTCAAAATTTGCAACCTGAGGAGAGTAAAGAATAAGTGAATTTGCTTGTGAATACCCTAGCCCATGGCACATATATAAGGTTCAGTTCCCGGAGGCAGGAGGGTCTCTAGGAGGCTGATACATGCACAGATATATTACAGATTGTGTAACTAGGTACAGTTTCTACAAAGCTCAACCTTGCTGCTCACATTAGGTAAGTTAACTTCCAAAATCTTATCCTTCTCATTTGTAAAACAGGAGGATAATTTTTCAGCATAGGAATTTTACATAGAATTAATTTTGTGGCATACACAGGAATATTTAGAAGAAGTTTTCTACCTGGTTAGTGCTGAATAAATGTTATTTACCTGTATAGTAATTTTATAATTTTTTAGAGCTCTCTCTGTGTGTGTGTATGCTGTATGTTCCTTAGTTTTGTATTTGTATTTATCATAACTGAGAAATTTTTCCCATGAAAATGAAACATGGTTTAATAATGGAAAGAGAAGCTATATGTAACTGATTAGTTGAGTTTCCATCTAAAGAGAGAAAGAATCCCTAAACCCTTGTGGTAGGAAAGGATCATGTATGTGTTCTGGCTGTAGAGGGTAGAGATTAGGAGTGACTGGCTTCATCTTGGAATTGACTTGAGACAGATTCTGCCATGGAAAAGGTGAACGTAGGTAGATCTACCTAGAACAACCTAGCCAAGATACTACAGGAATACCTGGGAGCTTCATGGGAGCAATGTGTCTGCCATTTAAATAATCATCAAATGGCTCTGAACCTCATAATATCTGCACGAGAAAACTTACTGACTACATGTCAATTACCTTTAAGGGAAAAATGTTCTATGAATGAACCCTTTACTTGCAGTCTGATGGCCATCCTCAAAAATCAGGACACTAAGCCAAATGGGTTCCATGTCCAAAGGGTCATAAGGAGAGTACACACCCATATTATGGGCAGAAAAAAACATGGTAAGAAATTGTTAAACAAGGATAAAGAATGACAAGAATTAAACTAAGCCATCAAATAGAAATCAATTGCATGTAAGAATAATATTAACAACCATGTCAAAGTACTCATGCATTGAAAGAAGTGACTGTAATTACATTTATTTATTTCAAAAATACACATACAGATTTGACTCTAAACTGGTAAAATACTCTTCAGTAAAATCATTGTTTCACTTAGGTCAAATGAATAATATGTCAAGCTATATTTCATTATGACCATTATAAAAATGTTAGTAATAAAAAAAGAACATGTATGAGACAAAGCTTTTCTATTTATTTTTTGTTTCTATAGACATCTCATGGAATCCCTTAGTTGTCTTAGTCAAATAGGAAGACATATACTATCCTCCTACCCCTGACACACACACACACACACACACACACACACACACACACACACAGGCAAATCCTTTGTTGCTTGACCTTTGTTTTTCTGCCTACATGAGAATTTACAATAAAATTCTGCTATCTCAGCAGGAATATTTTACTTTGATGGCTCTTGGGGCTTTCTCAGAGTTGAAATTATTTATTCTATAACTTCTTCAGAAGTTATTATTTTCTTTAATTTTGTTTAAAACTCACATGTACCTATATTAATTTTAAGACACATCAGTCACTGAAAAGTTTGAAAATATGATTCATTTTAAATGGATATTTCTGTAATTTTAAACTTGTCTAAAACTCATATTGTAGAATAGTTTTATAAATGTCCATTGCTTGTAACCTAATACAGATATTTCCAGGGGAGAGTAAACAACCATTACCTTCTCATCTGTTTCAATTTTCTATTCTTGTCAGTTACCTTTTCTTGGCTAGCCATGGAAATTCATAAACATCAATGTTGGTTCATTTGTATTCCTGTTTCCAAACATCAAATAAAGTCATCCATAAATTAATTTTATGAGCAATTAAGTTCTTCCAAGTCAATACTTTCTAAATTGATTTCTCTTTTACAATCAAGACACAGTTTAGCTTCATTTTATAACATTAGGTACAGCTCTTAGATAGTTTGCTATTTCTTTTTGGCTTCTACTTTCTTTTTTAATTTTCCCTCCAGCTGTTGGAATTCTTTCTGTGCCACAGCTTAGAGACCCCCTTCATTGTCAACTAAAATCAGGCAACTATATAGGGACAAGACCAATGTGCATAGAGATCTTGGAATCAATTTGCTAGGGAAGGGATGATCCATTGTTAAATCAGTATCTCGGGAACTAATAATGCTGATGAGAAGAGAACTAATCAGATACATAGAAAAAGAATGGTGTGTAGAGACAGGTCAGCAAGTGTCACTGAAGACATGAATGTTGTGAGAAAGGGCTTCTTAAAACTAGCTGAGTGGAATCACAGTAGATATGAGAATCATGCATCCCCTGACAACTGTTTTTCCATTTGTGCTATAACAAAATACTTTAGATTGGGTTGTTTATAAACAACAGAAATTTATTGCTTACTCTTCTAGACTGGAAGGTCCAAGATCAAGGTGCTAGAATATTTCATGTCTGATGAGAGCACAGTCCTTATGGATGATGTCTTCTATGTGTCCTCATATGGAATAAGGGCAAAAAGTGTGATAAGATTCCTCATGCCCCTCCTATAAGGTCACTAGCAACATTCCTAAACACTTAAACATCATGATTTAATCACCTCCCCAAAACCCACCTCCTAAAGTCATCAGCTTGAGGGGTAAGTTTAATATATAAATTTTGGAAAATATCAACACTCAGGTCATTGTACATCCTATTTTTCTCATACCCTTTTTCCAGGATAGAGCAAAACCAGTGATTCCCCTGGGCACATGGTATATAGCTGCCCTGTCCAATTTGGGAGAGGCCCTAGTCTCAAAGGCCCAGTAAACATTAGAAATTGGTGAGTCTGAAAAAGGGTATGCTGTAAGGATAAAGTATACATAATAATTTAAAAACAGCACATTGAAAAAAGGAGTGTGAAGTATAACATTAATAATTTCAATCCTACTTTCATGATGAAGTGATATTTAGTGATATTTATTTTTGCTAAATAAAATATATTATTAAAATAAATTTCATCTGTTTATTTTCACTTTTTTTAAACTGGAAAGCACAAAACCGCATTTGTAACTAGCACACTATTTTTGTTATGTAGAACAGCTCTAATAGTGTTGCTCTGGGATAGTGTAGACAAACTCTGACTTTACCCTGATTTTTCAGTATTTTTCAGAGTTTACTTCATGTCATCTGGAGCACAGCATTATCTCAATACATCCTTTCCCAGGTGCTTTGTCTCTTGTTTTGGGGTAGCCACTGGGATGTGGTCTCCAGGTAGGATGTAAATAAAACTTGGAAACTCACATAAGAAGATATTTAGTTAAACTTAAACAGGTCATGAAGTTTCCCTTATTAAGTTTTTATCATTGATGCTTGCACTTATCTTTCTCAGATTCAATCAAAAAGAATTTTTTTTCTGGGACTGGGTATTGAATCTAGGGACCCTTAACCACTGAGCAACATCCTCAGCCTTTCTTTGTATTTTATTAAGATACAAGGTATCACTGAGTTGCTTAGGACCTTACTAATTTGCTGAGGCTGGCTTTGAACTAGCAATTGTCCTGCCTCAGCCTCTCAAGTCACTGTGATAATAAGTATGTACCACCAAGCCCAGCGTAAGTCAAATTCTTAAATTTAATTCTCACAACACTGTTATGCACTTGATACTATTAGCTTCATTTTACATCTGACAAAATATATACTTTCAAAATTTAGTAACTGGCTAAAGTTCCAATTTAGGTAGTGGAGCTTGGATTTGAACTTCTCTTTGCTCTATTTCAAAGGTCTCTACAAGAACTTATCTCACCTGTCTCAAGTATTAAAAAGAACAATACTGACAAAATAAATACACAGGAATTTCTTCCCAGAAGGATTCTGAAAGGACTCCATAGGTATTCTAATGCATATGAGTATTATTTGGATTTCAGATTATCATCTGATTCTAAATTTGCTCAGGATGTGCTATTAAATGAGAAAATCAAGAATCTCTTCTCTTTGTAAATAATAAAAAAAAAACACGTTCCAACAATTTAAATGTGTATTCAACTGGAATCAATCCAAATAAAATTCAATACCTCATCTCATTTTGAACGCTTTAATGTGAATATTTATAAACAAATTATGATTGTTATACTTCAGCAAATATTAAGTGATCTGTGTTTAAGTAGTAAGGAAACAATGACAATTAAGCAACGGTTTTTATTTTCCTGGAATGAACACATTACCAAAGAAGAATTAATGCAAGATATGATTGCAATAATATTTGATATATGTTATATGATATGTACAAGTGAAAACATTTAAAATATTAACATCTTTTTGAGGAGATGTAATATTAAATTGTACCTATGTGTGTAGATACTAATTTGGCAGGTCAGATGTGACAGATATTAAAGACACTCCCTATACACAAGGTAGCATTAATTTTAGTAATAATATAAGCAAGAGCAAAAGTAATAGGTAAAAAAAGAGAGAGAGAGAAAGAGAGAGAAGAAAATACATCAGTCAATTTAGGAAACACCAACACCTGAAGTCATGTAGCTAGGGAGTCCCAAACAGCTTTTTAGGGTCCTGAGTGGGAAGTTCTCAGCAGAGCATTCTCTCCACAGGTGAGACTCTGGAATATTATTCCCATTAAGGCTCCTTAAATAAAAGTTAGAAAAAAGAAACCTCCATTCTAATAACCTGTATGACCTAGTGATCCACTCAAGGACACTTCATCCCCCAAAGGACTGCCTAGGTCCCTGAAGGGAAGGAGTGATAGCCTTGAGATAAGTGAATAACCGAGTTCTCCTGAGTAAGCCAAACCCACTGAGAAGTCAACCTTCTTTAGATGTTCCGTAAAAGTTATGTGAAAGTCACAGCAGGCACATAGACAGGGAAGATCTTTCACATTTTCCTTTTCCCTTTAGGAGAATAGGAAATGTGTCATGAAAAAATATTTATCTTGGGACTTGAACAAAGAAAGTGTATATCAAATAAAATACGAAGATGTGGAATGGTAATGTGCAATCTGGAAACCTTAGATCCTAATAATATCTTTTTTGCTCTCAATAACATCTAGAAGGAGAATATTAGAGTCTTGAGAGAAAGTGGATTCTTTCTAATCATAACTGTGAGCATGGGACATAACAGCGTTGAGAGACATAAAGAATTATGGACAGCTGAGCATCTTTGGTCTCTAATTATTTGGTTGTGGGCTTTGCTCACATTAAGCTGCTAAATGTAACATCAGAAAAAGCAGATAGCTGGTCAATACTGCAATGCCAATTTATACACTATGATAAAGATAAGGAGGAGGCCAGGTGTTTCAGAGTTTTAGTAATTAACCTTAAATTGGCATTCCATGCCAGGTAAGTTGATGCACAATTATAACTCCAGCTACTTGGGAGGTAGAGGCAGGAGGATCACAAGTTCAAGGACAGGCTTGACAACTTAGCAAACTTCTGTCTTAAAATAAAACATAAAAAAAAGATGGGGATGTAGCTCAGTGGTAAACTGCCCTTGAGTTCAATCCCTAGTACTTAAAGTTGGTATTCAAATAAGCAATAAAGCTAAAATAATCAAAGATAGAGAAAATGATGTGATTGAGCCTCTGAGGATGTGTATGTCCCAACAATACAAATAGAGTGATTTCAATGAGGGAAAGAGAGGAAGAGTGGGTAGAAGGGTTAAAGAATTAGTCAGAATGAATACTTATCAGTTTAATGGTTTTAAATTGGGACTCCTAAACATACCTAAAATAGCATTGCTCAGGTAACATATTTGTAATTCTAAAGGTTACACAGATGATGCTTTTCTGTATCTTTCTCTGGGAGGATAACTTTAAAATGCTACTAATAATTATAATTATCTATACCTTTGCACAGTGTAAACTGACAATATACAGTTCATTGACAATAATGAATATCCAAGTTCACAATATTCTTAAGGATATAATTCAAGTTAATATATATTCTAACAAAATATCCTGAAGATTTCAGTTCCTGCTTCATTTCTCATACTGTGCATACATAAATAATCTACGTCTTAAGAGAACAAACTATTTTCTTTTCTAAGATTAACATAAATTCAATGCAGAAGCATTTGTGCAAATACAAGGGAAATTCACATTGTTAGAGGATATGATAAAAGTGATCTCCTTTTTCCACCCCCGGGAAAGAAGGACCTGGTATCTTCTGTGATGGATCTCTGAGAAGTTTTCTCATGACAGAAGCATTAATGTCATCTAGGACCAAACCTGACCTCAACAACAGAAAGATTTACTAATGTCATTAACCCAAGAATTTCAACACTCCCCTCCGGCAATTTTTCCCTCCTACACAATAAATACTATAATCACAGACTTATTCATAAAAGAAGTCTAAGTAAGACTGTGGCTGCAGCTTGGCCATTTCACCTGCCACACAGGCCACCACAACTAGTCCCCTTACTTTTTTCCATACTTGGCCATGTTCAGTCACCTACCACAGGGAGGAATTGAGACTGAAATAGACATCTTGATTCCTGTGTTTTCTCCATATGTTTAGTTTGTTTGTTTGTTTGTTTGTTTGGTACTGGAGAGTGAACTCAGGGGCACTCGACCACTGAGCCACGTCTCCAGCCCTATTTTGTGTCTTATGTAGAGACAGGGTCTCACCGAGTTGCTTAGCGCCTCATTGTTGCTGAGGCTGGCTTTGAACTCGAGATTCTCCTGTCTCAGCCTCTCTAAGTGCTGAAATTACAAGCGTGAGCCACCACGCCTGGCTCATATGTTTAGTTTTAAAGGATCTGAAAAAAAATAAGTATAATTACACAAATTTTACTTCTAGATGATAGAAAAAGTGCAACATTTTAAGTTTCACCAGTGTTGTTTTTCTCACTCAGTGCAAAACTGAAAGCTGAAACACTGAACAGTAAGAAATCTTGGAGCCTCCATGAGAGCTTAAAGCAAACTACTTCAAATTGATTGTTCTCAGATTTAGTTTCATTTATGAATGGCTCAGCTTCATGAATTCTTTCTGTCCTTCATATTTTTCCATTGATTTTAGCCACCAATTAATAAGAAGACATGGTTTTACAAAAGAAGGCAGAAAGAGGAAACCATGATATAGAACAGAAGATAATCCACTCACATGATGAGAATCAAGGCACCCAGTGGAAACCAGGTTTGATTGAAACCATGAAAATATTGATGAGAGGAAAGTTTCTCTACATTGTAGTTCCTGGGGAAAAGCTAAACACTGACCAAGGTATTATAGAAATAGATTAAAAAGCCTACGATTTAACAAGTTGAGTCTATTTTATATTTATTGAACACTCAATTTAGTGGTCTTGCAAAATGCTTTCTTTTAAATTCTCTAATTTACTCTTGTAATTGATAGAAAATATGATCTTGCAAAATCAAAATATGAGCATATCAATCCATTTGTAAAATATGTCTATGAATATAAAGTGAACTGTGAGCTTCTGGAATTTATTGGGTAATAAAAACTGAAGAACACTATTAAGTCATGTACTGGCACATTGTTTGTTGACATAGTAATAAAGAATACTTTAAACTGAAAGTAAAATTGATTTTTGAGATCTATGTTCATGGAGTAGGAAAGAAAATCTTTTTCAAGGAGTAATAAGCCAGTTAAAATTAAATATAATGGGCTTTGCAGAGCAGACCTGTTTTCAAAGGCCAAATTATTATCACTGTCCCTAAAATAAAAGCTTCTCATCTTATCACAATATTGAATTTTATAGAGAAGGATGAAATAAGGGTTGTTATAGTAAGCATTTTGACAAATCAATCAACACTCTAAATAATGTCAGCTTGAATTTATATAAAAAACTACATTTTGTACAGCACTTACTGTGACGCCAGCGACACTGGTGGGTGTTTTTAAGGCATTACATCATTTATCACAACAGTTACATAAAAAAAGTAATAGTAACTCTATCACAGAAATGAAGAAATCAGTCTTGACAATTAACAAATTAAATAATTTGCCCAATGTTTTTCTTAGGGAAAACAGAGCTGGAATTCCAGCCAATGTATCTTACTCAGAAGCACTTGCTATGAACCTCATAGTCATTGCCCCACTTCTCTTATTAAAGCAAATGAAGGAAACTTTAGAATATATTCATATATATCCAAGTAAATACAGTAGTTCCCTTTATCCATGGAGGATACATGCCAAGAATGTCAGTGGATGCCTAAAACCACAGATTATATGTTCTGTTTGTTTTCTATACATGTGTGTCAGTCAGTCTTCCCTACTGTGACAAAATGCTGAAGGCAAATGATAAGGAAAAGTATTTATTTTGAACTGTTTAGACTGGTGGTAGCATAGTATATCATGGTGGGAGCATGTGGGCATGGAGGCCTGTTCAACTCATGGTAACTGGGAATCAAGAAGAGGAACCGAAAGTATTCCAATATCACATAGACAGAAAATTATGAGAACCTTAAGCCAATCAGTGAATTAATCCCCTGATAAGGATTAACTGAGTGGTAACAGAAGGCAGGTAGGTTGTGGCCAGAGAAGGGGGCATGCCTTTGGGGTATATATTTTGTCTGACAAGAGGGGATAGCTCTCTCTGCTTCCTGGTGTGATATCTTGAGCTGCTTTCCTCCACCATACTCTTCCACCATGATGTAGAATGGAGTTGGCCATGTATGGACTGAGACCTCTGAAACTGTGAACTCCCAAATAAACTTTTTCTCCTCTGATTGGTTTTGTCAGGTCTTTTGGTCACAACAATGGAAAAGTTGTCTAAAGTACTTTTCCTGGGCATACCATCAGTAGCCTAACATCTCCCATGTGGCCCCATGTTTTAAAGTTTCCGTGACTTCTATTTTTTGTGGGGGATACCAGGGATTGAACTCAAGGGCACTCGACCATTGAGCCACATCCCCAGCCTTATTTTGTATTTTATTTAGAGATAAGGTCTCACTGAGTTGCTTAGGGCCTCACTTTTGCTGTGGCTGGCTTTGAACTCGTGATCTTCCTGCCTCAGCCTCCCAAGCTCCTGGGATTACTGGGGTGTGTCATCCCACTTGGCTTCCATGACTTTTTAACCGCACCCAGGGCTTAAGATTCAGCCTTCAACATTTAGGCCTTTGGGAGTTACTTCCGAATTTAGCAACATGCTTCCCTATTGAAAGTTTAATTTATAAATTGAGCATAGTAAGAAGTTAACAGCAATAACAAAAAATAAAATAGAACAATTATAGTGATATATTGTAATAAAAGTTATGTAAATGTGGTCTCTGTCTCTTGAAAGTACAAGACAAATATGAATATTTTCATACCATGGTTTACTGCTGGTAACTGAAACTGTAAAATGCAGAACTGTTGGAAAAGGGGATAATGGAAATAGATGTATTTTTACACTGCTCTCTCTCTGTTGCAAAGGCATAAATCAAAAAATATTGTTATAGACACTTATAGGTATGCCCACATTCAATCTCCCAAATATGTACATACAAAGTGAGGATACCCACAAGTGCACACCATCTGCCTCTATACATTCAGCTCATATGATGATACATTTATGCCTATCAGAGGTCTGAGTTTGGCCTCATGAAGAGAAACAGATAGATCATTTTTTTAAATTATATAGACACCAGATTTTCCCAGAAATATCCAGTTTCATTTGTTGTTTGTATACCTTCCAGTGGTTTGCACAAGAGTCCCTGTTTTGGTGTTGTGCTTTTTACATCAGGTCTTCCCTTTCCTTGCCAGTTTTGAAGGTCTTCGGTCCATGTCAACCTTTCAATTATCCAGGCATAGCAGTGGTTATTCTCGTCAGAGATTAGGATTTGGAAAACAACTTTTCTTTCCTTATTTTAAAAATATTTCTTTTTTTTGAGAATCATATGTTAATAATTGGTTGCATTAGAATCTTACAGATTTTTATTCTGTAAGGGTATGTATTTGACTACTTTTTCACACAGGTGTTTTCAAATGGCTTTGCTTATGTTTAGAAATAATAAAGCTAATATTAATAGAAAAAAGTAAATTTTATTTCAGTAATCATTGCCAGTATAGTATAAAACATTGACTATTAGCATAATTATTTCATTTCTCTCGCTCTGTAACTCATTGTTTTTTCCCTTTCTCATGTCTGTAACTAAGGCCAACTATCAGAATCTGTCCTCTTGTCTTCCTCTACAATCAATTCTTCCCTAAGAAGGTGTCCAATATTTTTTAGTTCTTTAAACACTTCAACTGGTATTGTTCATTGCAATCTTAGACAAACAAGTGTATCTCTTATTTCTTCATAAATTTTAAGTCTCTTATACCAATAAGTTTTTCATAAAACATACCAGAAATTTGCTATTGCTGAAATTCCTTTTCTCACTTAAGATAATGTCTTTCTGGTTGAATACCACTTTCTCTGGAGATATCTTTGAAGAAGATACTCTTTGTCTCATTGTGAAATTAAGCATAAGTCATACTGTGACTACTGGGATTTCATCTTTAATATCACTGACACTAACTAGCTAAATAGTGATATCTTAAAGTATAAGACTATCTCACCATTGGTAAAACTTTGGCTAACTCCTCAGCTAGCATCAGAGTTAACATCATACTAGATAAGAGGTTAACCAGAAAGTGTCTTTACTATATGACTTTTAGTGATACTTACTACAAAGATTAATAAATGAAATAAAAATTCTATAGAAAACAATAGTTTTTAGTGTTTGATTATTTTGATAATTCAGAATGTTTCTGTAGCTACAATTAAAGTCTAGGCCTCTAAAATACTATTCTTGTTCTAATCACATTTCATATTTTGTGTATTTAGAAGCTCTAATATGGGAGCTTCATGTGTTTACAATTTTCTCTTGAGACAATAATTGAATAAAATTATGTTATCTAAGTATAGCTGCACATGAGTTTTTTTATTTATCATTGGCATGAGATCCATTTTTCTAAAACTTCACTTCACTTTTAGCCTGTTTGTACTTAAATTTAAAATTTGTTTCTTTTTTTTACACATCATATAGTGGGATGTTGTATTTTTTTATCCATTCAGCCACCCTATGTCTTTTGCTTGAAGAGTAATTCATTTACATTTAAAGTAATTATTGACAAGGAAGGATTTACTACATTGCCATTTTTCCTATTTCCTGTTTTTTTCTCTGTATTCCTTTGTATTTATTCTTTTGCTTTTTTAATGATAGAGTTTGATTTCTCTCTCTCTCTCTTTCTCTCTCACATGAGTGCATGTGCGCACACATATATGTGTGTGCATGCATATGTGTATAACGTCAACAAATATTTTGGTTGTAGTTACCCTGGGGACTTATGTAAAACATTCTGCAGTTGCAACTATTTAAGGTGGTAATGATTAAATTCATTTGGATATGAACTCTACATGATTTCCTCTCCCTCCTCATATATAATGTTATGCCATGATTAGCATCTATATATATTGCATTTATATTAACAAGATTTTGCTAATAGCTATTTTTAACATTTTTGAATTTTAGCTTTTATACTAGAATAAAATGTTTTATAATTTCTTATGCTACAGTGTTGTTGTTCAGCAACTTTTCCTTTTAACTTGAAATCATCTCTCTTCAGCATTTCTTTAAGGCAAGTCTAATGCTGATAAACTCCCTTACCTTTACCTGAGAAAAATCGTCATCTTACCTTCATTTGTGAAGAACAATTTGGTTTGCTATGGTATTCTTTGTTAGAAGTTGTTTGATTATTCCTCCAGCACTGTAAATATGTCTTGCTTACAAGATTTCTACTGAAAAACCCATTGATAATCTTATGTGGGTGCCTTTGTAGGCAATAATTGCTCTTTTCTTGCTGCTTTCAAATTTGTCCTCCTACCTCACCCTTCCCTCCCTCTTTCCCTCTTTTAACAATTTAATTATAATGTGTCTTGATGACTTCCTTGTTTGTTCTGTTTCTGTAGTTCATTTACAGTTCACCTTTTGGTGTTCTTTGTTCTTACCAGTTCTGGATGTCTATTTATTTTCTATACTAGGAACTGCTCAGTTATTATTTGTTGCAAGAATAAGTTTTCTGCCCTTTCCTTTCTCTTTTACCCTTCTGAGGCCCCTATAATGCATATATTGATCCTCTTGATGGTATCCCAAAACACTCCTAGGCTTTCTTTATCCTTTTAAAATATATTTATTTCTTAAAATGGATCATTCCTAAGGATATTTGCTTTCATAAATATTTTTTCTTCTACTTGATCTATTCTCAATTGAACTCCTACTAAATTTTTCAGTTATTTTCTTTTTAAGCTCTATGTCTTTGTTTGTATATACATATATACATATACATGTACATTTATATTTATATATACATATATATGTATACACAAATATATGCTATATACAGGCACACATATATATACATGTATATATTATTGTTATGGATTAGATATTAGGTGTTCCCCAAAAACTCATGAGCATCAATACAAAGTTTTTAGAGGTGAAATGGTTGGGTTATGAGAGTTTTAATCAGTACATTAAACTCCTGATGGGGATTAAATGAGTGATAATTGTAGTCAGGTAGGATGTAGCTGTAAGTAGTGAATTCCAGGGAGGTCATGCCTTTAGAGTTTATATTTTGTCCTTATTTAGCAGAGCTCTCTGTGCTTCCTAATGTGATGTGCTGAGCCACTTTCTTCTACTATACTGTTTTGCCATGATGTCTTGCCTCACCTCAAGCCCTGAGATGGAGCCTGCATATGTAGATTAAGACCTCTGAACCGTAAGCTGCTGAAAAACTTCTCTAAATTTTTTCTTGTGGGATATTTTGGTGACAACAGTAAAAAAGAAAACAATTATCTGTCTATCTTTATATCTATTTAGGTATCTAACTACATATATATGCACACACACATAATTCATATATTATATATGTGTATATATATTTTTCTGTATCTTCACTTCATTCTTTTTCATGTGTTACTCTTCTGTCCTCATTGAGCACTCTTATGACCATTATTTTAATTTTCTGTTGTGTAAATGACACATCTTTTCATCAGGGTTGATGTCTGGAGTTTATCTTATTTCTTTATCTCTTTCATTTGGAAATTATTTTCCTGTTTCTTCATTTTCTTGGACTATCTATATAGTCAAAGAAAGAGCTTCCACCTTAGATAAAACAGAGGTCTCTAATTGTCTTTGCTGACTGGACTTGCTCAAGAGAAGATCCTTACCAGTCAGCATGGCCAAAACTTCTGGCTTTCAAGGCTTTGTGCTCTTCTTAACTACAACCTGTGTTTTTAGCTCATCCCAGAGTCTAGAGTATGCCAAGTCTTTTCAGTGTCCTGAGACAGGTAAGAGCAAAGCCAGTCCTTTGGATGGAAGGCAAAGAATTTTAGGTTATAGATATAGTATCCAATTCCTTATTTCCCTAAAGGGAGACTGGGAATGGAAGTTTTTCACTCAATTCCTTTCCACTGAGTTAGGGAGGAAAGCTGTGGATAATGCCTTCATGCTCCTTCAGACAATAATCTCTTTCAAACCATTTCCTTGCTTTCTGTGACCCACAAGGACCTAGTCAATGCCAGATTTGATCAACTCTCAATGACAAACAGTTAGAAGCCAGTTCCTTGTCTATGAGCCAGAAAAACAGGGTGAGGCATGTAGGGAGAATATGGAGGTTTGATTTTATTTCTGAAACAAGCTATGGGTAAAATCCACAGAGAGTGCCCAAATACAAATTAAACCTCCCAGAGAACTACTTATTATCCACCACATCAGCTCTCAGATAGATATGAGTTCAAATTAGAAAAGTTGGGACATCATATGTGCAGTTCGACCCCTTCTAGGCATACATAAGTTGGTAGCTGGGCTTTGATGTCTGCTTACTTTGTGATGAGCAAGGGGAATAGGCCTCAGTGTGTCTATTCTCCCATTCTTAACCGTTCTTTGTTCTCCATGGTCCTGGGTAGAAGTGGGATGGGGGTTAGTGACTGCCAAGCTCACTATTCCCAGATACAGGCCTATCAGGAGCCAGATCCTCAAGTAGCAGCTGGGAAGTATACAGTGCTATATATGTGGTTAAAAAAATCTTCTGTCCCTTAGGGAGCCACCAAGATGCTGGGAGATGGGAGGATTATACAGTTCCCATTCTATGTCCTGTCAGGGATGGGATTTATGGTGAGACTATGTCATGGCTTTTCCTACCAAATTCAGTATCATTATTTTCTTACCCAATGTGCAGAAGTTCCTAGTCCAATTTTTTGATTTCTCACAAAGTGAAGCAAACTATGTGCACCTATTTTTTTTTTTTTTTTGTGGTTCTAGGAATTGAATCCAGGGCCTTGTACATGCAAGGCAAGCACTCTACCAACTGAGCCATATCTCCAGCCCAAGAATGTTTTACTGACCCTTTGACATATGACAGTTTTTGAACTCTCAGGCTTACTTATATTGTATTATTTTGCTAGGGCTCCAATGATCCATGCAACCACAAACTGAGTGGGTGAAATAACAAAAATTTGTTTTCTGGAGGTTGGATGTCTGAATCAAGGTATAAGCATGATTGTTTCTTCTAAGCCCACTCTGTTTAATGATTGTCCCATCCCTGTATCTTCACATAGTCTTTCCTCTGAGCATGTCAATAGCCTAATCTCCTTTCATAAGAACATGAGACAAATTGTATTACAGCCCACTCTGATAAGTTAATTTTAAATCAATCTGCACTGTAAAGTCCTTGTCTCCAATATAGTCACATTCTGACGTACTAGGAGTTAAGGCTTCAAATTATGAATTTTGTATGGAAGAAAAATTAGTTCATAGCTCTCTGCTCTCTGGCTTCCAAAATTTTATGTCATTCTCTTGTGTATATAAAATATTCACCTATAGAATCAAACCAAAAATTCTCAACCCAGTCCAATGTCAACTCTATATCCAAGTTCTCACCTAAGTATTATCTAAGTCAGGCATGAATAAGACTAGGGTCATTTTTTTTTTAATCCTGAGGCAAAATTTCTTTCTAGTCACGAACCTGTGAAATTAGATGACAAATTAGTTAATTCTAATATACAATGGTGGGACAGGCAAATGATTAATATTCTCATTCCCAGAGGAGAATTCAGAAAGAAGATCATCACAGGTTCCAAGCAAGTCCAGTATTTAGCGGGGTGAATGCTATTGAACTTCAATGCTTAAGAATAATCTTTTGCTCCATGTTTTGTTCTCTAGGTCCCCTTGTATATCTCTGACTTCTGTGCTACAAAGATTAAGTAACTTTTTTTTTTGTACCAAGGATTGAACTCAGGGGCATTCGACAACTGAGCCACATCCTCAGCCCTATTTTATGTTTTATTTAGAGGCAGGGTCTCACTGAGTTGCTTATTGCCTTGCTGTTGCTGAGGCTGGCTTTGAACTCGTGAGTCTCCTGTTTCAACCTCCCAAAGTACTGGGATCACAGGCGTGCACCACAGCGCTCTGCTAGAGTCCTATCTCTTAATATTGAGCAGTAGTCCAGATCCATTTCAAAGTGATAAGGAGATAATTACATCCTATCACTCACTGTTCCAGCCCTATGGCCTCTGGAACTCTGGTGGCTGTGACATCATTGTTGACTTCTGAAGTCTCTTTGGCATTTCATTGTTTTAAACTCAGTGTTTGCAGCTGAATATCTATCCCCATAAGCCTGACTTGCAAAATACCAGAAGTCCAATAGGCTTCTTTAACTTGTGATTTAGTCAGCATTTTTGTTACTGTGATGAAAAGACCTGACAAGAACAATTGAAGCAAAGAAAAAGTTTGTGAAGCAATAATGATTTCAAAGGTCTCAGTCCATAAACAGCCATCTCTATTGCTCTGGGGTCAAATTGAGGCAGAATAATGTGGGAGAAGAAAGTAGCGCAGGACATGACAATCAGAAAGCAGAGACTGCTTCTCTCATCATGGACAAAATATGTACTCCAAAGGCCTACCCTCATGACTTGCTGCCTTGAGGCACACCCTACCAGCCTACATTACCACCCAGTTAATTCCTATCAGTGGATTAATGCGCTCATTATGGCTAAGGCTCTTATAACCCAATCATTTCACCTCTAAACTTTCTTTCATTATCTCACACATGAGCTTTTGGGGGTCAACTCACATCTAAACCATAAGAAGTTGATTCATTAATTGAATCAAAAGTCAGGGAATTAACCAAAATGGGTTTAGATTATATATTACTCAAGCATAATTGAGTTACCTCAGTTCTTTTTACACTCAAGTTCCATAGGAATCACATGAAGCAGGCCCAAGTGGAGTAGGTCTCAGAGAAAGAAAACCAAACCCTAACAAATAGTTAATTTTAAAAGGCCTTCTGGCAAACCAACTCGCCCTACTCTTCTAAAATAAGTTAGGTAAATTACACTGGAATTTAAGTAAGTATATCTGAGAAAAAGGAAGATTTTATTATCTTGGATTTCCATAATGATAGTAGGTTCCAAAGCTGTTATGTGATTAATTTTGTGTTTACTCAGAAAACTTGCAGAAACATCAGAATCAGGAGAAATCTCATAAGGACATGGTAGTAGATTCCACATTCAGAGAGTTGATATTCTTTCTTTCAAAATGTTGAGCCTATTTCTTATAATATACAACCTCAATTCTTGTATTCACAACCATTGAGAGAGAAGTTTAAGTTAATTTTCCTGTAGGGACAGTCCTACAGTATTTAAAGTCTTATTTTTATAAAAAATGATTTTCTCTATTTTATGTAGCCTTCTTCATCTTCAGTTACTTCATCACATTTTGTATCTCTCCAAAGTAGAATTTCAATGGATGCATTTACTTTAAATTAGTTCTCCTATATGTTAAATAAGTTCATTGTGTTTTTAGAACTAGTTAAGGAACAAAACATTTTCCATCTTTTGTAATAAATTATGTAAGAGAAATTTTAAAAATACTTTTGTGATTTTGATGTTATTCTTTATGTTATAAATTTAATCTTCTTTAGTAAAAGCTCTTAGGTACATTATCAAGCTTGTACATTTGTGTTTCTATGTAAAACAATAAAACAATAACAAATGTAGCAGAAATTAAAGGATTTTTTTACTGGAAAAACAAATACAGGAGATCAAATGATTCTTCTTTATGGGACATCATTTCTACTTTTAGACTTTCTCTTTTTTCTAAGCCACACAGGTTATGGTATTTTATGAGCAACCCAAGTGGGCTAAGGTACATATATTACCATAATAATGTGTTAAATATGTAAGGAAGATGCTCTTAACCTGAGACTACCTGCTTACTTTGAGTTCCAGTATAACAAACCATGGTCAAATTTAGGAGTATATTTTTTGTAACAAATAGGTTTGCATTAGTGACAAATAGCCACGCCTCAGTCAATGAAAGGCAACTAACTGGTAAGACAGTATCCAAATAAGGCAAATATCCAGCTCTTACCAGTCAGGTGATTTTTATACTTTATTGCTACATTCAGTAGACTAAAACTCTCTGCATTTAATGTTGGATGGAGCTCTCAAACTGCTAGTTTTAATGCTGCTTCATTCATGAATTATTCTTTGTTTAAATAAATCTCAATAAATTTAGTCAGTCTCAAGTTTTTATTTTATGATATGTCAAAGAGTAACATAGCTAGACAAAAGTTGAAAGTGGGAGGATCAATTTTATGTAGGCAACTAAAGTAGAAAGACTGGTACAAACTGAGCTCTACACCACTGAAACAAACGGTATGGGACCTTTTATTTTTTTGATACCAGGGATCGAATTCAGGGCTACTCAACCATTGAGCCACATCCCTAGCACTGTTTTGTATCTTATTTAGAGACAGGGTCTTCCTTAGTTGCTTAGTGCCTCACTTTTGCTGAAGCTGGCTTTGCCTTTTTTTTTTTTTTTTTTTAATGGTGCTAGGGATTGAACCCATGGATTTGTACATGCGAAGCAAGCACTCTACCAATTGAGCTATACCCCAGCCCACTGAGGCTGGCTTTGAACTCAGGATCCTCCTACCTCAGCCTCCCAAGCCCCTGGAATTATAGGCATACACCACCACTGCACCTTGTAGGTAAAAGACTTTTTATAAATGTTGTGGTGTATTCATGGAAAAGTACTGGAGTGAAAGTGGTTGACAATGTAATTAAGTTATCTAATTTTATTAAGTAGCATTTATCAAACTTAAGTCCTTTCCTTCCACAGAGACTGGGATACAGGGGCCCATATATATCAAAGATATGCACCCCACGTCCTTCAGAAGACATTTTTGGGTTGTAAATTTGCAATTCAAAGGACAGAGAAAAGATTAATTCTTGTAAGTTTCCTAAAATAAATTCTCTATGAAAAGGGAGGTCAGGCCCTATGGTCATGTTTCAGCTGGAACAAATTGTAAGTTCTTTTAAAAGACATTGCATTTTTATGGGCTGTCATTTTAAGGGGTCTGGAGTGATCCTAGGTCATGGCCTTGAGCTGATAGAAGCTACAATAGAGTTTGATCAAGTCTCTTAGTGTGGGTCAAATGAATGGATTCAAGTGTGATGAGAGAATGACATTTTCTTTTAAAATGGTAAAATCAAAACACATAATATACTGATATATTGTTATCAATTTCTTTTAAAATGTGCATTTGAAAGCATTGTTTGATTTTCAAAGAATGAATAATGGAAAAGTACAAATAACATCACAGAGTCAAAAAAATGACAAAAGTAAATAACTATGTCATTAGGGGCAGATAAGAAATAACATCTTCACATTGCTTTTTGGTGCAAGGACACTGAGTAGACAATGATTCACCATCAGTTTCAATGTGAAAGTTTCCTCTTACAATAATCTATTACATATTTAGTGGAAGATGAAATGTAAAATTTACTCTTCCTCAAGAATTATTAAATAATAGCTAGACAGGATTTGAAGGAAGATTATTGACAGCTGGAGTACTTGGAAGATAATCATATTTAAAAGCATCAGTTTTTCTGGTGAGTTGTCATTTCGTGGGTGCTGAAGGGGTAATCACTTATCTGAATCCTGAGACAAATGTGTATTTCGGGTTTGAAAGTGAAAATCAAAGATATCAACCGTGAAAAATATTTATTATACTTAAAACATATTGTAGTCTTTTAGTTTTAGTTGAAGTGAATCAAAATACTTTGTTTTTAAAAAAATTCCACTAAATGTCTTCATTAATACATTTCCTTTTAAACCACTTAAAAAGGATACAGAAAATATAGTGTTGGAGCAACAGAAGTAGGAAAAAAAATTATCATTAAAAAAATTAAAGACAGAGAATCTTTGATTTTTTTCAGAAGTGCCAAGGAATTTCAATTAGAATTAAAAAAAAATATGGCTGAGACATATAAATTCCCAAAGGATTCTATAAATGCTTAGCCTCTGAGCCTCATGATATGCAATAGCTATAGCTCAGAGAATCCTGAGTACTGGACTATGCTTTGCCTCAACTTTTGTAATTAAGTATATATTTTTCATTGTAAAAGGATACATGTAGAAATCTAGAGTGTGCAAAAGATATGGAAATTAGGGAAAAAAATAACACATGATCTTATTTACCAACAGTATTGTTCATATGCTTAATTAAGTACAAGCTTAGAGATATGTGAATTTATATAGTGATTTTTAAAATAACTCTTTTTTTATAAAATATACTTGTTGTTTTAAAAATGTGAAAACTAGAGAAATTAAAAGGCAATTAAGATATTATTTAATACTTCTTACTAATAAACACAGTTGGTATTTACATTTGAGTCTATTTAACCTGGATTTTATGAATAATTACATACCTGAAAACATGTACACTAATATGGGTGTAAGTAATATAGATACTTTCAGAAATGTCAAATACTAAAAAATAAGTAGAATGACTTAGTAATAGCTTATATTGACCACTGAATTGCAAATGTATTTTCTTCTATATGTTCAGTTTTCTCTATTTTCTTTACATGTCAAGCAAAGCCTTAATCTCTCATTGTTTAATCAGATTATCATTATTATTGCTATTGAGTTTTTTCAGTTTCTTATACATTCTGGGTATCAAATCTTTGTTAGATATATAGTTTGTAAATATTAGCTCTCAGAAAAGCTTTTAGTTTGTTCCAATTCTATTTTTCAATTTTTGCTTTTGTTTCTGACCTTTTTAGGTTTTCTTCAAAATATCCATGACCATTCCAATGTCCTAAAGCATTTTCCTTATGTTTTCTTGTAGTAGTTTCATGTCTTACATTTAAGTCTTTAACCCATTTTGAATTAATTTTTATAACTAGTGAGAGATGAGACTCTAAGTTCATTTTTCTGCATGTGGATAACTAATTTTTCCAGGGCTATTTACTGAAAGGGCAATCTTTTATCCAATGAGCATTCTTAGGACCTTTGTTAAAAACCAGTGGGCTCTAGACATATGAGTTTACTTCTAAGATTTCTGTTTTGTTCCTTTGTCTGTGTGTCTTCATTTATGCCAATACCAATATTTTTTTAAATAAAGAACTTTTCTCTTTTTTAAAAAATATATTTAGTTATCGATGGACTTTATACCTTTCTATATTTTTTTTTAATGTGGTATTGAGAATAAAACCCAATTCCTCACATACACTAGGCAAGTGATCTTCCATTGAGCTACAACCACAGCCTTGCAATAGGTTTATCATACTAGAGTCTTGTGTTGTATTTTGAAGTTACTAGTGTAATGCATCCTGCTTTGTTCATTTGAAATAATTTTGGCTAATTGTGGTCATTTTTGGTTATTTATTTATATATAATTATATATATATATATTTACATATAATATGTACATATATAACATTTCCGAATTTTTTTTTGTAGTTCTTTGCAGAGTGACATCAGTTTCCTTATGAAGATTGCATTAACTATGAGTATTGTTTGGAGCAGTGTGGACATTTTAACAATATTGATTTTTCCAATCTGTGAAAAAAGTTTGTCTTTCTGTTATTTTTGTATCTTCTTCAATTTCCTTAATGTTTTATAATTTTTATTAGAGATTATATTTACATTTTGGGTTAAATTTATTCCTAGATATTCTAATATTTTAGCTATTACAAATGGATTTCTTTCTTGATCTGTATTTCAGATCATTCTCTATTTGTATACAAAAATCTTACTGATTGATTTTTGTATCCTGTGACTTTGCTAAATTTACTTGTTGGTTCTAATTTGTTTTGGTGAAGTCTTTTGGGACACATGTATGTCTACATGTGTTTGTGTGTGGATCATGTCATCTGAAAATCCAATTTTTATCATTTTATGTATCAGTTGTAATAACTTAACTAAAAAGATAACAATCAAGGTTATTTCTACCCTCCTTCAAAACCAAATTGTACATTAATCTTAGGACTTCACTTAATCTAAAGAGCATGTCTATTATTCCCACCTTCCAAGGTAGAAGCATTAGGTAAGATAAGTTTGCTGTTATACTGGATGTATTGATCAAAAACAGATTTATTTTGTTGGAGGGAGAAACACTCATGTTAATTACTATAAATAGAATGAGTGAAATCAGTAAATTTAGGTCTGTGTATGTAGGTTATCATATTATGTGAAAAGACCGAATATAAAACTCCAATTATTAAATGTATTCCTAATACAAAGTGAAATGAGCTGGGAAAAGTTGTCCTTAGGGAAATGAAGCAGAGGTCCAAATGTGCTAAAAGTATTTGCCATCGTTACTGGAGAAGGGTCTGAGGAGTTCCCAGAGAGAGGAAGACCTCAACGCAGTACTAACAGGGTTCTTGGCATACATTACAGAAAATAATTCCAGCATACATCAGTTAAAAACATAGACAGAAGTTTATTTAGAAAAATAGATACAAATTTAAAGGAGAATGGAGGAAATCTCAAGAGAGAGACATCTTTGTGGGTAAAGCAAGGAATACACATACGAGAGAGAATACAAACAATTTTGAGAGTGAGAGTCACATTTTGGAGTTCCTAGCTCTTCCTTCAAAGGAAACTTGGAGAGGGACAGGTTTAGAAACGTATGTGGGAATGATATCAGTCCAGTTATCTCAAAGTGATTTCTGATGGATTCAATCTTTTGATCCTTAGGCTATTGTGGTTGTGTCACTTGATCTAAAAGTCCCCCAAATTATAGGTTCATCTTAATATTGTATCTCTCCTTGCTGAATCTAATTACTGGGGGGTTAACTAAGAGTGGACATGGAGATTTACAAATGTCTCAGGAAATTGGGAGTAACATGCTTGAAAAAAAGATACAGGCATTGTAGGTAATAGGCCAGAAAAATTCATGAAAATTCTGAATTAAAATCTTATTTTTTTTCCTTCCTTCTTGTCTCCTTTCTACCTTCTTCTTATTTCTTCTATCCTATTACCTTATTTCTCCCTTGGAGACTTTGATTCCTTGATCTCAACAGTTGGTAAGGTGTGAACATACATCTTCTATGGCTACTTCAGACTGACAAAGAGTGAGGACTCTGCCTAACTAAGGATCAAAAATTTTATTCTCACTGATATGAAAGACATATGGAGGCATTGGTCTCAGTTACAGGGTGGATTGGAATTTATTTATTTTTTTGCCATCTCTTAATGTTGCAATCTGTACTACACAAATTTTTCCACAGCATTAAGAAGGCAAGGGCCCAAAACTAGGAGTAGGAACATGGCAGTTGATAATTATGAATGCCAGGAGATGATAGGCAAGAAACATTTAATACTGTTACTTTTGATATATGCATTGCTTTATAGTAGTACCAGGTTGTACATCTAAGAAAATAAAGATTACGAGGACTATTAGTATTGCCAAGAGAAAGCAGATCCCTTGCTATGTGATTGGCCTCAGAAAAAGTATTTCTGAAAGTCAAAAATAAAATCTCACAGGAAGGGAAAGAAAGAAGATTTTTGATATAGAGTATATAGGGAAACTTGCTTGTACACTTTAAATTGTATGGCCAGGACTTGTAGATCCTCTGGTGGCTCATACAAATAGATTATTTTACTTCCTTTTTGAAAAGGTAGAATGTGGTCCTAGACCTGTAAAACCTCAAAAGGAACAGATTTAATTTTGTAGCAATATATAAAGATTCCTTTGAACAGGAGTTTTGGAGCCAGTACCATAGCCTATCTATCCCATAAGCCCCAAATTAGAAGTACTGTTATCAGTTACAAAGTAGAATATAAGCGGTAGCCAAAATTAGAATATATCTAATTAAATAAAGTATGTGGAGGATTGATGGCTTCATGAATATGTCTTTATTTTTATCCCCATAATAGAATACTTGCCTCTAGTTATACCTCCCTAATTCATATAGAAGACTAAGCAGGTAGCCCTATGTTGGGCAAATATGTATATTTTTAAATATTTTTTATTAAGGTCAGTCAAGACTCCCCAAGGGTTCTCTTTTCGGGACTTTGTGAGGAATCTCTTGGCTTCTTTAGTTATTTTCCTCTACCATTTTTGCCATCTGCTAAGATGCATCAGGGATCTACAAACCCCATGACTTTCCATGGAAACATTAGGGACATTGCCCTCTCTAATGATCTTACTTTTTTTAGAATATGTAGTGGTGGCTCCTAGTCTCTTATAGAATTCCTTGATCAGGAAATTGGGTGACTTATCAGAGTTGTAAGGCCTATAGAAGAGTCCCTTCATTCCCTGGGTACTATTTGACCTTGGAGGGCAAAGGCCAAAATATTGGCTAATTCTGGAAATATTATATAGTATAAATTAACCTGCATTTAAATTTAACTCTATAGATCATTATTAATAGTTTTATACTTATTTGGATTATCAATGGCCAATCTTTTAGTCATCAGACCAGCATGGTTTGGGATGCCAAGTGTTTGGGCAAATTTAAGTATTTTTGTTTAATGATGATGGTCATAATACAATTAGGAACATAAAAATATAAACTAATAAAGGCTATTGTTGTTAATATTTTAAGTTTGGAGGACTTAAGATTGGAAAAAGTTTTTTTGCTTTTGTTTTTGTTTTTAGCTTTTGCACTGGAGAAGATTCGTCTGCTTAGCTGGGAGCGGTGGCACAAGCCTGTAATCCCAGCACTTAGGGAGGATGAGACAGGATAATTGCAAGTTCAAAGCCAGCCTCAGCAACTGCGAGGAGCTAAGCAACTCATTGAGACCCTGTCTCTACGTAAAACACAAAATAGGGTTGGGGATGTGGCTCAGTGGTCGAGTGCCCCTGAGTTCAATCTCCAGTACAAAAAAAAAAAAAAAAAAAAAAAAATGGCCTGTCTGCTTGGGAAACATATTTTTTAACATACAAAAGCCATGAAAATTAGCATCACAGTTACATTGAAACCCTTTCTATATTAACTTTTAAAGAGAAATTTGTAATCCATGACTTGGTAAGATAACTATAATTATAGGTTTATACAGGTTAACATCTTTAACAAAAATCAGAGACTAACTTTAGACATAAGTTTAAGAAATAGTGTTAATGATTTATTGCCTAACATAAAAGTGCATCTAATTTATATAATAGTGAATTGCTTATTTAGTCAGAGCAAACAAATATATGTTAGGTTTTAAATAGAAGGGACTTTTAAAAAAATTATCTTAATGGTACTACATATAAAAAGTAGAACATTTTAAGATTATCATTGAACAGTTTATATGTTAAGGTACAGATATAATGTATATAAAGGAGCACTTATTCATTGTATCATATGTATTAGACCTATAAGCCTTTAATTTTACCATACTTCTGCATAATATTTTTAAAAAGCTTTGATACAAAGCATCATTAGTCCTCAGATATGCATACATCTCTAGTCTCAGATATATATGATGTTAAACATAGTAGAATAACCTAAAATAATACTTGAAAATGGCCACTTAAAAGTTGTAAAATATTTGAATAACTCGACTTTTCTGAGACTTAGATTTTTAAGTAATCACAAGATATTGTCATGATAAAACATAAAATTTTTATTTCTTAAACAAGCTTTGTTTTTGCTTTTGTTTTTGTTTTTGGTAAATGTTCAGAAGAGCAGAAAACCTCATTCCTTTAAATACAGAGAATTAAATTCTGATTTACATTATTGGATTAAATTTGTGATCTTAGAAATCCTTTTAAGTGATACTTTAAGTTATAGCCAACTTAATCACAAATGAACAACCTTTGCAACTCACTTATACATTCTGCAACTTATTTACATCTTAGATTTTGTCCTGTCTTTTGCCGTCTGGGAATAATCCAGTCATTTATTTTTTGGGAAAAAAAACAAAAACAAAAAAACCTTACTATATGATATCTTTTCTCATCTAAAACTTTTTCCTTTTTTCTTTTATATTTCCTGACCAAAACATCTTTCCATGCCTATAACTATCTTTTTAATAACTCCTTTTATTTTTTTTATTTTTCTTTGCCTCAAAATTTTTCAATTTACATTTTGAAACAACTTTTTGTAAAAATTGTGACTTTAGACAAATTATATCTTTGTATAGGAAGATAAAATAATTTATGCTCTCCATAGTTTTTAATCAAAATACAGCTTAAACCTTTTTTTTATTTCTTACTCATTTCTTCTTTTATTTAAGAAGAGTTACTTCTTAAATAATTCATAATATTAGTGAAAATCCAGGAAGAAAGCAATCTTATAGTTTTGTATATGAAAGCACATTTCATATATTCAAATACCTTGTCTTCTTACAGGTTTAAAAAGCCTGTAAGGTGGTTAAATTTATACTCAGCAATTGATTTTTTAGTATTTTAACTTAACTTACAACATCGCAGATTTTTTTAAACATGTATTTATAAATGTTTATTCTGGCTATATTTACATAATTTATCTATTTTAATAGTTATTTTAGATCATTCATGAAAACTAAGAGATCACATAAACATTTTCTAGTTATTATTTTTGTCAAAGAAAACATCTAAAAGCAATGGACAGGGGCTGGGGCTGGGGCTCAGCGGTAGAGCGCTTGCCTTGCATGTGTGAGGCCCTGGGTTCGATCCTCAGCACCACATACAATGCAATAAAATAAAGACATTGTGTCCATCCACAACTAAAAAAAAAAATTTTAAATAAATAAATAAATAAATAAATAAAAGCAATGGACAGCATATTATAAACATCTAATAGAGACAGACACATACAATTTGATTGGCTAGCAGTCTCAGGAAAAACATGTTATTACTTTTTTTTTTTTTGGTACTGGGGATTGAACTTAGGGGTACTCAACCACTGAGCCACATCCCTAACCCTATTTTGTGTTTTATGTAGAGACAGGGTCTCACTGATTTGCTTAGCACCTCGCCCTTGCTGAAGCTGGCTTTGTACTGGTGATTCTCCTGTCTCAGCCTCCCAAAGTGCTGAGATTACAGGCATGCATCACCGCGCCCAGCTAAAAACATGTCATTACTTTAAGGTCATGTTCACTTTTATTTAATCAACAAATTTAAATTAACTTGCTTGTTAAAATATATTTAACTTACACAAACTTAAAGGCATTTAGATCAATTTTTTTTAAAAAATTATGAGTACTCCTTTATCTATAAACCAAATTGGTAACATGTAGACAATATTCACATGGACCAAACATACATACATATGCAATACACACTATGATTTTATAGCTTCCAATTACTAGGCCCTAGATCCCTTCAGATAGGATAAAATAGTGTTACAGGTGCTCATTAAGCATATGGCCAACAACAATGAATATTAAAGAAAATATTGGAGAATAGTTAACAATATAGTAATTGTCTAAGATAACAACACTTGAATAACTGGTTCCCTTAGAAAAGACATCAGAAGGATAGATAATGAGACCTTTGTCCATTTTTCTTCCCATTTACAGAATGAGAGAAGCTGAAATATTTCAAGTACTATTTCTTGACCATATTTTTTCATTTTCTGTAGTGGGGCCAAGTTTTGTTATAGAAGAAATCAATTTTCTTTTCTTTAAGTCATCTGCCTTAAAACAATTCCATTTATTTATTATATATTGAGTAGTGAACTCTCAGGGGGTAGACTCTAAATTACCCATGATCTTGTAATTTGTGTGCTTCAATTTGTCTCTGTGTATGTATGTGCTTGCTTTAAAGAAAAGATAGAGAAAAATTGAAAGTAAAGAAACAAAATAAAAAATATAGACCTTGGGGTATTCTGTTTGTCCCCATCAAAATCAGAGCTTTCAGTCTGCTTCATATTGTATCTTTGGGGTACTCTATGAATTCCTACCCAACATCAGACTTTTTAGTCTGTCCTGTTGTAGACTCTAAGGTACTCTATGAGTCCTCATCTGAGACTGGACTTTTAAATTTGCCTCAAATTGTTTGCAAATTATTGGCAGAATGAGCATCTTTATTCTCATTACGTTGTTCTCATGGTGTTTGATAGCTTCTACCTGGGTCTAAAGAAAAAAAAAATTCTTTTATGAAAAGAATACCCTGAAAAGAATATCTCTAAGATCTCGAATGATCCAGGTGCACTTGAAAACTTATGGTTTTAAGATAACAATGACACAAAAACCTTGTAGAAAGCTTCAAGAAGATTTGAATTTCTGGACAAGACAAATGTAGATTTCAATAGAAAGAGATTTCCTTGTACCTAACATTTTATCTCATGACCTAGAAGGAAGAATACCTGTGGTAATTGTGTCTCTTTATGGGGAGGTCTAATGTAAAACAACACATAACTTAAGTATAGTAATTGTTGATCTTGGGAGGTAAAACCATCATTCTTTTAGTATCAGTAGAGTGGGTTTTTATCTCCACTAAAATAATAGGCCAGACAGAGAGGAGAACACCTCAGGGCTATTTCTATTAAAGTAATGGTTCAAGATTATAATAACTTACTCCCTCAAATATTGAATAGAGAGAATCTAAAACTAAGAACAACAGTACTACAATTTTAGTCAAAGAAAAGGTTGAAAAAACTTCCTAGTCAACAGTAGCTGTGTGGGCCAGGCTGGTTTAGCTTGAGCATGAAATGAGATTTACAAAGAAAAATGCAGAGAAGGAAGTGAGGACAACACTTAAACTCAGAATTTAGATTCATAGCTAAAATTTAAAGAGTTATGAAATTGCAAACTTAGTACAACAGGTACGAATGTGCTGATATTTTAATGGAGGTAGTTTCTTTGATGGACACCTCAAGCCCAGGTTCCTCTGATAGATAATAGACATGATACAGTAGGAATATGAGGATAAAGGAATAATTCTTTAAACTGGGTCTACTTTGCTGACCTTCACATACCTTCTTTTAAAAAAGCAATTTTCCTTCAGCCCAGTCTAGCCTAAGTCAATGAGATTTACTACATTTTTTAACAATGGCCTGTTTATCTGCAGGAGAAATGCAGACTCACAGAAAAGCTCCACCCTGCTGATAAAAGAAAACAAGATACGCTGAACAAGGAGAATTTTGTGATCTTTATACAGACCAGATTCCATAATTCAGGAAGATATGAGAATTAAAACCTCTTGGCATCCTTGAAGTGATCCAGAGTTGTCTTGGATCTTCAACCTGTGCATGGGAACTAAGTCTGAGGCAATCCTGCTGTCAGTCAAAAGTTAAGAAGTAGACTTGAACATGGCTCTAAAGTTTTCTTTATTACCCCTAATAGAATTGGAGTGCTGGAGGTATCCTCCATTCTTCTCTTCTCTGAGAAAACCTACACTCTTTTGAGAATGTACCCTCTTTCCTTTTTCCTGTCCCTGATAATAAATTCATGCATGGTATTCTGAGAGAAATGTCTGAAATTTTCCTGGCATGATTGAAAGAACCAGTAACTATTGACAACTTTAGCTTTCTTGGCCCTGCAGTGATATATTTCGTTTATCTGCCTGTTCTGACCTACTATTAATCTATGCCTTAGTTTCTCAGTGACTAGGGGACATATTGAGACATAACAGTTTCTGGCCAAGACACTCCTTAGTGGAATTGAAAGATGTTCTTAATTGGTATCTGGTCACCCTTGTCCCTTAAAGGGTGAGAATCTGGGGCTTCCAATTTTGGTCTTTTTGGTGGACAGGACTTATTTGATAATAGTTGAGGGCTTCTGATAAGTGTACTCACTATGTTAAACCAAAGGTTAAGAAATTGAAAGTTCCTAAATGCCAGTGCCAATTAGGGTAAATGGACCCTTTTCTCTTCTCCTCACCCTCTCATCTTCATCTCCAGACCAGTAGAATATTATGGGACCTCTCTCAAGGTTCAAATTCACATCTGAGGTAAAATGGGACTCTCTTTGGGTCAGAATGCCCTAATTAAGCTTTGCCTCTCATGTTCAAAACTACAGCTTTTATTATTCATTATATATCTGCATGATATCTATTTCTCCAAGGCTTACATCTGAAATGTAAGCTGTGTGAATAACTGCCCAAACGTGTTTTGAGTCCAGAGGAAAAAATCATGTAATTTTTGAGTCCACGCCATTTGGGGCATAAATGGTTGTTCTCTTTTTTTGTCCTGTGAGATTTGCCTCTCTCTCAGTAAGTTAATATGTAAGTGCAAAAGAAGGTGAGACAGAGGGAAAGAGGATCTAGATACATTGGCTGAACCAATGTTCCAAAAGATCTCCTTATATTCTGCTTTAGAAACAATGCAGATGTTATCCCAAATGGGAAGAACTTATCTTCATAAGATAGAAAGCTAATATTAAGCTCAGGAATGTAAGGAGATACCTACTTCAAGTAAATGTTCTCTTTTTCTAGTTGTAACAGGGACAAAAGGAAAGGAAAATGGAAACATCCCCAAATAAAAAGTTTGTTAAAAACCTTTTTCCAAGATCCATCCCCTTCCCTGACCTTATGGGCTCTCTACATTCTTTAAATATCCAAAGTGACTAATTTGATCCAAAAGTACACTCCAATCTAATATAAACGTCCTATGTGCTCTTTTACTAGAGAAATTATGGGTTTTTAATTTTTTTAAAAAAATACTACTGCCTTCTCTTTGAAGTATTTTTTTTTTCATTGATAGGAAAATAACCTAGCATGTTAAATATACTTTCCTGGTTTCTTGGTTTTCATGGGTAAATTAGGTTTAACATTAATGGAATAAACATTTAATAAATGTGTTTGTTAGAGACATCTGATTAATTTGCAAGCCAAAGATTAAAACATCAATTGCTAAATATAAATTCAAATATTCTTGGCTTATTAAATTCTGTAAGTCAATATTTTACATTGGTGTCTATTAAGGAATGTTTTTATAAATTATTTGTAAATGAAATTCAATTAAAAATGCTTTTCTTCTAGTTTTAAACTAAGCAAAGTTACTATGAGTTAAAGTTCTAACTAATAGACAATTTTATATTTGAATATGTATTTTATGTTTATATATTTTCTACTTATATTTATATATAAAGAATTTAATCTGTGTTTAAACTGGAATAATCAAGGAAAACTATAGTGTTCAATTTTATTAAAAAGGGGAATTTATCTAAGTTCCAAAATTTTGAAAAGATTGTTTCAATATGTAAACTTAAAAAAGAGTCAGCAACTAGAAGAGCAGAGATCAAAAGCTGTGTGAATAACTGCCCAAACGTGTTCTGAGAACAGAGGAAAAAATCATGTAATTTTTGAGTTCATGCCACTTGGGGCATAAATGGTTGTTCTCTTTATTTGTCCTGTGAGATTTGCTTATTAAAATGTTGCTTTATAAAATATTAACTTAGAGAATTTAATAAGTCTTTGAGTTGATTTTTGTGGAGGGTGAGAGATAGAGGTGTAATTTCATTTTGCTGCATATGCATTTCCAGTTTCCCTAGCAGCATTTGTTGAATAGGTTATCTTTTCTCCAATGTATGTTTTTGGCACCTTTGTCTAGTATGAGATAAGCATATTTATGTGGGTTTGTCTCTGTGTCTTCTATTTTGTACCATTGGTCTACATGTCTATTTTGGTACCAATATCATGCTGTTTTAGTTACTATTGCTCTGTGGTATAGTTTAAGGTATGGTATTTTAATGCCTCCTGCTTCACTCTGTTGCTGAGGATTGCTTTGGCTATTCTAGGTCTCTTATTTTTCAAAATTAATTTTATGATTACTTTTTCTAGTTTTATGAAGAATGTCATTGAGATTTTAATAAGAATTGCATTAAATCTGTATAACAGTTTTAGTAGTATGGCCATTTTGACTATATTAATTTTGCCTTCCATCTTCAAAGGTATTCTTTAATTTCTTTCTTTAGTGTTCTATAGTTTTTGTTTTTTTGTAGAGGTCTTTCACCCTTCTGGCTACACTGATTCTCAAATATTTTATTTTATTTTTTTGAGGCTATTATGAATGAGGTGGTTTTCCTAATTATTCTGGAGTGGATTCATTGCTTATGTATAAGTTTTCTCATTCTAAAATCTTTTAACTTTTGTTTATCATGAAAGGTTTTTATTTTGTCATCAAAGCTGAAGCTTAGTTAAGATTCTTGATTGGCATCCATTTTCTTTCATAGTTTAGTATATGTTATTCCAGAACCTCCTACCTTTGAGGGTCTGGGTTGAAAAATTTGCTGAAATCTGGTTAATCCCTATATATAATCTAAAACTTTTCTCTTGCAGTTTTAAATTCTATTCTTATTCTGTATGCTAGGCATTTTCATTATAATGTGCTTTGGTGTAGATCTGTTGTAATTTTGTATATTCAGTGTCCTGTAAACTCTTGTATTTGATTTTCAAATTCATTCTTCATGTTTGGAAAATTTTCTGATATTATTTCATTGAAGGGATCATGCATTCCTTTGGTTTGTACCTCTGTGCCTTCCTCTATCCCAATAATTCTTAGATTTGGTCTTTTCACATTATCCCATAACTCTTGGAGTTTCTATTCATTGTTTCTTACCATCGTCTCTGTGTGGTCAACTTTATTTTCAAGCATATATTATTATCTTTATTGCCTGAGTTTCTGTCTTCCAAGTGATCTAATCTTTTGGTTATGCTTTCTATTTAATTTTTTATTTGGTTTATTTTTTCCTTTATTTTAAGGATTTCTGTTTGGTTTTATTTTCAGAATCCCTCTCTGTTTCTTGAAGTAATCTTTTGCTACCTATTTTTGTTCCTTTATCTCTCTGTTGGAGTGATCAATTATTGCCTGTATTTGCTCTCTTATCTCTTTGGATTAATCAGTTGTTGCCTGTGTGTGCTTGCTTACATCACTCTTTGCTTCACAGATCATTTTAAATATGTATATTTTGAACTCTTTTCTGACATTTCAGCTACTGTACTGTCAATGGATTCTATTACTGCAGTATCTTGGTTTATTTGTGGCACTTTATTCCCTTATTTATTTACTTATTTTTTATGTCGTCCATGTGTCTTCCTCCCTAGCAGCACAGATCCAAAGTATTATAGTTTCTACCCTATAATCTTGTAGTGTCCTTAAGGTTACCAATGTCTTGCTTTTAAGCAGGAGATCAATATTTACAGAACCCAATGTAAACAATATGCAGTCTTAAACTAAATAGCTCCTACTTAGATAATTGCAGTTTGGTCACAATAAACAAAAATGATATTTGATTAATATCTACAATATAAATAGTAGGTTTGAGTAAGGGTCTACTGTTTCTAGAGGTGGGCAGAGAGCTGGGAGGGTGTAGGATGTGGGGTTTATGAGGGAGGAGGTGAGATTATAGAGGCATTATATCATAGGAAGTGTGGAAGAGGAATCAAGAGAAGTAAGTTAGCAGGGATACCTTTGATGTAACTAAGCCTGCAGGCACCTTGGTGATAGTCTTCCAGGTCTTGGCTGTTGTCTCTAGATGAAAGAGGGCATGTCTCTAGTTGATGGCAGTGGCAGCATCAAACTTGTAGGTACTTTGATGTTAGGCTTCCAGGTGCCCTAAGATGGAAGTTACCCCACCTAAAGGTGATAGTGGAAGCAGCAGAGGTAAACCAAGATGGCAGTGGAAGTGTCCCAAGATGGAGGCAACCACTCTCAGAGATTGGGCTCAAAGGGAAGGCCTTGTGGTGGCATTGGACAGCCTGTTAGGAGATGCAGTTCTGTGGTGTGCAGTGCTGCTGTGGGCTGTTGCTTCTAGGCCCTGTTATTCCAAGGTGGAGGCTTGCATATGGGGGGGGAGGGGATATGGAGGCAGCTGCAATGACCCAACCAACATCAAAGCAGGCTAGGAGAGCCATGCATTGGTAGATGAGGGGCTTCTCCTCTTTTGTGCCGCAGGCCAGGGTTGCTGTGCTCTTCCTCCTCTGCATGCTGGGCTGGGGTCACTCTGCAAGTATTTAAGGACTTTTCTAAGTTCCACATATAATGTACTGAAATAAAATCAATATCTAATTCCTCATATTACAATGAGGATTTCTTAAAATATTGATCTGCTTTTAATTGTCAAGGTAAGTGTTTGTGTCTATTAGGATTTTATTAATTAGGAAAACTAAATCTTGAATAAAATAGGATCTTTTAAAAATATCTTTCCATTTTAAAGTCTTTTAAATGATTACTTTATAATGGGCTAAATATCTAGCTCTTACCAGTCAGGTGATAAATAATTATTACTTAGTTTAGTAGAGTATATGTGACATGCTAAATATGTGACTAATTATATATATATATCTAAAGACTAAAATATGTGTGTCTGGCTTTGTTTGTCCAAATGTTAAAGGAATGTAAACTAAATGTTATGTAGGTCTGATATAGGCAAGGTAACCAATAAGTTCTCTATTATATAGTGTATCTGATTTATAAAATGGCCAGACTGCCACTTAAAACCTAGACTACATCTATTAGCCTAATGCTACTCTTAACCTACTTAGACTGTGATTATAGTTATTCTATGACATGAATTCTAAATTTTACTTTAAAAATTAAAAAACTAGCTTATATAAGAACATTTGTGTAATTGTGATATTAATCAACACTAGATTCATTGTATATTAGAAGTATTTATGTTCTCCAAGTATACAAGACTTTTAAAAATATAAAGCATAGGAGATCACTTTTTACAAAGCTATTGTCCAAAATAAAGTTGTTTGTAGCAATAGCTTATTTCAGATTTATTTATAACAAAAAGTTAGTTGGGGATTTATTTATGTTATTTAATGTTTTATAACTGGATAAGGTAACCTATTATCAATGTGCTGGGACTGGAACTTAAATATTTTAAAAGACTGAAAGCATGATTGGTTTATAAGTTAACAAAAAACATTTTGCCACATTTAAAAAGAAAATTAGAAGCTCTCTTAGCTTTTCTCTGTGATTCATGCTTCAAATGTAATATTATATTATGTTAAGTCATAATGATATATACTCAGGAAACAGTGTATGAAAACTTTGTTTTCCTATACTACTAAATAGAATGGTATTTTAAAAGGGAGAAAAGGTCAGTTTCAAAAACAAAATATTTTATCTAAGATTTGCCAAAAGGCCAGTCTCACCTGAGAAAAAACTCTGCTGCCCCTCATACCATGTTATAATGGCTCCCAAGTAGGCTAATTTTAAGCTCATTTCATGTTATGTACAAAAGATTGATTTTTGTTATAAAGATTAGGTGATCCAAAACAAAAATGAATATAATAAAAAACTAAGTAAATGTTTGGATAAATTTTTAAAGGCATTTAAATGTAAAAGAGGCATTTTAAGGAGAGTAAGACTTATAAAAATTTCATATGTGATTGAGTTATTTGACAAACAGGAATTTTTATAGGGGTTAAATAGATACCCAAGATATATTGGTGTTATAGTTTCTTGGTTAAAATCTATTATACAAACTGAATTTGTTTTTACTCTTGCTAATTTCACTTTATATTTGTCTTGTAAAACTTTATGTCTATTGCCTCTAAGTGTTTTGCTGAAGTACTACCTGAAGAGAATAACCTGATTTAACATAAGGTAATACACCATCACATATAGGATAGATAGGATATGATGCTCATTCCCAGTACTAATACTTAAATGAAAGGGTAAAACCCAACTCCTACCTCAAGTCTTATAAAACTGGCATTTTGGATGTTTAAAACCAAATCTCTGAAACTAAATCCAAGGAAGTAAAAGGGTTAAGAAATAGCAGCCAAATTTTTGTTGTAGCCCTCTCTAAGGTCAGCCAAGATCCAAAAAGAAATGAGACTACTCTAAGAGTCCAGCAATTCTGGTGAGTCACTCATTCTCCCAATGAGAGAGATTGTAAGGACTCCAGAGAACAGGAAGTCAACCAGTGTAAATTCTGCAGAGAAGCATCATTGGAGAGTCTTATATATCTGGAGCTTCTAAGGGAAGCCATGTGTGGTCAACAAGATTCGGACTCATCCTGGCAGATGAAACAATTGATAGAAGAGAAGTTAAAGGAGCCAAGAAGCTACTCATGTGTTTCAAAGGAAAGCCCCGAAAGTCTCAGATGACCCTAACAATAGAAAAGCAAGAGGATAATCTTTGACCAACATAAGAGTTATCTACTTGGTCTTAAACACCCAGCTGAAAAGTATAAACAAACGACAATCATAGATAGATATATAAATGAAAAGACAATGGTCCTTTTAATGCATTGTACACCTATGTAAGCCCTACCAAAAATAAGTAAAGCCAGGAGGCTTATGTTGTGGAAGGATTCTTAAGGAATGTCTGATAATAACTATCACAAAAAATCTGTAAGATTTACAAGTTTATCCTCAGTCCATTTAAGTCTGATATCATAGATTTCAAATTATACCAGCCTCCTACATAGGTGAACTCAATCTGTTTTTTACTAGTATGATTATCTAACCCTGAAATTTATTCCTCAGATTGACTAAAAGATGCAATGTGACATATGGAAGCCCTAAATTTACTGTGAAAGCCATAAATGACAGAGCTAAAGTCATCTCTTTATTAAACACAGGCATCACATTAATACAAAAGCTACTTTCCAAAAATAAGATGTCATTACTATGGTTTACCCATGCCTTTATAAACATACACGTGCACACACACACACACACACACACACACACACGTTTCTGCTATTTATAAAGCCTTAAGTGATCTTCACTCACAAATCTATACTGTGTCATATCCCACCTTAAGTTTATTTATTTATTTATTTATGTATTTATTTATACTATGTAGGTTTACATGATAGCAGAATGCATTTTAATTCATTGTACACAGATGGAGCACAACTTTTCATTTCTCTGGTTGTATGTGATGTAGAATCATAACACACATAAGTGGAAGCTGATCCACTTTAAGTTTTAATAAGTTACTGTCTCCATGGTTTTCAGGGAATGACTGATAAAATGCTGTTGATAGTTTTGTGACCATTTTTTATAGAAAGTAATGTTTTCTTATCTTATTATTGTTGTTGGTTAGCATGATCCCAACAACTGCAAGCATGGATCTCTGGATTGCTCTGATGCTAAATGCCCTAAAAATATTTAGTGCTCTAAGTTTTTAAGGGGGTAATGACAGGTAATAGAAAAATTACCTGAGTGGTGGTAACATGAGGTTAAGGGAATGATTCTATAAACTGAACTCACTGTGCTCAGTTCCACACACTTTCTTTTAAAAAATAATTTACTTGCAGCTCTGCCTGGCTTAAGTCAATAGGATATGCTGTATTCCTTACCAAACAACCTTTTCTCTGAAGGAGAAATGCAGGTCCAAAGAGAGTCTCCTCCCTGATAACAAGGAGAACACAAGTTACCCTGAGGGTGGGGGGAATTTTGTGATCTTAATACAGAACAAATTCCAGCACTCAATAAGATGTGAAAATTAGATCTAGTTACCATGGGCCAAAGTGATCCAGAGTTGCCTTGGATTTTTACCACGTGCAATATGGACTTAGATTTCTGATATGATCCTGCTGTAAGTCGAAAGTCAAGAGATGAACCTGAATGTGACTATCTGGTAACTTCTCTGGGACCCCCAATAAAACTAGAGGACTGGAGGAGTGCTCCATCTCATTCCTCTGACAGAACCCACTCTCTTCTTGAGTGTATGCCCTAATTCCTTTTACTAGCCTTTCTAATAAACTCATGCCTGCTACTCTGAATGATATGTCTAAAATCTTTCTGGCATGATCTCAAGAACTAGTAACTGGGGACTGCTGCAGCTGCCTTGGCCTTGTTGTGGGCACTTGCTCTATAACTCCACAAATGAGATACCTCAGTGAAACCCCATGTTTAACAAAATGAGAGAGTGCCCAAGACACTGGGAAAGTAAGCCCTCATTTCCATCTTTTACATTTTCTATTTCCTTCTATGTAGGAATGGGTATGTTGGTTGATCTAAGGGTGTTTCCTATCTTAGTACTTTGATGAACAAGTAATCATCTAGATCCTATGTTCCATGTTTTTTTATGAATAAGTACTCATCTTCTCAAGGGGAAGAGGAATTTGGGCTGAGGAAAAGAGAGGAAAAGAAACGGAGGGAAAGGGGGTAGGGAGAGAGAGAGGGAAAAAAAAGGAGAGAGAGAGAGAGAGTAATATTGCTGCTCAGCACTGTGGTGCATGCCTATAATCTCAGCAGCTCAGGAGGCTGAGGCAGGAGCATCACAGGTAGAAAGCCAGCCTTAACAATAATGAGGCCCTAAGCAAATCAGTGAGACCTTGTCTGTAAACAAAATACAAAATAAGGCTGGATATATGGCTCAGTTGTTGAGAGCCTCTGAGTTTAATCCCTGGTACCAAACAAACAAACAAAAACAACAAAAACAGCAATATTGCTGATTCAAGTCCTATAATGTCTTTAATTTAAAGATAACACTTTTGTTCTCAAATGGGTGTGGGCCTTGTCTCACATAATTTACATTTTAGCTTAGTTAAGATAGCAGATTTAAAATGGAGAGACATCAGGGAGATGACTGAGAAACCTATAAGTAATCCTGAAATTCAATGTTTTTAAGCAGAGAAGGAAAGGATTTTCAAGAGGTCCACTGAGCTCCTTTGCAGTATTAGAGTTCAAAACATTTTTATTACATCCCCAGGATACCATCTACCATTACCTTATTGTCACTTGAATCTACATGGTTTAGTGTTTCCCCAGCCACCCAAAATGGGAAGCAATGTCAAAGTAAGGCAGATTGAACATAACCTCTGTACTATTTGAAAATGAAAGAAGCAGATGGAGAGATTATAAGTACAGAAGCAAATAGAATAATTCATTGTCTAGGCAGAAAGAAAAAAAAAAGTAAAATTACTGAAGTTGATGCCGTTAAGCCTCAGCTTGGGTGCCAAGAGATATCATGAGAAGTGATGTCTTCAAATAGTCTAAGGAGTTATCGTGGAGAAGGGAGAATTTGACTCATGACTGGCAAGGATCTTGGCATATGTGAAGGAAAAGAATTTCAGTGCAAGCCTGTTAAAGGCATAGATAGAGATTTATTTAGGAATATTCAGGATGCCTCATTGTGATGATGACAACATAAAATGTACCCCTTTATGAATATTCAGATTCCTCTTATTTGTTCTAATTAGTTATACATGACAGTAGAATTCATTTTGACACATTATACATAAATAGAGTATAACTTCTTCATTCTTCATTTTGTATATGATATAGAGTTACACAGGTCATGCAAGCATATATACACATAGGGTAATAATGTCCATTTCATTCTATATCATTCCTACCCCCTACTCCTCCCTTCCCTTACCTCCCCTCTTTCTAATCCAAAGTACTTCTGTTCCTTCCTAGCTCCCCCCTTATTGTGAATTAGCATCCACACATCAGAGAAAACATTCAGCCTTTGGTTCTTTTGCATAGCATGATATTCTCCAGCTCCATCAATTTACTGGCAAATGCCATAATTTCATTCTTCTTTAAGGTTGAGTTATATTTAATTACATATATGTATATATACCACAATTTCTTTATCCATTCATCTGTCGAAGGGCATCTAGGCTGGTTCCATAGATTAGCTATTGTGAATTGAGTTGCTATAAACATTGATGTGGCTGTGTCAGTGTAGTATGCTGATTTTAAAGTCTTTTGCTTATAAACCTAGGAGTGGGATTTATGAGTTAAAAGGCGGTTTTATTCCAACTTTTCTGAGGATTCAAATTCCTTTTTGTTAGCAAAGTTTCTTCTTATTTGAATCACAGCCAACCCAAAATCTTCTCAGATTTGTAGTCATAGGAAATAGAGGTAGTTCGTTCTTTAGTGGAATGCTCAAGCAAATGGTCTAATTGTGTGATAGCAATGTCTTTTCATAGTAAGGCATATTTCAAAAGGGAAAGGTGTTAAAATTTAAATTTCTATGTTTAAAATTTTTTTTATTTTTGCATTATAATTATACATAGTAGTGTTCCTTTTGACATATTCATACATGCATGGATTATAGTTTTAAGAAGCCATAAAAGTGGAGGTAGAATTTAAGGATTCAATCACTTGCTCTTCATTATACTAATTTATATAAAATGCTTTTGTCTGAAATACTATGTTAAATTTTTCTAAGCATCACTCATTGACAATATGGAAACCCCCTCCTAGCCCCAGTTTAGTATTAAGATTATTTCAAGCTGAAGACATTTGAAATTTAACAGATGCAGGTAAAACTTTTTAGAGCTTTATCTGATGAAATACAGTAACTTCTGGAAAATGAAGCTACTATAAATTCTCTGGTTGTGGGTAGGATTACTACCAGCAGAAAAACCAAGAGTGAATGTACTAATAATTGTAGTCTTTTTGGAAGAGTTTCATGGCTATAAAAAGGAAAGAACAGTGACACCTGAAAAAATAAATATTATCACAAATATTCTTTTCACTTGTTTGTCCTAAAAATCTAATTTTTCTCCTAGAGAATTGTATGATTTTCCCATAACCTTCTGCTAGCCTCTCCTATTCCTTGGAATAAATTAAATATATAAGCCTCTAACTGTATTCTCTTAGGGAAGGAGATACTTGGCTCTTATATGTCTTATATGCATATTCATAACCCCAATTCTCCTACAAGTCTGCATTTTGTCATTTTAATTCAAAGGAAATTTTTTAATATAAGAGAGTAAAGGTTTTCCTTCCAGGTAACAAAGATGTTTCTGAGACACAATGTAATTCTTCTTTATTTGAGGAAGAGAAAAATGTTGCATTCCAAATGAGTTTCTTCTATAGTGAAATAGATAATTTAGACCACATAACAAGTTTTACAACAGAAAAAATATTTTTGGCAAGATTTTCAGTCTGAAGTGTTGGGAAAAATGTAGAGCACAAAATCTATATTTTCATGCAGTAATAATAATTGCAATAGAAATAGAACGACTGAGGACAAATTTTGAAGGTCATTTTCCATTTTAACTTTTAGAATCTATATGACAGTGTAATATACTTAAAAGTTGTTAAGATCGCATAGAAATACACGTTAAAATCTTGTGAACCTCATTATCCTATTTTTGAGTCCTTAAATTTGATTCATTAAGTTGTAGAGTTCAAGTAAATTTTTCAATAATAGCATTAGGATTTTCTCAGTTTGCATTAGACTCAGCTATGAGTAACAGAGACCTTAAAAATAGTGTCAAAAGCAACATAAGTATCCAGAGCAGAGCAATAAAGTGTAGCTATTATGGGTTTCCTCTTGACATCTGCTTCTTCATCTATAAGGCATGGCCATTATACTTTAACCCCAGGAAAATATCAGTAGCAACCCTGATACCCAGAAGAAGAGATTTATTTGAAAGACTCTCTATTACCAGCTCACCTTAACATTAACAGTAACACTGATAAACCTGTTCTGGAGGAATTCCGCTTTAAGGACTGAGAAACTTGCTCTACATTGTGCTTATTATCATCATTAGTATACAAATTTCAGGTGTGGAGTAATAATTTTTTTTTTTTTTGGTAACAGGGATTGAACCCAAGGATGTTTAACCATTGAGTCACATCCCCATCCCTTTTCATTTTTTATTTTGAGGCAGCTAAGTTGTTTATAGTCTCACCAACTTGCTGAGATTGGCTTTGAATTTATGATCCTCCTCCCTCCTTTCAGAGTCTCTGGGACTACAGGCCTGTGCCACCATGCCCAGCTTAGTGGTAATTTTTTTGTTCAAAAGTTGATATCATTCTTCCCTTATGCATCCCTCATTTATGTAAAATGACATCAGTTACTCAATCACAAACCATGAAATATATTCCTTAATCCTTACTCATAACTCACAAATAATCTACCACCAGTTCTTGTTGACTCTATATCATCACTATAATGAATTGCTTACCAATATTCTCTCTTCAAACATCAACCATAGTAAGATCTTAGATAGAAGTCATTTTGATAGGTAACAGAAGAACTTTGAAAACAGAGGATAATTCTGGAAATTGGGCCCACTGTACTGACTCTCCCACATGCTTTTTTTTAGGAAAAAAACAAACAATATATTTGTAACCCTAACTGGCTTAAGTCCATGAGATATGTTAAATTTCTCTGCAAACAATCTGTTATTTGTGTAGTAAGCCTGTAATCCCAGCACTTAGGGAGGCTGAGACAGGTCTCCCTAAGAATCGCGAGTTCAAAGCCAGCCTCAGCAATGGCAAGGCGCTAAGCAACTCAGTGAGACCCTGTCTCTACATAAAACACAAAATAGGGCTGGGAATGTGGTTCAGTGGTTGAGTGGCCCTGAGTTCAATCCCTAGTACCAGGAAAAAAAAAAAAAGGAATTCATCCCCCAAAGGCTCTTCCCTAATGATAAGAGAACGCAAATTACCCTGAGTGGGGGCATTTTGTGACCTTTACACTTATCAGATTCCAGAACTCAGGAAAATATGATAATTAGAAGCAAGACCCCCAACCATAAAATATGTAAGAACAAGGTTCAATTAGAACTGATAAGTGTGACCCAAGTGACCTAGAGTAGCCTTGGATCTTTAGCATATCATTAGTAAAATCTCCCCTCCATGATGTAAGGCCTGTGCAGTGGGGATTTGAAAGTCTGATGCTATTCTGCTGTCAGTCACAAGTCAAGAGGTAGACCTGGCAGGACTCTGGAAAAATACCTGGGACCTCTCAGTAGAACTGGAAGAAAGGAGGGGTGCTCCATCTCTTGCCTCTCTGAGAGGATCCACACTGTCCCTGGAGAGTGTCCCCTTTTCCCTTTTCTATTTTGTTGAATAAACTCATGCTTGAGTTCATTGTGAATAACATGTCCAAAATCCTTCTAGCATGATTGCTAGAATTAGTAACCAAGGATCCCTTTGGCTGCTTCATCTATTGCAGCAGTTCCTTGTTCTGTAACAATCTCATATCACTTTCCTGATTAAAATACTTACAGAATGAATATGTATTTTCACATGAAATTCAGTTATCCTTGTGTAAGAACTTTAAAGTATTCTCATCCTATCTAGCTATGGTCAGTTTCTTTCTTCCAATGGGAATCTTTTCAAAGAACAAGGTTTGGGAATATTGAATCTATTTTCTCTGCTTTTTATTTTAGTAATTTCTATTCTTACCTCTTATATTTGCATCCTTTTCCTTTCTTCTAACATATTTTATCATCTATTTATCTTTTAATATTTACCTATTTTAATGTGTGTTTAAACATATAAATTACCCTCTAAATGATATTAGCTGTATTCTTCAAGTTTGATTTAAAATTAGCTTCATCTTCAATAATTTTGCTATGTGTTCTAATCATTGTGTTTCTTTTTATCCACAACTTATTTGAATTTTTAAAATTTATTCATGTACATTTTAGTCAATTTTTATATTATTGCTATATTGGATCAAAATTTTCAAGGATCATATTAAAATCTTTGTATGGTATAGATTGTGTTTATTGAAAATTGGTGTCTAACATATGCAAGTGTCTAAATATTTGCAGTCTACTTTTATAAATAGTCTAATATGCCCTTTATGTTTCCTCTGGAAGTTATAATTTGTATCATGTAATATACATGCCTAAGTAATGTTTATGTGGATAATGAGTTACATTTGCATTATTCAAAATCTTCTACTCATGGAAAAGAACATATTTCCCACAATGACTTAAATACATACATATATATACATATATGTACACATACACACACACACACACACATATATATATATACACATATATACATATTCTGAATACTCATGCTTGTGAAATCTCTGTCCAGTTTCTTGTGTACCTTCATTTCAGTCGGCAGAACTCCCTTTAACTTTTCTTATATTGGCAACAAACTTGTTCTGTTTTTCTTTATCTAGGAATGTCTTAATTTCTTAATTTTTAAAGCAATTTTGGCTGGATACAGAATTCTGGGTTGATAGTGTTTTTTTAATAGCTCTTTAAATACTACTCCACTGCCTTCTGGACTCCATGGCTTTTTTTTTTAAATTAATTTATTTAAATGCATTTCAAGTCATAGTACATATATAGAACTCAATGTTTCCACTTCTCTGGTTACAAACCAGATAGAGTCACATCATTTGTGTCTTCATACATGCACCATGGCTTTTTAAAGAGAAATCGATGGTTAATTTTATTGAGATTCCCTTATACATAAAAAATCATTTTTTTTCTTGCTTCTTTCAAGATGCTCTTTGTCTTTGTATACAGTTTGAGTACAATCTGTCTCTGTGTGGATTTCTCTGATATTATCTTGCTTGGAGTTTGTCAAACTAATTAAATGTAACGTTCATTTAATTGAGGGAATGTTCATCTAATTTAGAAAGTATTTTGCCATTATTATTTCTTCAAATCTTTTTTCTCTCTCTTCCTTCTTTTCCCCCTTAATACTCTCTGTCCCATGGGTTACTTTGGCTCTGTTTATTTTTCTTTATAATTTTATTGGCTCATTAGACTGAATCATTGTAATTATTCATCTTAATTATTAAGGAATTATTAAGTTCAGTTATTTACTATTCTGTCTGCACACATGTGTAGTTGAATATCTACAATATCTTATTAGGTTTTTCAGCTCCATTATTTTTATTTGATTCATTTTTATCACTTCTATCTCTTTTTTTCATTCTCATCATGTTCTTATATCATCTTCGTGATTTCTTTCAGTTATTTGTTCATGCTTTCCTTTAGCTCTTTGAACATATTAAAGATAGCTGTTTTGAAATTGCAGCTAGTAAATTCTCTATTCATTCTCAGAGACATTTTCCTTCAACTTGTGTTTTTTTCTTTCAAATGGCTGGGCTTTCTGATTTCTTGTATGGCTTTTATTTTTTATCATTGTTAAAAACCAAGTATTTAAATAAAATAATGAGATAAATCTGGAAGTTAGATTGTTTATTCCTCTGGATTTACTGGTTTTAGTTGCTGAGTTCTATAGTCATTGATTTAATAGCCTTCTAAAGTAATTTTTGCATACTCTAGTTCTGGTCAGGTGTGGTCACTGAAGTCTCTGTTCCATTATCTCTCTGATCATCCAGTGACCTGAAAGAGATTTTCTTAAATATCTAAGGACTGGGAGAAGGGAAATACTAGTTTGCTTCTCATGGAAGCTTAGTTGTAGGACAACTTAACTGGGGCACATTTTTAATATTAAGCAGGATGCCTATGGCTTTCCTTTTACCTTTATTTCCTGCTTGCATAGATCCCATGAATCTGCCAGAGGTACAAAGGGGGTCTTTTGAGATCTTTCCTGAACATGCATCAAGTCCTGAGCATATGTATATGTATTTCTCTTCAGAATCCTTAATCTCACAGAAGACTTGTTTCTTAGCCTTCTCTGGCCCTTCCCTTGTGGGTCTGCACAGTACTAGCCCCATCTGCTGTCCAGTGGCCAAGATAGTTACATAGTGTATGTCTTTAAATGTTTTGACAGAAAACTGCTCCAGTCCCAAGTATGGAGGGAGGAGCAGCAAAGCAAAGAGTAGCCTCTGCACTAATTCCTATGGGAAATATCAGACAAGTCAAAATGCAAATTGTAATATTTTAAGAACAAAGTTCTTATTAGTGTCCTGACACCAGCAAGCTGCACCAAAAATGTGGGAAGCCTTCTCATGCTATCACTCTCCTAGAAGATAGAGACTGTGGATGAAAATGTCCCTATAGTCCTTTATTAGAACTCAGTTTTCCTTATCTCTATTAAGCAGTACTCTGGTTGGTATAAGTTTTGGATAAGATTTCTGAGTTCTACAAAACTTGTGCTGACCAAATCTTTGCGCATTCCACTCTGTGATTTTCTTTTAGTGTTACTTTTAATGTCAAACTTAAATAAATATTCATCACTGATATATTAGGGATGCTATATTTTTCTATATTTAGTATTTATTAGCTTATTATTTCTAATTCTAACATGTCCAAGTGCTTGGCATATTAATTCTTTATTTTCTTTTTCTTTTAACTGTTCTTCAGGATTTTTTTCTTATTTTGTAATTTTTGCTTAGATCTTATTTAGTGTGTGTGAAAGGTTGGGATATCCTTTATAATTTGCTATAGAGAGTAATTGCAGATCTACCTTACCAGGCTTTAGCTTTTGCATAATTCCTTAGCTTGCAAATTTTGCCTGCAGATAAATAATACAAATTCAAACTTCACCTCAATTTACAATACCAGAGTTAAGTTAACCCATGCTAAAATTTTATTATTTTGATCCATAACCTCAGGAGTAGCAAAAATCTTCATTATCCTTTTGAGTCATCAGGTATACTTTTTGCTAGATTTTATTAGCATGGACAGTCTGCAAGAGATGAATAGGAATAAAATAAGGGGAGGGGCAAAACTGAGTAGTGACTGTAAAAAGAGTCCCTGCCAGGAATTGACCCAGGTTACAAGGCTCCCTTCACATTCCACAAAGAGGCCTAATGTTCCTGGGGAATAATAGGCATTAATTATGGTCCAAAAGCCACACATGCCCTCTTAATCTGCTCCAAGGATAAGTTGACTGTTATATGACCTTCCAGTTATATGAAAAGGTAGTATATATGGTATATGACCTTTCCAACCAACCAGTGTTGTTGGGGAAATAAAAGGCAAGATGATAAAAAATCAGCAGACATGTGCCCTCAATTTTTACAGATGTATATACCGGGATACACCAGCCATACACCAGCACAGATGTATGACTTCACCCAAATGAGCTAGACAAAGTAAGTTTTCTGCCATTACAAGCACTACCCTTTCTTAACAAAAGATAAAACTTAATCATCTTCATAAATTTAGGCCCTCAGGTCCCTAGCCAATCAGTCTACCCTTCTTTCCCTCCAAGGTGTATCTTCTTTTCTCTTGTCTTTTTCATGCCTTGCCATAAGCCTGTCTTAAATGCTCTCTCACCCACCTTGTATATTCATGTATTTCTCTCAGGATAACTGTCTAATCAAGGACCAATAAACAAATCACAATGGACTCCACTGTAAAAAGAGTCCCTGCCAGGAACTGACCCATAAACAAATCACAAAGTGCTCCACAATGGACTCTTTACCTCTCTTAACAATTTATTTCGTGGTTCTATCTTTATGAGTCTCAGATCTAACCTTAAACCATGTATTCTCTCATGGATTTTTAAAGCCATTATAATATTGGATATAGTTTACTCCTTCCCATGAGACTCTCAATTCTCTCTCTCTCTCTCTCTTTCTTTTTTTTCTGATAACTAGGGATGTCCCTTTCGTTTTACAAGCACCAAAATGTATTTTTAGGGAAGCTTTCAGTTTCACAGAATTTCTAAATATTGGTAGAACAAAAATTCTGCATAGTTTTCTCCCATTTTGCCTGAACCTGAAGTACTTCTTTGATGTATATAGTAACATCTTTTTTGGCATCAACTTGTCAAACAAATCAATTTTTTTCTCTTAAATGTACTTGTATTTATTGTCTATGTCATTATGTTTTTATCAGTTTTTCAAATTCTGATTGTTCTTTTCAGTATTTTTCCCAGATGTTGTTTCAATAATCTTTTGTTATTGAAAGTTTTCTATAGTTTAATAGCAGGTTCACTTCATTTCTTGCTCTGCAGTGTATTACATGGTATTCTCAAACATCCTTAAGACTTTAATTAATACACATAGATACATATATGTACATAGATGTATTTTTTGCTTTGTTTTTGACTGATACAAATGTCTCATTATATTTATACTTTACACCTTATGCATTTCAAGCAAATATTTCCAAATCTTCACACTTATTTTTTTCCTCCTAAAATCAGTATTTTTACTCTTCATTTTGTGTAAATACCAAATCTATTCTAATTTGTTGCTCAAGTTAGGATCTTGTGCAGACTCATTTAAGCTTATCTGTTTCATCTTTTCGTTTTTTAAATTATGAATAAATCTTGTCATTTCTGCTTTTAACAATCTTGATTACACACTTTTTTACCATTTTAATTGTTACATCTATATCCAATGCATGATCTATTACCATGTAATAGTATACATTTTCCTAGTTTTATAATTTCTTTCTTCTCTAAACTATAAAATGTCCCAAAGAAACAGAAATTGCTTCCTAAAATGAAAAGAGGAGGTTGCAACATGTCTGATCAAAGTTCACTTGTGGCTTCGCAAAGTAAAAGATGAGTGAAGAAAAAGAGAACACAAAAACAACAAACCAAAAACAAACAAAAAAAAACAACAAAGTGGCAGGCTTAAATATTAATATAGCAATAATTGCATTAAATATAATTGATCTAAACACAGCAAATAAAGGCAGAGTTGCAGAAGGAATTTTATAAATTACCTGAAAATATAGTTGTCTATAAGAAACTCATTTCTATTGTAATAAATAATCCTGAAACTACTACATATGAATATATAAAAAAAGGAACATTGGAAACTTCTTCCTATAAAACTCAGTCTTATTTAAGGTGCATTATAGTCTTAAAGATAAGAGAATCAAAATTAAAAGTGTTTTGGATGTCATCATGTAAAACATAATTTTAATGAATACAAGTACTACTTAAAGCAAACAGCATAAAATGATAAATTTTACGTCAACACAATTTAAAAATTTAATTCTAAATTGAAAAGCAGCCACTGAAAAAATGAAAAAGCAAGATGTATATGTAGAGTATATATTCTACACATACACAAATACACAGAGATTTACAATACAAATGTGGAGACTTGAACAAAGAATTTGTCCTAAATATGCAAAGAATTTTTACAACTTAATTATAAAACTAAACAATCTGTTAAAAATGGATATACAACTTGAGGTACAATTAATAAGAACAGATATATATGGTCAATAGAAACATGAAAATGCACTCAAACTAATGCCTCATTACAAATGAAAATCACAAAGATATACCACTAGAAACCTACTAAGATGGCTAAAATTTAAAATTATAAGAAGTGAAAATTTCTTAAGATTGTAGTTCCAAATGAATTATGGATGGGCTTACAAACTGAAATAATCAATTTATACAAGTGTTTGACAGTTCTAGTATTAATAAATACAGATTAACCACACAGCTAAATAATACATTTTTAAGCAATCTCCTTCTTGATATCTAAAATAAACTAAATCATGTAAAAACACAAATACTTGTAAACAGATATTCATAGAATTTTTATTCATAGAAGACATAATGTCCAAACACTGGACACAATCTAAAAGTTCGCCAGGAGGAGAATATATAATACAAATGTGATATGTTCTTGTAGTATACTACAACTATCATAAACAAACAAACAAAACAAACATTGGTACACACAAGTATAGATCAGTTTTCAAAAATGGTGGTGATTAGAGAAAGCTAAACACAAAGTTTCTACTTCAGGATTCCCATTTACATGAAATCCAATGAATAGCAAACCCAATCTCTGGCATTAAATATCAGAACAATGAGTGAGATTTATTAACTAGAGTAGGCCATGAGGAGAGTTTTCAAGTGATTTCTTTTCTAAAACTTGATTTTTATATGGCTGTTACATGAGTATACACATTTACTAAAATTCATCATTGTTATGCACTTAAAATCTATGTAGTTTCCATGTATAAATAGGTAAAATAGATAAATGTTGGGGGTATTTTTCTATGACACATCATGAAGTTGGAAAATAGGCAGCCTGAATTTGACATAGTATGCTACTTTATTGCTGAGAACTTCTCTCTCTTTAGAATCCTTCATATGGACTTTTACTGTCAAGGTTGCCTAATGGTCAATTGATTATTAGTAGAGTTTCAGGAATAATTGTCCTTTTTGTGTTAGAAATACAGAGTAAAGAGGAAGTTCAAGATGAGATATTTCAGAGTATAAGCACAATTTTAAGATTTGGGTATATGTTTCAACCAGTAACTATCATTTACATGTCATTGGGCAGTTATCCACACATGAGCTGCGCAAGTACAATTTTAAAAATTTAAAACCAATGCCACTTCCAAAAGCATAGAATTTCTGTTAAGAAGAAAGTGGTAAGTGGATTTGGGAAAGCAAATACTAGTCTCTATCATCGTCTCTTCACTGAAGCTTAAGAACTTTCAGAAGTTGCCTGAAAGTCACAGCTTATATATAATGCCTTTCCACCATCTCTAATGATGATTAACTCCTAAGCTTCATCTAGTTATTAAATACATCTTTGAGAAACAGCTCAAATATATTATCATATAAAGACCTCTCTGCCATATACAATTGGAGATCCTCACTTTTTAGTAGTCAGTAATTTTACAATTTATCTACTCTATGTAGTACCTGAAAATAAACCATATGAGCACAATAATAGCTTCATTTGGAAAGTGGAGGAGTGAAAAGTTCACAATGATCACTGTCTCATAGCAAGCATCACCATTTGGGAAGAAATAACAAATACTCATTTGCTAATTCTTTTTTTTATTATGATTCACATTTGAACAAAACCAATAAACTGGTGAAGAATAGAATAGTATGGACAGAGCAGATGGTGTTCTGTGTCTTCTGCTCTAGTAGCAAGTTTTTGTTTTTCTTCCTTCTCTCAGATTTTAAGTTCTCTTTCTTGAATAAGATCCATGAACCCACCTGCTCTCCTTGTAAGAATATGGTGATTGTTATTCCCCATCTCTCAATCTAATTCAGCTCTGCTCTTTGGTGGTCATACTTATTAAAAAATGTTCATTGGACTTATTATATTTAAGTTCTACTTTTTCTTTAGTTCTTTATTTTTGATATCCTCTAATTTGCATTTGATATTTCTTTTATTGACCCAATTAATAATTTTTTGATGGAACTTATAAAGCAAACTCATTTTAAAGAATCAGTATTTTTTGAAACATTCAAAATAATATGCATTAGTTCAAATTTCCTCCTGCACTCAGATCAAAATCAATCAGTGTTTAATAGGATTCACTACATGTCTTTGATTGGGGGCTTTATTTCCTAAGTTCACAAAGGTTAATTATTTATTTCTAATACTTTATTTTGGATTAGATTCCAAGAGAAAGAAAAGAGGTATTTGTTTGCTTGTGTTAATCTTAAATAGAAAGATTCTTAGCACTACTTAAACTTTTGGATGGACAGGCTTTCTGTCTTAATAATATCAGGTCACTAACATATCTGAAGCATGTCCATAGCAAATGTGCCCTAATTGTGCCATGCTTGTGGTAACAGTGGCACATCAAGTAGGCAATAGGAAGACTGTTTTTAAATATATTCAGTTAAATATTTTAAAGTACCTTATTTCCTCAAGAAATCTTGACTAAAACAAATCCCAGTGAGAATTTCTTGGCTTACCTATTAAGGCTATTAATAAATATAGATTCCAGGACAGAGTTGCCTCATGGCTACAATGAGTGATTGTAAAAGTACAGATTTCAATTGACATCTGGTTGTCCTAATTCCTCTAATTTTTTAGGTGTGAATAGCTGAAAGAAATTTACAGTAGTTGCATGTCCCTCAATGATACACTTCATAACCATTTCCATGAATGTAATCCTCTTTCACAATTTCAATTGATTAAAGTCTTTTATTGAAGAAAATTTCTTACTCTAACATTTTAATGCTTCTTTACAAGTTTGCCCACCACCCTATCAAACAATTCAGTTTAAATAACTTACAAATTTAGTTTTGCCCTACGCAACCAGAAAAAGATCTATCTCCTCCAAATTAAAAAAAAATCCTTTTTTTCAAAAATTCATATTAAATTTTGAATTGCATATTTGTATTTACAGAGGAAATGGAATTTTAATCTATCATATTCATGGATTCTGAAAGAAATAATGTGAAATTTTCACAAAAGAATAAAAACAGAGTAAGTATTAACAGAGCCATTTTCTCCTTGAGGAAAGAGGCCAACTACCAATTTACACTGCATCCAGGGGTCCAATTAATTTGTTTTCATTTCATAGAAGCAAAAAGTCTAGGACTTAAAGTACTTGACAAGGTCAAGAGTAGTAGCATCATTACTCCAAATAGCTTTATTCATTGAGATAGTAAAAATATTTCCTTTAGCAAAGAATTAAAGCCGACTAGAATATACTGCAGATCTATAGAAGACTGGCATTCACACTTAAGAAGATACTCTAGAACGAACCACAGATTCCTTTGTAGAAGCTAATCCTTCTACTCCTGGCTAAAAATTCTGTATAAGCTTTTAGTTGCAAGTTTTAGAAGTCCATACCTACCATGTTTCCAAAGAGGATAGTTGTTCCATTAGGAGTCCCAATAATAGAAGGAAGGTGGCAAATATAAGAATTGTTAAAATAAGTGTTCACAACTTCATTACAATGTTATCAAATTCTCACCAAAAGTATACATCAACATAAATCATGTTAAACTTTAAATATTAAAATATTTCTAAACATTTTACATTTTCTTAGTAAATTATGTTATGATAATTTACTTGATAACTGGCATGTGCTATGGAAGCATGTGCTGACATTGATGGTAATTGAACTGAATAACTTGTTACTTCTGTCAATAATTCTTCCAGGAAATATCAGAAATGTTGCTTTAAGAATAAGATGCAGGTAAAATGCTGTAGTAAAATAGCTTTTATTCTGTTTATAAGGTACTTGACAATAAAACAAGTGTATTGAGTATGTTAATAGTAAAGATCATTTAATTTGCCTGAAAACCTCATAATGAAGCTGCTGTAAAATTCATAGTTGAACACATAGTAGGTCATCAATAATCACTATCTGTTACTAATTTAATTTTCAATGACCTTATGATTGCAACAAATATTATAGCATTATAACATTTTTTTCCTTCTGTAGTATAAGAGCTAGCCAAGGTCAAAACTTGTTAGGACTTTCAGAGGATATGAAAAGTGGAAATATTGTTGAAGCAAAAATCAAATCTAAGAGAAATGATTTAACATGCTTCTTTTTTCCCCTATATTTTATTTTTCCCTATATACTTATTTTTGGAGACAGTGGAGAATAAGGTTAAAATTTGCCTGAATTTAGTTCCTACCTGGCTACTTACAGCTTTGTAATCATAAGCAAACTATTTAATCTACCTTTACATTGTGGAATTCTCTTTTAATACTCAATAGCACTCCTTTCAATTGTAGGAGAAAAGCAAACTTTTACTTTTCAAGATACAATTCTTTTTATTTTCCATTTTTCTATATTATGGCACCAGAGGCACACCACTGGCCATGACCTTTGAGCATGCCTTTGCATTCTTGTTCTGTGTTTTAAGACCAAACTGTTTTTAATCTAGATGACTCCTCGAGATTGTGTTTTTCCTGAGAAAACTTGAAAGATGAGGTAACAAAGAGAAAACTGATTTCAAACACTATAAAAATGGGAAATATTTAGCTGGACCTTAATGTTATGCATGGGAAATGATTAACCAGCATGAGCATCATACCTATGCTCAAAGTACTGTGTCTCTGTGTGAATATAAATTATTTGTCTCTAATTCAAGAATTTTTTTGTCTCCATGGAACTTATATATGGGAAACTATCTTGTTAGCTTTTATGTAAGGTAAAATTTCATGTTTTTTTTTACCCTTCACTATTGTTGAAAATCACACCCTGTATTAGGGTTCTCTAGAGGAACAGGATCAGCAGGAAGAATGAAAATAAAAAGGATATTTATTCAATTGGCTTACACAACCAGAAGTTTGATAATCCACAATAACTGTCTGCAGGCTGGAGAGCTGGAAGAACCAGTAGTTGAGGAGTCCAAGAGTCTGAAGTCCCAGAACAACAGTGCTACCTTAGTCTGAGACTAAAGGCTTCTGAAAACTCCCTGGAGAATCACTGGCAGAGTCTGCTTTGGAAGAGTGAAAAAACGAGAGTCCAATATCCTCAAGCAATCACAGCAATAATCAAGAACCTGTTCAAGAAGAATAGAGCTTGCATCTGCTGCTGCTTCCTTGTTCTTCCAAGTCACCATTCTCCTGGATGGTACTGCTCATGCTTAGGGAGTATCTCCACTTCAGTTTGCTATGCCACACGCCAGTCATTCCTAGACACATCCTCACTGATATACTCAGAAGCTTCTTAATCATCAGCATCTCTCAATCCAATCAATTTGACAATTCAAATTAACCATTACATACCTTATGGCGGTAAACTGATTTTTTTCCCCCAAAACATGAGAAAATCACTTTATTGACAGAGATAATTTAAAAGAGGGATCTCATAAGAGCACATTGCATGACCTAAGAAAATTATGGTTGGTCAAAATAGAGACTTTGAGATGTGTAAAGGAGGGGGATGTAAAGTGGGAAAATGTAAAGGCATGAGAATTTAAGTTTCTGCATGGACTAACTTCATGTGAACTCTAAAATCTCCAAACTCACATATTTACAATCAGATAAAAGTTTTTGCATCATGACTCATGGCAGGTTATTGCCAAAATCCTTTAAGGCAAAACAGTTAAAAGAGTGATGAGCATTCTTTGATCAGCAATATGCCCTGACAAGTAAAAAAATTGATAAAGCCTATAATCAATGGGTTACACCTATGATGATGTGATAGGATTATATGCTTCCAATTGTTTTATTTTAGAGATACAGACTTAGCAACTTTAAAAATTTTGGTGGAAAAAGAAATGTGTCTTCTGCAAATCTATTTAATATCCTGACTACAAACTATTCACAAACTGATAAATTTAATCTATGATAATTGCTATGGTTTAGACATGAGTTTTTCCCCAAAAGTTCATACATGGGACAATGCAAGAAAGTTTAGAGGTGAAATGATTGGACTATGGGAGCCTTAACTCAATCAGTGCATTAATCCTCTGGTAGAAATTAACTGGGTGGCAACTGTAGACAGGTAGAGTATGGCTTGGGAGGAGGTGGGTTCCTGGGTGAATGCCTTTGGAGTATATGTTTTGTACTTGTTGAGCAGAGCTCTCTCTGCTTCCTGGTGGCATGTTCTCAGCTGCTTTCCCCTGCCCCATTCTTCCACCAAATTATTCTGCCTCATCTCCAGCATGGAGCAATGGAGTTGGTCATTTAAAGACTGAGACCTCTGAAACCCTGGGTGACAAAAAACTTTACCTCTTCTAAAATTGTTATGTCAGATCTTTTAGTCATAGCAGTGACAAAGATGATTAAAACAGTAATGAATGGAATAAATATGGTTAGATTAGTTTAAAGAAAATATTACAGAATAAGATAATGAATACAATTGTTCTAAGTCTTATAAATTAGAAGAAAAACCTTACTTCCAAATTAGCATAAGTAGAATAGAAAGAAACATTGATTAAGCTTTCATATATGAAAGAATGCAGTAGTCTATGGAAGGTATATTCTCATTCATATAAGCAAGAACAGCTGGATAAATTATGAAAATTATAGGTTTAAAGATGTCTGAACTTCAGAATACATTAAAGAAGGAGATAATCTTTCATAGCTGAGCTGAGCTTTTGCAACTATTTCCAGAGGTGTTTACCAATGCTGGGAAAGGCTATTTTCTGAGAATTTAGGCCAGGCTTAGGCCAACAGATGTTACTGGAAAACGCAGAGGTGATGTAGTGAGGTGGCAGATATTAATTCAATTTAATTAAGTTAATTAACTAGAAATTATAATGCATAAACATATATAAGTGGAAATAATTCCAAACTATAAACACAAAATAAGAAAATCTGAATAAATCATGGTTCAAAATAATAAATTAAAATCCAAATATAAAATATATTTCCAATTGCATAAATCAAACATGAAAACTTGTAGAAAGACAAAAGTATCAATCAGAGTATGTATTTATTTGAAAAGGAATTATAACAACATTTAAAAAAATCAGTGATCTAAACATCTATTTTATGAAGATAAGAGAATAACATATCAAATCTAAAAATTAAATTAGGTAAAGAAAAAGAAATAATTAATATAAAAAATAACTGCATAAAAATGTTAAACAGAAATATCAATAAGTGAAAAGTTTGCCTTTTAAGAAAATTGATAAAATTGATAGACCTGAAGCTAAATTGCTTAAGAGAAAAATTGTTTTAAATATTAACTACTATATTTTGAACATAGAAAATGAAATCACAATTGATTTTGCTCTTTTAAGAAAGCAATATTAGTTAACATGGTAAAAATGATGACTTTTTAAAAATGAAATTCAAAGCATGAAATAAATAGATTTCATAATCTATTATCAGTAGATAAAATCAATTTCTTTTTTAAAAGGCTTTTCACAAACAAAAGTATGATATATATTTTCTATCAAACTTAGCTTCTGTTTGGAGAAAGCAGGAATCTTTGTCTTATGTGGACAAATTCTTACTTATGTCTACCAGCCAAGTGGACAGGAATATATTCACTGGTATATCAAGCTCCAACTATGAGAAATAGCCTCTAACAGTCTCTAATCATAACTTTAATAACATATGGTCGCCAAATGGTCTATACAACTAATTCTCCTCCTAGAAGGATTAGAAATGGCTGCTGGAGTTGGCACAGGGGTGGTAGTGGGGAGGCTAGCCACTTCATTCTCCTATTTTCAGAATTTATTTATCTCTGATAGCCTAGAGGAAATAGTGAAAAACATAATTTATCCTTCAAAATCAGATAAGTTCATTAGCAGTAGTCACTCTCCAAAACAGAAGGGGACTATATGTGTTAATTGCTGAGGGAGGGGTATTATGTCTCTTTCTGGAAGAAAAATGCTGCTTTTATGCAAACTAATCTAGGGTTGTTGTGGATCCAGTGAATAAATTACCAGTCTGCATCTTCAAAATTCAATAGCAGTTGTCAGAATCATGGGGATCATGGTTAAAATTGTGGAACTGGTGTCTTGGTTACTACCTTTGGCAGGACACCTTTTGATGTTTCTTCTGGCTTTGTTGTTTGCATCCTGCCTGTTAAACCTACTAACAGAGCTTACCTCTTCTCATCTTGAGGCTATCAAACTCCAGCCAGTACTATAGCAAGGCTACAAACTGATCCTATAATTGGGAGGTGAAGTCCAGTGGGAGGTCTTTAGGTTAAGTGGGAACATGACCTCAAAAGATATTTCTCCTGGTACTCTCCACAGTGTTCTTTAAAGGAAATGCCTGATCCTGTCCCCACCTAACTCTCGGGCCTCCTTGTAGAAATGTTAATTACTTGCTCCCACACATGCTCCCACTACTCTATTGGCCATGATGTGACTCAGTTTAGAGGGCCTTCACCATAACTGAGTCATTGCAAATGACATGCCTTTGGACATTCAAAACTATGAAATAAATAAGCCTCTTTTATTCATGAGTAGCCTGTCTCAGCAATCTATTTATAGTGACAAAAAGCTGGCTGATACAGTGTAATAGAGACAAACTGCGAAATAAAATATGAACGCTATAGGATGGACATACTGTGACAATAGTTTGGAAGACACAATATTATAAAGTTCTTCCAAAAAGGTTTTACTGTCAGTATAATTTCCAAGCAAAATTCTTGAAGGAATGTAAGACTGTATGTGAGTGTGTGTGTGTGTGTGTGTGTGTGTGTGGTAGGGAAGTTATTCTAAAACTATGGAAATGCAAAGAACAAATAAAAGTCAATATAATTTTGAAAAGCTGTTTTATTTATTTGTTCTAATCAGTTATACATGACAACAAAATGCTCTTTATTGTACACAAATGGAGCACAATTTTTCACATCTCTGGTGGTATACAAAGTAGGGTCACACCATTCATGCAACCATACATGTACCTAGGGTAATGATGACCATCCCATTCACCAGCTTTCCTATTCCTATGTCCCCTTCCCTCTCCTCCCTCCCCTTTGGTCAACTCAAAATTCCTCTACTCATCACATGCCCCTCCATATAGACTAGCATCTACTTATCAGAGAAAACATTTGACCTTTGGTTTTTTGGAATTGGTTTATTTTGCAAAAGCTATGATTTGTAAACAAATTGTGCACAAAATGTTTGTTGTAGCTGTATTCATAAATGTCTAAACTTAGAAGCAATCAAAATATCATTCAATACATGAATGGGTAAAGAAATTTGTTACATGCAATACTTGATATGTTATCACTATATACTGTTAAAAGCAAATGAGCAATCAAGCTTGAGATGACGTGGAAGTATCTTAAATGTGTATGTCTAGATGAAAGAAATCAGTCTGGAAAAGTTTATTTATATGATTTGAGTTATATGACATTCTGTAAAATGGAAAACTATAAAGACTATAAAAAGATCAATGATTCATAGGGTTTCATGGATTGGAGGATAAATACATAAAACAAAAAAAAAGGATTTTTTAGGACACTAAAATTATTCTGTATAATACTATGTTTATGGATATAAGACATTTTGAATTTATTTTAAACCTATAGGTGCAAAGTGTTAATATTGTATTTGAAAATTTTATATATCTGAGGAAGCTTGGAAAGAAACAGACTATATATAAGAATATTCAACTGTATAAAAACAGCAATAAGCAATTGTACTGAGGGATATGGATAGTGGAGATATAACTGACCTATAAACCATTGGAAACAAGTGTAAGACTACAGGTGAAAATAACTGTACACACTGTACTCTAGTTGTTAAAGTTGTTTCTCACAGGAATATGCATTAACAATTCTGTTACTTCTATAGATGTTCATTGTAATTAACAGCCACAGGAATGGATAACAGATGGTGAGCCTCATTTCTCACAGTTGAAGTGGGAATTTTTAATAAGAGGAGGAAGCCAGAATAATTTATGTGGATATGAATAGGAATTGAAGATTTCAGGATAAGCTTAAACTTATTATAATACGTTGTATATGGTAACATATATTTTAGATGCATGTATATACATGCATTAGTATATTTATGTACATTTATTGTTTTGACAGCTGAAAAGAACTAAGATAAATGTCACTGTGGTCGTGTAAACATGCCTCACTCTTAGAATTCAGTTCCAAACAGCATAGTATGATAAATGGAGCAAGAATTTCTTGGAGATAAGAAACATACCAGATGAGTTTTGAACACCAGGATTTCCTTCCAACACATACAATAGGAAAGGTGGAGAAAAAGAATGATTTCACAGTACAAAAACCCGACAAACTTGATGAACATTACTTTAGACACATGACCAAGGCTAACATTGATAATCATACATCAGTTTGATAATATCTATGTTCAAAGTGATATGATGACTGTGACTTCTTATTTCTGTAATCATCCATTTAACATTTCTTTCAGTCAGCTTTTTTGTTGCTGTGACCAAAAACAATTAGAGGAGGAAAGATTATTTTAGGGATCATGGTTTCAGAGGTTTTTTTTCCAAAGACGACCAACTGGTTCCATTGTTCTGACCCAAGGTGTACCAGAACATCATGGCAGAAAAATGTGGTGGAGGAAATTGATTGAGGATGTGGGCACTGGGAAGCAGATATGCTAAGTTCAGTTCACAAAATATATACTCTAAAGGCACACACTCCCAATGACCCACTCTCTCCAACAACAAGCTCCCTGCCTACAGTTAGTTCCCAGTTAATCCCTACTAGGGGATTAATGCATTGATTAGGTTAAAACTCTCATAACCCAATCTTTTCACCTCTAAACTTTCTTGCATTGTCTCACATGTAATCTTTTGGAGGGCACCTAGTATCTAAACTATAACATTATCTCATAACACTGATCTTAGGATACAGACAAATTTCAACAGAGGTGCACTCTAAAAAGCACATATTTGTCTTTGAAAGACATGAAAATGAAGAAATTATAAGAAACTGTCACAAAGAGAACCTAAAGATCCATCCAGCCATGAAGAGAAGGAGGAGAAGGGGAAGAGCAAATAAAGCCTATGACATTTATAGATAACCACCAAGTTAACAATGTATGCATTATGGAAGAAATCTAAGAGAAAAACAAAAGAGTAGAAAACACGTTTAAAGAAATATTGGCTAAAAATATCTCAAACCTATGAATATGATCTAAATTAATATTTAGATCCAGGAAAACCAAAGAATCTCACAATATGTTGAACCCAAAGACATACATAAAAGGAGACAAACAGAAACCTTTTTGGAAGAGATGGATAATTTTATAACATTAATAGTGGCGTAGATAAGTTTATGGCTTTGATAGTTTTGATAGTTTTATGAGTGTAACTACCTTCAAATGTATCAATTTGTATATATTAAACAACTGCAGCTTTTTTGCATGTCAATTATACCTCAACTAAGTAGTTAATAAAATAACTATGGACCTTAGTTAATAATGATGGATGAATATTGGTTAATTAATCACAATAAATATATCATAGTTAAGTCTGACATTTATAATAGGGGAAATTATGTGAAGTGTAAATGAGAACTCTATGTGTTATCTTCTTAATTTTTCTAAAATCTTAACCTTCTAAAACAGTTTATTAAAAACAATCATGTGAAGTCTAATACTTTATACCTATTTCACATCATTTTCATATAGACAAACTTGCTGCTTTTTTTTTTTTTTGTGGTACTGGGGATTGAACTCAGGGGCACTCGACCACTGAGACACATCCCCAGCCCTATTTTGTGTTTTATGTAAAGACAGGGTCTCACTGAGTTGCTTAGCGCCTCGCCGTTGCTGAGGCTGGCTTTGAACTCGCGATTCTCCTGTCTCAGCCTCCCTAAGTGCTGGGATTACAGGCTTGAGCCACCGTGCCCGGCTACAAACTTGCTTCTTGATGACTGTGAGAAGGTTCCATTAATAGATTGATTGATTTGATAGATATCATAACATATTTTTCCTGTTGATAGTTGGTATTCGTGATGATATATGATATTGAACAAGTGGATTTTTATTGATGTACTTTCATAGAGGCAGCAGATTCTAAAGTTCTTGTCATTGCAGGTTGACTGCCCTGAGAAAAAGTTTGAATTTTTGAAATTTTGTTTATAATATTGAACAAATCACTTTCAGTGATATTTATTATGTATCAATGTTAACCAGATAGTATAACAATTTATATAATCTCTATGAAGGATATTAATTATGTGTTTTTTCTCTTCTCTGTAGAAATATCACAGTTCTAAATGTTGCAGAGGATTAATTCAGTCAATATTATCCAGTTGTCTACAATGTATACATTAATGCGTGCATACATGCATCTATCTGCCTGTTATCTATTTCCTCCCTATATGCATACATATCAAATATATGAATGGTCACCTAGCAAACATTTTAAAATAGTGATAAAATAATTAATTGAAAATAAATAAAACTGTGTTTTGGGTTTTTTATTGTAAGCATGTGTGAATTTATTCAATAAAACAAAACAGAATCTTTGAATGTTTAGAGCTAGTATGGCTAAAATTGTTTCTTCATATCCTATTTTCTTGAACTAAAAGCAGTTCTAAAAGCAGTTTGTTTTTGTTTTTGTTTTGTCCTTGTGATGTACAGAGACCATGAGATAGTAGAATTGGGATAGGAAGTCTTTTTTAAAGTATGTGGTGTTTGTGTGTCACTGTCTGTTGGATAAATAAGACTATCACACCACACTAGATCAAGTCCCTACAGCTTTAATGACTCCAGCATATGCTGGCAACCTTTGAAGTTGCCAGCATATACTGGCAGCTCAAAAGACTGATTGGTGATGGTTTATAAATACCCAAATACCATTCAAGTAAATTAGAATACTCTGAGGAACATGGTCTACACTAGCTCCCAGAGATTACTCAGAGGGAATAAGCTTCAATTGCTTCTAGTGCAAGTGCCTTGCGAACACCACTTTGTTGGCTACTTTACTTTATCTGGCTCATTTCCTAACTTTATCTCAAAAACAAATTACTGACTATTATTAGGTCCTTCTCATGGAGTTTGCTCATGGAAACTATGATATATATACTTGTATATATATGCATATATATATATATATATTTGTAAATTTAAGTATGTTCTGAGTTTTGTTGGTTAAATTACAGCTAAGATGTCTGTTATGGTTTGGATGTGAGGTTTCCCCAAAAGTTCATGTGTGAGACAATGCGAGAAGGTCTAGAGGAGAAAAGATTAGGTTATGAGAGCCTTAACCTAATCAGCAAATTAATCCCCTGATGGAATTAACTATGTGGCAATTGAGAGTGAGTAGAATATAGCTGGATAGGTTGGGTCATTGGGGCATGCCTTGGGGTTTATATTTTGTATCTGGGTAGATGTATGGATGCGTATATGTAGATATATGTATGTATGTAAAATGTATAAATACTCATTTCATATTGGCTTGTTACTACTAGTTTCTAATAAAATATATCAGAATTATGTCTATATTAAACAAACACTTCAAATTATTCATAATTCAGAATATGACACCATATATTTACTTAGTTATCTACTATAAGGTATTTAGGTCTTGTATTTGAATATTTTAAACAATATGTGGGATTTTTTTGTAATAAAATACATAGTTTAAGTTATTTCTGTATAATGTATTTATCAAAAGTAGCACATTTTGGACTTTTGATAAGTTGTTCTTCATGAAAAATATACAATTTACATTTTCATCTACAATATTTGAGTGTGTACTCTCAGACATAAATCTATACTTGAATTTATCATTCTTTTTCATCATTATCAATATAATAAAGTAAGTAAATATAAGTTTCATATATTTCTCATGTTTACTGAGTCAAAAATTTTTCTTTTGTGAAATGTTTTGCCTCTCATTGTAAATGCTTTTCTTAAATTAAATTTTTTTTTATATACAGCTCTTTATATGTACTATAAGACTAGTCCTTACTCTTTTTACATGTTTTCCAAGTATTTTTATGAGTTCTCATTTAAAAAATATTTTTTGTCATAATTACATTTCTTTCTCTAATTTTCTATATATATCTTTCTTCCTTCCTTTTGTCATCTTTTTCACTGTTCCTTTTTCACATTTTCATTGTTTTATTCCATTTTGCTTCTTTCTCTTAAAGGTATGATGTTTTAAATTTTTAAATCTATCAATTATTTGCAGATTTATTCTTGAAGTTAAGTTAGAAAGTCCTGGATCTTGTTAAATGATATACATTTCATCTGTATTTTATATTAGGATTTTCATATTTTTACACATTCACTTTTTAATTCATTTTGTATGCACCATTCTGTAGCATTTTGGTCCATTTTAAGGGGAAACAGTAGAATTACTGATTTTGAAAATACAGTGCTTCTAGTTTGGAAGAGTAATTTGAGGAAGTAAGTTATGTACATAATCTAAACAATTATTTTTAAATGAAATAAGAGTAGTCATCACTGTAAAGAGATTATTTTGGAATTTAGAATAATTCCACTTTGCAAAATAGGCAGGGAGTTTATGCTATGTCCAAAAATGTTAAGGTAGAGAGGATTGGATGGTGAAGATTGTAAAATGAGTGAAAGATAGGTACCAGCAGCAAAGCAGCAGACAGGCAGGATCAACGGAAAACACTTGTTAACAAGGACTCCATTACTGAAGAATGAACACTATTCTGGTATTTCTAGAAAAATAAACTATTTACAGATCATTTTTTCATGTCATAGATCCCTTGTAATGCTCTTAATTCTTTCAAGTGTATCAACTAGGTGGCAGACTTTCTTAGTTGTAACTTAAATGACGAAGGAATACTTACCCAGTGAGGCAGCTGCAACAGCAGTGATCAGACTATTTGAAGGCTGCTGGAAAAGCCTGAAGCCACAGTTTGGAATAAAGGCCAAACATGACAATGTGGACACCTATGTGTTATTTGGCCATCTCCTAAAACACACTGATATGAACTTAATCATTTGACAGTCAAGCAGGATGTGGCTTGAGAAGCTGGACAACTGGTGGACACATTTCATGTTGGTTGACAGTAAACAGATATAATACTTGTCAGGTCAAGAGATTTTCTTTTGCTCTGTCATGATATATATATAATAATGGACACATGCTACTGAATAAGTTTTAAAGTCATTTGATCACATGAAAATACTACTGAATTCTGACTGAAAATGTATTCTATTTAAAGATTGATTTGGGAAGAATTTCCCTATTCTTAATATTCATTTTCTTTTTCTGAAAGACTAGAGCAGTTTCTTTTTCTTTTTCCATATTTATTCATATTTCCTGGTGGCATTCTATAATATTTTCAAAGAGGTCCTGAATAGTAAACAGTTGTTCTCCATTTTTTTAGATATTTATACATCACTATGAACAAGATTTGTAATTCTGTACACTATATTCTACAATACTATAAAGAACTTAACTTTTCAAGTTATATGATGTCATTTTGCAACTTAATTAAATCTATTTTTAGTTCTGATGTATTTCAGTAGATTTGCTTGAAGTTTTAGTTACAAAATATTTATACTGGCAAAAAATGATAATAATACTTATCCAGTTTTTATGGCAATATTTCAATTCTTTGTGCAGACCCTATTTCAATGGCTAAAATACAAGAAAATTATCAACTAGTACTGGTGATAATGAATAATCTTGTTTTCTTAAAGCTTTTTCTGGTAAAATCTACAATGCTTCAGCACTTTATATATTTTTTTCTATTGACAACACAGCCTTCTATTGATGTAAAAATCTATTGTCTCATAATTATTTATTTTATTAAGACAGTCTTAAATTTTAATGGCCTTCCTATATTTCATATAATAATAAGTTTTCCTTATTGAAAATCAATTAATAGATCAATAACAAATGATTATTCTTGTATTATTACAACTTTGGTATCATATAAATTTAATTAGACATAAAGAAATATAGAATTCTTCATTACAGGATGTGTACATACTATGATCAAGGGCCACCATGGTTTTATGGTAACTTTTTTTTCATAATTTCATCAGAATTATGCTGATCTTAAAAAGTGAATTGGAGATATTTCTATCTTCTGTTCCCAGAAAAACCAAGTAAATCAACTCTAAGTTATTGTAAAGGAAATGATCTCATTATGTAGAACTCTAATTCTTTTCTAGCTCATGTAACCATCTGGCCAGTATTTCTCTGACAATTTTACAATGTCTTTTTTTTTAATCCGTTCAATTTTTATAACATTTTGAGACAAATTTAGAAATTACTAGTTTTCATAGAAATTTGTTACAAAAAATACCAGAATCTAAAAACATAGCACTAAAATTGTAAAACTAAAATTTTGTAAGCCCAACTAATAGGGCTCATTTCTATATGTTCTATTTTTTCTTCTTTATCATTTTTATTATTTCTTTTAAATTTATCTGATTTGATCATGAATTTACACAAAGTTAAGTTTTCTAATTAAAAATTTTACTTTCATTTTTCTCAATTTAGTTTTGTAACTTTTCAAAGTTTGTTTTATTTCAGATTTTTAGACCCTCTTAGATGGACCTACAATTCATTTTTTTTTCCATTTTTTTGTGTGAAAGACATTTGTGTTATAAATATTTCTTCTATATGCTTTTGGATGAAAACCATTTATCACATTTTCTTCCAATTTGTCCATTGAATATCTAGAATTATGTTAATTCACAATGGTGTTTAATAAATTGCATTACTCTTTTTCCCAACACTTGTGCCTGAAAAATTCCCAGATGTCTTGTGGCCTTGATCTTACCCTACATACCATATTTAATATAATAGTTTCTGCTCTCTTTTTCCTTTGAAACTATTGTGTTACTACAAGCTACAATTTTCTGAGTGAATGTAGAAAATGAGATAGATCATTAGCATCTCTTCAGAAAGAACTCTGTGTTTAATAAATGCAGAGCTTTCCGTTTCATTGCCAGGCTTAATCCTGTGATAAGTTGGATGCGGACATGGGTAGACATTAAAGCCACTTTTTTTCTTCCTTTTTTTTTTTTCAAACATTTATGAGTGACTTGGCTACCAATTATCTCTTTCTATGGCCCATTCTTTTGCAATTAGTGACAATTTTTCAGATTTGGCACATCCTTGAACAATTGCTTGTTTAATAGATTCTTTTACTTGTGTTCTTTTGACTATTTTAACAGGGAAATTTTAAAAAGTTGTCTCAGTGCCATGTGATTAACCAAAGCTGCACTGCTGATATCTTCTGGATTGTTCATATGTGAGCATCCTCATATACATTGTGGAAAGTATTTTCACTGGTATTTATGATAAACATTATATTAAATATCTGATTTATATTTTTCTGATTTGCTATTTGATGAAAATCATTTTAAAGAAAGAGAAGCTCGAATATTTGGTATATAGTCTGTATTAGACAAACAGATACAATTGTTAAAACTGTTTTTGCCTTTCATACCAGCAAATGTCTAGAAACAAATGTTTTAGTCAGCTTTTTTGGTGCTGCAACTGAAAGACTTGACCAGAACAATTGTAGATGAGGAAAAGTTCATTTGCGGGCTCATAGGTTCAGAAGTCTTAGTCCATAGAAGGCCCTCTCCATCCCTCAGACCTGAAGTGAAGCAGAACATCATAAAAGAAGAGTATGGTAGAGGGGAAGCAGCCTCACATGGTGATTAGAAGCAGAAAAAGACAGACTCCACTCTCCAGATACAAAATGTATACCCCATAGCCACATCCCCCAGTGAGTCACTTCCTCTAGCCATACCACACCTGTGTCTGGTCACCACTCAGTTAATCCCATTAGGGATTAAGTCACTGATTACGTTAAGGCTATGACCCAATCATTGTTCCTCCAAACTTTCTTGCATTGTCTCACATGAGAGCTTTTAGGGGACATTTCACATCCAAACAATAACAACAGCTTATTTTAAAAAGTATATATTTATACACATATTTAAGTTTATTATAAATTTTACTTACATAAGGATGCATAACACATAATTTGTGACCAACAAAATGGCTTTTAATTGTTCAATTTAGCCATCGAATCTCACAGAATGCTTTCAATTGATTTCTGCCAAGCCTCTCAGTTTGTAACTAATTTGTGGTTGAAATTGTCACTGCCATAGTTGCGTCATAACTGTTATTGAAAGTGTTTATACACTAATGAGAAAGATGAACATACACAATAAGGGCATTCTTGCACAGGGGCTTCCCTCATTCACCAATGGAAGTGACTTTATTGAAGTGGCTAGTAGTTTTCTAATATTAAAAAAATATTCAATATGTTTTTGTTATTTGTGACAGTGGGTACAGACATCCCACACCTCTCACCTCAATCTGCATATTTACATCTCTCTGCAAAAGAAACACTATAACCAAATAATGAGCACTGTCCTGGCACAAGCAAGTCTCCTCCCCTAAATCTCTAAATAGTAAATACAAAAAAGCTCTGTTGCACAGTACTGAATAGTTAAACATGAGGGAAGATACATAAGGAAAATATGAATGCAAAAAGTGTAGGAGTATTTAAAATAATATTCTAGCATTTTAAGTATTTTATGTAAACATTTTACATACATTTTTTCCTTTTAATGTTCTTGCTTAGATGTTATGGATTTTTTTGTGTAAAATTAGATGATAATTTGTCAGTTTAATGCAAGTCAAGTCTTACTGAACTAACATGATTATAATTTTATTTCAGTATAATAATACAATTGAGGTTTGTTAATGGTTAATTAACTGAGAGAACTAGATTTCAGTGTGAGCAAATTCATTTATATAGGGATTGATTTATTGCAGCATCAATACATGTGTTAAATATTGCTTGTAATGTGTGTGGCTAATATAGTCCTTGATATAACTTTGAATATAACAAAAAATACACTATTTTCTTATATATTGCCAGGTCCATTTTGAGAAACTTTTAATTAAAGATAATAAGATACTTTTAACTTACTGAATCATAAAGTTCTATGTCAAATTTAGATTATGCTACAGAATGTTCATTATCTAAGGAGACATTGTTGATAGTATATATTTACTTTGAATTGTCTTTTGATTTTCTCTTTTTTCTTTATGGTAGAATAATTCTTCTTTATCACTAACTTCACAAATTAACTTAATTGTCATGAAAGTATTGTTTCTGCCGTAGGGTAGTTTCCTTATTAGAGATATATATTGTAAATATATAATACAAATTTGAGTAGACACCACATCTTATTTTTCTGAAATTAAAATTAATTGTTATTAGGAAGAACATCTTTCTTACTACACTTCTATATTATACCATTCAATACCACATTTCTTATGACATATCTTTCAAATATTTAAATTGGATTATTAATTTATTCCTACAGCTCAGAGGCAGAGTTTAAATTTATATGCAAATGTCACAACTTCTAAAGTTCTGAATTCATCTAGTTTGTTGAAGTGTGACTTTGCATCACAGATAGTATTCATATAATCCCCTAGAATAGAAATGACTTTCTCCAGTTATTTTTAGCATAAGTGAAAAGTAATATTTGAATACTTATAAATATATAAGATATGCTTTATAATTCTATACATATTTTATACAATAAAGCCTTACAATATGTATTATCATCCACTTTCAAGTTTATATTATAATTAACAAGATTAAGCCAAATAAATATCTCTTTGGATTTACTGTCAAGCACTAATAAAATTAAAATGACAAAATATGCATGTAATAATGTGCAGAGGAAAAGAGTATTTCCACACAATCCCTGGTAAGAAATATAATTATACACAAGTTGATTTATCCTTATTTTGAAATAGCCCCAGAAATAATAATTGTGCACCCTATGTTAACCTGTTTTAAAATAACTATTTATAGAACCATATTCTTCATATGGTGCTTAATAGCCTCTTAGGTCTTCAGAAAGATTGAGAGTAGTTAAATGCCTATTATTTCCAAACCTTAATATGATCACACTCTGTTATTAAATCATCCCTAATGGATCTGTTTCTCAGGCTAAGTGCATCCAGATCCTTTTTTCATAATAAATTTTTTTCCTGCAAGTCAAATTGTCTCAAACACCTGGCTATAGAATCACTCCAGGGCAGAACTATGTCTTATTTGTCATCACTTTGTCTCTCATAACTCATACTATCCTCTACACTTATAGTAGACACTCAATAAATATTTTCAGAATGAAAGATTTCCAAATCAAACAGTACATTGATTAACTCTAGTCATGCAGTGTGAAAGTTATTTGAGATAAATAAGATTTAATAGTATATTTCAATGGAGGGAATTTCAAACATGGACAGAGAATATTTATAAACGAAATGATAAATGTATTGCAAGAAGATGAAAGGTGAGACATATCTTGCAATGCAATTAGGAAAGAGAATTTGAGGTAGAGAAATTGCAATATTCAGCAGCCTGGAGATTCAACACAGGTGTTAATTTTTCAACAAATATACATATAGTATTTGGAGACATATAAACTCAAGGGGAGTTAATTGGGTGTAGACAAGAATATGGCATGGAAACATTTAGCTAGTCACTTGTTCATACAACATGGAGTGTAAAATAGACATCAATGTCCCCACTGCAATGAAATACCACCTGTGTTTTGAACTTAAATTTTTTATGTATTTGGTTCTATATTGTGAACTTTGAATTAAGTTTTGTCTATTCCTATTCTATTGAGCACATAATTCCTCCAGATTTATACTTAATTTGACTAGATTGTATGGTGAGACTACTTTATTGTTTTCTTTTGTCAATAATTTACTATATAAATAAGAATAAGAGTGGTTTTAGGTTTGAGGAGAATGGGAAGATTTGGATTAACTTCTGCAAGTTATAAAAGGAGTTTTTACATAAGGAATTTTGCAGCTCAGGATGAAGACCCCAGTAAGATCAAACGCCATAAACCTGAAAATGTCTTCCTCTTAAGTTATGTAGCTCGCTCTCTCTCTCTGCTCAGAATTCCAGGTTTAAAACTAACAAAGTGGAAGATCATACATATTCAACTGAGTTGTGTATGTTTGGAATGTCAGCAAGAAAATACCTGGAGTATTGCACCATTGTCTTGAAGCTTCATAAGAATAAAAATAAAGTTGCAACTGGAATATTGTAGTTGATCAACAGAAAGAAACACCTGTAGTTACAAAATGAAGGATCAGGAGTAAGAGAAAAATGCTGAAAGAAGTGAATATTTCAGAATTACTTTTCAGGGTTAAGACAATTCCTAGTGAGAACAGGATAAAAGTTGCAATCATGAAAGCCTATGGGAAAGTAAATTAGAATTTTGGTCACATGACTTAAATGAATCTTATAAATCAGATTAGGATGTAAAAAGTTCTTTCTTCATAGATGATGATGAGCTCCTCTCAGGAGGAGATACTCTTTTGAAACATGAGATGATTTTCTTTAGGATATTTGTCAATAAACAATGTGTCTAGGAAAACTCAGGTAAGGGAAATGAGGGAGGCAGGAATGAAGGGAGAGTTCTGGGATAAAAAGTAAGTGGTGGTTGCCATTATTATGGAATTTTCTGAGCTGCTTATGCTTAATAATTATGATGATACTGAAAAGGATTATTTGAATGACTGCACTTACACTTAACCTAAAAATTATGGATAGTTTTCTATAGCCAATCATTATCATATAAGTAAAATACAGTGGGATTAAGAAACCCTTAGCTTGAACTGGGAGTGCAGCTCAGGGATAGAGCATGTGGTTAGCATGCACAGGGCCCCAGTTCAATCTCCAGTATCCTCCACAAAATCTTTAACTTGACGTTTCCCAAGACCTTAATAATCAGTTTTTATTTTCTGTGTCTTAATTGTCTCTCATGCCATTCTAGTGTGGGGTGATATCACCATATATCTGGGTCTTATTCTCAAACACTGTTAGGCACCTGGTCAAACAAATTATATATTAAGTATTGATCAATTTTATTTTAAAGAGTCTTTGATTTCCTTCATCTATCCTGCAAAATTGTCACCACTATTTACTTAAATTTTAAAACAAGGTGCTCTGGCCCAATCTCATAGTTGGTTTATTTTTCTCATCAGGGATCTCACTGAAGCACATCCAGCCACCTTGGACTCCTGCTCTTGCTGTGCCATGGAAGAGATGTTTTTATATTTCACAAATGCAAAAATATTTGGAAGCAATGGGATTTTTTTCAGTACATGACTCAGGTGTCTACTGTGCTATTTTATGTCCATCGTGAAATGCTTGGACTAATACTGCACAAATTTGACACTCACTGAATTAGTATGGTTTATCCCCATTTTGTTCATTTAATTATCTTTGATATTTTATTCATTTAAATATCTTTGATATTGTGGGCCACAAAGTATCAGAGGACAAGGAGAAAATGAGACTTTTATTTTACTGGGCTATACTATAGTATATTATACTGGCAGAATTTCTGTGACTAAAAACCAAATCCGTTTATCTCTATTTTTCTGACTTTTTCAGCTTAATAGCTAAGCAAATTTTAATCAGAATTCTCCTTATAAAACACTTTGCCATTTATTAAACAAATACTAAGAACCTCTTCTATGCACAACTCTCTTTCATGGGTTTAAGGATTAAAGTCTCATAGTACATTAAAGCATCATTCTTAGTTTATTTGATTTGGATCTCACCTTATGAGTTTGCTGATGCTTTTAGAAAGTTGGAGTTTATAAACACATAAATGCACCCAGATAACTAGCATGACATTGTAGAAAGATGGGTTTATTTTGGGAGAACAGGGAAGAATTTACTCTCCAAATAATAAGAAAGCTGAAATGATATCTCTTTATTCAAATGAATTAACTTATGGGTTTTTTGCATATTTAAATTATGTTTATAAACTTATTCCTTTTAAGCTAATTTCCAAGCATATTTTCAGCATTAAAATTTTGATGCTTGTTAGCTTTATGTTCATTACAAAGATCACCATATGTTTATCAAGATTTTAAATTGAATAATCAAAGAAAATTTTACATGCTTATGATCATTGAAAATTTTGAAATTAATTTTAAGCTATTGAAGTTGAAAGTCTTACATATCCATACATATAAATATTTGGTCTGTTTTGGACCAAACATCAAAAATTAAGAACTAAAACCATAAAATTCTTACAGGAAAATAGGAAGGAGGGGAAAACTTTGTGGCAATAGGCCACGTGGCTTTTCCACTATACTATCCCTCACTTTACAAATCAGGAAACCAGGACATATATTCTGCCAGCTGTATATATTTCCATTGTGCAATCTGTAACTAAGGAAATAAGTACAAGATAGTTTCAGACACCTTCTGGTTCAACTATGAGTTGGATCTGACCTAAAACTGTATTGATGGCTTGACCTCCATAAGCTCTGACTTGGATTGGAGGACTGCAATGAGGTTTTGGGTCTCTTCGAATTATTGTCAGACAGAGTCAGAGCTGGATCCTGGAGTCTCTGAAAAGTCTGACTATTTCCTTTACTTGAATTCATTGTTTCCTTGGAAAAAGATAATAGGTCCCTTTGAAAAGTCTGGAAGAAAGATTAACAATAGAAATTTTGTGAAATTAGTGGCATCTATCCTAAAAGGATCCAGCCTTCCTTCATTCACAGGATTCTGAGCCTGTAAACTACTAACTATTAATTTTAAAAATAAATTTGTACATATATTAAGGGCTCAAACTCTCTGTTTTGAAAATTCAAGCTGAACTTCTGTTCATTCTGTTTCTACAGATCAAGTATGAATAAGCACACTTCCCATCCATTGCGCTTGTAGGGACACCACGATCAACTAACCAACATCACGGGTTTCTGCAAGTCAGATTTTTCCTGATTCTTGCTTTTAGTCTGAGATTCATTACAACAACCACACTCTCTTTATTTCTGGTGACAACTCTTGGAGCTTGCCATGACAGGATCCAATTATTCCTTATAGTATTTGTGGATCCTGGTTCAATGAACAGTAGTTCATGCTGAAATTTCTGACCCACAGAGGAAAGCAACCACAGAGCACCATCAAGGAGATTGAGGCCTCCCTCACATCTTTTTATTCTTTACATGATAAAATATATGTTCTGTGGACCCTACCAGCCTGGGTGACTAAGTATCATGTGACACATTTACTCCAACATTTCAATCTCCCTAGGCCTTTGAATATCATACTCTATATCAAGACATTCTGTCATTTAGTGTTGGCCACCTTTTGATCTATATTTCAGTCAACTAAGAAAACAAATAGAGCCATTTCTAACCTCTCAAGCTGCAACATTAAATCCACCTATTCCCTAGATATCTGCTTGTATAAATCAGAAAAACTTTGCAGTTCTTTTTCAGTGTAGTAAATTTCTTAATGGGTCACACTTTAAAACTCATCTCTTAGATCTTACTGTGACTTGAGCCTGGTTATAGGTCTAGAAGGAAAGAAGAGTAATGGAGGAGAGTCCTAATGCAAATCAGCATCATTGTCTTAAATGACAAGTACCTCGGAGAGGCCAGAGCAGTCTCTCAAGCAAAGCAGACTTAACCTTCATAGGAGCAGAGTGGGTACTTCTACTGGCAAAGAAGAACCAGGAGAATTTAGAAGGTTATCATCTTCATCTTTATGAGAATCAGTCTAAATGTCTCCATTTCAATTTTTCAAGATTCCATTTCTTTTCAGTCAGTGCTCTCCTTTAAGAGCATATATCCTGAGGAGTTGGAAATTCTATTTCCATTGTAATTCTTCCATTCTAAAGATGAGATTGTGGGTTTGTTTTTTGGAGATCTTGGTTCTACAGATGATACAAAATGTCACATGCTGAATGATTCCATTTGTAGAACATTCTTGAAATGCCAAGACTATACAGAACATTGACAGGGTCAGAGATGGGAAGAGAAAAGTGAGGAGGCAATATGAGGGCTCCTGAGGTGATGGAAATGTTCTGTGTATTCACTGCATCCAAAGCATCCTGGTTGTGAAATTGTGATATAGTCTTGCAATATGCTACCCCTGAAAGAAAGTGGATAAATAGTATAAAGCATCTCTGCATTATGTTTTAACTACTTGAAAATTTACAAGTTTCTAAAAATAAAAGTTTAAAACCACTGTAAACATTCTACTTTAAAAAATGCCCTGACTTTCTCTATGTACTTATGTCTCGGTCTGGATCTATGACCAAGAATTGCTGAGCTCGGACTAATTTATCTAGGCAGATTCGTGGGGTGAATCACCAGCCTCACAGCAGGATGAGTTTTATAAGCTTTAATATGAGACAATATAACAAAGCAAGCAACAGTTATGCTTTGCAATATTGAATATTGTATATAATGAATCAATAATATCGAAGAACAGAAAGAGAGAGAGCGGCTTCAGCCCAATAAGCATTCATCAATCAACACCGGATAACACAACATGGGTTTGCAAGTACACTCAAAGCGTCATCATTTCCTCCAACACCCAGCCTTGGGTAAAATAAGCAACACCAGGTATGGGATAGACACATAGGTAAGAGTCTTCCTCCTCAAAGCACCATCATCACCTTCAGAGTCTTTCTCCTCAAAGCACCATTCAAGATCCTTCTTCTTTACTCACAACAGCATCAACACCTTCAACACCTATCCTCGGGTAAAATCAGCAAAATCAGCAACACCGAGGGTAGGGTAAACAACACAGGTGAGAGTCCTTCTTTTCCACTTAAAGCGTCATCATCACCTTCAACACCCAGCCTTGGGTAAAATCAGCAACACCAAGAGTGGGGTAAAACACACAGGTGAGAGTCTGCCTTCTACCTCGCAAGTCAGCTTCCTTCTTCTCATCATCAGGTTCCTTCTTCTTATTCAAAACATCAGATTGTTTCTTCCCCGGTTGAAATTTCTTCTCAGATGGATTCAAGCTCTTCCTCTTCAGATGGATCCCTTCTTCTCCGGTCCAGTTGGAATTTCTTCTTCTTCTTCCTTCCAGTTGGAACCCTTCTTCTGTCTCTTTCTCTCCTTTGGAGGGCTTATAAAGGCACAGCAACCCCTCCCAACATGCAGTCCAGCGTTATGCAGCTGGCCTTAGGCTGTAAAATCTCTGTGAGGTAGGAACTGGCCAGGTTCCAAAGCTCACAGGATCAAAGGCTGAAAGTTTTGAGGCACCAAGGGCTCATTAGTGCTCCAGATGGCCCTGAACAATACTTTGAGGGTGCTTCCTCAAAGTTTTTCCAAATTCCTCACTAACGAGCTCTCCTCTACTAACTCACACTCAAGGACGGGCCCATATTATTAACTATCTATACACCTTACACTATCATACGCTCTTTCAGAATCCTATCAAGCCTTAATGCCATTTACCTGCACTAATCTGTGGATAATTTCCCCATTAATACAATCTGTTTTGTTTGTTTTCTGAAATCCATTTTATGTCATCCATTTTAGCAATGCTACTGCAAAAGCACTTTTAAACATTTCTCTTTAGCAATCTGACTTAAAGAAAATTAAACAAATTTGTATGATATTTATCTATGTACAAAATGGATCTAATAAACCACTTTGTAACATGAGCTAGTTAAGAAACATGACATTATTTTTCCCCACAGACATTTAGCTTATGACTTCCAACTGTTCAATTCTCTATGGCTCCAATAATAATTCAACTCATTATAAACTAAGCTGAGTGGTTTGCCATACTTAATAAAAAATATAACAATAATGATAACATTTAAGGATGGACAACTATGTAATTAACTCTGAATTGTTTACCCAAAAGAGAGATAAAGATGCTATATTCATTGGGGAAGTAAAAATCATAGGTATCTGTTAATTATCTTAGAGATTTTTAAAATATTTTCATGTCTTTCAAAATTAATAAAGTAATATATAAAGTGATTTCAACCTCCTATTATATTGAATAGATTAAAAATGCCCTAGGTAATTAAATGATTCTTCTTTATATTGATTTTTTCCTCATTTTGAACCAAATGTCAGAATAAATATCTAGTTTCAAGATATCTAAAATAGTTTTTGACTTATCTTTCCCTAATTTTCTACTAAAATAACCTTTAAAATTTGGAAAGGGATGAAAAAACTTAAGAACAAATCTCTTTAGTATCCAATTGATAAACCCTGAGAAAATTCCCCACAAATGCATTAATTGGATATTTAACTGAAAAAAGCACAGGTGACAATTGATGCTCACAGAATCTTCACTCCTTATAAATGTCCAGTATCTCCATTGTTCTTTATTGTCATTGTATGAATATAAATATCTTGATGGTGATATTGTGGTATATAAGAAGATGTTACCTTTGGAGGAAACTGGGAACATAAATGGTTCATTCACCTTTCTTATTTTTTACAACTGCATGTAGATTTTCAATTATGCAAAAGTAAAAATTTTTATTTATAAAATTACACAAATAAATGCTTTAACTATTTCAAGTGAATGCATGTCCCTTTATCTGCTCAACTTTTAACATTTAATTGTTGTATCTTGTGATTTTATATTGACTTTTATATTAAATGATATTATAGTTTTATAATAGTTTAAACTACCAAATATGATTTATGTTACAATAAGAAATGAGAGCAACATTATATTTGTTTTTATTTTTATTCATTCCAGTGTTCTTGCCTGTTTCATGTTCCAAGCTGTCTTGTCTTCATTTCTTTCTATTTGGAGGTTTTTCTGGATTCTTTCTTTAAGGGTAGATACAAGAAATTGTCTGATTTTCTTTTTTGTGTATATTTATTTCCTCTTTATTTCAGAAGGATATTTTTGTGAGGTACAAAATTCACATTTAACAATTTTATCCTTTCATTTCTTGAAAATAATTTTGTCACTTTTCTTTTTGCCTCCACTATTTTAGAAAACAAATTTCTGTCATTTGAATTTGTGCTCCAAGTAACATAACATTGCTTTCTGATTGCTCTTGAGATTTTTTTTCTGGTCTTTAACTTTCACAGTTTTAATCATTATGTGGTATGGCATGGATTTCTATGCAATTCTCTTATTTAGGTTCCACTCAATTTCTTGAGTCTGTATGTTTATGGTTTCAGGTAAATTTGGTAAATTTTGATCACTATTTCTCTGAAAGCTATTTCATTTTCATTCTCTTTCACCACTCCATCTCTCCTCCTATTATCATATTTGATAATATGAATGTTCACTCATTTTTATACATCCTTGTACTCTGTTTATTTCCTTTTTAAATTTTTTATATCACATAAATTCTATTTATCAGTTCTAAGTGTATTGATTACATCTGCTTTCATCTATCATCTACTATTGAGAATACCCAATGAGTGCTTTATTAGAGTTTGTTAAATGCTTATTTTAATAAAAAGCACATTATAAAGCATTTAGGATAATAAAGTGCTTTATTTTTAGTCTGACTTTCCATTGGGTCTTAGCTATATGTTCTATTACTTTCTTGAGAGTTTTCAATTATTTATCTCTTTCAAGAAACTTCCTAAGTATTTCTCAAACACTAATAATGACTGCTTTGGAATCCTTCTTAGATAATTCCAACATTTAATTTACCTTGGTGCTGACATATGCTAATTATCTTTTCTCATTTATTTTTGATGTTTCTGGTTTTTGATGTGGCAAGTGATCTTCACTTATATGTTGAATATTTTGAATAACATATTACAAGGTTCTGTATCTTAGTAAATATAATTTATTAGCAGGCAGCTCCCTACTGAGGTATTGCAAAATGGCCAGGTGTGTGTATTTTGTCTTCTCTCTGGCCCATTAACATCAACTTGAATATAGGACATACACTTACCACCTTTGCTATAAAGTGCAGTTATAATATCTGTTCTTTTAGAGATTCCAGTGCCGCCAGGGAAGGTGGAAACAGAGGTTTGACTCACACTGACTCGTTGTTATATTCTGACACCAGAAGATCAACTCCTTGTTCAAATGGCTCTCAGGAGAAGGGGGAACTCCAGAGACATCAGGTAGCTCCTTCATTATTACACTTTATAAGTGGCAACTCAGCTTTCCATTGGCCTTGCTGAGGTCAGGGAGGTCTGTAAGCTGAGTGTTGACTTGCACACCTGGTTTCGACTCATTCTATCTGGTAGGGTTGTGACCCCAGCTTCCTTCTAGGACCTGCTGACATCAATGGTTAGAGGAGGGAAAACAAAAGATAGTTCTCACTGTTTTGTATATCTTATTTCAGTCTTATTGCTTTCATATGAGTATCCAGTTTCAGCTTGCTCCTGCAACCACTCATGGGATTGAAAGAGAAATTAGAGTGATTTCTAGTCCTGACTTGAACCACCTTGATCAATCTTGCTGGCAGGTGGGGTCCAGATTGGTTATTGTCAAAGGCTGGATAACATGACAGTGGGTATAAAGGGAATAAGTAAGCCTAGTTGTGATAGCACCACCTGAATTAATTCTTGTTACTGTTGATTGGAGGTGGAAGCTGGGCTGTGTTGAAGCTGTCCTTGTGAGATGTCCTGTAACCAACCTCCTGCAGGGAGTGGAAGACAGCTCTCTGATGGGCTCCTCTAATACTCTCCCAGGAAAGAAATCATGCACCTCCTTTTACGGGAAAAATGGTCAGCACCTGACCAAGTATGCTGACACCACTCTGCAGGAGGACTCTAGCACTGCCCTCTACTTTCTCAGGGGAGGGAGGATTGTGGTGAAGATGTAACGGATCAGTTTTCCACTGAGTCCCAGATGAAACTTTGGGAGGAGACAATTTGTCATTGGTGCTGAACTGAACCCTGAACTGGGGTCCTATGTCTAAAAGATGTCTGCTGTTAGACATCCTTTTCCTCATCCATTAAACTCATCTCTAGAAACAGGTTGTATTAGAGCATTTCTGGTCTGTTCCTGTTGAAGATAATTTGGAGGCATCTGTAACTCCCTTTGGTGTGCATAGGAGGAGAAAAGACATCCTTCAAGTTACAGATCCCTATAGCATTTTAGATACTTTCAAAGTATATGGGTTGTGTTAATTCTGGTTGTAAGGGGAAAATCTTAGGAGGACAGAATTAGAAGTCCTAAATGCTTTGGAAAATAAATTTCTACTTTTTGTTCTTTTCAACAGGGTTTTATCTATTTTTGTTCTTTTGATTTTTCTACGCAAGCGTCAGAATTAGCTAGTCAGTTTTCCCCAAAAAAATATCTGTTTGGCATTCATTGATATTTAAATTGAGATCTATATGGAGATAATTAACATCTCTTTTGAATCTTCTAATCCAAGTAGACATAAAATTTTCCATTTACTTTTGTCTCATTTTCTATCAATTGTACATTGTAGGTCACTGCCTAAAGTTATTTCACATCTGATATTTATTCTCAATTTTTAAAATAAATTGTTGCTGTAGTAAATTGTTTCTTAGAAATTATGAATTAACACTTTGTTTATGCTTTACATAACTGCAATTGGTTTCTTTACTGACATTGCACCTAGAAAACGTGCTATAATTTCTTATTAATTCTACTAATTTATTCCCTTCATTTTCTTGATATACAATTCCATCATCCATTAATAATGACAATTTCACATTTCTTTTTCTCTCTTTTGTCTTTTTTTCCCTGTTTTACTGGTCAAATTTCTAAAACAAGGCTAAATCTAACTAGTAACAGAAATCATCTATTTCAATATTTCTTTAATTTCTAAGTATACCTTATTGTTTTATATATAAATTATTGCTTTGTTTTATTTCTTTATTTTATGAGAGACATACAACAATTAATAATATCTTAGTTTTTATATGCTAGAAATTATATTTTCTTTTCTCCCAAACATCAGAGTAACTTGTAATTATAATTTCAGTTTTCTAATCTGTTTTCTGTAAATGATACTCTATTTCTTCATAACATTAATTCTTTATTGATTTATAAAAAAACTGGTGTGAATCTGATTGTCATTTTCTTAGATATACTTTTATCTCTGGAAGTTGTGTGTCTCTGTGTGTGTATGTGTTGTCAGTGATATTCAGAAATTTTATGAACTTTGCGCTAGTATGGTTACCCTTTTTCCATGTGAATCAAGCAATCAAATTTTTATTCCATTAGTGAAATTATCTTTGGATGATCATTAATCTTCCATATTCCTCTTCAGTTCTTAACAAAACTAATTTACACATGATGGGAACATCTAGATTTGATCTTTGTATCCTTTATGTTCACTCTCATGGGTTGATCCTTCAGCTGCTGCCAGTCTGAAAAAGCTGGTGTTTGCATTACTTTGGTGATGGGTATTATCTTTTTGTATACATTGACAACCTAAGAGGAGATCGTGTATCCTGATATCTTGCCTAGAGCTACAGAGGCTGTGCCTATGCCTGGTGATTATTTTCTCACAGAGGTCTCATTTTTGTCTTAGTGAACAGTAGTCAAATTCCATCATGAAATGTGTCACCTCCTGATCAATGTACTTCTGATGACTTCTATCCTTTAGTATGGGGACAGGAGGACAGGATCTTTATTTAAGCTATGCTTCCAGTTTGGTGAATTGTGAAGGTGCATCTAATGACACAAGTCCCCACTGGTCTCAGAGTGGCTGCTGTGGTCCTCTAGTCCTCTGAAGTTTGACAAGTCATTTCAGGCATCCAAATTCTAATCAAGGCATGTGGACAAAGCACACGAAGGATTCTTCTGTGTTTCAGGATGAAAATAAACCCAGAAGTGGTAATAGGAATCTGACAATAAACTTTGCTTTAGAGTAGGGAGTTGCCCACAGAGGAATGATCTTCTACCCTGCTTCTGTATGTCTCCTCAAAATTCTCAGATTTCAGGTGTTTGAAAGGGGTTCCATTTTTATTAATGCAAACCAGCCCTAGGTGTTTGGAAATGAGTACTCATGGCTGTGTTCTATTCAAAGTTATTTGCCAACTTCAAGGTTAATGATTTGTTGACCTGATCCAAAGAAATAAAATTTTTTAAAAAAATGCCAAAAACATGGAAAAATTAAATTTTATAGAGAAAACTCAGTGAAATCATAGAACTAAAAGCAATTCAAAATAACTAGGATTAAGATTGCTGAACATCTATCTATAAGTAAGGAGAAATCAACATTTTGCTAATCAATAAATTAAGGAGGCAACATGAATGTTTTAAAGCCTCACTCACAGTAGCAACTTACCACTAAGATTTTGAAGAATAAATATAATAAATGAGGAAAAGAATACTATGGAGAAAATATGAAAAAATTATTTAATAATATAAATGTAATTTAACAAAATGGAGAGATAAATTGTATGTGCTGAGGGAGATACTACATGCACTAGAGTTAAGTGCTCCCTAAAATGTATTAAAGTACAGTCAAAAATTTAAGAAATTTTAGCAATTTAAGAATCTTGTTTCTAAACATAACTTTATTTATTCACAGGTGAATAAAGACATATCAAAAATTTAAAGAATAACAAAGAAAAACTTGAATTATTAGCTATTAAGACTAAAAATAAATAGCATGACATTGATGCCAAAATGAAAAAAATCATAAAAATAAAACTATTAATATTGGAAACAAACAAGAATCAATGTGGGACTTTGAAATATAAAAAAGGAATATTTTCTGTTGTGTAGTAGAATGAATTGTGAAATAAAAACTTGAATACAATAGAATATATTATAAATATACAGAGTATTACTTTCAGGTTTCCATAGACTTTTTATTTTATATTAAAAGGATTTTGAAAATACATTACTAAACTTGGGTGTTTTTCAGTTGACAAATATTATTTCTTCAAAAGTTGAGAGTCACAAACATTGAAACTTTCAGCAATGTAATAGTATTTTAAAAATACTATTACATTGTTCTTTGAAATCTCTCCAAGAGAATTTAAATACAGTAGTGACTTCCCATATTCCATAATGTGTCAGCATTTTCTTAAACATCAGAAATTGTATATTATGCCTTTCTTCTGATAATGTGATTCCACTGCATTTCTCCTGAGAATGTTTTCCTAATATATTTTGTGTTCAAAATTACTTTTATAATCACTCTATTATAAATGCTACAAAGTTATGTGTACAATGCAATTTTTAAAAATCTCTATATATTTCTAAGTGAAGGAATAGTCTTCATTGATTTATTATAATGATTAATATTAAAACTTGGCCAAACTATAGAAATGCATTGTTTTTATAATTCTTAAACATTAAGATGAAATATTATTTAACTATATCTACATATATTAATAAACAGTGTCAAGATTTATTCTAAATTATGTTTCTGTGCTTCTGAATGAGAACTACTTGCTAATTGGATGAGTCAAAGTTCAGCATCATACAGGCACTGGGTATGTGTTCACATAAATAAATAGATGAGCATGAGAGTTTTGTCACTGCAGTGACATTTAATTTTTTGAATTTCTTTTGAGTCATTTGTCAAAAATGATCCAGTGATTTCTTTTCAAAGTTATTGAAAAGAAATAAAATCAAAATCACAAAAACAAAACAAACAAACAAACAAAACATGGCCGGGCATGATGGAGCACACCTGTAATCCCAGTATTTGGGAGGCTGGGACAGGAGAATTTTAAGTTCAAAGCTAGCCTCAGCAATGGCGAGGCACTAACCAACTCAGTGAGACCCTATCTCTAAATAAAACACAAAATAAGGCTGTGGATGTCGCTCAGTGGTCAAGTGCCCCTGATTTCAATCCCCGGTACAAAAAAGAAAGAAAGAAAGAAAGAAAGAAAGAAAGAAAGAAAGAAAGAAAGAAAGAAAGAAAGAAAGAAAGAAAGAAAGAAAGAAACAAAGAAAGAAAGAAAGGTAGAAAGGTAGAAAGAAAGAAAGAAAGAAAGAAGAAAATGGCTTTTCTTCAATTATAAATTTTTCTTAAAATAGAGAAACAGTGATTGACAAAGACACACCTTGATCTTAACCAAAGGTTTATTCCTAGTTGAATTTTTTAGAAAGACAATATAATAATGATATCGATAACCTGGAAACCTACTTCTTATATGAATCACAGTTCATAAGTAGCATCTAAATGCTAGAAAGCTAGCTAAAGAACATCTAAAATGAAAAAAAGTAACTAAAATACACATAATAAATATATACACATAATAAATATACACATAATAAATATCACAAAATGTATATTTGTCAAATTACAAGTTACTAATGCAATATATTATGTCATATTTCATAAATTTTCAAAACACACAATAAAGTATTATGCAGAGACACACATATGCACAAAATATAAACCATATTGAATATGTGGTAACATTTAAAAAGTAGAGAAGAGAGGATAAATTTCAGAATTTTGATTCCTATGAATGATTCCTATGAATGTAGCACAGAATGGCTTTCAGTCTTTCCCCTAAAGCATAAAGGAAAGCTGGAGGGAGGGAGGGAGAGAGGGAGGGAAGTGAAGGGAAGGAAGGGAAGGAAGGGAAGAAGGAAGGAAGGAAGGAAGGAAGGAAGGAAGGAAGGAAGGAAGGAAGGAAGGAAGGAAGGAAGGAAGAAAGGGATGAAGGAAGGAAGGAAGGAGGAAAGGAAAAGGAAAGGCAAGGCAGGGCAGGCTAAGTCATAAAGCAGGAGTAAATTTAAAATGTTCTCAACAAAAAATTAAAGAAAACACTACTACCTGGTGAAACATTAGAGGACATATAGTATAGAAGATGCATTATAAGCATGCAAAGATATAGAATTTCAGGAATGACTACACCCTATGTCAGACATGAATATCCTTACTCATGTTGAGATATATCATAGTACATGTTAAGAAAGAAATAGAAAACTCAAAGATAATCAAAATAGAAAAGGAACATATTTTGCCTAGTTATTTTTCTTAGAACACATAAAATCACAAATGACCAAAGAATAAAGATATTTTCCATATAAACCAGATTTAGAATTACTCCTCTAAATGAATACACTGTCAGGTACAATTTCACTATATATTAATAATTCTATGTTTAAATGTTATGCTAGCATTCATCTGCGTTTTTCAAAATATAGGACATATAGAAAATAGGTAGTCAATTTTGCTATGTTCAAAACCAGGACATAAATTGAACAGAAATATTTTAGTATGAGAAATATAACAGAAAGGTTGGCACACATAAAACTTTGACCTTTGGTATATCCAGAGAGATACTTGAAAACTAATTCCCTTAAGAGCTCTGAGAAGTTGGGTTTGCCTGACTGATCTTTGTTCCCTACTGTGTCTATGTACTATTAACTATTCTTCCTAGAAAATAAAAAAAAATCACCAAAGTTATTGGTTATGCTAGAATGGAGGAAAGAAGACCATAAAAGATAACTGTTTCTATTTTTGTCAGTATTAAGGGGGTGGGTGTCCAGCTTCAGCTTTTGGGTGGATCAAATGCTTCAAGCCTCATTCCATTAACAGTGCATTCTCATAAAGGCTGAAATAAAATTCATGAACATAAATGAACAGCTAGCTTACAAATTTTCATCATCTGGTCACTCTCCAGTTTTACTAAGTGAGGGAGGAACTGTAAGCTTTGTACTCACTAGCCTCAGTGAAATCAGGTTTTGGTGAATATGCAGGTGGCTCATGTGGTCAGGCACAGGTCCTCTTAGAACTGAATTTAGCTGATATTATTGAATAACACTTATAGATTCTTTCCACACTTGTTAACCACTTTCTAATATAAAAAAATAGAGAAGATAGAGCATTTGAAAGCATTGTTTGGGTAATAATTGAGCCTGCTTAGAGAAAGTAAACTTCTGATGTTAAACCTCTTTTTAGATACTATCAGTTTGTAGAAGGAATTCCTACTCTTGAAATTTTTTATCATACAATAAGATACAAAGTCTTAGAGCTGTTATTAGTATATCACCTCATGCTCTAACATTGAAATTGAAGTACACATAAGGGTAAGGAACATTCTTATAACTACAAAATAAAATGAAATATATTATATTTTGCTCATTTTACTGTGCCAAAGTTCTGTTAACTTCCTGAAATTATAATTGGGTCGATATGGTATGTCCATAATAAAAGTACTTTGGAGCCATGAATTTTGTTAGTATAACTATGGATTTTTTAATATTTATTCTACCTAAAATAAATTGCACCTCATGAAAAATGTCTGAAATTAATTTATACATCATTTAACATCATGAACTGATGGTCAAAATCTTGAAAACAATCAATGATAGAATTTTTATTTTTTATTTTATTGGGACTATTCTTTCATTCATTAACCATACCACTTGTGTAAAAAAGTTAGCGTGGGAATATCTGCAATACTGAAGGGTCTGTTGAAAAGCATAAAGCAGTTTGTAGAGGATAGGAGAGTTTAGATTTATGGGCAGTAAAAAGACTACTTGCACTGCCTAAAGTTCTGAGCAGTTATTCCATATGTGAATTTAACTTGCGAATTACTGAGAATATATTGTTCAGCTGAGTGTTGATACTCAGTAGGGGGGCATCAAATAATCTTATAACAATAGTCCAAGATATGATTAAACTACAAAGTTGAAAACTACCTGTGGGATGTAAGAGCTTACAGAGATGGTTCCTGCAAACAAGGTAAGCAGAAAAGACACAGAACAGACTAGTGGAAAACTGAATCTGGATTTTTCAATTTTGTCAGAATGGGATTCCACTTTTGGTATGGAAGGAGAGATTAAGTTGAATTTACCCTCTCTTTAATAGATAACAATTATATATTCTTGGAAAAATAACTGTATAGTAGCACTTGAAAGCTACCAATACATGGAGAAACTGGAAAAGAGTAAAAACTTAAAGAAATAGCATTGAAGATTATGTTCTTTCCAATTCTCCCAGTTGAATCAACAAGCATATGGCTTGAGGATTCAGGTAACAAATACCAGGGCTACAAAAATACAGGAGAAAGATAGTATAAATTCCTGAGAGAATGCTGTCACAGGGGAGGCCCAATCTGCATATATACCCCACCAAAATATTTGGCTGACTTCTTTATGGCAAATGCGGGATAATAAGGTCACAAACAGAAGGATACACATGGAAGTGATATGGGTACTGCCCATCTCAGAAGAGAGAGTGTGGAGTTACAAATGAACTAAATTAATTCTCTTCCAGAACAAAAGCCAATATTTCTCAATAGAAAATAGTAGAATTCATAGTCTCTACAACAAATAATTCTTAAATGTTCAATAATAATCATTAAAGAAGTGAAGAACTTAGATAATATGACCAATTGCCACAAGGAAACATCAATAAAATCCAAATACTGAATGATTCAGCGATTGAAATACACAGAAAAGGATGTAAAGCTATTGGATGTATATAAATTTATATTTAACATAAAAAATATGGGTAGATTTATGAACATAAAGGGAAAAACAATAGAGGAATATAAAATGCAAAATCCAACTAATTGGCATCTTGTATCTTTACTAGATAGACATCATATTGGAAATGGAAGAAAAAAGGGTTTATCAACCTAGAGAAATGTTCATAAAATTAACCAGAATGAAAAACAAAAAGAAGAGTAGAGTAGACAACACAGTGACCTGGGCAAAGATATCAAATGTTAAATGATATGAACCATTAAAGATACATTTAAAAAGGGGAAAAGAAAAGTAGCCAGAAAAGTAATTTATTATGGCAGAACCATTCTAAAACATGTTGAAAAACTTCAAATTACAGGCAAAAATGGCTTGACAAACTTTTAGTATGATAAGAAGAAAAAACATACCTATCTACATACATCATAGCAACGACAGGTTAATTTTACATGCCCACTAGACTGGGCTCAGATTGTGGACAAAATCATTTCTAGATGTGTATGATCTGGTGCTCCTGGAAGAGATTAGCATTTTAATTAGTTAGTAAAGATCCCCTTCACAAATGTGAATGTGTATCATCCCATTTCTTGAGAATTTGGGTAGAACAGAAAGCACAGAAGGGGTAAATTTAGTTTTCTCTTTTTGAACTGATACACCCAAGATTCTCTTTCTTTCAGAATTGGGCATTCCTGGATCTTGGATTCTCTTAATTAGACTAACACCATAGAATTTGATTTTGTGTCACTCAATTCTTTGTTATTGTGACCAAGATACCTCACAAGATAAACTTAGTGGAGGAAAGATTTATTTTGGCTTATAGCTTCAGAGGTTTAGTCCATGATTAGCTGGCTCTAAGGCACGGGGATATATGGTAGATAAAATCTACTAAACTCCTGGTGTTTGGTAAGCAGTCAGGTGGTGTGTGTCCTGAAAAGAATTATCTTTTCCCTGCCACCCCCTGCAAGTATGAGAAACATGAAGAAACCTACATTAAACATCTTCAAAAGGTTGCCTTAAAAAGAGTGATACACTTTTAAAATCATCTCTTAAAGATGTCATGCTATATACAGAGAAAAAAATATAAGAACAGAACAGTTATCTTTAGAAACTATGGCAGTGAAAAGACAGGGCAACACAACTTTAAAGTCAACAAAGAAAAAAATATGTTGATCTAAAATTTCATACCTAACAAAAATATCTTTTAAAACATGTAAAAAGACAGGTGTAAAAACACTTTCCAGGCATCAAAAAGGCACAGTTATTCGTCAGTACCAAACCTGCATTACAAAAAACATTGAGAATCTTCTTCAGACAGAAGAAAAATATTCTCTAAGGTAAATCCATATACCAGAAAGGAATGGAGCTGGGTGCAGTGGCACACTCCTATAATCACAAAGACTTAAAAGGCTGAGGCAGGAGGATTGCAAATTTTAGGCCAACCTCAACAACTTAGTGAGATCCTGTTTCAAAATAAAAAATAAAAGGGACCCGAGATTTAATTTGGTGATAGAAAATCCTGGGTTCATGCCCCAGGTTAAAAAATAAAAAAAAAGTAATAGAGAACACTGGAAGCAGTAACTAAATGAACAGTTGTATAAGGGAGTTTTACAAATTATTATTGCTATTCATTTTCTATTGCTGCTATAATATCAATCAATAAGCCTAATGATATAATGCGCATGTATTATCTTACAGTTCTTGAAGTCATGAGTCTGAAGTGGGTCAACAGAGCTGTTTTCTCCATAAATTCTGTAAAAGAATCTGTTTTCCAGCCTTTCTCAGTTTCTAAGAGGTGCCAATACTTCTTGGCTTGTGGGTCTTTCATCCATTTTGAAAATCTACAAAATATAATCCTTATTCTCCTATTACTACTCAACTTATTCTCCTACCTCCTTCTCATCAGGATCCTTGATTTTATATTGGGCCTGCCCAGGTAATTTCTCCATTTTGAGATCCTTAATCACATCTACAAATTCCCTTTTAGCATGTGAGGTGACAGTCATTAGTTTTGGGAATTAGAGTTTAGAAATTTGGGGAGGGAAATACTATGCCTATCCCATTGAATCCTTAAAAGATGACTAATTGCTAAAATAAAAACAAAAACTGTATTATGATGCTTATAACATATATAAGAATAAAATGAGTAACAATAGCAATACAAAGCTTATAAGATATATAAAATTCATATGCTATGTGACAATATACAGAATCACATTGCTACATGCAGTAAATTTGTGGGAATTAAAAAGATCATTTTATGAAAATAGAGCAAACTGATCAAAAGGACATATACATCCTGAATATTTATAACATGAATAATACAATCTAAAATTATATAAGCAGAACTAATAGTGCTGGTAAGAGAAATGAACACATTTATAATTGTGGTTGGATATTTCAAAACCCTTCTGTAAATAATTAATAAAAGAGGTATGCAGAAAATCAGCAATGGTATTATAGTCTTGAAAAACACTACCAACCAAGGTGCCTGATTGATAGTTACTGAACACTCTGACTAAAAACAGCAGTAAACACATTCCTCTTGAGAATACATGAAACATCAGCTTAAATAGAACACAATGCTTCCACAAAAAAAAGCCTCATATTCAAAATGACTAAAGACCTTTAATATATGTTTTCTGACAAATAAAAAGGAAAGGAAGGGAGAAAGAAAGGAAGGAAGGGAGGGAGGGAGGGAAATAGCTATCTTTAATAAAGAATTAACACATTTCTAAATTACTCATGAATCAAATAAAAATTTAACAAGGAATTTAGAAAGAATTTTTAACTGAATCAAAATAACAAAATAACCAATCAGAATTAATAGATTATAATTCAATTCATATTCAGGGGAAATACATAGGAAATACTTCAATTACAAAAAAATAAACAAAAAACAATGGACCTCAAAATCTACCTTTTATACTAGAAAGAGGAGAATAAATACAAGCAGGCAGTAGAAAAAAAATGATACATATTAGAGTATTAATTAATGTATTTGAGATAGAAGTTGAAGTACGAAAAAGGAATACAAATATCAAGTTCTTCCAAAAATATTAGCAAAACAAATCTAGCAACATATAAAAAAGTGTATGTACCATAAAAATTTGGATTTTTCCAGGAATTAAAGTGAGTTCTAAATTTTCTTTTTTTGTGGGAGGCGGTACCAGGGATTGAACTCAGGACAATTGGCCACTGAGACACATTGCCAGCCCTATTTTGTATTTTATTTATGCTCGCTCGATTTCTTTCTTTCTTTCGAATGTACAATCTCTTCAATAAAATAATATCAGAAAATATCCCAAACATGAAATATGAATTGGAAAATCAAACACAAGTGGCTTACGGGACACCAAGTGCACAAAATTACAACAAATCTACACCAAGGCACATTATAATGAAAATGTCTAGCATACAAAATAAGGATAGAATTTTAAAAGCCACAAGAGAAATGTTTCAAATTACATATAGGGGAAAACCAATTGAGATCTCAGAAGATTTATCAATCTATATCCTCAAAGCTGGGAGATCCTGGAACAACATATGCCAAGCACTGAAAGAAAATGCATGCCAAATAAGAATCTTATACCTAGAAAAATTAAGCTTCAGATTTGATAATGAAATAAAAACCTTCCAGGATGAACAAATTTAAAAGATTTTACAACAAGAAAGTCTGCACTACAGAAAATTCTCAGGAAAATATTTCATGAGGAGGAAATGAAAAACAACAATGAAAATCAGCAAAGATTTTCCTACACTAAAGGAAAAATCAATCAAAGAGAAACCCTAAATCAAGCACACCCTTCTCAACTTCAAGAATCAAACAGACCACAACATAATAATACTGGATGAATTTAACACACTTCTCTCACCACTGGGTAGATCTTACAAACAAAAATTAAACAAAGGAATTATAGAACTCAGCAAAACAATCAATAATTTAGACTTAACATATATATAAATATACATGTATGTGTGTATGTGTATATATACATATTTCATCCATCAACAAGTGAATACACTTTTTTGCCAGTAGCACATGGATCCTTCTCTCAAATAGGCCATATTTTATGCCACAAAGCAAGTCTTATCAAATATCAAAAAGCAGAGATACTACCTTGCATTCTATCAGACTATAATGAAATTAAATTAGCAATCAATGATAAAATAAAAAAATAGAAGCTACTTGAACACCTAGAGGCTAAATAATACACTGTTGAATGATGCATGGGTAGCAGAAGACATCAGAGAGAAGATAAAATAATTCTTAGAGGTAAATGAGAATGCTGATACAACATACCAGATTTCTGGAACACTATAAAGGCAGTGCTAAGTTTTTTGCATTGAGCTCATACATTAAAAGAATAAAAAGTCAACAACTAACAACCTAATATTATATCTCAAAGCCCTACAGAAAGAGCAAATTGACACCCAAAGTAATACAGGACAGGGAATAATTAAAATCAAGGCTAAAATCAATGAAATTGAAACAAAAGAAACAATTAAAAAAATTGACAAAACAAAAAGCTGGTTCTTTGAAAAAATAAATAAAATTGAGAAACCCTCAGCCACCCTTACAAAAAGGAGAGAAAAACCTCAAATTACTAAAATTTGTGATGAAAAAGGAAATACCTCAACAGATACTATTGAAATACAAAAGATAATTAGAAACTATTTTGAAAATTTATACTCCAATAAAATAGAAAAAAATCTCAAAGACAGCGACAAATTTCTAGAAACATATGATCTTCCCAAACTGAATTGGGAAGACATGCATAATTCAAACAGATCAGCTTTAAGCAATGAAACAGAAGAAGCCATCAACAGCCTACCAAAAGAGGAAAGCCCAGGACCAGACAGATTCTCAGCCATGTTCTACAAGACCTACAAAGAATTAATACCAATACTACTCAAATTATTCCATGAAATAGAAAAGGAGGGAACTCTTTCAAACTCATTCTATGAGGCTAGTATCACTCTGATACCTAAGCCAGACAAAAACACATCAAGGGAAAATAAAAACTTCAGAACAATATCCCTGATGAAAATAAATGCAAAAATTCTCAATAAAATTCTGGCAAATTACACACAGAAACATATTGAATAGACAGTGCACCATGATCAAGTGGGGTTTATTCCAAGGATGCATGGTTGGTTCAACATATGGAAATCAATAAATGTAATTCATCTCATCAATAGAATTGAGAATAAAAATCATATGATCATCTCAATAGATGCAGAAAAAGCATTTGACAAAATACAACATCCTTTCATGTTTAAAACACCAGAAAAACAAGGGATAGTAGGCACATACCCCAACATTGTAAAATCTATCTATAATAAACCCAAGGCCAACACCATTCTAAACAGAGAAAAATTTGAAGTATTCCCTCTAAGAATTGGAACAAGACAGGGATGCCCTCTTCTCACCCCTCCTATTCAACATAATCCTTGAAACAAACAAAAGCAATAAGACAGACAAAAGAAATTAAAGGGATACAAATATGAAAAGAAGAACTCAAACTATCGCTATTTGCCAACAACATGATTCTGTACTTAGAGGATCCACAAAACTCCACCAGAAAACTTCTAGAATTAATAAATGAATTCAGCAAAATAGCAGATATAAAATCAATACCCATAAATCAAATCCATTTCTATGCATCAGCAATAAGCCCTCTCAAAGAGAAATTAGGAAAACTACTCCATTCCTAATAGCCTCAAAAAAATAAAATACTAGAGAAACAATCTAACAAATGGGGTGGAAGACATATACAATGAAAACTACAGAACACTAGAGAAAGAAATTGAAGAAAACCTTAGATGATGGGCAAGTCTCCCATGTTCTTGGACAGGAAGAATTAATATTTTAAAAATGGTCATACTACCAAAAACATTATACAGATTTAAAGCAATTCCAAATAAAATCCCAATAACATTTCTCATGGAAATAGAAAAGGCAATCATGAAATACATTTGGAAAAATAAGAGACACAGAATAGACAAAGCAATCCTTAGCATGAAGAGTGAAGCAGGAGGCATCACAATACCAGAGCTTAAACTATACTACAGAGCTATAGCAGCAAAAACAGCATGGTAATGGCACCAAAATATACATATAGACCAATGGTACATAGTGGAAAACACAGAGACAAACCCATATAAATACAGTTATCTCATACTAAACAAAAGTCTTGCAAACATACATTGGTGAAAAGATAGCCTCTTTAACAAATGGTGCTGGGAAAACTGGAAATCCATATGCAGCAAAATGAAACTAATCTCCTATTTCTCACCATGCATAAAACTCAACTCAAAGTGGATCAAGGACCTAGGAGTTAGAACAGAGATCCTATGTCTAATAAAATAAAAAGTAGGCCCAAATATTCATCATGTCAGATTAGGTCCTAACTTCCTTAATCAAGCTCCTAAAGCACAAGAAATAAAATCATGAATTAATAAGTGGGATGGAATCAAACTAAAAGCGTTTTCTCAGCAAAGGAAACAATCAATAATGTGAACAGAGAGGCCACAGAGTGGGAGAACATCTTTACCACATGCACATCATATAGAGCCCTGGTTTCCAAGATATATAAAGAACACGGGCTGGGCGTGTGGCTCAGTGATGGAGCACTTGCCTAGCATGTGTGAGGCACTGGGTTCAATTCTCAGCACTACATATAAATAAATAAAATAAAAGTCCATGAACAACTAATAAAAAAATTTTAAAAAAAGAACACAAAATACTTAACACAAAAAAGTAAATAAATCAATAAATGGGCTAACAAATTGAACAGACACTCTCAGAAGATATACAATCAATCAACAAATGCATGAAAAAATGTAGAACTTTTCTAGTAATTAGAGAAATGAAAATCAAAACTACTCTAAGATTTTATCTCATGCCAGTTAGAATGGCAATTACCAAGAATATAAGCAATAATAAGTTTTGGCAAGGATGTGAGGAGAAAGGTATACTCATACATTGCTAGTAGGACTGCAAATCGGTGCAACCACTATGGAAAGCAGTGTAGAGATTCCCTAGAAAGCTTGGAATGAAACCACCATTTGACCCAGCTATCCCACTCCTTGGTCTTTACCCAAAAGACTTAAAATCAGCATACTATAATGATGCAGCCATATCAATGTTTATAGCAGCTCAATTCACAATATTTAAACTGTGGAACCAAACTAGATGCCCTTCAATAGATAAATGAATTAAAAAACTGTGGTATATATACACAATGGAATGTTACTCAGCATTAAAAAATTAAAATTATGTCATTTTCAGGTAAATGGATAGAGTTGGAGATTATTAATCTAATCCAAAAAACCAAAGGCCAAACGTTCTCTCTGATAAGTGAATGCTGAGCCATAATGGGGGAGGGGGTGCATATGAAGAATGGAGGAACTTTGGGCAAAGGGGAGGGAAAGGAGAGGAGGGGATGTGGGGTCAGAAAAGATGGTGCAATGAGATGGTCACCATTACCCTAGGCACATGTGTGACTGCACATATGGTAAGACTCTACATCATGTACAGCCAGAGAAATGAAAAGTTGTGCTCCATTTGTGTACAATGAATCAAAATGCATTCTGCTGTCATATATACCTAATTAGAATAAACATATAGATAGAAAGATGATAGATAGATAGATAGATAGATAGATAGATAAAATAACTTACTACAAAGTTACACTATTTATAAAAGGAATAAATAATGTAGTAGAGACAACTAGATTGATGAGGCACAGGTGAAAGTCCTAAAAGAAAGCCCAATTGTGATCAATAGAAGTTTAATAATAGTGTCAAAGTAATTCAGTTGAGAAGGACTTTTTTAGCATTGAATAATCACATGCAGAAAATATATTTAAAGTACAGGTCACCAAAATGCCACAAGGAATGCCCAGCCCCAGACAGTTTACAACAAATGTTGCTTTGGCACATGGACATAACCTATGTTTCCTGTGGCTGATTCACAATACATCAGCTCATTTGAACAGTAGAGGCAGGTACTACAGCCCCCAAAGCCTAAATGTATACTACCTGGTGCTTTACACATGAAGTTTGCATCATCTCATTTAGATTCGTACCTCACACTATTCAGAAAAATTAACAAAAATAGATAACAGACCTAAATGAATCAGAAGAAGCTACTAAATTCTTCAAATAAAACCTTGGAATAAATCTTCTTGACTTTGGGTTTGGAAATATTTCTATGTAACATAACAGAAGTACAAATAGTAAAATTGCATAAAATCAGCAAATTGAATCATCAAAATAAAAAAAAAATTGATTATGCTTTTCAAGGCCATCATAATGAAAACAGAAAGCTAAGTCAAAGTTACAGAGACAATTATTATAGATAACAATTAAAATTAAAATTCTTGAATTCAGGATATATGATGAACCCTTTCAGCTTAAGACAAATCAATTTTCTAAAAAGGGGCAAAATATTGAATAAAAAATTCAACAAAAAATGTAGAAACAGCCAAAAAGTGATTTAAAACATCTGAACATGATTAGTGGTGAAGAAAATAAATTATAACCACAATGTGATTATTACTTTAAACACACTAAGATAGTTACAATAAAAAAGAGACAAGCACTATGTTAATGAGAATGTGGAAAACCTTGAAAACTTGGCCTTTGATGACATGAATTAATTCTACCTCTGGAAAACATTTTGTTTATGATTTATAAATTTAATTATATACCTAGCTTACAATCCATGCACAAGTACTTACCTAAGAAAATGAAAACCTATATTCACACACACATTCTCATTAATCTTTGTAGAAGCTTTATTTATAACCACCAGGAATTGGAAGTAAATTAAATGTTTCTGAGCTTGAAAAGTGTTGAATTCTTGTACAGAAGTACAATGTATAAATGTATTAGCTATAAAATATATAAACTACTGATATGTACACCACCATTTATGTATGCATTTATTGTGGGAGAAAAGCCAGTCTCAAAATATTCATGCTATATTATTCCATTTAAATGACATTCTATAAAAAGTCAATGCTATAGGAATGGGTCATAATTCAGAGGTTATGAGGGATTGTAAATGAGATGGCGTGGATTACAACAATTGGACAAAAGATTTGAGGAGTCAATGACGGAAATATTGGTTGAGATGGCTGGTTTAATGACATTGTGCATTTGTCAGAATGCATACAAAAGAATATATTAATCTATATATATAAATTATAAAATAAATTTTAAACAGAAAAAAATAGAGGAATTGAAATTAGAAAGCTAGGAAAATAAATTCATTTAGAGGAAAGTGGGAAAAGTAGGAATATAGTAAGAAAAAAATAACAGAGAGAAATGGAATTTACAGAAAATAGCATATTGATGAGTAAATGCAAACATGCCAATAAATGTAATTGCACTAGATACTCTAATGAAATTCAGAGATTGTCCAACTGAATAGATAAACAAGATCCTACATATTCTGTATTCAAGAGCCATTCTTCAAATATAAAAGTTTGTATTAAAGGTAAAAGGATGAAAAATATATTACATGCTAATTTTAAGCAGAAAAGTAACCTAAAGTAGTTGTATTGATACTAGTCAACATAGACCTCAGAGCAAGGACACGTACACAAAGAGGCATATCATACACACAAAGGGATTGATTTATAACAAAGACATAACAATCCTAAATTATAAGTGTATAACAGCAGAGCTTCTAAGCAGGTACAGCAGAAGCAACAAAATTAAATGGAGCAATAGACAACCTTATTTGGGGATTTTAATACTCATTTATTCTAAAAATTGGTTGATCCTGGTGGGGTGGGAGAATTCACTGCAAAGTTGCTTAAGAGAAATTTCTGGTTTGAAAAAAAAATGTCCACTTATCTTGAGAGAGTCATGAATTACTTAAATCCATTCATTATTCAAAATTAATCATATTATATATGTAAGATGTATGGAAATTTCAAATATATGCATATTTTAAAAATAGAACTATAAGAAGACTGAATGTTTGATGATAGAATTTTTAAGTAGTTTGAATCAGTACTTCTGAACCTGCATTCTCTGTATCTAGCCTTCAGCAAATGTGTAAATAGATCGAAGGTAAATAAAGGAAAGCAGATTTCTCACTTTGGAGAGTGGAATTACATTAAGAGGTGTAGGGTTAGAGGGATCAATAGGCAGGGCAGGCTTGGTTGTCTCACAAAGATGAAGGTCATTGTCGGTGAACTGGAGGCTCTGAGTGTTGACTGTAATCTGAAATGCATTAATGGCTTTTTCTTTGAGTCACTGTCCACCAGACACAGTCCCTTATGGATAAAATAAACACTGAGAATTCCTTTATAAAAAGCTATTCAAGAAGGAGGATGTGTGCTAATTTCATGGCTTTCGTAACTGTTCTATAATTAAATATTGATAATATTAAGGGGAAATGGGCAAACTGAATTGTACCTGCAACATTTTATTGAAAGCTAAAATCATCCCCTCCCTTCCAAAATAGTTTTAAATAATCTATTTCCTAGTTTTGGGAGATGTGTTTTCATCTCCTCAGTTGTCTAGCTGTGGGCAATTTTTAGGAAATATCTGAATAACATCATGGATTGTTAAAACCTCTGTCAGTTCAGTTATGGGTTCTTACATTCCCCTTAAAAATGAGATAAGAATCATTAATAAATCTGGGTTACAACTTTAAATTTTCTCTTTAAAAAAATCATTTAGTTTGCAAGCTCCATATGGTAGCTGCTAGTAGGCATCTGTTACATGGTAGACATTTACATGTTTGTGCTTCTATGATCCTGAATGTTTTCACTACCGACATGATGCCAAAGTGAATGGAAATCTTAATATAAAATGTGAATGAACAGTCCATGGCTTCACGAGGGCAGGAAGCATGACTTTTTCTCTTTATACTCCACTCCTCACTGCACTCTGAAATGATCACATACTTACTTCTGGTATTAAGTTAATGAAATTGTCCAAACACATCCTAGGTATGTATTGATGATCCAACCTTAAGTTTCTTAATATAAAAATAATTCATATTCTTAAATGATGCTATCTCTGTGATTTTTTGGTGTATTTGTTTTTCTTTCTATAAAAGTATCACATTAAATATACAAAATTTAGAAAAAATAAAATGAAAATAAAATTTACCATAAATGTTGCTACCTAACTTTATCACATTTAAAATTCCCTTAGATATTTATACTTTTCTATAACAGTATATATTTTATAAAACTGTGGAATTCTTTAGACTACACGAGATGATTTTACCTTAAAACCCTAGCATTATACCACATCATATAGTGAATAACTATTGCCATTTTTTCATACATAAAAACTTTTCCTCACAAAAACACTAATCCAAGATAATTTGTAGACAGTGCCTTTTTATCTACATCTTTTAATGCATACATTTATGATTCAAAATCTTCAAAAAATTGCAGTTGGCTAGGATGTAGTTCTAAAAATGTCTTTTTTTAAGTTTCCAAGATCCACTTATTTATAATTAATCTGAAGATGTAAATGTTTTCTCAGATGAGAATAGTCTTATTTGTTCAGCTGCCACAAAGCCCTGCTGAGACTATATCCCTTCTGCAAGATGAGAGAAAGCTTTCTTACTACACATTTTACTCAAAAATGTAGCACCAAAGGTAAGAATCATGTTACTTAGCTGAACTCTCCCTTTGTTTAATCTGCTATAATTGTGGATAATCATCAACTAAAGCAGTAGCAAGACAAAATCAAATCAATTAGTGTAATATCTAAGTCCACAAGATTAAGATACACACAATTACAAAAGGATAAGTAGGCATATTGTGTTAAATGAATTATGTGTGTGAATAAACAATGAATCAGAGCTAGAGAAGATAATCAGAAAATTAGAAAATTTGGGACTTAACATTTAATTATGAAGGAAGTGCATACATTACCTTAAATAAAGAGTCCAGCTCAAAATATATATGCATATATTTAGTATAGCCTTCACTGCAACAGAGCATATTCACATACAAACTTTACTAAGAATAAAATAACTATAGTAATTGATATGCATTTCAATTACTGACTGACTTCTGTCTGCATGTTTGTTGCTAGTAGGAAAAGAAAAAGTGATTACTAATGCCATAATATGAGATTATAGATGCATGAACACAACTTTAATTCTTCACTCAGCATTGCCTAGCAAGCTTATAAAGTTTATAGAGTAAATGGCTTCTTCCACTAATGTTATGGTTTAGATATGAAGTGATCCCCAAAAGTTCATGTGTGAGACAATGAAGAAGGTTTAGAGGTGAAATGATTGGGTTATGAGAGCTTTAATGTAATCAGTATATTAATACCCTGATAGGGATTAACTGCATCCTAACTATAGGTGGGTAGGGTGTGGCTAGAGGAGGTAGGGCATTGGGGGAGTGCCCTTAGAGTATATATTTTTGTTCATGGTGAGTGGAGTTGTCTCTCTGCTTCCTGATTGTCATGTACTAAACTGCTTTTCTCCACCACACTCTTCTGCTATGATGTTCTGCCTCATCTTGGGCATAGGGCAATGGAGTTGGCTATCCAAGAACTGAGATCTCTGAAATTGTGAGCACCAAATAAACTTTTACTACTCTATAATTGTTCTTGGCAGGTCTTTTGGTCACAGAGGTGAAAAAGCTGACTGAAACAACTATTTTCAACAACTAGTTTATAACTTGACTGCCATGCACCCCTTTCTTAAGATATTATGTTTCTTCATACTTTGCAAATAGTTGCTTCTGATCTTTGTTTTTAAAAATAAGGTAAATGTTCATTATTTGAAATACCTGTGCACAATTCCCTAACCACTGCTAACTCACTCTGGAGTTCCCGACTACTTCAAAATTGTAGTCTAACTCTTTATGTTTTTATGATTTAGTACATTCGTTTGGATCTACACACAATATAGAACAATGTACTCGCAAAGTTAAATTTTTTAATTGTTTGGGATTTAAATTCATCAAACTATATAAAGTTATATTATTCATTTAGGATGCTCTATACAGACCAGGCATGGTGGTGCATACTGGTAATCCCAGAACTTGAGAGGCTGAGGAAGACGGATTGCAAGTTTGAGGTCAGCCTCAGCAATTCATAAAGGTCCTAAGCAATTTAATGAGACTCTGTCTCAAAATAAAAAAAATAAAAAGGACTGGGGATGTAGCTCAGTGATAAAGTGCCCTAGGTTTAGTCATTAGTACCAAAAAGAAAAAAGAACAAAGAAAAAAAGATGCTATATACTATTCCACTGAATGAGACATTGATTTTTTCTTTTTGATGTAAAGTAAGATTGCTTTTATTTTTTCTCATTGCAAACCATGTTGTGATAAAAATTTACCTGTTACTTGAAGGGTATGTGTGGCCATTTCCTGTAAATAGCCAGGATACTAATTACTTGCTCATCTGATATGCTTATTCTCAATTTAAGTAGAAGTTGTCAATTTGTAAATTGATTTTATCAGTTTACATTACCACCACCATGGTGAGGATTCACCTTCCTCCATCAACCAACAACATATGTTATGGTCACACTTGTGAAACATTTGCTGGTCCAATGTGTGTGAAATGCATTTGCATCTAACCTGATTATTATTATGATTGGCATGTTTGCATATTGAAGATTTGAATTTCCTTTTCTGTGAATTACTTTTTCATCTACTTTGCCATTTGTTAGAACGGATGCTTCTGTCTAAACCTAGAAGTGATTTACATATTCTGGAAATTAATTCTTTGATGACTATATACTTTGAAAAATCTTCTTGCAGCTTGTGTCCTTTTTTTCAAAATTAACCTATGTGGTCTTTTTCATATAAATTTATTCATTTTTATACACACAGTAATATTTTCTTTATAATTCTCTAAAAACATTTTGTTAGTCTGTTTTCAAACATAAATTATTAATTTATAAACCATTACTGTATAAGAGAAATGTTAAAGATACAAATTGTTTTGTTTTGCTTTGATTTTTGTCATATGGATACTCAAGAGTCACTCATGGTTAAATTGACTTATTTCTCAAATGCTTTCTAATACTGTCTCACTCATATACCAAGGGTCCTCTGGGTGTAGACTGTTTTTTACATTCAATAGGTTCCAAGAAATTATTCTTCCACTTTGACTGAATACATAGATTTAGTATAACAATTTTTAATAACAATTAGAGTTATTCAGATTTAATGTCATATTAAATATGAAAGACTATTCTTGCCTTTTCATTATCTTCCTATTATATTTTCAGATTTGTTATTTTTATTGTGTATCCATCTGAACTCAACAATTTTGTGTCCAACAATTTTTAGGACCTCCTTTTTTATGGCTTCTTTTTCTTTGAATTTACTGTGTAAATGATTATATCATCAGGAAAGAAATAAAGAAAGTTTAAATTATTATTTTAATATAATCACCCAGCAAATCTATTGAATAGTGTATTTACTGCACAATAATCAATATCTCATAATTTATTATTTATACTTTTGGCCAATTAGCTACTTAAGGCTTCTTTACCTTTTTCTTATTTATTCTTTTTAGTTTTACGTGACAGTAGAATGGCTTTTGAAATATCATACATACTTCCCATTCTTGTGGTTTTACAGAATGTGAAGTTGCACTGGTTGTGTACTCATATATGAACACAGGAAATTTATGTCCAATTCATTCCACTGTCTTTTCTATTCCTATCTCCCATCCTTTCCCCTTATTCCTCCCTGTACAATTGGATGAAACTCCACACCTCCCTCCCCACTGCTTATTGTGAATCAGCATCCTTTTATCAGAGAGAACATTTGGCCTTTGTTTTTTTGTGATTGGCGTATTTCACTTAGCATGATAGCCTTCAGTTTTCATCCATTTTCTGGCAAATACCATAATTGCATTCTTCTTTATGGAAAAAAAGTTAAAATGGTGGCTCCATTCTGAATTTTCTGAGGAATCTCCATACTGCTTTCCAGATGGTTGCACCAATTTGTAGTCCCACCAGCAATGTATGAGCATACCTTTTTCCCCATATCCTCACCAACATTTAAAATCATTCTCAATTTGAAAAGCATAACCATGTTGGCTGAATCACTTAAAATGGGAGTCAGCAATACTTAAAGGTCTGTACTATTGTCTGGCAATTTGGTTAGATTTCTCTATCTGTCAAAAAGTAACAAAATTAACACACTAAAATTTAACATTGGTTAAACTGGAAAGAATATATTTTGATGGGTGGTATGGAAAAGTACTTAGCATGAATTGTACTTAACTTTTATTTGTAGACAAGTGAATGGACTTTTTAAAGGAAGACCAAGAAAATCAGGAAGTGGGGAGACTCAGTAGAGTCAGGGAAGTGAATAATAACGAAAAGCTGGATGGGAATGTGTCCATGTGAACCCATCTGTTCTTGCTTACTGATGCTTATTGAAGTTAGGTTTCTGCCCTCCCTCAACAGCCAGAAGACAGGCCACCTTAAAGCTGGAAAAAATAGTAAATTATTTTAGCAGCCTTGAGTTTCTCAGGCAAGCATCTAATGTGTCCTCCTAAGAATGTGGCCTTAAGTTATTAGAAACTACATTAGTGTTTGCTCAAGTCTTTATAGGTGAAGATTGAAGCCTCATGGAGAAGAATGCGAGCCTGACAAGAGTTTGGTCATAAAGAGAAAATTTTTCTCTTGCTGACTGCCATGCTTCTTTGCCTTTCTTGAAACATCCAATTCCTCTTCCCTAGGGATTCTCTTAGTTTTGTAATTCACTAAGATAGTAGAACTAATGGAAAAAGAATGATTCTGGCTTCAGGTACCAGTAAAGCCCAATTACTGTTTGAAACAGGAATTTATTTTTCCTATTCAATAAAAAATGCAGAAGTAGATAGTTCTGTACCAGCATATCATCTCCAAGATGTTCTTAAGAATTCATTTTGAGCATGTGAGTTTTGTCCTCAGATCTCAAAATAATTTCTAAGCATACTAATTTGTTTCAACATTCTAGGCAGCAGAAATAAGAGAATGGACAAGAGCCTAAAAGGACAAAGGAGAAAGTGTCTTCACCACAAAAGTCTTTTTTTTTTTTTTTTTACAAAGGAAACAAAAATTCTTCACAAACACTGTGGCTATTCTTTCTTTGCACAAGTATGACACATGACCAACTCTGTGTACAGGAGTCTTATCATTGTAGGCTACAAGGTTCACCCCCATTGTTGCTGATTTGCTGCTGCATCTTACCTGTTGAAAATAGGAGCTGGATCTGAAGCTGTTCTACTTTGCATGGGTTTTCTTTAGTTTCTTACTGCTGAGTCAATGTTTGCATTTAGCATCAGGTATATGAGTCCTGGCTTCATCCATACCACATAGGCCACTGGCAACTTTAATTGACTAAAACGGTTCCTTGAGTCCATGTTCATGTGGTACCAGATCTTATGTGTAGTTTCCAGTTTGCTCTTGGTTTCCCTACATTATAGCCACCTTCCCATCCAACTACCTACCCCATAGACTTCAAGCTTCAGCATCTGATGAGCAGACACAGCATCAGACAAGCCTCTTAACCAGATTCCCAAACTGTGTAAGACCAAATTCCTGTAATTGATCTCTCTCTTTCTCCTCTTCCCTGTGTATGTATGTGGTTGTGTGTATGTAATAATGTATAGATGTCTCCACTTAAACCTAGGAGCCAATTATTTTTAGATGTCTTGAAACTTTGCTAAATGATTATATTGAGAATAGGACAGATTTGATGCCAGGCCTATGGTTCATATCCTATTTGTGAGAGGATGTCTATGTCATGCGGACTTCCTAGAAGGCAGCTAAATAAAACCTGATAAAACCTGTTGCTTCTTTTCAGTTTTAAAAGTGAGGAAGCTCCAAATATGAAGAGAGAAAATGATTCTTGACTTTAGTTTCATGAAATGAAAGCCAAAGTGAGAAACTCCCATATTTCATCCCTTCTGGAAGTAAAAAACACTTATTCTTGACATTCTGTTATTTTTAGTTTCTTGATATCATCTCTTATTTTTTTTTTTGGATGCTCATTTTTTAATTTACTTTGTATTTGCTTGCTTTTCTAGTTATTGCCTTCTGCTTTTTTAATTTGTTTTTAAATTTTAATTATGGTGTACTTTGTGATGTTATATGTATGTGTTGTGGAATTATTAAAATAAGGTAATTAGCAAGGAACAGCAGCACATATCTGTAATCCCAGAAGATTGGGAGGCTGAAGCATGGGGAGTGCAACTTCAAGGTCAGCCTGGGCAACTTACTGTGTCCTTATCTCAAAACTAGTAAAGAATAAAAAGGAAATGGGATGTAACTCATTAAATTCCTGAATTCCATCTTCAGTGCCATAAAACAGAAAAATGAATGAAGGTGATTAGCATTGCTATCACCTCACATAGTTATTTGATGGTGAGAACATTATTTAAAATCAATTCATTTACCAAATTTGAAATATACAATCCATTTTAATTAAACTATAGTTACCATAGAATAGATTACTAAAACTTATTGCTCCCATTGAACCAAAACACTACAACCTTTGACACATCTTGCCTTTCCCCATCAGTGCCCCTTCTGAGCATCACCTCTGCTAGCTCTGCTTCTGAGTTTGATACTTTAGATTCTATATATAAGTGAGGTTATGCAATATTTGCCTTTCTGATCCTGGCTTATTTCACTTCGCATAACTAAGCTCATGACCTCCTGTTCTTCAATAATACCTGAATGCTGACAATTTGCTCATTTATTTCCCTAGCCCAAACCTTCTAAGATCCAGACATCTATTTATTGGTTACTTACTAATACCACATACTTAGCTAGACCATAGAAAAGGGCCTAGAGGGAATGCAAGGATTTTTTTTCTTCACATACATTGCCCTTGTTTCAGATGTTAATTCCAGTGTTTCTTTTTTTTTATACTTTATTTTTTTTTCCTCAAAAGTTGCATTTTAATACATGTTTTCAAACATAACAGAAAAAAACAAATTTTCAGAAGCTATACAC
>CM053407.1:98580623-98605208 GCA_028644305.1 Xerus rutilus
TGCTGAATAATATTCCATTGTGTATATGTACCACAGTTTCTTTATCCATTCATCTATTGAAGGACATCTGGGTTGCTTCCACAGTTTTGCAATTGTGAATTGTGCTGCTATAAACATTGAAGTGGCTGCTTTACTGTAGTGTGCTGTTTTTAAGTCTTTAGGGTATAGGCCAAGGAGTGGGATAGCTGGGTCAAATGGTAGGAAGCCAAATCCAGTGTTTCTTACTATTGTTTTTTTTTTTTCTCATTTGTTTATTGTTTTAATACTGTGGCTTGCACTGGCAGGTGTGTTTTAATATCAACACTGCATTCTAAATGGACCCACATTAACAAGCATTCTAAAGATTATATCAGGTTCAAAGAAAACATCATAATTAAGATATTTTAAGATATCTTATCTTAAAGATAAGATATTTTATCTTTTATCTGTGCATGTATATGTCATGAATGATATGTTTACTAAACATCTAGTTACCATTTTTTGTCTTCAACTGTAAGCAAATTTTCTATATAAAAGTTGCATTTTAGGAACAGAGCTTAAAAGATGGTAGAACTGGTCTTGGCAGTAGCCTCCTAGTTCAGAAATGAAGTAGTGAAAGAACAGCTGACCAGAAAGCTGGGTGACAGAGTGAACACTCTAAAACTCAACACTGGATAGCTTAAGATTTGGAGAGACTTGAACTTTGGTTATTAGAGCAGAAAATAAGGAAAGAATCCCTTGACCTTGAACCCTGATCAGGAGGGGTCAGTGGGAATGGGCAACAAAGAAAGAGGGAGGAGAGGAAAAGACCATAAGCTTACATAGTTCACAGAACAAACCAAGTTAAAATGGAATCCAAGCAAAAAAGGCAGTGAAGGAAATCACAATTCAACACAAACTGCAGGCAGGACAGCCATTTTGTAGAGTTCACAGCTAGTGAGTCTCCAAAGAAGAAATTAAATCAATATAGCTTCTTCTCACATACAAATAACACTGTAGGAAACATTTCCACAATGAATTGTCAGAAATCCATCTAGGAAAAACTTGTACAGGGATCACTGCTAGCAAAGTTTACTGAAGCCTCCCTCCTCTTCCCCATGGACCAGAGGAGTGAGCTGGAGCTGATGTAAGTGCAGATCATTCCTGGGGAGTGCTAATTCCATCCCAACACTCTCTACTTCTCCTCAGGAGCTCAGGCAAAGATGGGCCAACTGACACCTTATCCCATTATGGTGACAAGTAAAGCTCCAGTGATCTGCAACAACCAGGAGGGAGAATTCTGTGCCACAGACTGCCCACAGATAGCCTGTACTCACAGTTGCAGACAGCTACCAGGTGCATAGATAGGGCTCCAACAAAGAAGCCCCAGCAGAAGGGAGCCAACAGTCAGCATTCCACAGTAGTCAGCCACAGCCCTGAGCCTTGCATCCTATGCACCAGCACCTGAGAAAGAGTCAGCAGATGGAGTACTTTCCAAGCATGCACGCTTGGGTCTCTGGGCTGACTAATAACCACTAGAGAGCAAGAAAACCACCACAACTAGGGAAGTAATTCATGTGCACCAGATCCTCTAGGAAAGTTCATGGCTGTGAGTCCCATAGTTGCCAGTTCACTCGCTTTTCTTTTAGATGCATAGATCAATTGCCGGTGTAGAACCTCACACCCAACAGTACAGCCCACTAAAAGGCTTATAAAGGGGCATCCCACAGACACTGGCCACCATCTGCTGTGCTCAGATATAAGACCACTGACCTGCAATGTGTTCACTCCAGAGGTGCCATCAGTATTACTGCATTCATGTCCCACCTGCCATTCTATAATACCATTAAATAATATTTTAAAACACCATTTAGCACAAACTCCAAATTGTACATGGGGGAATTCACAATGAATTTGACTGTGCTAGATATAAAAACTTTTCCTTAGAAGGGCACACAAGACTGTTTCCCATTAAAGGGAGTAAGCTGTCTAATTAACAATTAGAGACCATCTCCTCCAATCAAATGAAAACTCAGTACGTACTTTGATATACCAAAGATTGGAGGGGGACACTTAAAATTGTTTCAGAGGTGATCTGGTGCTGAAACCAAGGTTTTGAGATAAAACTCCATTCCTCACTTCTATTGGCAGGTAAGACTGGAGTTTCTCCATTTCATCAGTTTCTTCTTTCTGGATTTTTATCTAAAGAATTCAAAGAATGAAAATTACAAACCAGAATGAGTGCATAGTAAGATTTATTGAAGAATGGAAAAGTAACATAACTCTTGCAATGCAAGAGGGAAACCAATATCAGGTTTTCTCCATCAGAGTATATCAGTTCAGGGGTTTATATAGTACTTGGGTCACTACTATTGGTTTAAACTTATGGTAATTAGGTTTTGAAAAAAAGCATCAAGAATATTGGTTCAACAACAACTTATGTTAAATAGGTTTTGGAAGAGTACTAATGGCATTGGTCCAAATTTATGCTAATTAGGGTTTTAAAAAATATACTAATGCCATTGGTCAACTCTTGAGTCCCAACTTCCATTCAGGTTTGCCCCACTTCCATTTTCTCAACACAGGTCAGGGAGTGGCAGTTTGAGTCATTGGATGGTCTATACTCTCAGGTTCCAGGCTGCAGAACTACACAGAACAGATGCCTTCTGCAGTAGGCATCTGCACAGTACTGAGATCTGGCCATGAAAGAGTAACAGGTTGTTGTGCTTAGGCTCGCAATATTTCAGGCCAACTACACCTGCATGGCAGGGTCCACTCAGCCACAGGCAGTGTTTGTTGCCCATGGTCCTATCCATAGAGGCCCACCCCAATGCTCACTGCTCCATGACTGCTTCTTGGCAGTAGGCCAGCTGCAAGGCTTGGCAGCGGGACAGCCTTGTCAGTGTGATCATTACCTCCATTCTCAGGGAAACTCAGATGTAAAGTTAGAGTGGTAAGCATCTTCTAAAGGTCCAAAAGCCTGATGAAATTTAAATCGAGAACTCAAAAAGAAATCTCTCCACCTAAGCATGGCATATCACAAATAATTCCAAGGAATACACTAAGAAAGAAAATATAGGAAGTGAAAAATGTCAATAAAGAGATAGAGATTCTGAAAAAAAAATAACAGAAATCATGGAAATAAAATAATCAGTAAATTAAAATAAAAAGTTAGATGAAAGTCTTCCCAAAAGATTTGACCACATAGAAGTCAAATTTTCAGGACTTGATAACAAAGTATGTAATATTGAAAATAAAGATGACGATAAATTGAAAATATGTTAAGAGACCATAGCCAGAATATTCAGAAAATCTGGGATAGCATTAAGGGAACAAATGTACAATTGATTGGCATAGAAGAAATCCCTAAGGAATACACAATATTTTCAATGAAATAATAACAGAAAAATTTCCAAACATTAGGGATGAGATGGAAGCTCAAATATTGAGGTATTTAGAAACACAAATAGACAAGATCAGAAAAGATTCTCTCCAAGATGCATTATAATAAATGCTTAATGTACAGAACAAGGATATAATTTCAAAAGCCACAAAATAAAATATTTAGAGATAATATTTAGAGGTAAACCAATTAGATTTTCTTACGCTTTCTCAGCCAAGATCCCAAAGGGTAAGAGGGATTATAATAATACAATAAACTCTGAACCCTGAAATAAAATGGGTACCAGCCAAGAGTGTTATATCTAGTAAAGTTATTCTTAAGAATTAAAGCTGAAATAAAAACTTCCTATAAGAAACAGAAACTAAAATAATTTATAAAGTCTATGTTACAAAACATATTCAACAAAATAGTTCATGTAGAAGAAATAAAAAATAAATGTCAGAGCCAGTGTATGGAGAAATCTCAGTAGAAAAAAGTCAATTAAAGGAGAATCAAATCTTAATTAAGCATTAGAGATAAATCAAAATAATAGGAAATAAGGATTATCTCTTAAAATAACACTGAATGTAAATCATCTATCTTCTCCAATCAAAAAGCATAGATTGGCAGAATAAAATAAAGAACAAGACACACTATATGTTGCTTAGAAGAGATTCATCCTATAAGCAAAAACATCCACTGACTGAAGGTGAAAAGTTGGAAAAAAAAGATAAATAATGCAAATTGAGATTTAAAACACACAGGAGTACCTACTCTCTATATAACAAAGTAGACTTCAAGTCAAAATTAATCATAAAGACAAATAAGGTCACTTCATACTCTTTAAGAGAATCATTTAACAACATATAGTGATTTTAAATATTTATGCCCCAAACATTAGTACACTTAAGTACATAAAACAAACCTTACTCAATATAAAAATCAAATAGATTCTAATAAAATAATATTGAGTAATTTCAAAACATTTCATCAATATATAAGTCATCAGACATTAAGTAAGCATTTTTTCTCAAAGAAAAATTATTATTAATCAAATGGACATAATACATATCTATATCCTTTGTAATATTTCATTAATCAACAACTGAATTCCTATTCTTCTCAGCTGCACATCCAACCTTCTCTACAATAGACCATATTTTAGTATATGAAGCAAGTCTTAGTAAATACAATAATTAGAGATAATTCCTTGCATCCTATAAAATCATAATGGAATAAAATAAGAAAACAATAACACAATAAAATAGAAACATTTTTAACACATAGAAATTAAGTAATAACAATTTTAAATAAGGAATCTGTCATGGAAAAAATCAGGATAGAAATTTTTAAATTGCTAAATAAATGAGACTAGAGATACAAAATATCAAAATTTAGAGCCAAAATTAATAAAACAATACAAAGGAGGAAAAAAATCAGTACAAATGATCAAAGAAATGAAGAGTTGGTTCTTAGAAAAGATAAACAAGATTAATAAATCCTTAACCAAACTAAACAAAGGAAAGAAAAAGAAGACACGAATCAATGAGATTAGATTTGAAAAAGAAGATATCACCACAGGTAATTCTGAAACCAGAGGATCATTAGAAACTACTTTGAAAATTTATGCTCCAATAACTTGGAAAATCTAGAAGGTACTGACAAATTTCTAGACTTATATGACCTACTCAAATTGAACCATAATAATATAGGAACATAAACAAACTTCAAGCAATAAGATTGAAGCAGAAATTAAAAACTTTCCTAAAATAAAAAATATAGGACCAGGTGGATTCTCAGCTGAGTTCTACCCAGATCAGAAGAATTAATGTCAATCCTCCTCAAATTATTACATGAAATAGAAAAGGGAGGGAACACTCCCAAATTCATTCTATGAAGTCAGTATTACCTTGATATCAGGATCAGATAAGGGCACATCAAGAAAAGAAAACTACAGACTAATATTTCTCATGAATATATAGATGCAAAAATACTTAATATGATATCATCAAACCATATTCAAAAACACATTAAGTAGATGGTACATCATGACCAAGTGGATTTCATGCAAGGATGAAGATATGGTTCAACATACCCAGATTAATAAATGTAATACATAAGTAGAATTAAGGCAAGAATCATATGATCATTGCAATAGATGTGGAAAAATTCTTTGACAAAATCCAGCACTCATTCATGTTTTAAAAATAAAACTGAGGATAGAAGAAACTTATCTCAGCACTATAGGCTATACATGATAAACTCAAAGCCGCCACAAAAGTGAACAAAGAAAATCAAAAGCTTTTCTTCTAAAATCAGGAACAACACAAGGGTGTCCACATTCACCATTCCTATTCAATAAAATTTTTGAAACTAGCCAGAAAAATCAGGCAGGAAAAGGAAATTAAAGTGATACAAATAGAAAAAGAAGTCAAATTTTATTTTTGCTGATAACATGGTCCTATATCTAGAAGACTCAGAGAATTCCACTAAAAGACAAATTCATCAAAACAGTAGGATGCAGACTAAAATACAATAGTCAATAGTTTTACTGTACTACAATAATAAAGAGAAAGAAATCAGGCAAACTATACCATTCATAATAACATAAAAATGTTGAAATTAATCAAAGAGGTGAAAGACATCTACATTGAAAACTATAAAAGAATGGAGAAAAAAATTGAAGACCTTAGAAGATGAAAAACATCCTATGTTCTTAGATAGGCAGAATTAATACTTTAAAAATGATAACATTACCAAAAACATTACACACATTCAATGTAATGCTTACTCAAATACAAAAATAGTCTTAAAATTCATATGGGAAGAATTAAAGACCCAGAATAACCAAAAGCAATTCTGAACAAGAAAAGCAACTTTGGAGGCATCACTTACAATATCTGATCTCAAATTATATTACAGAGTTATAGTAACAGAAATAGTATGGTATTGGCATCAAAACACACATGAAGATCCATAAATAGAATAGGAGACACAAAGACAAAAAGCATATTCATTACAGTCTTCTGATACTTGACAATGGTACCAAAAACTTATGTTAGAGAAAAGATAGCCTTTTTAATAAATGGTGCTGGGAAAACTGGTTATTGATATGTAGAAGTATGAAACTATATATTTTTCCTTCACCCTACAAAAACATCAGCTCAAAGTGGATCAAAAACCTAGAAACTAGACCAGAAGCTGTGCAACTGATAGAAAAAAAAATATAGGGTGAACACTCAAAAACATTGGCATAGGCACTAACTTTATCAACAAGATCCCCAAAGATCAAAAATAAAATCAAGAATCAATAAGTGGGGTTGCCTCAAAATAAAAGCTTCTGCACAGCAAAGAAGAATGTGAAGAGAAAATGGGAGAAATTGTTTGCCCACCCCTCCTCCAATAGAAGCTTAACATATAGAAAATATAATGAACTCAAAACATGTAGCACCAATGAAAAGGAAAGAATTTATCCAATCAATTAATGGAAAAAAGAACCAAACAAATATATCTCAAATGAAGAAATAAATACAAATGATAAAACTATATTTAAAAAGATAAACGTTCCTACTAATCAAGGAAATGCAAATCAAAACTACATTAAGATTTCATCTTACTTCAGTTAAAATGGCAATCATCAAGAATTCAAATAATAATAATAATGAATGCTAGAGAGCATTTTTGAGAAAGGTACAATTATACTTTGTTGGTGGAACTGCAAATTAGTAACAACATTTTGAAATGCAGTATGGAGTTTTCTCAAATTACTAGAAAAGGAAACATCATATGACCCAGCTGTCCCACTCCTTGCTATTTATCCAAAAGAACTAAAATAAACATACTATATTTATATAGGCAAATCAATGTTTATGGTACCACCATTCACAATAGCCAAGTTATAGACAGGTCAATTGCCCATCAAAAGATGAATGGATAAAGGAAATGTGGTTACGGTACATCATGGAGTTTTACTCAGCCATCAAGAGAATGAAGTTTTGTCATTTTCTGGTAAATGAATGGAACTAGAGAACATTATGCTAAATGGAATAAGCCATGCTCAGAATGTCAAAGGTCAAATGAACCAATGGTTTTGTGTCATATCCCATGAAAATAAAAGGGAGATCAATGGTATAGAGAAAGAGGACTTTTCAGTCTTTTCTTTTTCTTTTTCTGCTGTGACCAAAAGACCTAGGAAGAACAATTTTAGAATTTTAGAGGAGGAAAAATTTTATTTGGCTCTCATGGTTTCAGAGATCTCAGTCCATAAATGGCCAACTCCATTGCTATGGACGAGAGGTGAGGAAGAATATAATAGCAGAAGAGTGTGGGGGAGGAAAGAAGATCAGGACTTGACCACTGAGAAGGAGATAGATAAAGGAGGGCCGGGGGAAAATGCTAGAGAGACAGAAAGGGGATTAATGTACTGATTAGGTTAAGGCACTCATAACTAAATCACTACATTTCTAAACTTTTTTACATTGTCTCACACATGAGCTTTTGGTGTCCATGTCATATCTAAATCATAGCAGGGGTTGAAAAGAAGAGAGAAGATATGAGAAAATGGAGGAAATGCAGAGTGAAATTCACCAAATTATTTTATTTACATATATGAATATATCACAGTGAATTCTACCTTTATCTATAAGACACCAATTTAAAAAAAACAATAAATTAACAGAAGGAAGACCAGTAGAGTAAAGAAAAGGAGAAGAGGGCAGTAAAGAAGGGACAAAAGAGGAAGTACTAGAAACTGAAATGAATTAAATTATATTCCATACATATATTATTAGGTCAAAATGAACCTTAACATTATGTACAACTATAATGAACTAATAAAAGCATTTAAAAAGTCCTACTATAATGAATATAACTACATTTATCTGTGTTGACCACTTGTTTAAATTTCATTCAGTGTGTATGTATTTATATATCACACTTTCATCCTCTTCAAAGAATGCACATATTCTTTTCAAGGACACTACGATTCACTATATTGTCAATTTCAGTAACCACTGTCTGTTCTTACATGTAATGGTTTGGATACAAAGTGGCCCCTGACAACTAATGTATGAGATAATAATGTCTGAATAATCCAAGATGAAATGTGTAGATTACAAGGGTGTAACCTAATTGGTAGATTAATTATTTAGTAGTTTAATAATTTGGATGAACTGGGTGGTAATTGTAGTCATGTGAGGTGTTACTGGAAGAAGTAGGTCATTGGGGGCATGCCCTTGGGATTTATATTTTGTCCCTGGTGCCTGGCCTGGTGCTCTCTCTTTCTCTTGGCTTCCTGGCCACCATGAATACCTTACCTCTGCCATGGCCTTCCTCTATGTTTCTCTACCTTACTTTGGTCACAGAACAATTGAGTCAATCAACCATGAATACCTCTGATACCATGAGCTCCCAATAAACTTCTTCCTTTAAGTTATTCTGGTTGGGTATATGGATCACAGTGATGAAAAGCTGACTAATATATTATATTACTTCATCTTTCATCATTGTTTCATAAAATTCCCCAGTTTTTATCCTAAATTTTTTGTATATGATTCTCAGAACTCTTTCTTATTAGTATTCACATAATCAGTCCATTATATCTGTCTTCATTGTTGAATCCTCCTCTTTTTTTATGTCTAACTAGTAGAACATCCTAATGGATCATTCATTGTTCCCCTTACCTTACTTCACATTCACTTCCAGGCTGATATCACCCAATCCTATGGCCTTTAATCTCATCTATTTAATGATTCTAAAATATATGCTCACTGCATTCATTTTTAATTTGACTCCAAATTTTAAAATGGGACTGCCTACTTCTCATTCCTACTTGAATGCTCATGTCTGGATTAACTTATTATCTTTGGGGTATTATTGTTGGATATTGTCCCACTCCAAGCATATGTCCCCTCTTTTGGCAAGTTTTATACTTCTACAAATATGACAAACCATTCCTTCAGTCATTCCAAAGAACACCTTAGATGATGTTCCCATTTCCTTGTTTGTCTCTTCTATTCCACATCGAGTTTATCAGCAATTTCTGACAGCTCTACTGGTGATCAGTTCCTGAGGATTTACAAGGTCAATGTCAAAATATTACCTTGATCATTGCAACAGATACCTAACTTGTCACTTCATTTCCTTCTTGCTCCATGACAATATTTCTATTTAAGTATAATACTTATTATTTAAAAATATAAATTTATCCTGAAAATGTTATGTTCAGTATATTCTAAGGTTTCCCATCATACACAGGGGAAAAGAGTTTTTCACTATGGTAGGCCAGCCTGATGTGATCTGCTGATATTTAGACCAAAAAATATCTCACATCTAATTACATTGCCATCTGGCTGCAGCCTCTGGAGCTTTGTACTTTCTGCTCCTCTGCCTAACATGCTTCCTCAATGTTTGCATAGCTAACTCTTTGCCTTACTGAGACCTCAGTTTAAATGCTACTTCTTCAAAAAAACTTCTCATCCAAAGTTAATATAAGATATATTTTTTTCTATTATCACCAACAAGCAGCTTCTGGCACTTGATGTAAACTCAACATTATTTATTAAATTAATGAATAACAGTATCATGTGTGTCTGATACAGTATTGTTAGAATATATTCTAATATAATAAGAATATTGTTAGTAAGAATAAAGGGCTACCTGTGGAACATGCAGTGATGTACTAAAATATTTGTTTTCCATGGAACTTTTGTCTAGAAAATAATTTTATTATACAAGGTTTTATAAGATTTATAGACTCATAAAAATTCTATTGATTTATAGAAAGATGTGATTCTGGCACTGTTTCTTCCTATTCAGTTATAGAACAATTTAGGAAAAATCCCTTTATGTGCTTCATTGTCAAATGTACCATTCTTTAATCATTTCCTATCTCCAATCTAAGACAAAGGTGGTTACGATACAGTGACTTACCCTGTGGATGATGGGGCTCTGTTCGTATTAAAACAAAACAGATCATCTTTCCTTTGTAGTAGCATTTATTTAATGCTGGTCACATCATTATTGAGATAATGCATCATTCATTATGCAACCATGATTCTTAGAGGTTGTCACTGTTCTCCATTACCAATCAACCTAACCACAAGTCTTTCCTAGAGTATGCAGAACAATGTGAATTGCAGTTTGTTTTTTTGTCATGTGGATTTTCCCATTAAGAATTCCATAACATATGTGTAGAAAAACACATTTTAATTACATTTTCTATTACATTCTTAAAATTATAATCACTGCCTTCCATGAATAGAACCTCCTTTAATGTTGAGGATGCCCAGATTTCCATTCACTACTGGAGTGGGGAGGACAGGCTGGACCATGAAGTGAGCAATGGAGCAATGGCCTGACTTGTGGGCACATCCTGAGGAGGAGGAGGCAGATCTCAGCACTGTGCCATGCAGGCAGTGTAGGCAAAAGAGGGTTGGGTGAAAGTTTGAAATATACCTGATACATACAGCATCAGCCCAGAGCACAGGGTTGACCCTGCTCCCTAAGTTACTAGTGTCACCCATAGTCAGAGGGTCAGCACTACTCTTGTCCCCCAATCACACAGCATCCATTTGCTCATCACATCTACCAGAACATGAATATCTCAGGTTGGATACCAGCTCATGACTGCAAATTCTCTCAAAGTTAAGAGCAAGGGAAAGAAATGGTTTAGTAGAGAAAGCTCCCAAGGGGAAAGACGCAGTGGGATGTGCACACCCAATAATTATTCAGAGAACCCAATTCAGAATACAATGCACATAGTTTGTTCTAGGTACCTAATGGGATCTTGGAAAATGTCCCTGATGCCTCTTCAAAATCTCTCTTGCCTGGGTCTAAGGGGAAAGCACAGTTTCTGTTTAACCATTATCAGAAGAACAATCAAACCATTTTGACATGAAATCCTTGTTTAAAATATCCTCAAATGAGGTAAATATAAATCTATAAAGTATAGATTAAACTTTTATAAAGGCACAAAAATTCACGGTTCATAAGTTGAGATTCTATTGTTCTCATCCAAAGTGATATGAATTTTGATTTTGAATAAGGAGGTGCCCATTTTATTATTTAACTTTAAAACTGACTCAGAAGGCAATTACTGTAAAGGAGACATAAAATGTTTTGAAAAGTGGACTATTATCAGAAAAAGTATTTTACCTATTATAACTACTTCAAAGGATAGCATTTAGTGGTTTATGTGATATTATGATTATTTAGAAATTATGTCTTATTGATCAAACAAAAAAATAAAGGAACCCCTAGTGATATTAGACAAGCTGTGTGCCTCATTTGTATGGTGCAGGCAAACACTAACACAGGCTAAATTCACTGTTTAATTTCCCAATTTTAAATGGGCAAAAAAATAAATTGGAGAGAGAAGTAAAGCAAGCAATAAAAATAATTGAAAGAGTAGGAGAGAAGAGTAGGATTTGATTTAGTTGACTGAAAAAAAAATGCCCAAGGGGTAAAAGGAATGTCTCAATTACTCTTCTCAAACAAATGAGAGGAAATGCTCATTATAGAGCACATATACACAGAAATGACTTCTTTGGCAAGACCATTTTTGTACTGCATATACATTTTATCTTCTGTACACACTTCAGCCCTATGTTGACCTAGCAGTTTAGAGAAGCAATACACACACACACACACACACACACGCATGAACACACACACATGTACACACACACACACACGCATGAACACACACACATGTACACACACACACGCATGAACACATACACATGTACACACACACACAGCATTACTACAGGGTATTAGTATGGCTTAAGAGGAACTCAGTGGAGCACTGAGATAAATCGATTCAAGATTGAGCTATACTATTTTGGAATCCTTTTACTAAAAGAATACAATCTTTGCAACTGAGCTATAAGAAAAGAAATTCAGAGATAAATGGAAAGGATCAGTTCAGTGCTCTCATTTTAGCTTTGATGATCTCATAGCATTTTTTCCCAAAACAATTTTCGGAGCTGTATTAGTTTCCTATTGTTGCTATAAAAAATGACAATAAACTCAGTAGCATAAAAAAAAAGTATTTATTCTCTCACAGTCCTGATGTCCAGAAGTTCAAAATCTGTATTTCTGGACTGAAATCAAGCTGTTGGGAAGACTATGCTCTCTCTCTACAGACTTTATTGCCACTTCCAGTTTCTGGTGGTTGCTACACTCCTTGGCTTATGGCTACATTACTCTAAGCTTTAATGCTAATACTTCAAATTTTCCTCTGTTGTACCTTTCCATCTCTTTCTTCTCCATGCATGTGTGTGTGTGTGTGTGTGTGTGTGTGTGTGTGTGTGTACATGTGAACGCCACCTTTGCCTCTCTTAAAAGGATACATATGATTACATTTAGGGCCCACTCATTTAATCTAAGACAATTTTCTATTTTAAGATTCTTAAACCACCTTGGCAAATTCCGTTTATTTTATGAAAAAAAATTTTCCACAGATTTCAGAGATCAGGATATAGATATCTTTGGGCAGTAGAAGGGGAGATTTTCTCCTTGGAATATTTATTATACCATAGAGAAGCATTAAAAAAAAAAAAAAAAAAGAACTCTCATTTTAATGTATACATCAAGATTTATACTAAAGAATTCAAACATATAAGTAGCATGGGATCCTGGCATTAAATGGCAAATGGGACAGAGACAGAATACTATCTTCTACAGGCCTGCAGTTTTTTCTTTTTGCTTCTTCTTCTTCTTTTTTTTTTTTTTTGTGGTGCTGGGGATTGAACCCAGGGCCTTGTGCATGTGAGGCAAGCACTGTACCAACTGAGCTATATCCATCCCCAACCTAGTCTGAAGTTTTTCTTGGAGAAGCAAATAATAAAGACTTGGAGATGAGCATGTAAATAAGGCCAGAAGATTTTCCTTTTTGAGAAGATTGTAATTTTGTTATCATCATTATTATTATTATTATTATTATTATTATTTTATATTAGGGGTTGAACCCAAGAGTTTTTTTTTCCATTGAGCTGCATGCCCAATACTTGTGTTGTTTTTTTCTTTTTTTGAAAGATAGAATCCTACTAAATTGTTGAGGAAGGCCTCATACTTGCAGTTATGCTGCCTCATTCTGCCAAGTAGCTGGGATTATAAGTATGAGTTACTATGCCCACAGCTCTACTTTCATAGCAGAAGTGGAAGGTACAGAGAGTTCCCACATTCTTCTTTGTCCTCCTCCATTATGTACAGATTCTTCCCATCAATACGCACACTGAAGGGGTACATTTGTTACAATTAATGACCTACATTATCATATCAATGTCATTGAATTTACAATCACAATAACACTTAATAAACAATTGTCTATAGTTCACAATTGGTTCACTCTGGGAGTTTTAAATGTTATAAGTTTTGACAAAAGTATAATGACATGCATTTCTGGTGATAGTATTATACAAAATTGTTTCACTGCCCTAAAATCATGTGCTTTGCCCATATAACACTCCCTCCTGAGAATTCTGGAAATTGCTGATTATTTCTGCGTCTTCATAGTTGCATTTTTAAGAATGTTATATAGTTGGAATAATATAGTAAGTAGACTATTCAGATGGGCATAGTTCATGTTTCACTTACTAAAATGTGTTCTTATTTGATATTTTTTCTTGACTTGATAGTGCATTTCTTTCAGTGCTGAATAACATTCCATTGTCTGGATGTACCACTTAACCACTCACTTACCAAAGGTTAAATCTTAATTATTTCCAAGTTTTGATGATTATGAATAAATCTGGTTTCCATGTGCATAGTTTCCAGATTTGATTTTTAATCCCTGTCACTTCCCTATATATAAGAATGATTTTTTTTTAATTTGGATGTAAATCTCACCCATTTAGCACCACCATTTCATTCATAACATAGGACCTGAGGCTGAAGACATCATAATTATGAGAAATGTTTGCTCAATCTGCTAATGAAGCTGTGTTAAGATTTTATATAGCTTCCTGGTAACTGGTTTTCTGCTTCCTTCTTCAAAGATAGACATGTCTATCATGTCACTTACTCTGTAAGTACTTTAGACTACATAAATAAGTCTGGTTGTGAGGTATTATCAAATATATTTACATTTGAGGAAATTTAGGTCTTGGAAACTAAGTATCTTTTCCAGGGTCACAAGGTCTGTAAGAATAGAGGTAGGGTTTGAATTCTTCTTATCAAAATACTCTGTTACTTAAATTATACTCCTAGTAATGGGGTTCCAGTACAGTCTCAAGGTCTCAAAGATTAGGACTGATCTTTCAATACTGGCTGACTGCTCCTTAACTAAATTATCATGACTTCCTATACAGAATCAGTGCTGGATAATCATAAGCAGTTGTGAAGAGTGGGTAGATTGTTTATTCTTCCTCCCACATCCCTGGGTTTTTCTTATAGTTGGAAAGGTAAAACATAGCATCTCTGGATTTATCTTAAAATTTGAGAGAAAAAGTTTAACTCCCACCCTATGAGTCTATACTTAGCCTCATGAGTCTTTAGCTTTACATAGAATTAAGATGTCACATCTTTATCCCTACAATCTTGGTCTAAGTTATGGTTTGGGTTTCTCTTCATCCATTTTCTATGATTATAACAAAATATCACATACTGTATAGTTTATAAAGAAAGAGAGTTTATTTGGCTCACAGTTCTAGAGGATAGGAAGCCCAAGGACATGATACCCACATTGGCTTGGCTTCCAAAGAGAGTCTTCTTGGTGATTCACAGTATGCCAAAAGGTAAGAAAGAGACAAGGTAAATTTACTTTCATAAAAACCCATATTTGTGAGAACAAATCCACTTACCAAAATACCAACTCAATCTTGAGAGAATGGCATAATCCATTCATGAGGGTGGAGCCCTCATGATCTAAATGTCTCCCGTTGACCTCACTACCCAGAAGTGCTGAATTGGGAGTTAAGGTTCCAACAGTTGGACTTTTGGAAGATACAAACTATAGCTAAGTTTAAAAATCTGGTTCAATTTTCTATTTCCTGAGGCCAATTTAAAAATGCTATCAGTTTGTCTTGCTCATCCCATTATACCATAAATAGTAAGAAGCCAACCAGGGAGACTATTGTGTGAAAAAAAAAAATATATAGCACAAAACAGGCCAGAAAATAAAGTGTACCTGAGTGTCTCTGTTCTCAAAGACATAATATCCTAATTGATGAAATTTACTCACAGGGAAATATTTACTTTTAATATAAGATTGTATGTGAAATAATATGATCCTTAATATTGTTATTTTATGGTTTAATATTTTTATCATGTTAGCTTTTTTTTAAAGGAGTTTGTGATTATTTTGACAGCTTTATTGAGGTATAAATTATATACCATAAAATTCATACAACTTGGAATTTAGAGTTTGAAAATTGTTAGTAAATATACAGTACAGTATAACTACCATGATATGGTTTTATATTTTGATTTCTATTATCTTCATGCTCATGTGCAGGGATGTTCTGTTTCTACCCTCAGTCCTTAGTAGGCAAAAATCTACTTTGCTTATAGATTTTTCTGTTCAGAGATTTTGCTTAAATAAAACCACATATACTATTTGATCTTTTGCCTCTGGTTTCTTTAATTTACCATACTGTTATCCGAGGTTTGTCCATGTAGAACATGAATCAATACTTTGTTTTATAATATTCTAATCTATGATTATAACACATTTTGTTCATCCATTCAACAGTTCATCAACACTTTGGTGGTTTGTTATGAATAATCCTGCTATGAATATCTGGATACAAGGTTGTAAAGGAACATGTTTTTATTAGTCTTGAATATATACCTAAGAATGAGATTCTTAAGTAGTATGATCAATTCAGAAGTTATGGTCTTGAACCATTCGACAGTGTTTGACTAGGCAAACCTGGCAATTTCTATTAATCCCCTCTAATGTTTCAGTGGAAATTCAAAACATCATGAAAAATGAAAAACATAATAATTTATCAAATTTTTGCCCATAACTTGAAAAGTTTTAACTAATTTTATTTCTGAAAAATTATAATGCACAATGTAGTCTTCATTTTCACGGGGCCATGGTCAGAAAAGGAAAGGAAAATGTTGTATTAGTGAAAGATAAATAACAAAATTATTAGTTGGTACGTATTATTTAAAAATACAAAACATGTTAATTAATGCAACTGAAGTGCCACCCATTCTCTAAAAATGTTTAATTTCTAGATATTGGAGACCTAGTTTTCCACCCCACTCTTCTTTTAATAAACCTGTGGACTGATGCAACAGAGAATACCCACATGAACAGAAGGAGGATGGCTCCTGACCCTGATGAATGTGCTTTGAGAAAGAAATAAAAATTGTCAACCTCTATCTAAGTACACACACACAAACACACATATATACATCCCCCTTTGACATGTGAAGCAAATTTTAACCAACCAGATTAAGTGTTGACAATTTAAGTGCAGCACTTAAAGGTTATTCTTAGAAGGGAATAAAATTAAATACGAGGAAGCTGTGAAATCTAGAAATGTACACAGGTTTTGAAAAAAAATGTTTCATAATGTAATTGCAGCATACATTTAATTACATAGCATTAAATTTCCTAACATAAAAAATCCATACAACATGATATGGTCTTTTAAGGAATCAAAAAAGGTGACCTTTCTTAAAAGTATGTTTGCCACTCGATAATTGTCATTAGTTCTTTGACAAAAACATTTCATATTATAGAAAAAATAGCCTTAGCAATTATAGATTAGCAAAGACATAGGCATATTAAAACCATTTCATTTTTTCTTTTGGCATAACCCCATTTTAATAATTTCTTATTTCTTATAAAGCAGAACTAACTCTATGTGAATAAATGCACTTCATTTTACATCAATAAGCCCTCAAGGGTGACATAAAGTTTGACAGTGATATAAGTGGCAAACCACTATCTATTTCTTGCATGTCTGTTCTGGAGTATTAATCGTGCTGTTGGTATTTAAAGGGTTGCAATGAACATTCCCATTGGTATTCTATAGCAATTTAATCACAATACTATTCATCATTAAGTGTTACCCTGTGGATAATGTCATTCATTGTAGGGCTGATATTATGATACACTGGGGGGCCAGAGAGCTTTGTCTTCATTAACTGACTTATGTGGGGACTGGTAAGATTAAATGTCATCAATGACCTCCTAATTGCCAAACTCATTGGCCTCCTTAGAGTTCTTATGGTAATCGTCCTTTCTGCAGTATTTGACCCTGCTGAACACCAGCAGCAATTTTTTTTTATGTATCATTGTTTCTCTTCTTTGTACTACACTCTGCTGGTTTCAATCTTTTTCTCAAAATGTTCATGTTCATTCTTTTTTAAGGACTTTATTTCCTCTGTTTATCTGCCTTAACCTTAAATGATGTCACCTAAAAATTTCTTTAAGGAAAAATTTTTATATTTTTAACTGCTATATACAGATTGTACATATTATGAGTTTTTTTTTCTCTCTCTCTCTCCACACACACACATACACAAACACACACACACACATACACACACACACATACACACATATATATGTATGTATATATGTATTGTGTAATGTTCAAAACAAAAATTCTTTTAATTGATTAATTAATTAATTTATTATTTTATCACTTTATGGGTCATTTCCATTTCCTTGCATTTGCTATCATTCCTAGGAGCAGACGTTTTTGTGGTTTGTAGTATACAGAGCCATATTTGGAATTACAATGTTGAAGTTGGTTAGGTCCACATGGAGAGGGCAAGGAGGAGAAAACAATTTATTTTCTCCATGTTTCAGATTTTAAGACAATGATAAAAATTACTAGTGGAGGGCTGGGGAATAGCTTAGTAGAAGAGCACTTGCTTTCATGTGTGAGACCCTGGTTTCAATCCCTAGCGTGAGAAAAATAAACAAAAATTAATGGTGGACATTTTTTACCATAAGGATTTTGGTAAATATCACATAAGCCATCTTTGAACTTTTTAATGTCAAACTGGAATGTATTTCTTGATGCTCAGAATTACTCCTTAAATCTGAAATATCAAGTATACATTTAGTTAAAATTTAATGAATCATTTTATGGTTCATCAGCAATATTCTCTATCAAAAAATTGTCAAAGACTGGGAAATTTCCCTACATGCAAGCTAATGATTTAATTTGGCATAGCTTTATGGATGCTAAAAGAAGAGATAAGGCTTCTGGGTCAGAGACAAAGAGCAGATTGCTACTGAGAGCAATAGCATTAGCTAGAGAATGGGCATTTGTGGCAGTTTCCTAAGTTTCAACACCCACAGTGATGCAAACAGAATTAGGTAATGTTTATACGTGCAGTAGTTTGTGTTATAGAGGAGAACCAACATTTTAAATCAAGTCAGTTTTAAGGGTCAATAAATATAATTGACTTTGTCCAGAGGAAGATATTTTCTTTCGTTCTTTTTCTTTTTCTTTTTTCTTTGTTCTTTTTTTGTTACCAGGGATTGAACTCGGGGGCACTCAACCACTGAGCCACTTTCCCAGCCCTATTTTGTGTATTATTTAGAGATAGGGTCTCACTGAGTTGCTTAGCACCTCGCCGTTCCTGAGGCTGGCCTTGAACTCGCGATCCTCCTGTCTCAGCCTCCCAAAGTGCTGAGATTTTAGGCATGCGTCACCGCACCCGGCCAGAGAACGATATTTTCTTTGTCATACAGGACAGTAAACAAACCTACTGTTTGCTCTGGGATAAAATAGTGCAAGAGTGTGGACAGGACACAATATTCCTAGGTCATTCACTATATAAACATCTTTGGAATAAAAAATGTAGAATGAAATATCCCTAGCATAAATCAAATACTTGCTGCCCAATGCCCTTAGTAGCCAATTCTATGACACCAGGTTTTGTGTATGGAAAGAAGTTTATTAAGAGTTAACTGACAGGCCTGGGGCTGTAGCTCAGTGGTAGAGTGCTTGCCTAGCATGCGTGAGGCCCTGGGTTCGATCCTCAGCACCACATATAAATAATAAATGAATACAATAAAGATCCATCAACAACTAAGAAAGTATTTTAAAAAAAGAGTTAACTGACAAAGAGACAGGAGAAACCTTCAAATCTTTCCTACTGATTGTCCAGCAAAGAAGGGCATTAAAGCTTTTGGCAGAAATGGGTTTAATCATGTCTTGTGTCTTGATTGGACCCAGTTGTTTCTTTCAACGTGTTTCAATCCTATGTCATAATTTCATAATCAGCTCCTCTGGCTCTTAAATATCCATGAAGTTCCCTGCCCTGAATCTAACATACCATTATTTGGTAACTTTTAATTTTGTCCAGTTTAAGGTCATTCTTAGGTCAAATTTTAAGGCAACATGTTCTGTAAAATATCTTATACAGCAGTTAGAAATGAAGCAGTTACTTCACTGAGAGGAAAGCTTGGTTCCATTCTTGTTTGAGTATATTAGAAGGAGGTAGGAAACAGGGGCTCACCAGAGTCAGAGAAATAAATGGTACAAAGAGTTATTTATTCATTTATTTGTTTGTTTGTTTTTAGTTTTTAGAGTACCCAAGATTGAACTCTGGGGCACTTGACTACAGGGCCACAATCCCAGCCCTATTTTGTATTTTTTATTTAGAGACAGGGTCTCACTGAGTTGCGTAGCACCTTGCAGTTGCTGAGGCTGGCTTTGAACTTGTGATCCTCCTGCCTCAGCCTCCAGGACCTCTGGGATAACAAGCCTGTACCACTATGTCTAACTCAAAGAGTTACTTAAAGTAAATGAGATTAAATCAACTACTTTTGTTACCTGGCAATTATCAGAATTAGAACTGTGTTTTCCCTTGAAATCTGGGAGACAGTGGTCTCAGTCTTCTGATAATTACATCCTTATAATGGTCTCTGGTCTTTGAGAGGTATTTCTGATTTGCAAATGATGCATTTTACAATTGCATGTTCTTTTTAGTGAATACTTTACAGAAGGTTGTGACCTAAACAGCACAGGCTTCTTTTCAGTCTCACTCTCAAAGTTGCAGAGGCATGACAGACTATGGAGAATTTTCTCCCAGTAATATCTACTTCTTGTTTCTATGCAGTTTTGGCTCTGGAGAATTTCTCATGAGTCCACTACTTCTTTAACAGTGCTGGTACCAAATCCACTTAATGTATCTTAAACATTTAATTAATCCTACTTTAATCAGGACTCCAAGTAGGAGGATGACTCTAATCTGAAATATTTACTTCCTCTTTGCTGTAAAGTTTCTGCAACCAACCAGGTGAAATATCTCAAGAACTATCAGGATCAGTCTTAGACATCCAAGTGTCTTTCTCTTTAAGTTTCTAAGTCAATCTTTCTATTTGATCCTAGGCAATAATCCAGGAAGAGAAGGATGTGTTCCTTATTGTCAAGCCTCTATTTTGACCAACCAGGAGGGAATTTAGAGCAGTTCTATCTCCTGTAACTACCATGTTTTGGGATTTTATGTGTATCTGAAGACCTTCCAGGGATACCCTGGTGTCTTTTTATTTCAGATAAATTCAGCAGAACATATCATACCATGTTTTTCTAATTGCATGATTTTCATCATAGTGAAAACCACCAACAATGTGTGCTTAAGAAATCAATTATTTATCTCTCTAGGAAACTCCACCAATATCAAGATTGGCTTCATTTTTGAGAGATGTCTGCTGTCTTCCGAACGCTACATGATCATGATCTGTTGTTGGTATTTCCTTTGGCACTTCAAGGTTTCTTCCTGTATCCCTAAGGTACATTATTTGCCAGTTGTTTTATTTGAAGGGGATGGAAAAGTGAGAGGCAAATTAATTCATGCTTTGCACACAAATAGTAAAATTTCGAGGGCATTTATAGCATCCCTGGAAAGAAAATATTGATTACAATTGGGGCCTGCTAAGTGGGACATAGGTCAGTCAGGGACACAGACTTGATGATGTCTACTACATAGCATACTAGGCAACTGGTAACTCCAAAGTTGCACTCACCTACCCAAGTCCTCCTTGTTAACAGACAATACAGTGGAGGAACCCTTACTGTCCACTTGGTAGTACAATAGGTGAACATATTTACCATGGACTTTAGTTTCTTTAATTAGCCCAACCAGGAAGCCTCATTTTTCCTTGCTCATAAAGCACTGTCAACTTGCCATAAGTATCATATAAACAGTCAAGAACTGTGAAATGTCCGGGTGCAGTAGCTCAGGCCTGTAATCCCAGCAACTCTGGAGGCTGAGGCAGGAGGATCTCGAGTTCAAAGCCAGCCTCAGCAAAAGTGAGGCGCTAAGTAACTCAGTGAGACTCTGTCTCTGTGTGAAATACAAAATAAGGCTGGGATGTTGCTCAGTGGTCAAGTGCCCCTGAGTTAAATTCCCAGTACCAGGAAAAAAAAGAAAGAAAGAAAGAAATATGAAATGTTGAAGATTTTGTTCTTCTAGCAAGCTAACCAACTAATTTACTTCATGAATCCAAGAAGGAGATACAAATCTCATGGACTAGGGAAGAAAAAAAGACAGATTAATACAGACATAGCAGTAGTTCAGTGCCAGAATTTTCACTGATCCCTCACTCACTCCATGACTGATTTCATTGCATGACATAAACAAGGTTAGGTTATACTTTCATGTGTATTAGTTACATCTGAAAGAGATTCCAATCCTACGAACCCAAGCCTTTAATATTAGAGACTAAGCCTCCGAAACTCTGTCTTGGAGTGTGATGTTATATTTGTCATACTGGAGAACAAACTTATCTTTGCATTTCTCAATTGATTCCAAGGCTGTTAACTGCAAATATCCTTGAAGAAGGAGACAGGATAAAGGGAAAGCAGTGTCTTTTCTCATAAGATACAAAGAAACATAAAATGTCCTTTGAAAATTGTCTACCAATATCTTTCATGACATCAATAATATATCACAAAAAAAATATAAAACAACAGAAAGAGCATTTATGGACCTCCTCCAGAAATGTGAATTGGAGCAAGTATTGTTTATAAACCATGTTGTAATATAAGTCATTTTGAACAATTAAAGAATTAATCAAAATAACTTATTTCAAAAATCACTTTGAATTATTTCCTCTCCTTCCTAAGATTTATATCTATGGTAATTTAAGAATACATCATGCAAATTTTTGTCAAGGGATCACTAGCAGTGCACCACTTAAAATTTCACAGTTACACATTATCTCTTACTCTCAGCCTGGATTCTCTCCTTTGCTATCTATAACAGGAAAAAAACAGTAGAAATTTGAATAATACAGACTTATGTGGAACGAGGTCACTGAAACACCTTTAGGATAATTTAAGCAACCAGAGAAGATAAATTGACTTCATTTTTAGTGGTAAAAACCTATGGGTCATGGATGAGTATTCAACATTTTTTTCCCATGGTTAGTAATTCCTCACATTTTAGGAAGTAGAACAAACATCAATATTAAGTAAACAATAAAACAAATGAAAGCCGGGCACAGTGGCACGAGCCTGTAACCCCAGCACTTAAGGGGGCTGAGACAAGAGAATCGCGAGTTCAAAGCCAGCCTCAGCAAGGGCGAGGCGCTAAGCAACTCAGTGAGACCCTGTCTCTACATAAAACACAAAATAGGGCTGGGGATGTGGCTCAGTGTTTGAGTGCCCTGAGTTCAATCTCCAGTATCAAAAAAAAAACTCCAAAAACCCAAAAACAAACAAACAAACACAAAAAAACAAATTAAAAAGCAGTAAAAACATAAGAGAGACATATAATTGTGGCAGATTTTAAATCTAAATAAGTAAACAGTGGGTTGTGGGGTTTATTGTTTGTTTGTATTTAAATTCTTTCCAACTCTGCATATTGTCGTAATTGTTAATCTTTCCCAAACCGACAAATACACTATTTAATGTTTTTGATATTTTGATTCTTATGTTTGCTTTGTATGTTGTATATCATTTTCAGGCTTATTATCTGACATATTCTTGATGATCTGTAAACTACTTATTTATATTCCACTTATGTACCAAATTTTCTATTTTTCATTGAAAACCTTTTTAAATACAAGGAAATGAGTCTTATGTGTGTCACATGTGTTTAAAATAATGTCCAAAGGCTTCTCTTTAATAGAATTCTTAAGTCACTTGTTTAAAATTATTTTAATGCTAATTTATCATATTCTAAATCCTTATATATTTATGGATTTAGTTTTATTTATTTAATTTTATTCGTTGCATTGCAAAGCTCATACTTTTTTGATTGTCAGAGACTAGATTATAAAACAGAAAGTCTTAAAGGTGTTCATCATTAAAGGGTTAAAGGTGTACTTTATACACATAGAGTATAATGTGTTTTGAATATTCTTGCATATGAGTATAAATAGTTGAGTGTAAAATTATCCCAGGATATTTTGTTTCTACTTATACTGCACCATCTTGTATGTATATACTTTCTCCATAGTACACATAATTTAAGCATTTTCAGTTAGCTGACTAAACTGAAAATGGGCTTAGGCTATTTTTTAAGCCTAAAGAGAAAGATATTGGCTAGTCCATTCCTAGTCCATTCCTATCTTGCTCAGGGTGACACTTTTTAAAAATAAACAAACATAAAAGTACCCTAGGAAAATAATTTCTCCCTGAGTCTGAGAAAATAATGTTCTCCAACCATCTATGTTCTCCTAGTTACTTTTTTAATTAACCCATTTTCCTGGTTCTTGAGCATTTTACCACCATATTCTTGAAACGTTACCTGTACAGAGCAGACATTTTCAACTTCATTAGCATGTGTAGAATTACATGATAAATTCTGAATCACATATTTCATGTTTTGCATGACTTATCACTTCTATGTGATTTATGCAAGTGGAGGTCAGAGATTTTTGCCATATTTTCTATAACTTTGTGTCCAGTGAATCAATTCATTCAAGAAGGAATGATTTTATATAAGTTTGGGTTGGAGCTCACTATAATTCCCTTCACATTTCTTACTTTTCTAAATGGCAGTATTCTTTGAAGACCTCCTACGTTTTATATACTGTTTTAAAATGAGTATGTTAGAAATAAGTAAATCTTTGTTTTGGTTCATAGATTTCAAAGTTATGCATGAAACAACATGAGACCATGTGAAGTTCAGATTAAGAGAAATAGAAAATGTGTAGAAATTTTAAACATATAATTAACTCTAGTGGCTGGCTATGACTTTGAAGTAGGTAGGTGTGCCCATTATCAAATGCAATTTTTTGTGCTATAATTTTTTTTTCTTCATATTAAACATCTTTATATGCACTTTCAAAGAACAGTATATATATATATATT
>CM053407.1:98605308-98654526 GCA_028644305.1 Xerus rutilus
ATATTTTTATCAACCATCTTTACTATACCCATTCCCCTTTCCTGCCCCCCACCTCCCCCATGTCGCGTCTAGTGTTTCTCTATTTCTCTTATGTTTCCCATTCCCACCTCCCTTATTCATCAGCATCCATTAATCAGAGGGACCATTCGGCATTTGGTTTTTTGGGATTGGCTTACTTCACTTAGCATAATGCTTTCCAGTTCCATCCATTTGCCTGCAAATGCCATAATTTTATTCTCTCTTATTGCTGAATAATATTCCATTGTGTATATGTACCACGCAGCTATCCAAAATACCAGCAACAATAAGTGCTGGCGAGGATGTGGAGAAAAAGGTACACTTAAACATTGCTGGTGGGATTTGTGCTATAATTTTAAGGAACGGATATAAGTTGTCTTTTATACAGAAAGATATTGATGTGCCTGTCCATGTGTACACATTACCAGGCAGGCAAGAAGTGAATGTATTTTTTGTTTATAGTTTTATAAGTTCTGAACAGATCAACATCCTTTTTCTTAGACAAGTATTTTTGTTGTTGTTGTTTATTCAAACTATCATGACACATACTTCTGGTAACATGGTGGAAGAATGTAGTCATACACAAGAAGAAAACAGATTTGACAGACAGCAGGGATCAGCTTTGAGCTGGGCTTGTCTTCTGGCAGCATCATCTGGTATACTTCTCTGAGTCTCATGGGCAAGGAGGACTGAGAGTATAAAACATTCTGAGAAAAGTGGATAAATATTCAAGAGAAAAGGAGACTCAGCCATCTGGTTTGATCTCCTAACCACAACTCTTGGTTATAATTATTTAAATCAATACACTCTTTTATGTAAGCTGGATCAATTTGTATATAAGACCCTTACAACCTAAGAGTCATAAATAAGTTCAAGATTATTATAAAGCCAATGTGGGTGCCTTAAAAATCTGCATTAGTATCTTGTCCAAGTTGCTTTTTATTTCAGAACATTTCTTTCTTCATCTGTTAAATGATGATAATAATACCAGTTTATTTTAAAGTAACTTAACTAATGATATTGTATGTATAATGTGATTACCAAAAGACTTATCCTTCCAAAACACAGTTTATTTCCCCTCTACTACTTGACAACAAGCTTCAGAAGCAGCAGTGATGTCACTATATGCCTGCACAATGTCATTGAAATGATTTACCCAGGACATGACAACATTTTTAATATCTCATTGTTACACTTTGATCCTCCATTCAACTTGCTTTCCTCTTAACATTATGTATACAAGGTACATTAAGATTTAACAGGTTTGATTTTATTTATAAAGGTTAAAAGCCATATATTTATTATGCTGGAAAGCAAACATTTGAAGAGAGAATTTCTCATTTCACAGCCTATTATTATTGCATCAATAACAGACAAAATAAGAATACCACTTTTCAGGTGAAAAATTCCATAAATTTATTTCTCATAATTGTCAGTTTCATGTATTATTATTTCTAACCTAGTAAAAATATATAATAAGTATCAATAAATTAATGCCAAAGTATTCTCTAAAATGATTTTTTCTCCTGAAATTCTTCTTAAAAATCTTAACTAATTTTCAAGTATGTTGGATAATTGATGAAGTGTGTATGCAGCTAAATTCAAAGTCAACCATATTGGAAAATATCACAAAGTAATAAATTCACTAAATATTTCCATGAACAGATAAAATCTGTACTTTCTCACTTCTCAAAGCACTCGATATATATTCATTTCATTTTTATTTACTAATGTTTTCTTGGACATATAACAAGAACCTAAAATCTTTTAGTCTGCAAAAATTTATTTTAAGGAGAAATTGTTATATACAACTTGTTCTCTACTCTCATATATATACAGATTGAATTTTCTGCAGCAGAGTTGAAGAATGTTGGTTTAAATTCACATATTAATTACTATTTAACTAAGAAATCCATTGCTTTATATTACTCAACTAATAATATGATTCAAGACATTTCTATTCTACTAAGCTAGGATGTTGACCACATTAATTTCTGTTTATTTACTTAGTATTTGGTGCATTTAAGTGCCCTCTGCATTTCTGTCTTCAAGGGTATGCTTTGACAATGTATTAAACTCTACAAGAATTATGGCTAATATTAGGGTTTTCCAGAGAGACAAAGCCAATGTATGTATATTCATATGGAATACATTCATCTTTTTATGTATTAAGGGAATTGATTTACATGACTATGAAAGCTGAGAAGTTCCATGACAGGTGGTCAAGCAGGAGACACTGTACACTCATAGTATGTCTCAGTATATGTCCTATGGCCTTAGAACCAGGGTAAGTAATGATGTTGCTTTCAGTTCAAGACCAAAGGCCTAAGAACCTGAGGGGGCTTCTGGTATACGTTCTGGAGTCCAAAAGCTTGGAAGAGTATATCCCAGCTCCAGGAGATTTATAGGCACATTCATATTTTCTCAGTTTTTGTTCTCTCTGAGCCCGAGCCAGGGTGCCTGCCAACATTGGCGTACATGGGTTTTCTCTAGAAATAACCCTACATATGCAACCAAAATCAATGTTTTACTGGGTTTCTAAGTATTAACAAAAGCCAGCTTTATGTCACTGACCAAAATACCTAACAAGAACAACTTATAGGAGGGAAAATTAATTTTGGCTTGCAGTTTCAGAAATTTAATTCATAATGAAATGACTCCACTGCTGCAGGCCCAAAATGAGGCAAAACATCATGCTTGAAGGGTGTGGTGAAGAAGTACCACTCTGTTTATAGCAGCCAGGAAGCAGAGAGAGGAAGGGACCACAGCAAATATGTATTCTTTCAGGGTCTGTCCCCAGTGACCCATTTCCTTCAGCCATGTCTCACATGACTACAGATACCACACAGTCCATTCAAACTGGGAAGGACTGATTAAATCACAGCTATCATAATCTAACCATTTCATTTATGAACATTCCTGCATTAACACAGGAGCTTTAAGGGAACACCTCAGATCCAAATTATAACAGTATTACATAAACCCGTTGAATAGATGGCTAACATTAACTGCCACGTTGACAACTGTGGCTTATAATTATAAACAATATTATCCATCAAATTTTTCTGATACTATTATTTCTTCACTTACAAGAAGATTCTGTATATAGTAACAGCATGTACTGACAAAGTTTTATTTGCCATTAATATCAGTAGTAGTAAAATATCTTGCTTAATAATTGAAAATGAAAATGTGATAGTTATTATCTGTATTAAGAACCAGAATACAATGTGGACGTTGACATCCTCTCTGAATTTTATATTTGTTTTGACTTTGTAGTTTGAAAGTTAAAATGACATTCAGAAACCTAAATACTTTGGTTATGCATTGAAACTTCAGCAGTACTTTTTAGAAAAGCATGGCTTATTATTACAAAAGGATTGAGATATCTTTGCTCAGAACTATGATCAATAATAAATAAATAATAGCTGCTTTAACCAGTTTAAATTAAACACATCATTTATATTGAAATCCTTAAGTTATGTCATTGCTTTGTCTAGTAAAGATGCCTTCTGTCAAAGAGATAGTTATACATTCATTAATATGGTGTTCAAAAAAGTTTAGTAGTAAATGAATAATACATAAGATCTGAGATAAGAGATCTTGCAGAATTATCATCAGACAGTATCCTTTATTCAACAACTAAGTTGCAGGCAGTAGGTGACATGAACTGACATGAACGCAGCATGAAGAAAGCAGGGAGGCAGAGAACTAACTGCCTTGGGGGATTCATTGTCTCATGGTTTACTGTCTCAGCAGATATTTGAATATTTTGGATATACAAGGCATTCCATTGAATGCTGAATAGTGAATTAATAAGAAGTAAATCTATAATAATATAGATCACTTGAAGTACCATGACTGCTTCTAAAAGAATGAAATTTAAGAAATATGTTAAAATACTAGCGAATCAATAACAAACAAGATACACTCTCTGCTTACACATTTGATTAAATTAATGCACATTCATTATGGATTTAGATTCTATCCACTTGTTAGGTAAAGATGACACTAACGTGCATTGGAGAAGAGATGCCCTTTTTAACTAACAGTACTGGGAAAACCTGATATCCGTATGCATCTTTCACCCTGTATGAAAATCAACTCAAAGTGAATCAAAGACCTAGGCATTAGACCAGAAACACTGCAACTGCTTTAACAAAACAGAGGGTCAACACGCCACCATATTGATGAAGGCACTGACTTTCTTATAAGATTCCTAAAGCTCAAGAAATAAAACCAAGACTCAACATGTGGCGTGGTTTCAAATTATTAAACCCGGCACAGCAAAGGAAATAATTAAAGATAATATAAGAATTTGTATTTACAAATTAATGTTAATACCTGGATCATGTGTTTACTAATATTTAGTATTTTGTAAATGCTTAATTTAGTCTCACTAAATCGGACCAAAATAGAAACAGTAATTTTTCTTAAGGTATATACACACTTAAAGGTAAATTGAATGTCTAAAGCCATATCAAGAGCAAATAAAACATATGAAGTAACAAAAATGGTAAATATTTGAAATCAAGGTTTGCAAATATGTTTGATTTTTTCATTTAGTTTAAACTGTTCATTAGATAATTACAATTTTTAAATATTTTCATTTTATTTTTTAATTGGTGCATTATAGTTATACTTAAAAGGCAAATTTATTGTAGTATTTCCATGCATACACATGGCATCATTTGGTTAATTTCATTCTGTAGTTCCTCTTCTTTCAATTACCTATATCTCATTCCCTTCCTCTACTTCACTATTCTCCTTTGGATTTCAATGAGATAGCCCCCTTTTTGTTTCCTTATTTTTCTCTAGCTTCTGCACAAAAGAGAAAATATTTGACCCTTGACTTCCTGAGTCTGGCTTATTTTACTCAGCATAATATTCTTCAGTTCCATCCATTTACCAGCAAATGACATGATTTAATTCTTCTTTATGGCTAAGTAAAACTCCATTGTGCATATATATAATATTTTCTTTATCCAATTGTCTATTGAATAACACCTAGGCTGGTTCCATAACTTGGTGATTGTGAATTGTGCTGGTATAAACATTGATGTGCTTGTATCGCTATAGTATGGTTTTAGTTCTTTTGGATAAATATCAAAGAGTGAGGTAGCTGGGTTATGTGGTGGTTCTATTCCTGTTCTTATGAGAAATATCCAGTTTCCAAAGTGCCTGTACTACTTTGCAAACACAATAACAATGAATAAATGTACTTTTCCCCTCACATTCTTGCCAGCATTTATTATTCTTCATAGTTTTTAATGATTACTATCCTAAATGGAGTGAGATGATATCTCAGTACAATTTTGATTTGCATTTCCCTTATTACTAAGGATGTTGAACGATTTTTAACTATTTGTTCGTAATTTACATTTATTTTTTGAAGAATATTGGTTTAGCTCAATTGCCTCTTTATTTATTGAGTCATTTCTTCTTTGGGTTAAGTTTATTAATATCCAGAATATACACACACACACACACACACATATATATGTGTGTGTGTGTGTGTGTGTGTATATTCTGGATATTAATCTCCTATCAGAAGAGTAACTGGCAAGATTTTCTCTCATTCTATAGACTCTCTCTTCATATTCTTAATATTTCCTTTGCTGTGCAGGGTTTATTAATTTGAAGCCATGCCACATGTTAATTCTTGGTTTTATTTCTTGAGCTTTAGGAGTCTTATTAAGAAACTCAGTGTCTGTATCAATATGATGTAGCGGTTGACCCTATGTTTTCTTCAGGTAAATACAATGTTTCTGGTCTAATGCCTAGGTCTTTGATCTACTTTGAATTGAGTTTCATGCAGAGTGAGAGATGCATATGGATATACAATTTTCCCAGTACAATGCATTGAAAAGCTTAACTTTTCTCCAACGCATGTTTTTGGCAATTTTGTCAAGGGTAAAATGACTGTGTGGATTTGTTTCCCTCAATTCTATTGTAGTTCATTGGTTTTCATGTCTGTTTTAATGCCAATGCCACACTGATTTTTTTTTTTAAATTTAGCTCTCTAATATTTTGAGATCAGGTATTGTGATGCTACCAGCTTCACTCTTATTACTAAATATTGCTTTGGTTATTCTAGGTCATTTATTTTTTTCCACATAAATTTTAAAATTGTTTTCTAATTCTGTGAAGAATATTATTGTATTTGATGGAATCTGTAAAATACTTGAATCTGTAAAATACTTTTGATAATATTGCTATTTTGACAATATTAATTTTTATCCAAGAAAATGGGAGGTCTTTGAGTCTTCTAAGGTCTTCTTCAATAATTTTTTTTCCCCAAGTTCTATAGTTTTCATTGTAGACATCTTTCATCTGCTTGATTACATTGATTCTCAAGTATTTTATTTTACTTGTAAGAGACTATAGTAAATAACATAGTTTTCTTAGGTCTTTCTCAGCAAACCATTATTGAAATATAGGAAAGCTATTTATTTTTGTATGTGGTGGAGATTTTGGGGTTTTCTAAATATAGCATCATGCCTAGTACACAGTTGATTAGACTTCTTTTTTTATTTGTACACTTCTAATTTCCTTTTTCCTGATTGTTTTGACTGTGAGAGTTTCAAAATCATATTGAATAGGAATGGTGAGAATGGACATCCTTTTCTTGTTCCTGATTTTATGATTAAAGCTTTCAGTTTTTCTCCATTCAGTTTTCTGCTCATTCAGTATGATGTTAGCTTTGAGTTTGTCATATGCAGCTTTTACAACACTGAAATAAGTTGCTTCAATCTCTATTTTCTCTAGAAATCTTATAATGAATGGATGTTGGATCTTGGTTCCTACATGCATACAAGGGTGCACCTTTCAAAATGATCCTGAGTCATGCTGGTCACCAGGATTGTACTTTCTTTTCAAAGCAGTAAGAATTAGGAACCAGATCCACCTTGGATCTCTTTGGTCATTTAAGGTGACATTTACATTGGGATATAGACATCTCTGGAAGGGGAGAGCATATTCAGCCTATCACCCCATACACATATATTTTCTCATATATTATTTATTAAATGATGTCCTAAGAGACACAATCAGTTTATATGGGTCATATCATATGTGACAATTTATTGAAGATTACAAAAAATGAAAAAATAAGACAAAAACAGCAGATTAGTAACAGCCACTGGGAATCTGTCTGATGATGATATCAGAAGTTCTTGAGACTTTTATGATTTCCATCAATATTCCCCATCCCCACCTTGGACCTCTGGCAGTAGGCTTTCATCCCCAACATGATGCCAGGCACGCTAGGTTTGGGTGTTGAATATTACTCATTTCCCCCCTAAAACTCTCTTATGTTTCTTAGAGAGAGAGAGAGAGAGAGAGAAAGAAAGAAAAAGAAAGAAAGAAACAGAGAGAGAGGGAGGGAGGAAGGAGGAAAGGAAAGGAAAGCACACACTTCCTGTGCTTCTACTGATCACTGATTCTCTGATTTGGGATTCAGCTCTCTCAGCAGCTTGACAGCTGTTGGTCCAATTCAAGCAGGTAGCAGTTAGTATATGTTGGCTGTTATTAATCTGCTGATTCTTGATATTGGTCCATAAGATCAATTTTAGATTTTGACTTTCAGAAATGTAAGATAATAAATCTATGTTGAATTATGCTATTTAGTTTGTGATAATTTGTTGCAACAGCAATCTGAAACTAAAATAGTATTTTTAAAAAATCTAGTGTAATCATTCTGCATTTTAAGTTTTATTTCTCCAATTGTTCCTCATTTTGTGAGATATCCAGCTTTAAGATAATTATAAATTGCACTTATGTTCTTCCATCTTTTTAAAATGTTACGATAGAATTACTATTAATGAAGCATTCATTCCACTTACTTCTTAACAGTATTTGCTATGAATAATTTCCATTATCTTAGCATAAATGAGAAGTGGTATTTAGAGAGAATATTTAAAGAAATAGAATATAATACAAAATTGTGGAAACACACAGACTTTGTCAACTCACAGCAAAGGAGTATATTCTAAATCTGGTAAAAGACTGACTCAAAAACTTGAAAGATATAAGATAATTGATAGGGATAAAAACAGCATTAAAACTGATCAAATTTTTTATTTTTTGTGCTCTAAATTGAGGTTAAATAAATGAGTTTGATCAAATCCTTTCACCAAATATGACTGTACTTTTCCTATTATGATCAAAATGCCCCTGATACCATGCTAGTCACCATATATATATATATATATATATATATATATATATATATATATATATATATATATAAAGTGTTGTGATTTCCATTTCACCTTGCTTTTATTATAAGGAATCACTTACAATAATATCCAATAACAATTTTACTTTAATGGAAAGGCTAAAATTGATACTGAATAATGAACTATACACAGATTCTTAATATTCTTCAGCTACACTTTCCCAGTTAGAATCTGGCTAGGCACAATGGTGCATGCCTGTAATCCCAGCAACTTGGGAGGCTGAGGCAGGAGGATAACAAGTTCAAAGCCAGACTCAGCAATTTAGTGAGGCCCTAAGCAACTTAGTGAGACTCTGTTTCCAGATAAAAATAAAAAAGACTAGGGATATGACTCATGGTTAAGCACCTCAGGGTTCAATCTCTGGTACAGAAAAAAAAAGAATCTGAAAAAAAATGCTGTATTTCAACCTACATAGTAAATAAAAATATCTCATGAATTGTTTCCAGTTATGCAAAGTATTTAAGATTAGTTTTAGATTCCAACAGTGTGCTGCAAATGTGTTATCATAGGAAATTCCAGGAATAAGGCAGAATCTGAAGCCAGGCAACAGGTTAATTCTGTTTTAAAGTATTTTACTAGAAAAACATGATCTCAACTTCATATTAAAATAAATACAGGATGACAATTATAAAAGACAAAAAAAATGGGAATAGCAATGGAAAAGTATAAAAGAAGGGAAAGGTTAATGGGAGGGACTTCAGATGTCCCATGGTTACTGCAGTCTTTCAATTTGAACAAGAAGACAATGAAACAAAGAAAAAAAAATTTTCTTCCAAGAGGAAGAAAAACCCCACTATTTTAACCAACCTCTGAATTCATCTGAGCATATTTGTAAAAATAAATCAACTGCACTCTTTTTGTGGAGGACAATGTTTTATGGTTTGACCATACTCATGTTGATCATGCTATGCATCATTTTCATCATTAAAAGAAAGTATATTTTTAGTTGTCCCATACAGACTAGTTTTGAATATTATAATTGTGCAAAAATACTCATGTTTGCTTAGGTAAAGTTTTTGTTGTTCTTTGCTCTTTTTATTTGTTTGTTACCTTAGGTATATGTATGTAATCCATTTGCAGATGAACCAAATTACCAGCTCCTTTGAGTTTAGACAAATTTCAGGTGTTGTGTGCATGGATTGTATTATTGAAAGAGAAAACTTAAAAAATAGTACAGCAATGATAGAGGCACCCAGCACAGACAATATATTGGAAACATCCATCTTACTGTCAAAAGTGGACAAGAGAGGTGAAGAGGTCTAGCCTGCAATAGTCAGAAAATCAAGAGGTGTACGATTGAAAACTCAACAAAGTATTGCATAAGGACCAGGTCCATGCTGCCTTTAGTGATATGGTTCATTCCTAAAACTGCCAAAGAAGCATCCAAGGGTCATGGGGTAACCATTTTCTTCTGAATCAAGGGTACAGATGCTTGAAAGTCATTATAGAATCTTTGGAAAGATGAGTAAAAAGCAAATACTTTTCACTTTTTCTCAAACTGAATATTAAAATTATGTCAACAACAAAATTGTGATTTTAGATAAAAATACCAACTTAGCCAAAATGACAATTTAGTTTTATAGAGGATTTTATTTATTAAGATAGATGGTACAATTTTCTTAAAACAACTATCAGCATGTTAAATCTAAAAAAATTGGAATAATTATCCATCATACCAAGTACTTTTTAACTGTTGTAACAAAGGCTGAATGAGTTTAGGAAATTTGCATATGCTAAGTATCATATCAGATAATCAACACAGATCAGTTTCTAACAAGTCTTCAATAATATGGATCAATTTTTAAATTCATGGTAAAGTTCCTTTCAAAATGTGAAATATATATTTGTTTAAAATGTATTTGTTTACAAAATCATACCTACCAACTCTATTGATCATCTAAACTAAAGTTTCTTAAAAATTTCAGACAAATAAGGAAGAGAATTAAAAAAACAATATAATCATACAAGAACATCAATGGAAAGAATTGTTGAAAATTTAGTAATATGCAAACTATTTGTCAATTGCAATAACTTTTCTTAATAATAAAATAACTGGAAGATATTAAAAGAAATATATGCAATTTTTTGATATATATAAGGAGGTAAGTAAATGGAATGGCAATCCATGTAACTATATGAAAATATTGTATCCTATAAAGATGGCAACTATTTCTAAATTAATATATGAATTTAAAATAATTTATAGTAATTCTCAATGATATTATGTTTTAATTTTTGAAAGTTTTCAGCATGTTAATACTTTACCACAGTTAAACATTCTCCCAGGATTAAGTTCATGTTAAAATCATCCATTAGTATAAATAAGACATTATTGAACATATTTTCAGATTAATCATTCTCTACCTTGACTCTGAATCAGATTCACATGAGAATTCTTACAAGTCCTTAATGCTAGGAACAGCCCAGTCAAATTAGAAATTCAAGCATCAACAATTTTAATGCTTCCCAGGTGATTCTAATGTTCACTCATGTTTAAGAGGAAATTTTTGAAAATTATCTTTGTACAACCAATTTATTCTATTTGGATGATTTCCTGAGACAGAAATTAGTTACCCAAAGAACACATTTATTTTAATATATTGTTAACCATTTTAAAAGGATATACTTATTTATAATTTCCATAGGTAGAGATTTAAAAAAATCACTGTTTTGTATTTGATCAAACTGTTTTATAAATTACTTTTGGCACTGTCAGTTTGCTACAGGAGCAATGGTAAAATGTGTAATGCTAATATATAAAATGTTTTGACTCAAAATATTTGTATTTCTCTTGTAAACTTTCTATTTGTAATTATGCCAATATTTAATGTATTTCTCTTTTCTGTGTTGTTTTAAAGCTTATTTTAATGTTAAACCTTCCTATTTTTTTTATTTTTCTCTTTCTATCTCTGTGTGGCATTTTAATTTTACTAACATCTTTTTCTTGTATCTATTTTTAAAAATTATCAATAGTTTCCTTAACTAAGTCTATAAGATAGCAATTACCCCTGCAGCATATATTTTGGTATATTGCAATATTCTATTATATTTCTATTATTATGTTAACTTCTCTATATTTGTATATTTATGATTTAATTTTAAAGCTTTTATTATTTCTAATATTTAAAATGCTTGCTACATATCTGTACATTTTTTACTCCAAAAAATAAACTCATTATTTTATAAAGAATGCCATAATCTTGGGCTGGGATTATGGCACAGTGGTAGCGTGCTCGCCTAGCACGTGTGAGGCACTGGGTTTGATCCTCAGCACCACATAAAAATAAAATAAAGATATTCTGTCCACCTACAACTAAAAATAAATATTAAAAAGAACAATGCCATATCTTTCATTTTGTCCATTGATATTCAATTTCTTTTTCATAATATATTAAGTTCTTATGTGCAATTATATCTATGTATGCACAGTTATTTTATTCTGTTGAGTCTGATTTTCTTCTAATTTTATGAAATTTTAACTTTATGCTTATTATTTGGTAGCAACAAATTTTCCCCCTTTCCATTGTTTTTTCAAAAGAAGCTTTGCTAATTTTACATATCATTTTATATGCATACTTGAAAATTTTTGAATCACTGAAAACTTAAAATCCTTTGAAATTTCTTTGAGATGTAAAAACCATATATTCAATAAAAATAAACACATATATTCATATAAAAATAAACATTTCCATTCAGAAACTTAATTTGTCTCTACATATGTTAAAATTCTACTTCAAAACAAGTTATATTTTAAAGTGTTTTCAGTTTTATTATGTAGAATATGATGTATTAATTTGCAGACAACATTCACATAAAAATTAACATGTAGAATGTGATTATCACATGTATGATAAATATTTTTAATTTTAGTTACAACAAATTGAATACTTCTTCCTCATGTAAACAAATTGATGATTTTTCATAGTAAGAAAAGTTGTGGATTGTTTACATTAATTTTATATCAGTGGCATTGCTGAGTCCCTATAATAACTCTAACAGGATTTCAATTCTTTTGATTATGATTTTTTTCCAGTAGAATATCATGTTTGCATACTCTGAAATTTTCTTTATAAAAAAGTTTAGAAAAATTTCTTTAGAGAAAAATTTAGAAAATTTTCTAAAGAAAATTTTAACCATCTCTCCCATGCTCAAGATTTTTCTACATCATGACCTAAGTATCTCAGCAGTCAAGAAGTTTGAATCTCTGTCTCCACTTTATTGAACCTGAGCGGGCTGTGGTTCCCTTGTAACTGATGAACATGGCGGAAGTCCTGCTGAAGGTGAGTGATGCAACTTCCATTTTGCTCTACACAGTCCATCCTAAGGGTGATTAGTCAGCTGCTATGAAGCCACCATTACCATCTTGAGATTATAGTAGGGAAATGCCAAGTTCTCAGTTCTTTTTTTTTGGTACTGGAGATTGAACTAAGGGATACTCGACCACTGAGCCACATCCTCAGCCCTATTTTATGTTTTATGTAGAGACAGGGTCTCACTGAGTTGCTTAGTGCCTCGCCCTTGCTGAGGCTGGCTTTGAACTCACAATTCTCCTGTCTCAGCCTCCCTAAGTGCTGGGATTACAGGCTTGAGCCACTGCGCCCAGCTCCAAGTTCTCAGTTCTAACAGCCATCCCACAAGTAATGGTTTGGGAACCATTCAGCAATAGGAAGGTTAACACTGAAAAAAAATGATGACTTCTTTGCTTTTCTAATATTTTCTTATTTTTAATCTAATTTATTCTACAATTTTGATAGTCTTTAGAATAGCATTAAATGATATCAGTGACAGGGGCATTTTTTTCCCTTTGTTCTACCTAAATTGTAATGCTAAAAGTATTGAATTTGTAAGCAAGATGTTGAGTGTAGCCTATGGGATTTTAACACTTGGTAACACTTTCGGGCACTCATTGCACCACAATCTAGGAAAACCAAGCATGGTTCCAGGTACACATATATATCTTGTCTCCTCAGGTGTAAAGTAGACATTTATGACACTAACCACAATGATGAACAATGAGTAATTCACACTTCATTTGTCTTTGATATGTATGGCACATTACAAATTGAATCTCACATATCACTCATAGTAACCAGGTCATCTATAAATGAAAATATAATTAAGTACCAAAAAATAAGAGCTTGGAACTCGTGTATCTTTGACATCAGAGACATGGACCCTTTTTACTGGACTAGTGAAAAATGTGTTTCACTAAACTAAAAAATAAAAAAGTTTTAGTTACATGAATCATTTTGTCACCATTCTTTTATTTTTCTAGAAATTCCATTTTCATAGAACATTCCAAATTATGCTCCATTTGTTAATTTAGAGCACAGACTTAATGCTTATTTTTTTACTTCTCAAGATGCATGCAGAATGATTGTAAAAAACAGCTTTTGGGAAACTAACCTTGAATATCTAAACCCATAATGTTAAAGGAAATGCCACTGGGTCATTAAACATAGCCATTGGGAACTAAATTAACTAAAATAACTCCTTGATAAGAAATTTGACTTGTGATTTCCTTGGAAGAAAACTTAATTAGCACAATCTTATTAGGATATAAATTCTGATTTAGGTGAATTCAATGTGTCAATAGTTATCCAAGTATAACTATTCTTTTATTTTTACAAATCACCTTGCAACAAAAAGTGAATTTATATTTGATGATTTGCAAATATAAATGCAAGTAAACTAGATAAGCTTTAATAGATAAGATAAAACTGGGCTATGTAAAAGGAAAGCTGATATCAAACATAAAGAAAAATGAGGAATTTTTATACTAATGAAAAGGAGTATATAAAGTTAGTTCTGAAATTTCTCAATGTAATAATATTTTATTTTAAACAAAGTTATATTAAAAGCAATTCTAAATAGCTTCAGTATGGAATCATTGTTTTTGTCAAATATATCTATATGACATTCAGCCTTAGATTTGCAAACTGGTAAAATGTACAGAGAATTAGATTAAATGATGACTTCTACTGGAAATTGACAAATGTTCTCTATTTCAATCCATAGGAAATTTTTTACTTGTCTTCATTTTAGTTAGGGATAAATGATAAAGCTAATTTATGGTAATAATTTTTTCCAGACATAAAAGGGGCTGTATATATCCAGAAGAGGTTATTTTTAATTATGTAATGATTAAACCTGAAATAGCTTGTGTATTATGCTTGCTAGTTACACGGTCCATCAAGCCACAGTTGCCTCTGAACTGAATTGTCAATTTCACTGAAAATCAGATGTAGTATATCATAGTAAGGTTAAATAATAAAGATAGATCAAGTGGTTCATATGCCTGCACTAATAAGTACCATATTAATTTCAACTCCACTGTGTGCATGTATATATACTTTTACTGAGTGTATGGGAGATGAGATAGGGCAGTGACCAGTGACCTAATCCTCAATTATAAATATTAATTAATCAAGTAATACAAAGTTAAAGAATTAATTGGTTAATTTTATTATATTTTCTTCTTAATCAAATATATGCCATTATGATTTCAATAAAATTCTTAACTTGATGTGTTGATATGTTAATAATTAATCCTTAATATTTTGAATATATCTCCTTTCTAATGTATTTGTTTTAATATATTTGTTTTCTTGTTCCATTACTTCAATTGAGATATATTGTCACATTTTAAATTCTGGATGCTTTGTGACAGAGGTAAGTTGTATACTCCTCCTAAAAGAAATTACAATGATTAAAAATAATTCACCATATAGTACTTTATAATTAGTGACTATTACTATTAGTTAAATTCAAATTCCTAAATAGTTAAGATACTCTAATTGCACTAATATTTTATAAATTAAGTTCCTACTTATTTAGAAACTGGGGCTATTTTTCAAATTTAGGATCCAGTTAATCTTTTTATTTTCTTTGACAGAATATGATAAGCAAATGCTTTTTCACTAGATTGTTAAATCTATTAAAAGAATAAAATATTTATTTATTTATTTGTTGGTATTGATGCTCGTATTTACCCCTGCGCCTCAAGCATGCTAAGCATGTGCTCTACTATTCAGCTTCAGAATTTTTTTGTTTGGTTTGTTTTGGTTTTTGGCTTTTCTGCAACAATAGGGATAGAAACTAGGACCTTGTATATACTAGGTATACACTCTACCACTAAACTACATATACAGAATCCTTGAGAATTTTGATTAATGGTTTATACTCATACTCATAAAGTTTTCTCCTCCCATTTCTATTTATTCTAATTTGAAAAGAATTAATAAAATCCAAGAAATGGAAGTAACAATAGTGGAAGACTGTAACTAAAAGGCAGATTAATGCAACAGATAGTGAAGTGAGGTGAAGTACCACTTTGCCAGGAGCAGATAATAGGCAGAGGTTTAAGGGATAGTTAGTAGAGAAATGGCAGCCAAAAATCAACTACTGAGAATCTGGTTGTGCACACAACACCAAAAGGAAGGTAAAAGGCAGAATACTCCTAAACTCATTAGGAAAGTATTCCTAAAGCTTCCAGAAGTCAACCTTATGTCTGGTTAACTCCTCCAGCATTTGCATTTAGCATTTTTCGGGGAAAATTCTTAAATTTTCTTAAAGATGGACTTTAAGAATAACTTGCCATTTGTTGTTAGTCTGCCATTGAACCAGCAAGTGGAATTTTACAGGGTAAGATTTGAATTTCATTTGCTTAGAGAATTTCATTGCCAAATTGGTTCCTAAATAAACTCTTTCTTGCTAATCAAGTGGTGCTATCATACTTCCATTGTAGTGGCATAATCTGTAGCTTTTGTTGCTGTTTGTTTGATGCAGGCTGAATGAGATGAAGTGAATTGGAACTGATCCTGCCAGGCCCGGGTTGTATCCAAAGCACTCTTGTGTACTTTTGCTGTTGTGGTAGATTTTTCTCTCACTAGTTCATAGTATTATTAAATTTTACATTGTTATCATCTCAGCATCTCAAATATGGAAAAAGGAAAAAAATGCTTCTAATTTCTTTATAACAAAAGAAAAGCCTGGAGTCTCCATTTTTTCTTGATAATTGATAATATATTCTTAACAATTGAATGTAACTGTGAATTTCACATAGCACGATGATTTACTGAAACTGCGAGACTTGGCTGATCTTAGCCTGGCTTCCATGATCTTAGCCATGGCTATCAAAGGCCATGTCCCTAGTAGTGACTCACGCCCCTGGGTCTTTGCTCAATAAAATACAAGTCTCCACTCTTTCCTCCTATTAAAGAGGAAGAAATAATGAGATATTTCTCTAGCTGCCTGATTTAAAGAGACAATAGACATCTACAAACCTGAAATCAGGCCTTTACCACACATCACATCTTCCAGGGCCTTTATCATTGACTTCTTTCATAGCCTCTAGAACTAAGGCTAATAAATATTTGTTTCCTAAGCCTCCCAGTTTTGAGTATTTTTGTTAGAGCAATTGGGTGTGACTAATACACAGATTAATAAAAAATAACTAGTATATACTACAATACTTCATCCTAGATTGCATCCTGAATCATAAAAGGGATATTAGCAGAAAGAATACTAGTGGAAAACTAAAATATGAATAACATCTCTAAAACTGCAGCAATATTGTACAAATCTTAAATTTTCAGATTTGATGAATATACCTTACTTCTATAAGATGTTAACAAGAAGAAGCTGGGCAAAGTATTTATAATAACTAAATACTGCAATTATATAAATCAAATTTTGTTTTAAAAGTTCTTAGAAATGTCCATTTAAAGTTGACATTTGTAGAACTGAGGTTTTATCTTCTTAGACACATCCCACCAGATGTCTCACAGATACCTAAAGGTAAGAATAGTCCTGAACAAAACTCTTCCTTCCTCCAGAATTATATTTATAGATAAAACCCTGTTTTTTTGAATTAATTCTTTATTTGATTTTGTGATTTTTTCTTCTTTTAATTCTATTGTTTTCCCCTTTTTGTTGATTCTTTCTTTTCCTTCTTTCAATACTTGAATATCACTATAGTGTTCTGTCTTCACTCATCTGTTTCTCTTACTCTATGTATAATTCTTGTATGAATTTGCCTTAATCCATGAAATCAATAGCACTTCCCTGTGAAGAATTTGTTGTCTACATGCAACTCACAATTATGTGTTAAGCACATCTAACTGACTAATGTGCATTGGGACAGTTCAGGTAACATTTTCCTTTATGTACAATAGAACTCAAAAGCATTCCCTAGAGATGCTACGGAGTCTGTGTTACTGACAGTGAGTTATATAACCAGCAGTTCAATGGGGATATCAGAAGATTGCTTGGTGTTCTCTGCTTTTCCTCATTATGAATCATCAAACTTTAATGATTCTAACCTTATTCCTTACAGTTATTATTATTTTAATAGACTATTTTAAGGAAGATTTATGTTCACATCAAAATTGAGAAGTACAGAGATTCCCCATATATCACCTGTTATCATACATGTACAGTATCTTTCATTACCAATTTCTCCCTCAAGAGTATAACATTTGTTATGATTGATGAACTTCAGTTAATATATCATTACCACACAAAGTCTACAATTTATATTAGAGTGCACACTTGGTGCTGTACCTTCTATAGATTTAGACAAATAGATAATGATATACATATATCCACCATTGTAATTGCAGAGCCCTAAAAATCCTCTGCTTATCCATCCCTCCTTTGCCCCAGCCCCTCAAAATCCCTGATATGCTTACAGTCTCCAATGTTTCACATTTTCCAGAACATAATCTAGTTGGAATCATACAGGATCTAGCCTTTTGGATTGACTTCCTTCATGTGTGATTTTAAGTTTCTTCCATATCTTTTCATGATATAGTTCCTTTCTTTTAAGTGATAAATAATATTTGATTGTCTGAATATACCACAAGGTTGTTTTGGTTTTTATTTCCATCAACTTATCTATTGTAGGACACCTTGTTTTCTTTCAAGTTTTGACGATTATAAAGTGAAACTGCTATGCACACCCATTTGAGTATTGTAGTCCTTTGAGTAAATACAAAGTAGTGTGATAGCTGGGTCATATAGTAAGATATCTTTAGTTTTGTAATAAATCACCAACCAATCTTCCAAAACAGCAGTACCATTTTGCATTGATGTCATCAATGAGTAATAGTAATTTCTCCACATACTTGCCAGAATTTTGTATTTTCAGTGTTCCACATGTTGGTTTTTCTAATAGGTGGTTTCTCGTTTTGTTTTGTTTTCCCTTAAAAATATATGATGCTGATCAATTCATATTCATAATTGGAAACTTTACATCTTCTTTGGTGAGGTTTTTGTTTTTGTTTTTGTTTTTGTCTTTTTGGTACTGGAGATTGAACTCAGGGGCACTCGACCACTGAGCCACATTCCCAGCCCTATTTTGTGTTTTATGTAGAGACAGGGTCTCACTGAGTTGCTTAGCTCCTTGTCCTTGCTGAGGCTGGTTTTGAACTCGTGATTCTCCTGTCTCAGCCTCCCTAAGTGCTAGGATTACAGACTTGCACCACCAAGCCCGGCTTGGTGAGGTCTTTAACCCATTTTTAATATAGAGTTGCTTTTCTTATTGTACAGGTCAGATAATCCTTAGCAGATAAACTATTTCTTACTATGTGTGATAGAGGAAAGAATTACACAAGGTAAAGAATTTAAGTAGAAAATGTTTGGAGTAGTTGGCTAAGATAAATGAATACTGGTTCAGAGAAATCATAAGTAAAGCTGTAAGTACCCCCAAAACAAATTGAGTCATGGAATCTAGGTGGTCAAAGTCTGAATGGTTATTCTAGTTTTTTTTTTCATAAACATTTAGCTCTTGAAAACTTTATAAGTTTTTATGACTTATCAAAAAAGTGGGAAAGATCAGAGAGTAGTTAGAATATCATAATATGAAATCTCAATTTGTGGAAGAAGAGAGTGAAAAAAAAAATCCCAGAGGCAATAATGTGAGTGTCTTACTGAAGTCCTGGGACATGTTGAAATATGATTAGTTTTTTGAAGGTTAAGGAAAGAAAAAGTAATGGACTCAACTACTTAGGAATTTAACATCTAAGAAGTGAACCAATCTTGAAATAATGGATTCAGAGAGAGAGAATGACTGTGGGAATGGACTTCTAAAGTGGAATCTGAGAAATTTTGAAAAGTGGAGATATTCAATATTTAGGTCAATATAGTGGAAAGTAGAACTGAATATGGTAAAATGACCAAAAGAAAAATATTATATTAAAAAAGGAATAACAGTGTGTAGAATAAGAGGTGAAATTTCTGCATGGGTTTGTCTGATTAGTTCTCAACCATCTCAAGGACTACTTCCTGACCAGATTGCATGTGGAGGGTGAGAAGAACCAGATTCCTTTCAAGCAAATTGTCTTAGTCAAAATGATGTTTCAGTTAAGGTGAGAAAATTTGTCAGTGTTTGTGAAAAAATTCAGGAAAGTTTTTATGGGGAGAGGGGTTGAAATAAGCATTCAAGAAAGCACAATAGGAATTTAGAGGAGGGACTAGAGCTGGGAAATGAGGAAGAGCTTTATATATTCATATCAATAAGATAAAATGATGAATCCCTGGGGAGTATGTAATTTGATACTTACTAGGGTTACAAACATAAAGGCAAGACCTAAAAAGTCCTAGTTTGGTAAATTTAATACTGTTTTTCCCCCCAACTCATGGATTGCCTCTTCTTTCTGTAAGGCCAATCCTAAAGCACCATGTAAATGCTTTTCTTGTCCTGAAGCAGTGGCTGAGAGATGGCTGTAGTTTTCCAAGGGGCTTCAGAGAAGAGTTTCTGCTACTAAGTGATGCTATCAACAACTAGATAAACAAGGTGGAATTTTGAGACCATGCAAAAGATGGTGTGTGCCCCTCTTCTCATTTGCTCAAAGCATGGATTTTATGCTTAAGAACATTTGCCTATTTTCAGCTCCTAAATTGTTCTTATACTGATTTCATACTCTTCCAAATTCCTTCAAAATATTTTTCTGTGTCTTGCACCTGGCCAGTGAACTTTAGAAGAGTTGATTCCTTTTTCTGTGCTCTTCTGTATGGAAGTGACAGCCTTTACCACACATTCCTGTGCATATTTGTTTACATGACTCAGTAACATCATCTGCAAAGTGAATAGTGCAGAGATTATTAAAGGATATATACCTGTCTAGACCACAACTCACACCAGTAAGAGTAAAAGTATGTATAGTTTTCTAATGGAATTTTTTTTCTTTTGTTCCTCAAAGAGTTATAGAGCAGTGCACAGAATTTTTACTTATACATAAAAGAAATGTGTCACCAAAATCTATAAAAACAATTTTACTTTTTCTCTTTCTCACACGTTGTAGATCATTACCCATTTAATGGTAATTGTTCTTCCATTACAACATGAAGCCATCTGTTCAATTTCTATAGAGATCACTAAAAATACCACAATGACAATAGAAGTCAAACCCATTTTGATAATTCAGAGCAAATTTCAACTTATGCATGTGTATTATTATTTTGCGATGCTATTAAAGATTAAAAGGCTTACTTTAATAGTACCCCGCGTGACTCTGGGTTCCTTATCACTGCAAATAACCTACTTGTGAAGAAAATAGCCATAGGAAGCGTTTAAACAATTGCTCGAGAATCTGAAACTGCTTTTAAAATGGTGTGAACATAATTATTTGGTGTAAAAGTCATTAGAGTCTGAGCTGGGACAAGAATCTTGATGTAGGAGACAAAGAAGAACAAACATATGCATAGAATATGTCCCTTGAGACATAAATTGATTTTTGCAAGTGACAAAACAATCTGCCACCTATATGAACAAGTTTATAGGTTTCTATACAACAATCAGGATCAAATCTCATGAATTCTAAGTATGCAAAATGTCTGGGGCAAAGTGAGAGTAAGAATTAGAGGCCTCTGGTGCAACGTAGATGTCAGATGTAGTTTTCAGTGGAATCACAACAAAGAAAAGGGCCAGCTCTGTCCATGCAGGGCTATCATTTAAGAAATTTTAAAATATTTTTACTTCCTATCAACATGACCTCAAATGGCATTCTAGAATTTAAGTTTAAATCGATGTCTTTTGCTTGTATAAAGAGAATTGATCAAACGAAAGAATAAGATTTTAAATTCTATACAAAATCAAATGGAATATATCTTTGCTGTTATTTATGCATAAACAATTTATGCATGAACAATCTCTTCATTGTTTTTTGAGCCTGAGTTGAATAAAGAACTAGTTTACAGTGAGTGCAGTGGTGCATGCCTGTAATTCCAGTGGCTCAGGAGACTGAGGCAGGAGGACTGCAAGTTCAAAGCCAGCCGCAGCAATTTAGTAAGGCACTAGCAGCTTAGACCTTTTCTCTATATAAGAAATAAAAAGAGAGCTGGTGTTGTAGTTCAGTGGTATAGCACTTGCCTGGTATATGTGAGGCACTGGGTTCGATCCAAGCACCACATAAAAACAAATAAAGGCATTGAATCCATATACAACTAAAAAAAAAAGAAAAGAAAAGAAATAAAAAGAGCTGGGAATATGCCTCAGTGGTTAAGCACCCCAATACCAAAAAACAAAACAAAAAAGATTCCAGATTAGGCACCTACAATTTTGCAGTATTGTATAGTTAAACCTTTTCTCCACTGGAATATCATTCTTACCTCCTGTTCAGTACTCTGGAGTAAAATTAGGAAATGAGAAAAGAGATATCTCTTTCTCCTATTTTTATGATTAGGTTAGGTAAATCAATGCAATGAGACCATGGTCAAGGTATTAGAATCTCACATGAAATTTCAATTTCAATTTTTCTAAATATTATATTAAGTTCATAAGAGAAATAGAGGAACACTGGACGTGGCATGGGGGAGGTGGGGGGCAGGAAAGGGGAATGAGTATAGTAAAGATGGTTGATTGAGATCGTCATCACTACCTTTGGTGCATGTATGAAAACACAACTGGTGTAACTTTATCTGGTTTGCAACCAGAGAAATGGAAAAACTGAGCTCTATATATGTGCTATGACTTGAAATGCAATTAAATAAACTAATAAAAAAAAGTTCAAAACCTACTTATAAATTCTAAATAGTAATGATTAGAAAAAGATTGATAATTAAATTTTAAAAAGTAATATCTATCTCCTCAAATATTGATTATTTCTGTGTTGGAGAGCCTTGCCCAGCCTTGCAAAGTATTGCCGCATGCCTGGTGCTATTACTGAATCTTCAAAAGGCCATCCTACTACCATTCTGTCAATCCAGTTGCTACAGAATGATAGGGAACAGGGTAAGACCACTGAATTCCATGAGCAAAGGTCCATGTTCATTTTGACACATTTGACTCATTTTGAATTCCTTGATTAGAAGTAATGCTGTGTGGGATATCATTACTATGGGCAAGGTATTTGCTAAGTACACAGCAGTTTGGGCAGAAACTTTGTATGGAGAGAAGATGAATTTGCATCCAAAGCAACAGTCTATTCCTCTAAGAACAAAGAGCTGTCCCTTTTATGACAGAAGCAGCTAATGCAACAGACTGATAAAAGCCAGGTATATGGCGGATTTTACCCTTCAAAACTGTGCCTTATATGCCTCATACTGGCTTCTGTGCCTACCTGATTGTGTGCTGAGTGGTGGCTGTAGCTGGGTTGGGCTTATAAAAGGGAGTCCATGTTGCTGAACCCATGCTTAACCACCATTCTCCTGGTGCCACTGCCACCATGAACACTTTCTTTGTGAATTTAGTGAGTGAAATGTCTGATGAAGGAGATTAACTTGTATTCATAAAACAGTTCATTCTATTTACTAGATCATTAAAATTGTCTTCTGCTGAGGTTACCCTGAGATGGGCACTCTTATAGTGAGACAGCCAAAGGACAGGTAACTGATTATGAAAGAAAAGGAAATAAGCAGATAACACTTCTCCATCAACCAGATGCTAACACTTCTGGAGGAGGGGAAGGATCATACTTTCCAACACAAGGGATTAACCCTGGGACTACTTTTTCATGCCTTTTGGGCTTCTCTCTGAAGGAGTCTTAGTGTCTCTCTCTCTATCTCTCTCTCTCTCTCTGTCTCTCTCAAATAAAATTCTTTCTATTCTTGCCTCAGTATTTCCCTGGTGTTCTGATGTTTAACCTTCAACACCAGGGAAACAAGGGCCCGATGCTGATTTCCAAGATGAGTATTAATGGGACACAAAGATATTCATGTTTTTACTGAAGTTTCTCTGAACCTTTCCCACATACTCCTCCTCAAGACTTTCTTGTCACCAATTTTTCCAAGCAGATTTCTTCCAAGTCTCTGACTGCACAGGCAAACCATGAACTTATATACACTCATACCTCTAGTCATTTCTCCATCCACACAAAAACAAATATCCAGAGTACACTGTTCAAATTATGCCCATTGGGATAATTTTCCACCATCAATATTCTTTAATACTGTCTCAGAAATTAAATGAGTTTTGTAACTATAAATTTTCAGTTGGTGCCTGCATATTGCACAAGATTATGTGTAAACCAGGCTCAAGTTTTACTTCCTCAATTTATTGTAAGGAACTCCCTATGAGGCTACAGGAGTGAACATAGAACAGCAGCAATATAGAGGAGTTATATTCATAGGTATTTAAGTCACTTCTGTAACTGGTGTTTTCAGGGACCAACTGTGTCCCAGAATATAGATGCCAGTTCCATTTGATGAACCAGTATTGCTGTGCATGCTTGATGGGCCAGATGAAACCCAGCTCATGATCAGTTAAGACTGCCTGATAACTTGGTGTCTCATGGATAAACATTCAGTTTATGGTAATTACAATAACAGGCAAAAAGCTTTTTCTTAGGAAGAAATATTTTATCTGAGAGGATGGCAGGATTTTCCTCTAAAATCCTAAAGGTGTGTGCTGTAATTTTCCTTTCATACAACACCACATTCATCTATATTATATTGATGACATTACACTGATTCAAACTACTAAGCAACTAATCTAGACATATTGGTAAATATTTGCTTATTAAAGAGTAAGAAATAAATTTGTCTAAAATTCATCTGATATCTTCTCAATGAAATTTCTACATGTCAATTGGCGTGGAACATATTGTGATATCCTATTAAAGTGAAAATAAGTCATTGGTTAGTCTACCCTTTAACTGAAAAAGAGGCAAGATGCCTACTGTATTTCTTCTAATATTGTAAACCTCCAAACATCATCCCTTTTCTGCCAGATACTTTGGCAGAAGTCAGGATTCAGCCAGGATTCAGCACCTTTGGATCTGCTGAATCCTGTAGGTCACATGGAAGAGCAGCTCACACAACAACAGCTTGGACCTATTGCAAAGACTTCTATTAATGGGCTAGAGCAGCAGATCCAAATAAACTGTATGTTGACAGCAAGATTCAAAGAAATCCAGTAGGCATCTTTCCTTCTGTTTCAGTTTAGGATGGCCAGATGCAACGATTTATTCTTCACCTTCACAAGGATATTCACAGCATGCCTCATACCACCAGATCTGTAGAAATTTCACTGAAGAGAAATCCTCTGAATTTTAGTTAAATTTATATCTCACCCCATGGCATGCAAATGTCTTACCAATAATTCTAGATTAGCTGCTATTTCTTGCTCACTGTGTTAAATCAGTGCAATGTCATAGATATCGTGGACCAATGTGCTGTATAAAAGTAAAAGGTGATCCAGGTCCCTGTGAACAACATCATTACAAAGGTTTGGAAGCCCTGGTTTCATCCTTTTCTGTCCCTATTTACTGTTGTGCAGTTAGGAGCAAACAGCCAGTTTCATAATATTAATTAGTTTGATAAAGATATTCTGAGGTATGAAATATATCTTCCTTCCTCCAAAGCATACTATTTAATACACATTTGATTTTGAGCTGCTAATAGTAATATTTTGTATGGCTATGCCACATGATTTTATAGACTTTCAGTGCTTTTTAAATAATAGCAATAGGATATAAAAAGATCTGAAGAGTTGATGCGTTGGTTATGTTGACAAGTCTAAAATCTATAAGGCAGGTCTGTAAGCTGTAAACTTAAGCATGATTTGAATCTGAAGTCTTGGGGCAGAATTTCTTCTTCTCCAGGGAACCTTAGTTTTTAACTCTAAAGGTCTTCTACTTAATTAATGAGATCTGCTGTTTTATAAAAGGTAATCTTACTTACATTCCCATATGTAGAACTTTATAATAACTAGGACTTTATGGTATCATTGCAATACAGTGAAAAATAGTCTTTACATTTACTCATGTAGTTACTATTTATGGTGTTATTCCTGTTAATACAGATCTAGATTTCAAGCTGATGTTATTGTCCTCCTGCCTAAAAGATTAGCTTTAATAACTTTTTAAAAACTGAGACTTTAATGGTGACAACCTTTTGTGTCTGAAAATAATTTTTGTTGTTTCTTTTTTAAAGAAATATATTTCTGTTTGGAACACAATTCCAGACTGATTTACTTTTTTCTTGTAAATAGTGTAATAATGTTTATTGTCTACTGTCATTTGCCTTATTATCGAGGATAAATGTTTTGTCATGTATATCTTTCTTTTGCTTTCATTGTTGTGATTAAACTGAGGACCTCACACATGCTAGCCAATGTTTTACCATGGAACTGTACACCATCCAGCACTGTCTATCTACATTCATTTGTATGTGACAATGTCTTTTTTCTTTGGCTGCTTTTAAGATTCACTGTTTTTAGTACTTTTGAGAAATTCTACCATTATATATATTTGTGTAGTATTCTTCTGCTTAGATATTTTGAGATTCTTGGATGTATCCATTCACAGTATTCACTGTAAGCAAAAATAACCAACATGGTTTTGGCACCATTATGAAAACGCAAATAACCAAGACAGAAGCAGATCTCAAAGGAAGCAGCAAGCTTTCCTTTTTTCCGCAATGGGGTCAATCAATCAGGCATTGGAAGGGCTCATTTTCTGGGTACAAAAATGGCTGCTGGTTACAGACGGGCTCTGAATTTATAGTTTACAATGAGAGTTAATTAATCATTGGAAACTGTGGACATGCTGATTGTACAGTCAAGGAACTAGTTCTGTAGGTTAAAATTTTAACTCATGGGGGCTGGGCTTGTGGCGCAGTGGTAGAGTGCTCGCCTAGCACGCATGGGGCACTGGGTTCGATCCTCAGCACCACATAAAAATAAAGATATTCTGTCACCTACAACTAAAAAAATAAACATTTAAAAAAAAATTTTAACTCATGAAGGCAGTTATAAAATGTTTAAAATTCACTCCTACTGGGAGAGATAGGCGCTCAAATCCCAAGAGATGAGTACTCAAATCCCACTCATTGTTTTTCTTCTTTCTCTGGAATTCATTGTTTCCCAGAGCTTCAGGATTTGCCTTTCTCCTTCCAGGACTCATCTGCAAAGGGAAAGGGTGAAAGTCCAGAGTCCAGCCTTTCAATATCTGCCTCCTCCTGTTAGGGCCCATTGTTCTTGGAGAAGGATTTACTGGGAGTTTTAATGTTTGGCTAATTTCCCTCCCTGCTCCTGAGCCACACTCCTTTTCTCTCAGGGGCTGTCTTATAGAAATATTATTTTCCATAACCCTTCATTTACTACATGTGGAAAATTTTTAGGCATTTCTTCAAATATACTTCTTACGATCCCCTTAAAGGAACTCAACTACACATGTGTTAAGGTACCTGAAGTTTTGCCAAAGCTTATTAATACTCTTTTATTTTTTAAAATTTGTGATTCATTGTAGAACATCTCTATTTCTATAAATTCAGGTTTATTAATGTTTATGGCTGCAATGTCAAATCTAATATCCTCCAGTGTAGAAATTGTAGTTTTCATCTATTAGTTGGGTCTTTCTAATATTTTTCCCATTTGGAACAAAGTGAATGTAATGATAACTGCTTCATTGTTCTTATTTGCTAATACTAATATGTGTGACAGTTGTAAGACAGATTGGTTTATTTTCTTCTTTGAATCTGCCTTTTCCTGATATTCATATTTGGAAATCTTTAATGGGATGTCACATGTTGTGAATTTTAACTTTCTGGCAGATAAATATTTCTGTTTTCATAAATATTCTTGAGCTTTGTTCTGTAATATATTTAAATTACCTGGGGACAGATTGGCCTTCTATATTGTTGTTTTTAAGATTTATTAGAAGGGATCAGAAAAGTATTTAACTTAGGGGTATATTTACCCATTTCTGAAGCAAGACCTTTACAAATACTGTACAAAATATACCGTTAATTTTGTGGTTTGCCAGAATAGTACTATTCTTCATTTTATGTGAAATTTAAGTATGTTCCCTCAAATCTTTTTGGTTGTTCTTTTCTCTAACTTTATGTAGCTCTTCACATGCATACTCTGATCAGCATTTTGCTGAGTACTTGAGAATGGTCCCCCATAGATCTCTAGAGCTCTATTTCTGTTCTCTCTTCTCTTAGGTACTCTTTCCTGTGAAATTTATCATCTTTAATCTCTGCGGATTCTACCTGTACTTTAGGATTTTTTGTGGGCTCAATCTGAGTTGGTCTTACCTGTGCCACACCAGGAACTCTTAAGGTAGTCCACTGGGTCTCAGTTACTTTATATCAAAGATCACCATCAATTTCCAGTTACCAAATGATCTGGAAACCATTGCCCTACATATGCATATGTATGGTTTACCTGAGGAAGGGGTGCTATTCTTTACTCTATTTTGCCCTGAAAAAAATAGCATCTATGTGTAATAAGATTCTCCAGTAATGTATATGCACATTAAAGTCTGAGAAATATTGACATATGGCGCATGTTCTCCTGTAAAATCCTCCATGGCATATCCACAATAAAATTCAAATATTCACAGTGAAAGTGTTCATTTTTTTATTACCAATTATGCTGATGATGCACTTGTTACAAGACATAGGTACTTTTTAACATTATCCTTTCTCTTATAAGAAAGTCATACATAAGTAGGAGCCTCTTTTCTGTCACCTAATGCAAGTGAAACATTGGTAATCTCTCAGTACTTCTCTGCATTCTCAGAAAGATAGAATGAAATCAGGTATAGATTTAATAGGTGTAAGGGTACATACCATCATTTGAAATCATACTTGTATGTACTCTTACTTTTATGTATTAATATAATATGCTAAATAAAATCATATGCACACAAACTATAAATTTCTTGAAGTTAGCATTGTCTTAGCTGTCAACCTTTCAGGCCTAATACATTGTGTAGATATAAGAAATAAATTCATAAATAAATTAATCATCATTGAATAATTGTTTCTACTTGCCTAAATTTATGTTCTAATAGAAAATAATCCATAATGTATGGGATTTTACTGAAATTTTTATATGTAAATGCAACATTGACATAAAAGAAACATAAAGGTCTTCATAAGTAGGTAACTTGATTTTACAGCTCGTATTTACTAACCAAAAACTGACATAGTTTAGTATTTTTGTAATCTTTGAAAATTTCCTTTTTTTTTGGTAAGTGGAAAATATAAGTCTAAATATTAATAATTAAGTAGAAGTCAGTCAAATGACACAGTTTTAAGGACACAGTCAATTCTTAAATCACCTGTTTTACATTATTCTTAGGCATGCTAATTACATATAATACATAATTATAGGCCATCAAAAATTTAGATATAGGTATATATGTTGATCTTCATTCAACCACTTGCTTTGCTTTGTGTAGATATAACTATTTCAAGCGGAGATAATATTAGAGTAGCCAAGCACAACTATGCTACATATGCTAATAACCCCATCAAACATGTACACGTGCACACTCGCACACCTCAGAAGAATGGGCTCTACCACTGCCCAGTCTACATTTTCCCCAAGGTAATCATATAACCAGATAAGGTAAGATAAGGGAGAGAACTGTATTCAAGGACACCTAATTCATTTATAGTCTTTGACAACAGAGTGATGAAGTTCTGTGGAAGCCGAAAAGCATCCACACTCCATGCTTAAAGCAATCTCTTCCTTACAATATCCCATAGAATGTTTCCTGTCCCAGTTTTGTCTACTGCAGTAGCTCCTCCCCACACTCCTTATCTGACCTTTCCTCAATGAAAGGTTAACTCTACCAGGCATTGTCTTCTACCAACTACAACTTGTTTTGTTTTACATATTGCTGTACACTGTATAGCTAATGGTACAAGGAGTAGGAGGTGTAATCGTGGTAACAAAGTACTGTCATAACTTCTTCATGGAAGATAACTTTACCCCATTTGATTGAATATCATCTATGTTTCTGGATATACTCAGAGTTGTATTTACAAGAATGTTAATAAAGTATAGCAATCTCTCTTTACCTTGTTTCTTTTTCTTTTTAAAGCACATTGTCAACTTTCTGTATACAGATAGGGCTGAAGAATTGCTGACATGTTGGCACTCAGTATCATTCAGCCTTCTGTAATAGATGAGGTTTACATAGTTGTTCAGTGTGAAAGAACATTTGCAAAGTCTCACAACTACTAAGTATCTTTTTGTATTTTTTAATATTTTTTATTTGTATGTAGACACAATATTTTATGTATTTATTTTTATGTGGTGCTGAGGGTCGAACTCAGTGCCTCATGCATGCAAACACTCTACCACTGATCTACAGCCCCAGACTCATTACTTTGTTTCTTGCAACTAAGTTATGTTTTTCTGAACAATTTCTAGTGACAGAATATATGAAAATCTCACAAACATATATAGATAATATTTAGAATTTTCTTTATACCTCTCAAATGAAATAAGTTTTCTTTCCAATTGATACATCTATACAAATACAAATATAGTATATTGTATAGCTTATTTAACATAAGAAAATAAATTGGTCATAAGAAAATTAACTGAGATATATTCAAAAGTTGTTATTTAAATTTTTCATAATATTCTACTACTTTAGTCAAAAATGTAGATACAGCTATATACCTATATAGTGTTGACCTCATCTGTAAAATCTACTCAAATTTATTTTAGATTATTTTAGATCAGCCTACAATCATGATCAACAAACATGTAGCAGATTTTCATTTTCTCCATATTATAAAACTGATGTAATGAACATGTTTAAATATGAACTCTAGATTTTCTTGTACATTATTTTATTTAAAAAATAATCACAGAAGCAGGCTTAATGTACTAGAGTATATAAACATTTTTAATGATCCAGATAAATATTGCCAAATTGCTTTCCTCAAAGCTTGTAGCAAATTAAGCTACAAGTATTAGATACATTGCCTTTCCAAACCACTTTAATATTAACAACGAAAAAAACCAAAATAACGTGTTTTATTGATAAAAACATATTTTTATTTTTATTTTTTGGTATCAGGATTGAACCTAGAGGCATTTAATAACTGAGCCACATCCCTAGGCCTTTTTTATATTTTATATAGAGATAGGGTCTTGTTAAATTGCTTAGGGCCTCACAAAGTTGCTAAGGCTGCTTTAAACTAACGATCCTCCTGCCTCAGCCTCCAGTGCTGCTGGGATTACAGGAATGTGCCACCACACCCAGCTGTGTTTTTACTTTTATATTATTTGATTTCATAAATAAAATATGATGTTTATATATGCATCAATTTCTTTCCTTTAAAAAAATTTCCATCCATGTATTTTATTTCTCTATCAATATAGCCATATATTTGAATTATAAAAGTTCATCATATTTTTTCTATGTCTTTTTTATTTTTTCTTATTAGTTATACATGACAGTAGAGGATATATATTATATATAATATATATATTATATATAAAGTATAACTTCTTTTTCTTCTGGTTGTACATGATGTAGAATTATATCAGTCATGTAATCATAAATGCATGTAGGAGGGTAATGTCTGATTCATTCTACTATCTTTCCTATTTCTATTATCCCTCCTTCCCCTTCATTCCCCTTTGTCTAATCCAAAGTACTTCTATTCTTCCTTATCTCCCCTTGTTGTGAGTTAGAAACCTACTTACATATTTAGACTGAGATGGTAGTATATCAACAGATCACTTGAATAGCATACAAATATGTATGAAAAACAGGAAAGTACAGTACAACAACAAGGAAGGCTCTTTAGCTATTGCAATACTTATTTCACAATTTTTTCTTAGTGTTGATTCTGATTGTAGACACACTGCTTGATTACAAAGAAAGTACCTTCTATATAAAAACTGGTGAAACAAAATGTTATTTGAATTCTATAATTCAGCAGAGGACAAATGTGTGTTTCTTTTTCATCTCTTTTATTTTTATTGTTTTAATTTTTAAATTATTTTTATACATGACAGTAGAATGTATTTGTACCCCTTTAATTTCTTTCATCTGTATAATTACTCTGGCTTGAGTTTCAAAGACAATATTGAATAAAAGTGGTGAAATAGGGCATCCTTGTCTTGTTCCAGTTCTCGAAATGTTTTCAGTTTTTCTCCATTTAGAATGATATTGGCTTTTGGGTTAGCGTAGATAGCTTTTACAATGTTGAAGTGTGTTCCTACTATCCCTAGTTTGTCTAGTGTTTTGAAGATGAAGGGATGCTGTATTTTGTCAAATACTTTTTCTGCATCTATTGAGATTATCATATGATTCTTATCTTTAAGTCTTTTGATGGAATAAATTACGTTTATTATTTTCTGTATGTTGAACCAACCTTGCATCCCTGGAATTACTCCCACTTGATCGTTGTGCACTATCTTCTTAATATGTTTTTGTATACAATTTGCCAGAATTTTATTGAGAATTTTGTATCTATGTTCATCAGGAGTATTGGTATGATTTTTTTTCCCCTTGATGTGTCTTTGTCTGGTTTTGGTATCAAGATGATACTAGCTTCACAGAATGAGTTTATTCTATTTCATGGAATAATTTGAAGAGTATTAGTGTTAACTCTTCTTTGAAGGTATGGTAGAACATGGCTGAGAATCCATCTGGTCCTGGGCTTTTCTTAGGGTTTTGATGGTATCTTGTTTCATTGCTTAAAATTGATCTGTTTAAATTACATATGTCCTCCTGATTGAATTTGGGTAGGTCATATGTCTCTAGAAATTTGTTGATGACTTCAAGATTTTCTATTTTATTGGAGTTTAAATTTCAAAACAGTTTCTGATCATTGTCTGTATTGTGATATTTCATGTTTCATCACAAATTTTAATGATTTGAGTTTTCTCTCTCATTAGCTTTGCTAAGAGTTATCAATTTTATTGAGTTTTTCAAAGAACCAACTTTTTTGTAAATTTTTTGAATTGTTTCTTTTATTTTAATTTCATTGATTTCAGCTTTGATTTTAATTATTTACTGTCTTCTACTGCTTTGATGTTGATTTGTTCTTCTTTTTCTAGGGCTTTGAGATGTAATATTAAGTTATTTATTTGGTGATTTTCTATTATTTTAATGAATGAACTCAATGCAATGAACCTCCCTCTTAGAACTTCCTTCAGAGTGTCCTAGAGATTTTAATGTGTTGTGTTGCTAGTCTCATTTACATCTAAGTACTTTTTATTTCATCCCTGATTTCTTCAGCTATCCATTAGTCATTCAGTGGCATATTATTTAGTTTTCAGTTATTAGAGTAGCTTATAGTTTTTATTTTATCATTGACTTCTAATCTCATACCATTATGATCTGATAAAATGTAAGGTATTATTTCTATTTTGTTGTATATTTCTAAGAGTTGCTTTGTGGCCTAAGTTATGGTATATTTTAGAGAAGAATCTGTGTGCTGCTGAGAAGAAAGTATATTCTACCATTGATAGATCCTATATATGTCTGTTAAATCTAAATTGTTGGGACCTTTTGGGTTGTGACTCCAGCTGCTGCCATGGCTGTGGCACTGGGGATTTTTCCCTTATTTTATTATATTCATTCTCCTGAGTTCCTTATCTGTTTTGAGTTTCTTGTATTAAATTCAAGTAAAGTCTCCCTAATTTTTGTTCCTATACCCATCTTGCTGAAAAGCTGTCTTTCTGCTTTTCTTGGTTTCACATCAAGGAGCCACCAGGGAAATGACATCTCTATTCTGACATCTCCTTATTACATATTAATATTCTGTCAAACTCACTTTGGGAAATGTTCTGTTGTTTATTTTATGATTTATACTAAATGTTCAATTTAAAATAATTTTTAAATTACAGAAAAGTTACACAAATAGTAGAGAAAACCATTTATTCAGATTGACCAAATTTTAATATTTGCCATGTTTTCTTCATCATCTATGTATTCTTTCTAGACATATGTAGAAAATAGGTATATTATATGCATATGTAAAACACATAAGATAATAAAACATAAATATTAATTTCTTTATCATTTTAATGATTAAGTGGCATACATCGTGCTCTTATCACTGAGAAGTTGCTCATTCAAGCAACTTAGCATAAATATAATACTTCAGCTTAATCAATAGTACATATTTCAGTTTCCTGAAATTCTTCCAACATTTTATAATATTTTCTCTCCAGTAGAGGATCCAGTTCTACAATATGTAGTACATTTAATTTTCTTTGAAAATTATAACTTTTTCACCCTGTCTTTCATAATATTGACATTTTAAAATAATATATGACATTTATTTTGCAGAATGTCTCTAAATTTGAGCTAGTGTAAGTTCTTCCTCAAAATCAGGTTATACCACAGTATACAGAGGTACATGATATTCTTTGCCTTTTACTAGTAATGTTAGATTTGGTAATCTGATCAAAATTTTTGTGTTGTCATGATTCAGTCAAAGAAGAAATCAGAAAAACAAACCCTTCACAATAACCTCAAAAACATACTTGGGAATTAATCTAACCAAGAAATTAAAAGAGCTCTGCAATGAATATAATAGAACAATGGAGAAAGAAATTGAAGAAAATCTTAGAAGACGGAAAGATATTTCATGTTCTTGGATAGGCAGAATTAATATTGTCAAAATGGCCATACTACCAAAAGCAATACACAGATTTAATTCAACCCCTATTAGAACACCAATACATTTTTCACAGAATTAGAAAAAAATTCTTCAATTCATATGGAAGAATAAGCAACATAGAATAGCAACAGTAAGCTAGAAAAGTGAATCAGAAGGTATTGCAATTCTTAATCAGAAATTATACTACAGAATTGTAATAACAAAAACAGCATGGTATTGGCACAAAATAAACATGAAGACCAGTAGAATATAATAACAGTCAAAGAGACAAACCTATAAACCTATAGCTCTCTGATATTTGACAAAGGTGCCAAAAATATATCTTGGGGGCTGAGATTATGGCACAGTGGTAGTGTGCTCGCCTAGCACGCATAAGGCACTGGGTTCGATCCTCAGCACCACATAAAAATAAAATAAAGATATTCTGTCACCTACAACTAAAAAATAAACATTTAAAAAAAAATATCTTGAAGAAAAGTCAGACTTTATCAAACGGTGCTGGGAAACTAAATAGCTTCATGTAGAAAAAATAAATTAGATTCTTATCTTTCACCCTGCACAAAACTCAAATTGAAATGAATCAAAGACTTAAGAATTAGATCAGAAACTTTACAAGTCTTAGAAGATAACACAGGGTCAACACTCCACGCTAGCACAGATTTTCCCATCAAAACTGCCAAAAGCACAAGAAAATAAACAATCAATAAGTGGGATGCAATTAAACTAAAAAGCTTCTTCACAGCTAAGGAAAAAACTAAGAGCATGAAGAGAGAGCCTACAGAGTGGGAGAAAATCTTCGCCAGCTACTCCTCCAATAAGGGATTAATATCCATAATATAAAAAGAATTCAAAAAACACCAAAAGAAAACAAAATAACAACAAAAAAACACAATCAATTAATGGTCAAAAGAACTAAACAAATTTCTTAATAGAAGAAACACAAAAAGGCAAATAAATACATGAAAAAATGTTCAACATTTCTAGCAATCAGGGAAATGAAAATCAAAACTACACTAAGACTTCATCTCAGTCCAGTCAGAATGAAGATAATCAAGAGTACAAACAACGATAAATTCTAGTGAGATTGTGTGGATTGTGTATGTTGTTGGTGAGACTGCAGACTAGGATAACCACTCTGGAAAAGAGTTTGCATTCCTCATAAAACTAAGGATAGAACCAGTGTATCACTCAGCTATCCTGCTCCTAGGAATTTTCCCCAAAGATATAAAATTGGCATACTACAGTGACAGCCACATCAATGTGTATAGCAACACAATTTATAATAGCTAAATTATGGAATCAGTCTAGATACCTGTCAGTAGATGAAGGAATTAAGACATTCTAAAATATTTATATATACACACATATATATATATACATATATGTATCTGAAATAATTATGGTATTTTCTAGTAAATGGGTAGAAATGGAGGTTATCATGATTCTAGGACAGGGATGAACACATACTGTTATGTTAATATGTGTTTTATTGGGGCTGGGATTGTAGCTCAGCGGTATAGCGTTTGCCTCGCATGTGTGAGGCCCTGGGTTTGATCCTCGGCACCACATACAAAGCAATAAAATAAAGACATTGTATCCATCAACAACTAAAAAAATATTTTTAAAAAAATATGTGTTTTATTATATATATGCTATTTTATATATGATAAATAATACTTAGTATTCCTGCATATGTCAAGGAAATAGCTGCTATGTTCTAGAATATTTTCTTAAGAAAATTTGTTGAATTCTATCAAAAAAAATTTTTTAACATCTATGGAAATAACCATATTACTTGTTTTCTTTATGTCTAATCATGTAATGAATTACATAGAGATTTTATAATATTGTAATTTTTTGGCATTACTGTTATAATCCTCAATAAGTCTTGATGCATTTTGCACATAATGTGGAATTGTAATGTCAGTAACAATTTTCATTTAGAATCAAAAATGTCGCCCTAATATTCTTGAGAACTATTCATCTGAAAATTTCTTTTTCAGATGGCTGTTTTTATCAGATGTAGGTATAAACATTATATTTGATTTTTTAAATAATCTTAGATGTTGTTTTCCATTTTCTATTACCTGAAACAATTTGAGTGGCATTGAAATTGGTCACTGCTAACTTTTGGTAGAATATCCCTGGAATCCATGGTTATGTCCTTAATTTTTCTTCCATTTCTATGAATACCAATTTTAGTAAGCCATAGTTCCCTAAGATGTCAATGTCATATAAATTTTCAACCTGATTTGTACAGAAGCATGGTAAAATAGTCTCAAATTTTTTTAAAGTTTTGCATTGATAATTTTACCTTCATCATAGTTCAATAAATGTTATGCTTATATTTTTCCAGCTTTTCCTTGATTAAACTAAATAATGATTTATTAATTTTGTGATAATTTTAATAGTATTTGATTTATTATATGATGTTTTCTTATTCTCTTTCTAGATTTTGTTTTTACCTATATCTTCCCTTGTGTTTTATCTTGCCCATTTATTTTTGTTCAGTTTCTAGTTCTTTACATTGAGAATTTAAATTAATTTACTATCACTATGTTATGTTTATTAAAATAAGATTTTTTTTAAAGGTGGCAAATTGGGAGAAGGTTAATATATGGGAAAACAAATGGAATATGTCTTTTTTGTGCAGCTCTATCATGATGCCAGCTTTCTGTCTTCTTCATGACCACAAAACTTCCTTGGTAGAGGGAATTTATGGCTGTCCTTATTTATCAGCCATTTCTGCTTTTAGTCAGATATGGGCTCTGAGAAAGCTTTTTTCTGTGTCTGTTAACTCTCAGATGCCATCAGCTCAAATTAAGCATTATGTTAAGGTGGAACATTTTAGGGTGGTGTATTTTGATCCCTTAAAAATGTAATGGATGTAGAATGGATCTAGAGTAGGCCATCTGTATTAAAATCTCACACAAGTCCATTCCTAGTTTGATACTTCTCTGCAACTTAACTTCCTTATCTATTTCAAATGTTTTGGTGAGAATAATAAATGCATTATTATATGTTAGATACTTAAATAGATCCTACAGTATAATAAACCCTGAAAAACTGGTAGTTAATTTTTATACCACAGTGTATTTTCTTATGTTTCCATTTTTTTATTTTATTAAAATTAATGCAGAGAAATTATTTGACAAAATACAGAATCCTTTTATGTTCAAAACACTAGAAAAACTAGGGACAGAAGGAATATACCTCAACTTTGTAAAAGCTATCTATGCCTAAACCCAGGGCCAACATCATCCTAAATGGAGAAAAATTGGAAGCATTCCCTCTAAAAATGGGATCAAGACAAGGATGCCCTCTTTCACCACTGTTATTCAACATAGTCCTTGAAACACTAGCCAGAGCAATTAGACAGATGAAAGAAATTAAAGGGATATGAATAGGAAAAGAAAAACTCAAACCATCATTATTTGCAGACAACATGATTCTATACTTAGAGGATCCAAAAAATTCTACCAGAAAAATTCCAGAATTAATGAATGAATACAGAAAAGTAGCAGGATATAAAATCAACACCCATAAATCAATTGCATTTCTATACATCAGTGATAAACCCTCTGAAAGAGAAATTAGGAAAATTAACCCATTCACAATAGCCTCAAAAAAATAAAATGCCTGGGAATCAATTTAACAAAAGAGGTGAAAGACCTCTACAATGCAAAATACAATACAGTAAAGAAATAAATTGAAGACCTTAGAAGATGGAAGATGGTCTTGGATAGGCAGAATCAATATTATCAAAATAGCCATACTAACCAAAGCACTATATAGATTCAATGCGATTCAAATTAAAATCCCAGTGTCATTCCTTATCAAAATAGAAAAGGCAATCATGAAATTCATTTTGAAGAATAAGAGACCCAGAATAGCCAAAGCAATCCTTATCAAAAAGAGTGAAGCAGGAGGCATCACAATACCAGACCTTAAATTAAACTACAATGTTATAGTAACAAAAATGGCATGGTTTTGGTACCAAAATAGACATGTAGACCAATGGTACAGGATAGAAGACACAGAGCTAAACCCACTTAAATACAATTATCTTATACTAGACAAAGGTGCCAAACACATACACTGGAGAAAAGATAGCCTCTTCAACAAATGATGCTGGGAAAACTGGAAATTTATATGCAGCAAAATGAAACTAAACCCCTATCTCTCACCATGTACAAAATTCAACTCAAGGTGGATTAAGGACCTGGGAATAAGACCAGAGACCCTACTCCTAATAGAAGAAAAAATAGGCCCAAATCTTCATCATGTAGGATTAGGACCTTACTTCCTTTACAAGTCTCCTAGAGCACAAGAAGTAAAATCAAGAACCAATAAATGGGATGGATTCAAACTACAAAGCTTCTTCTCAGCAAAAGAAACATCAATGAAGTGAACAGAGAGCCTACATTCTGGGAACAAATCTTTGCCACACACACATCTGATAGAGCACTAATCTCCAGGATATATAAAGAACTTAAAAAACTTAACACCAAAAAAACCAACAACCCAATCAGGAAATGGGCCAAGGAGCTGAACAGACAATTCTCAGAAGAAGATGTACAACTGATCAACAGACTCATAAAAAAATGTTCAACATCTCTAGCAATTAGAGAAATGCAATTCAAAACTACTCCAAGATTTCATCTCACGCTAGTCAGAATGGCAATTATCAAGAATACAAACAACGGTAAGTGTTGGCGAGGTTGTGAGGGAAAAGGCATGCTCATATATTGCTGGTGAGAGTGCAAATTGGTTCAACCAATCTGGAAAGCAGTATGGAGATTCATAGAAAACTTGGAATGGAACTAACATTTGACACTGCTATCCCACTCCTTGGTCTATACCCAAAAGACTTAAAAACAGCATACTACAGTAATGCACCCACTTCAATGTTCATAGCACCTCAATTCACAATAGCTAAACTGTAGAACCTAGCTAGATGCCCTTCAATAGATGAATGGATAAAGAAACTGTGGTATATATACACAATGGAATATTGCTCAGCAATAAAAGAGAATAAAATTATAGCATTTGCAGGTAAATGGATGGAGTTGGAGAATAGCATTCTAAGCGAAGTAAGCCAATCCCAAAAAACCAAAAGCCAAATGTTCTCTCTGATAAGTGGATGCTGATCCATAATGGAGGAGAGGACACAGGAAGAATGGAGGAACTTTGATTACAGGAGTAGGAGGGTGAAGGGGGCATGGGAATAGTAAAGATAGTGGAATATGATGGACATCATGGCACAAGCTTTATGTATGACTGAATGTATGTTGTGATTCATCACATAGAACCAGAGAAATAAAAATTTGTGCTCCATCTGTGTACAATGAATCAAAATGCATTCTGCTATCATGTATACCTAAGTTGAATAAATAAATAAATAAAATTTAAAAAATATATTTCCAAAGATAAAAAAAATTCATGATTCTTACACCAATTATCTCAAACAAGACCACAGGACTGCAACTCAAAATGTTTAGTCATCACTTCTCGCCTTAAATTTTGCTGCTTTATAATGGCATGTGTTTAGTTGGAAAAATGTCATCTCCTTACAAAAACAACAATGTGTAGGACAGTTTCTACTTTGCAAGTCAATTTACAATAACTACTTGTTTTTCATGGAACTGAAAAAGTTAGCTTCCCAGTTGCATTCAATTACCCCACAAATAAACACAAATTACAGTCTCAACTCTTTGCTAACTTTGCAGAGTTGAGATAGCAGACATTATTAGTTATTGTGAGTAGATTTTACCAGTTAACCTGAGAAGATCTACTTTTTCTTTTAAGTAAATCTCCTTGGGGCTTTCCTCTAATTTTGCTAGATTGGGTTCTAGAAGAATGGTGGAGAAATTTAAAAGTGATAATTGTAAAGTACTTTGTGGTATTATACAAATTTTTGTGAGTTGCATAGACTAAAGAAAGTTGGCAATACTTAGATCAAAATGTTTCTGACAAAAAAAATTACACAATATGTATAGGCTGAGTTTTAAGAGATGATTAACATTAATACTGCATATTTTTACATGTCAAATACATAGTCCAAGAGTGTATAAAATAAGTTCATGCATTATTACCTCTAAGAATTCATAAAGTATTTTAACTTCACCCATTTATTTGTTTTTTAATGGATTGAATTGTAGATTTTTTTTATATTTCTTATTCTAAGTAAGTCTCCTATTTTCTTATTATTGTAAAATTGAATTTAATTTTTAAAATTTTTTGAAAAATTTATTGTGAAAAATCATTTATAAATATAAATATAAATAATGCATAGTTATTCTTTTGTGAAAAATTTATTTTTATAAACTTTATTAGTTTTAATCATATCCTTTCTATGTATTTATTAGGTTTTACACGCAGGTATATTTTTAATTCATTCCTTCATAAATATTTTTTGTGTGTGGTTTCCTAAAAGTCATACACAAAATGGCCACTGTATATGTTTTAGGGAGCTGTATATGTTTATAAACATTTTTCAGGAATGGCTTTTGTGGCTTTTATGGACTTTCCAAAACAAACTCCAAATCCATGAATATTTTATTTCAAATATTTATGTTATACTTTCCCATATAAAACCCCACTGTGGGCTGTGGTTTACAATAGAAACCATCCTGTGTTCTCTTTGATGCCATTGCCTTCAATTAAATTTGGGTAGAAAACAAATAAATCAACCAAGAAATAAAGGAACAAAATCTCTGATATGATTTTGTGTGCCTGATAACGTTTGCTATACGAAATGGCAGAAATTCCATATTAACGTAATCCAGGTGCTGAGTTTTTAAAACAATTTTCTTTTCTTATCCCCTTAGTAAACATGACAGAATAAACTCTAAGTTTAAAAATGGTAGTCTTAGTTGATGCATGTGTTCTTTTGTATAATGAGTATTAAATGTTTCTGAAATTATATTTCTATTGCTTTTAGGCTTGGATTTTAGTTCCATGGATTTCTTAGGATTCACATTGCTTATGGATACACTGAAACTTATGTCTCTCTTTATCACTACACTTCAATCTCAGCTGATTGATAGTTACTGCTTGCTTCCTAGGGAATGCAGGGCAGTCTCAAAAGAGAAATGTGTTCATGGTTTAAATCCTTATACCATATTATTACAACCATCACGATGTCCTTTGATTGATGGGAATGGCTAAACAAATTAATCAATTGACCTCCACACACTGCACAGTTTCAATAATGGGTTACCCCTTCAAGAATAACATTTCTGTGAAACAAAGTGTTTCCTCCAACATTTTTGTGATTACAAACATTATTCCAATTATACAAACTACATTCTTTTAGCACAAGCCTTATCTCCATATCTTAGTAATGTGCACAGCACAAAATAAATGAATTCGACAAGTGTAAGGCTTTCTCACTTTCACTCTATTTCTAAAACTTGATATATTTGATAAAACCAAAATACATATGCAATAATCTCTTCAGATAGTGAAGATGTTCGATACAAACTTAATCATAACTTTAAAAAGCATACTAAAATTCAAAAGAGTTGAATATATTGTGTGATCCCTGGATATAGCTTACACTGTACGAAGCCCTTTGTTTTAATCTTCATATACAAAAATCAAATTGCAAAATCTCAGCATTATGTATTTCATCACATCTATCTATATGTGCAATGTTACTCCATGGTTTGCTTTCAAATTTACCTCACTAATTAGAAAAGACACTGAAGAATACATAAAGACAGCTCCTGTTGAATTTTGTACACTGATCATCTGTCATGTAATTTTATAGGCCATTGCACATATTTGTCCTTTACTAAGTCCTAGAAAGTTTATTTTATATTTTCCTCATATCAGATAAACTCATTTTAATAGATATTGAATATTTTTTCTAATGATAAAAAAGTTAAGATTTTTCAATTTATAAACTGCTCATGTTAATGGTAGTGCATTATACGGGCTTTCTTCAAATCAGTACTGTTCATTAAACAGAATGTCAGTCTACTCCATAATACAGACTACCAAATGGAATATGGTAGTTTGTAAAAAGACACCATTCAGCACACTTAAAAAACCCAGATATCTAATTGAGAAAATATTATTTGAAACATTTAACACTACAGGCATTAGCATTATGTTAGTGCATATTTATTCTAAGCTATACATTTTCAATTACTTCACCCAGAGTGGATTTCCTGTATCATAACATGTATTTCACAGTAATATTAGATACTATTTTGTATTCTTCCCATGGTATCAGTAACTGAACAAAAATAAGCCAATTATGTTTCTTTAAAATGAGTGGTTTAAAAATATTAAGGAAAAAATCCCCAAGTGAAGAATTTCTTCTTTTCAAGATCTACAAGGTTTTTAAAACAATGCTTCACATCAAGTGTTTTTATGACAGGAAATATATTTCATGAAACAAAATACAACTTATTTTGTAAAAACATACAGTCATTCTTTGGCTCTGAATTGGATTGTCCAGGACGCTGGCTTCAGATATCAAAATCTACAGAAGTTCAAGTCCCTTGTAAAAAATGGAGGAGTATTTTCATATAATCAATGCACATCCTCCTGAATATTTTAAATCATCTCTAGGCTACTTATAATACCTAATACAATGTGAATGATATGTAAATTGAGGTTATATTGTATTATTTGATGAATAATGATCAGGAAAAAAAGTATGTTTAGTACAGATGCAAATTCTCCAAATATTTTCCATATGTGGTTGGTTGAATCAATGAATGTTGGAAACAGAGGATAGAGAGAGCTCACTATGTTTCACACTAAATAATGTGTGTCCTTTACATATTATATAATATTATTATGGAAGGTTTGAGTCATGCAATTGAGATTGAAATAAACAAGAGTAGCATAATCATGGGATTTGAAGAATGATTGTTCTTGTGAAAATTATATAATTGGACAACTTTAACAATAATAAAAATTGTGGTGAGGAAATCTCTTACATCCCTAGAGCTTGCATAATAAAAAATTGTATTTTAAAGAATAGGAAAGTAAAAATAAAGTAAAAAAATAAATAAAGAAAGAATAGGAAAGTAAAACTTTATTTGTGGGAATACTGTCAGTCTATGTATTTTGAAATTAATCTATACTACAAAAAATATTACCTACCTTTTTTCACAGGTACCCCTACAATATTTATGAATGTATTTATATGTTGAGTCACAATGTCAATAACTGTGGGGCATCAAAAAATACAGATAATGTTCTTTGAGGACAATAAAAGTAATACTATAAGTGAGAACTGCTATTTGTATCAGTATGTATTGAGTAATAACTATATGTCAAGCATCTTATAAAATTAAATTACATGTAGTTAATTATTCAACCATCATAACCTGAATGCAGATCAGTCATTCAAAATTTATATTTGTTACTAGAATAATAATGGATTTTAAAAGTATGAAAACAATGATTTCAACCAATTGGAAATTAACAAAAAGAATCTCCAATTAACTTCAAAAAGATTTAAGTTCCAGTTAAAGAATATTTACATATAAAAGCAATAAGCACTCATTAATATTTATAAAACATGAACAGGAAAGTAATTCCATGGGGAAAAAACTAAGTTAAATGACTTCATGATTTATAAAATAAAAATTAGCAAAAAATGAATGTTATTCAATGTTCAATTTTAGTAAAATAACCATTATAAAGATTTAAATAAAAATACACTCTGCTGTCCTGTATATCTAAAAAGAACAAATAAAAATATTAAAAATGATTTAAATAAAACATAATTTTAGACAATTTAAAGTATAAACAACTTTCTGGAGAAATATATCATTAAAAATAAACTTTAAGACAAATAGTTTTATTTGGAAAAAGGGATGATATAGGTATTAGGAAATTTTAAAATATAAGCATGATATATAATATTTGTATATGACAAACATGTTTAAACTATCATTAAAAATAAATTGCCTTCATATTTTTGGATAATCAAATTTGCCCGAGAACATTGTTTAAAAATTTAAAAATTACATTTTGCTCAGAATTACCTTCACAGCAGCTCTAAGACTAAATGGTTTTATTTATATTTTGTCCTAACATATATATAATTGAATTTCTAAGAAACAGTAAATATTGATGAACATAGGAAAAGTTATTTTATAAATCCAGGAAAGTTCTGAAACTAAATTAAAACAAGAATCAAGCAAACGGCACTAGACATTCAGGTCACATGTGACCATTAGTATACTCTTTTTCTTAATTAGCTACTTTACTCTGGCAGTATATTAAAGGAATTAATACACCATTACCAAGGCAGATGTTCCTCATCAGTTTATCAAACCATTAAACTAATAGAGAAAAGATAAAAATGAACATACTGATGGATGTGAAAAAGCAACTTGATAAAGTTCAATAAGTATTTAGTATTTTAAGCTAGTATTACTAACAAGCAAAGAAAATATTAAACAATAAATACAATCTTATTCCAATCAAAATATCAGATTTATTTATGATAAAACTTGAGAAACTGATTTAAAAATGTGTTTCTAAAAATAACATGCACAGTAATATTCATACTCTAATCATGTTTTTTATTTAAATTATTGTCGAAATGCATGTGTTTTCATTTTCACTTTTTAATGAGAAACTTTTCAAGGATATAAAATCCTTGATGTAGCAGCCTTGATATAGTTTAAGTAAGCTGTAAAATTCCTCTCTTAGGATTCTCCAGAGAATCAGAATCAATAAGATCCACATACATAAAGAGATTTATTTTTATTTTTATTTATTTTTTGGTACTAGGGATTGAACTCAGGGGCCTTCGACCACTGAGCCACATCCTCAGCCCTATTTTGTGTTTTATGCAGAGACAAGGTCTCACTGAGTTGCTTAGCGCCTCGCCATTGCTGAGGCTGGCTTTGAATTCGCGATTCTCCTGTCTCAGCTTCCCTAAGTGCTGGGATTACAGGCTTGCGCCACCGGGCCCAGCTAAGAGATTTATTTTAAGGAATTGAAGTATGGAGGTTGAGAGGGGCCACAATCTGCTATCCACAAACTAGAGAGACCTACTGGACTAGCTATGGCTAAGTCAATAGGCCTGACAACCAGGTATATCAGTTGTGCAAGTTGCAGTTCAATCAATGATGCAGAGAGAGAATTTACCCTTCCTCTGCCTTATTTTTTCCATTGAGATTCTCAATATATTGGATGAATCCAACACAGATGAAGACAGTAGCAATCAGCTTTCTCCAGTCTGTTGAAATTCTAATGTCTTCAAGAAATCCAGAAATAATGTTTAATCTTGGCACCTTATGAACGCTTCTAGTTGACAGATTAAATTAACCATCACAATTCTCATATTTGTATTTCTGAGAGTCTCCACATGCAATAGTAATAACTTATCATCAAATTTACAATATATTTCTCTTCAATTTCCAAACTTACATCTATCTAGCTTCTACTTTGTAGCTGGGTGCTCTTGTAAATTAATGGTCTTCCATCTCATTTGGACACTCAGCATGCCTGACAAAATTTGTATATGTCCCCAGATCAATTCTCATTCCTCTCCCACTGTTTTTGCCAATTTTATTTCCATGCCACATCTACCCCATATTTCATTATTTTAATATTTAAAAGAATGTGGCAGCTGTGTGATAGATTACTGGCCATGGGTTGGAAAACTTAGGCATGCCTAGTGATTTTTTTTTTAAATGAAAACATGCCTGAAGTAACTTCTTTTAACCAACCTGAATTTCATTTCTTTACCTAAAATGTAGTTTAAATTACTAACACACACCTTGCACACAAAGAAAGCTGACAAATATGGTTGCTTTTGCTGTTTTACAAGATTAGAGCTGAAGTTTCTTTCTGAATCCTTTTAAATACTTTGATCATATAGTACATAATTTGGCTTAGGAATAAGCAGATAAAATCATTCATAAAACAACAAAGTCTTCGGGTCCCAAAGCTACTGTCTCAATCTTGCAAAGAGGCCAAGGAAACTTTCATAGTCCCTCACTAATTGCTGTGCCAGGGAACGTAGTTTCGTTTTGGTTTAATTTTTCTCTTACATCTGTGTTTTTTCTGAGCCATGAATATGAAATCTTCATATTTTAAAAATAAAGTTCTGATCTGTAATGATTAATTTGAATTGACAACTTGATTGAATTAAGATATGATGAAGATTGAGGCTTCTGAGTCTATCTAGGAATGATTGCCATATGGGATAGTGAACTGAAATGGAGACCCTCCCTAAATGTGAGCAGCACCATCCAATGGGATGGTGGCTTGGATGAAATAAAAGTGGAAGAACAAGGAAGCAGCAGATGCAAGCTCAATTTTTCTTGAATGGGTTCTTGATTGCTGCTGCAATCGTCTGAGCATACCAGACTCTCGTTCCTTCATTCTTCCTGAGGATATCAGACTTTCTCTCCATTACTCTTCCAAAGCAGACTTCTCCAGGGAGTGAGCATGAGCTTTCGGTCTTGGACTGGGGTAGCATCATTGATCCCTCTTGTTCTCAAGCTTCAGCCTCTTGGACTGTGCAGCTACTGGTTCCTCCAGCTCTGCAGCCTGCAGATGGCCATTGTGGGCTATCTAGCTTCTGGTTGTGTAAACCAATCAATAAATCCCCTTTTTATAATCACAGTTCCTGTGGATTCTCTTCCTCTAGAGAACTCTGACTAATACATGGTCAAATACAAATGATGGCTCCATTAGTTTTCTGGAACTGCTGGAACAAATAAGTACAAACTTTGTAGCTTAGTACAACATGTATTTATTCTCTCACACATAAGTTTGAAATCAAGGTGTCACTTGGTTCACACTTCCTCCAAAGGTTTGGTGGTGAATCCTTCCCTGCTGCTTCCAGCTTCCAGTAGCTCTGGGAGGACTTTAGATTGCAGCACCATCCCTCCAATCTCTGCCTCCATCATTGCCAGTCCTCCTTCTATGCATCTGTATCTTCTCCTTTTCTTATTAGAACACCTGTCATTAGATTTAGGGTTCATGTAGATAATCCAGGAGAAGACAATTGAAATAGGATCAATTATCATGTAGATAATTGAAATAGGATCCTATTTCAATATGCTTAATTTCATCTGTAAACACTTTTTTTCCAAATAAGGTCACACTCATACATCATATGTATTTGTTTTCTGGGAGCCTCCCTTCAACCCACAACATTTGTAAATATCAAGAACTCATTTTCAATGCAATGTATTTATGTAAAGTTTTTTTTTTTTTTTTTTTTTTTTTTTTTGGTACCAGGGATTGAACTCAAGGATAATCAACCACTGAGCCACATCCCCAGCCCTATTTTGTGTTTTATGTAGAGACAGGGTCTCACTGAGTTGCTTAGTACCTTGCTGTTGCTGAGGCTTGCTTTGAACTCGCTATTCTCCTGTATCAACCTCCCAAAGTGCTGGAATTACAAGTGGGAGCCACTGCGCCCAGCTTATGTAAAGTTTTATTTACTTACTAAATGCATGTAATATCAAATTCATGCTATATAATGTACAAAAGTTATGAAAAAGTCTTAGTCCTGTTAAATGCTGTGACAGAATAATGGAAGGAATTAAGAAGAAGAAAGGGAGATGTATGGTAAAATAATAATCGAAGGGATTTTATGCCCTTTATGCATTATAATCATGGCCATTTCAACGTGAAATTGTATTTACTTCAGACAAAATTGCATTAATTTAGAGTATGAGATTTTTTGAACTACATGGGCTTCCTGTGAAAAAGAGAGTGGGAATTTCTAGAAATCTAAACTAACTCTTCTTCTACCACATTTTTTCATGTAAACACTTTTAATAGTAAAAACTTTTCAAATTTAGAAAGCAAAAGTAAAGAGATAAGACACCATGAATCATTTTTGGATTTTTTATGATATATGTATCAAATATAAATATATATCCATCCTGGAATCAAAAGTATTAAAATGTAAAGGTATGCTCATACATAAATATTTCATAGCACAAATTTCCAGAACATCTTCATACTTAGGACAATGTATTGGTGCCTTCTGTTGATGTGTCAGGAAAATGTCCTATTTTAAGGTGACCAGGAAGTCCTCTAACTTCATGGATTAAGGATTCCCTAATCTATAAGTATAGCACAATTTAAAATGTGTTTTCCAAATATACTCAGGGTTTTAAATATTTAAGACAATGGAATGGATAGTATTTGCCATTCTCTTTCCTACTAATTATTTTGAAATCATCCCTTCTCTGCCTCCAAATCCTACAACTACTACTTTTGTATAATTCTAATTACAAGGACATCATTGCTTCTGGAGCCCCTCCAATTTTGAATTCAATATGTTTGACTAACTTTGGAGGTACATTTTTAGTAGAGGCTGCTCTTTGTTCCAGATCTACTCCTGGAGGCAAACAGAGCCTTTTCTACAAAGTTGTCCTTCTGATATTCTACTCTTCTGATTGTATATGCATATATTTGTGTTTCTGAGGCCACATAAACTAGATCCTTAATAGTACTGGATAAAAGTATATAAGTAAATTTCAGATATTAATATTTGTTTCCCAGCATAGTGTTGAAAATAGAAAACCAAACTCCAGTCATGGAGAATTGTAATTATCTATGAAATTCTCAGTATAAAGTGTTTGTTTACACTTTTACCAGTGGCAGTAGCTATTTAGCATCCGTATTATTCTATTGATTCATAATTTTCTTACTTTCAGTTATCCCTTCTACAGACTATTTTCTATAACCTTTTTTTGTTAATGCATCTCTATTTACATAGCAAAATACCTTAGACTAGGTAATTTTTAAGCGACCCAAATTTGTATGCCACAGTTCTGAAGGTTGGGAATTCTGAAATCTAGGTACTGGCAGATTCAGTGTCTGGAAAAATTTTCAATATCTTCCAAGATGGCACCTTGTTCTTACATCCTCTTACAGTAAAGAGGAGGGAAAAATAGAAAAATAGCTTCCTGGCACCTCCTTTAAAAGGTCATTAATATTATTCATGAGAACTCTGCCCCCATGAACTAATCAGCTCCTGAAGGCCCTGCCTCTTAATATCATAACATTGTGATTAAGTTTCAACATATGAATTTTAAAAGAACACATATATTCAAACCAACCTCCCACTTTTTTTGCACACTTTTTTGGCCATTTATCTTTTGTACCATTTGTATTC
>CM053407.1:98654626-98730467 GCA_028644305.1 Xerus rutilus
TTTGGTACCAGGGATTGAACTCGGGTACTCGACCACTGAGCCACATCCCCAGCCCTATTTTGTGTTTTTATGTAGAGACAGGGTCTCACTGAGTTGCTTAGCGCCTCGCCGTTGCTGAGGCTGGCTTTGAACTCGCGATTCTCCTGTCTCAGCCTCCCTAAGTGCTGGGATTACAGGCTTGAGCCACCGCGCCCGGCTCCATTTGTATTTCTTATTGCTAGATTTAATCTATTGCTCTTGCTGCTTGAAATTTTATGAGTTTCTCATTCTGTCACCCCAAGTTTGAATTTTTCCATTCATCTTCAAACATGGGTCACAAGCCCATGTTTCTTTATCATGTTCACTAAAATCATACTTTCATAGAGTATTGGAAACATAGTTACATTTTCATTATTTATCAGGCCAGCAAAGTTGTCAGATAAGGAAACAAGATTAGTCTTGCATAAATTACCCTTGGGGAATTTTTCTAAATTTAGGGTCAAGTCTATGGACTTGAAGTTTTTACAATGAAACTTTTCTTTAGTGGAATTCCATTTCTTATTGTTCATTTTCTAAACCCCTTTCTCCCTTTCTAATTGTGTATTAATCTTAAAAAGTTATTTATAACACATCAATGGTGCTAGTAGGATTTAACTTTTTTATGCATCAAAGACTTTATGTATATTCATATTGATTTTAGATCATTTTGCCCCATTATTTTGCTTTGAATTCATAGTTGGCTGCACTATCTATAACAGCGTAAGATCTCTTACAAGAGCAATGATGTCTTGGCTGAGAATAGGGAAGTAAAATAAGGATGGGCAGTTCCACTGCTTTTATTATTACATAGCACCAAGTGCCTTCTTACCAGCAAAATGGTTAAATTATGTTGTCTCTAGAAATTCATATGTATTTTATATAGGGTACCTCAATGTTAATTCAAGTATTTAAACTACTAGAATGTTTTATTTTTCCATTCTGAACTAAGTGGTCATTTCCTGTAATATAACCCATATGACTTTTATAACTCAATTTTTCACATTGATTAATAGAAAATACTTATCCCTACTATTAAAGATCATGAATTACTATTCAATTTATGTTCCCTAAAGTGCTGGATTTCAACAAGGAGAAAAAAATAAAGAAAGCAGTAATGGATCACACTAAAATGGATAAAGAGAATGTCTTCTGATCTCTGCGGACAGTACTGCATGGTTTTTGGTCCACAAAGCCAAATTTACAAAACTTTTCTTTCACTACTAATTTGACAATGTTACATTTTATAATGGAAAAAAATCACATACACTCATTCCATTGAGATCAGGTTGTCAAGTTATTTTTCATTCTTACTAAACATATGCTGAATGTAGTTTTATAAATTTTAATTTTTAAGAATTTTTGCAGGGTAGATATAGTTAGAAATACTAAAACTTTATAAAGGTCAAGAGCAAGCTAGCATTCTTACATGGTAAAAATGTGAAAGCTATTCTGTCAGAAATATATCATTATATCTTGTTCTAAAGCAAATAATTTCCATTGAAGTTTAGGGTAAAATAACAGACTTTAAAATACTTTAATATCATAAATATATGTAGAATCTAGTGTTAAGCATTTGGGTAAAATGTGCCTAAAGAAGTAGAAACTTCATTTTCATGGTCTCCTTATTTATAATAGTGCTTGAAATAAGTCAGTAAGTGTTATATTTCATATTTTATATGGAGGAGTTAATTCATGAAGTGTATTTTTCAGTTTGTAAATGTTACTGATTTACATAGCAGAACATTTAGAAGATTCAAAACATTGAAAATTAGCACTAAGAATTAGGAAATGTGTCCCTAACTTGCTTTCAGTGACTTATTTTAAGCAAATAACCACCATTAGAAGAACTTTTCTCCTCTTTTCATATTTATCTTTGTTTTTACTGTGCTGTGATAACACACTACAGTGGTCTGCATAATTAATAAAGAAGAGAAATTTATTGCCCATGGCTTTGAAGACTGAGATGTTCAATATCAAGGGGTCAGCATCTAGTAAGGACCTTCTTGCTAATGGGCATTCCATAATAAAAGGTCAAAGAGCAAGTGAAAGAGAGCAAACAATCAAACTCATAGCCTTAAGCCCTTTTGTAATCTGTACTTGATCCATTCAGGAAGGATTAGGTGGAGACCTCATGACCTAAACACTTCCCATTAGGTCCCACTTCCCACACTGTTTCACTGGGAATTAAGTTTCCAACATATACAATTTGGGGGACACATTTAAATCGTAGCAGTATTCAAAAGATTGATCTTTTATCTCCTTATAAAAGAAAGGCTTCAAATATTTGGAGACTGTGTCATAATTGATCCTTAATATTGGCAAGAACTTAAGTTGATGTTCTCAGTGTCAAAGAGGCTAAGAATTTCTGAGAACATCTTAAATCCTTTTGGCACTTATGATGTGTGCCCTTGGTGGGCTGTGTCTCCTTTTATTGTTCTGCTTTTCCTGGTATTGAATAGCAGGGATTGTTAAATAAAATAAACTTTTGATATCATATAACCTTTTATAAAATTGTTGTTTTAATTTATTTTAATTAAGAAACAGAAAAGCAAATACATCTTGGTCTTCACAATCACATGCTCATGGAACCATAGCCCTGTCAATATATAGAACAATTTCATCACCCTCTGAAGCTCCTCTGTGCTACCTGCAGTGTAAACTCCTTTTTCCAACCTAGGCATCTATATTTTTTTTTCCAGAATGCCATATAATGGATTTACTCACTATGTGGTATTTATTGTTATGGCTATGGAGGTGTTTGAGGTAAGCTAGTGTTTCCATATGCATTTTAATACTGTGTTTCTTCTACAATGAATCAATGGAATTTTGAAAGAGGTGTATTGAAACTGATTTGGATTTTAAAAGTTTTCAACATACAAGAATTTCACTTTCTGAAACTCATTCCTATTTTTGTTGTTACTCTTAGTATTTTTTTCTTAGTCCTGCAGATATTTTCTTTTTAAAGAATGACAGAACAACTGATTTTTGTTTTGATTTTGAATCTTGAAATTCAGTAAATTTATTACTAGTTTTGATAATTTATTGGTGGAATCTTTAAGATTTTCTGGATATAAGATCGTGTCATCTAAAAACATGAAATTTTTAACATCTTTCTTTCCAATTAGTTGTCCTTTAATTCTTTTTGACACCAAATTTCTCTGGCTAAAATATCCTTTATATGTTGAGTGGAAGCAGCAAGAGTGGGTATTCCTCACATTCTTCCTGATCTTAAGGAAGAGCATCTAGTTTTTCATGGCTGAGTATGATATTACCTGTGGATTTTTGATATGTAATCTTTGTTGTGTTGAAGTAATTTAATAGTAATTTACCTTGATTTTTAATCACAAAATGATGTTAAAACCTGTCAACCAAATTTTATACATATACTAGATGGTCATGTGATTTTTATTGTTTCTCTTTAGTTATATATAACATTAAGATTCACTTTGGCATAATTATGAAAGCAAATACAGTTTGCTGTAATTCAGTCCCCAGTAACTCCCTTTTTCATATCCTCCGAACACCCCCATTTACTTTCTTCTACTCTATTGATCTTTATGCTTTTATAGTTTTTTTATACATTTTTTAGTTGTAAATGCAATACCTTTATTTATTTTGTACGGTGCTGAGGATTGAACCCAGTGCTTCACACATGGAAGGCAAGTACTCCACCACTGAGCCACAATCCCAGACTGGTTTTTTTTTTTTTTTTTTTAATTAGTGTCTTGTGGATATACATGATGGTAGATTCACCATGGTGTATTTAGGCAAGAAACGAAACAGACACTTTTCCAAAGAAGAAATACACATTAACAACAAATAAATAAAAAATGTTCAACATCTCCAGCATTTAGGGAAATTCAAATCAAAACTACACTAAGATTTATCTCATTTTAGTCAGAATGGCAATTATCAAGAATATAAATAATAATGTGTTGGTGAGGATGTGGGGAAAAAGTATACTCATACATTGATGGTAGAACTGCAAATTAGTGTAACCACTCTGAAAAAACAGTATGTAGACTCCTTAAAACACTAATAATGGAGCTATCCATATGACCCAGCTATCTCATACTTCAGTGTATATCCAAAAATTCTAAAATCAGCAGACTATCCAGATGCAGCCATATCAATGTATATAGCAGCACAATTCACAGTAGCCAAGATGTGGAATGAACATAGGTGCTCTTCAACAGATAAACTGATAAAGAAAACATGGTATACATACACAGTGGAATATTACTCAGCTACAAAGAAAGAAATTATGGCATTTTGTGGTAAATGGATGAAACTGGAGGCTATCGTGTTCACTGAGGTAAGTCAGATTCAAAAATTAAAAGGTCAAATATTTTCTCTGATATGCTGAAGTTAGTCCAAAGTAAGGGGAAAAGAGAGAGCAAGAGAATTAAAAAGTATTCCCATCAAACCAGAAGCAAGGTCAGTGGAATAGTTAAAGGGTATGGAGGGGAAGGGAAGAGGGACAGGATAAGGGAAAAACAATGGAATAATTTATGCAATTTTTAACATTCATTCTGTTAATATGCTGTAATACACACACATTGATTTCTGTACATTCAAACATGTTTGCATCCTGTGAATAAATTCCACTTGATCACAATGTGTGATAGCTTTAACATGCTTTAAAAAATGTGCGCTAGTGTTTGGTTGAGGATTTTGCATTCACATTCATTGCCCAGTGATTGTCTCCTCTTTGGGTGACTTTGTCAGACTTTGGTATTTCAGCAATGCTGACCTTATTAGTTTGAAGGTCTTCCCTCTTCTTTAATTTTTGGAAAAATTTGAGAAGTTTCTACATTTATTCTGCCTTAAATGTTTGATAGAATTCATGAGTGTATCCATCTCTCTTTTAAATTTATTTATTTCCTTACTTATTTTTTTAGATTCACATGATAGTAGAGTATATTTTGACATATTTATACAAACATGGAGTACATCTTATTCTAACTGGGATCCTGTTTTTGTTGTACATGATATTGAGATTCATTGTAGTGTATTCATATATGTACATAGAAAATTTGTGTCAGATTCATTCCACTGTTTTTCCTATTCCTTCCCCCCACCCAACCCCTCTGCTTCCTCACCCTGTTATTAATTAAGCAGATTACCTGTGCTACGCCCTTCACCATCATATGCTGCCTCTCCTTTGGACTTGAAAAGTGAAGTTGGCTGCTTATGGATTCAGACCTCTGAAACAATGACTTCCAAATAAAGTTTTCCTCTAACTTGTTCTTGTTGGATGTTTTGATCACAGTAACAAAGCCAGCTCAAACAATTACTATATTTTTATTATTAATAGTCATAATGATATTAATCATATTACTTATTATATAACATAAATGATATTAAGTAATGTAATTTATCATGTTGAAATTATTGCATACTTACAAAATCATTCATCAATAATTGTTGAAAATACAATTAGTGCATGCCAATCATTGCATCCTTTTCCTGTTGTGATAATTTTTTTGCTTAAAATTTATTTCACCTGAGATAATTATATCTACCCCTATTCTCTTTTTGTTGCTTTGTATGAAATATCTTTTCCTTCCATCACTTACTCCTATGCATCCTTAAATCTAAAGAGGATTTTTCTCTAGGTAGCATATAGTTAGATCCTACTTTTTGTCTGTTCATTCACTGTATGTCTTTTGGCTGGGGAGTTTAATCCATTTGTTTTAAAAATAATTATTGATAGGAAAGAATTTATCATTGTCATTTTATTAATTGCTTTCTGTTTGTTTTATAGATCCTTTGTCCCAATTTCCTCTCTCATTGTCTTCTTGTGTGTTTGTGTATTTGTGTGTCTGTGTGTGTTTTGAAATACTTTGTTTCCTTTGTCTTTGTCTTTTGCATAACATATATAAGCAAGTTCTCCATGGTTACCAAGAGTCTTAAATAAAATATAAATTTTTTAAGCTAACAACTTAATATTCATTGCATATTCCCCTCACTTTAGGCTATTAATTTCACTATTCACACCCACTTATGTTGTGTATCTATTAACATAGTGTTATAGTTACTATTAATATTTTTATTTTTTGACTATTTTCTAGATGTATGAATATTTACTTAAAACCATTATAATATTGATAATACATATTTCATATTTGTTTATACAATTACTATTTTCAATGACTTTTATACTTTTTAGGTTATCAAATTCCTAAATCTCAGATCCTGTGAAACAAAAATGAAAAAGAGAAGGAAGAAAAGAAAAAGGAAATATTAAAGAATGAGAAGAAGGACTAATTTTAGCATTCTGACTATAGAACAAGTTAAAACCAACATCACAACTACACAGCTTACAAAAACCTCTGTAGTCTACTTTAATTCTGAGACGAAAATACACACCTCTCCATCTACCAACTTCTCTCTCTCTTTCTCTCTCTGTATATGTCCATGTACATATATATGTATAAAGATATATACATTTATCTAATTATATGCTAATTATATTTACTTTTATAAATCAAGCATATAAAGGTATAAATATATAATTACCAAAAACAAATGAAACTCTGCTAAGTGAGAAAAATCTAAGGGAATGAAAATTAATTTTGATTTTTCAGGAAAGCAATGTTGTTTTATACATGAAATACTGCTTAAGAATTCATACTCTTATATTATTTCATTTCTAGAAATTAAAGGATTATAACAGTAAAAGATGTGAACAGGATTCACATGCAAACTATTACTTCAGTAAAATTTATTTTAAAGAAAAATCTGAATAATCAGAACTAGAGAAAATTGCATTAAAGTTGAGGTAAACAAATTTAAGTATTATGAACTTAGTGGACCTTTAAAAGCTATGATTTTTCATATATAATATAATAGTATATGAAAAACTACAAGGAAAATTAAGTTTATAATATCTTGTTTCTGATCTATATGAAAGTGGTATAGGTTGTTCGATCCATTATCCACAAATATATACACATTATACACTCAAAATTATAATATTAATTAATATTAGGATATGTAAACATATTAAGCCAATACTTATTCTACTGTATCATGAAAAAATGGGGTTTATTATGGTGTTCTTTTTATGATTTCAAGACCATCTATAAATTTATATATTTGTATTCTTTTTATACAACAAAAGTTGCACTGTATTTAGTCTTCTGTATTCTTTTTACTGTCCTTGCAAGCATTTCTTAACATTAAATACACTTTGAAAACATAATTGTAAATCCTACAATGACCATAAATCCCCAGCTTTGGTTGTCTACTCAGTAACTATCTAAACACTTTTTCCTCTTCATGCACTTTTTCCTCTGCATTAATCACATGTTTCACCAGGACTAAGATGGCAATTACTTTCTCTATTTCCAAGGACTAATTTAGGAATAGGTAAGTGGCACATTCCTGGAAAAGGAGTGCCCTCTTAATGGGAAATATTTTGCAATTTTTAGGTGATCTAAACTAGAAGAAAGATAATCTTCTGTTAGTTTCAGCAATGTATTGACACTTAAAGTCAAAAAGTTAGTTGGAATGGAAACTATTCAGTTCCAAAAAAGCAAAGCAAGCAGAATTAATGATTAGTAGAATACAGTCCTTGACAACATATGAGACTGCTGAATTATACTAAATTGGCATTGCTCTTCTTTAATACTTCTTGTTCTATGAATTGCTCCACTTTTCCTTATTATATTCAGTGAATTCAAAGGGATTTTTCTGTTCCTTGCTGCCCAATTCAAATTAACTAGAAACATGCACCAGGAACCAAAATCAGCAAAGAAATGTCAAGTCTGAGGTGGCTGCATTAGCTCATGCCCAATACATCCAACATGCCTAATTTTCTATTTTTCATCTCAGATCTAAACTGAGGGTATGGATGTACACTTTCCCTTTGATAAAGCCCAATAGAGAACAACAACTCATCATGAGGGACAAAATCAAGATAGAGAGCAAGAGTAAGAATACATTTACTTGAGCTATGATCTTAAGCCTCCTCAAGCCAAAGAAGTAGAAGGTAATCATCATTCACAGTAAAAATGAAAAACACACAAGTAAAGGTGAATTGTGACTGCTAATCTTAAAGAATTTTTATTTAGAATCTATTGTCATCATTGCCATATGGATGGAAAAGGTCCAAATTGGAGGAGCATCTCTGAATGTGAGGTGTATCACAGGGACCTGACTTTCCTTGCCTTTGACAAAAGTCTTGAAATATCTATTCCTATTGCAAGGCAGAAGATAACATCTAAATGATTTGGAAAAAATCCAAACTTGTTCCTGAAAGCACACACTCTGTGAGAGAATCAGTTGAATCGTCTTTGCATGCAAGTCATAATTCCTCTCAATCAAGTATGTTCCTAAGGAGTTTCAGATTGTTTGGAGACTTAATTTTATTTATTTTGAACAGAATCCACAAAGTATGAGACAGCACACTTTAAGAGATTATAGAATTATCTAGTGTGTGTCTGAACTGTATCAATCTGAGGAAAACTGGGTTAGACATATTCTTCAAATGTTCTAAGCCACTGGAGCTGACTCAGATGAAGATTTATAAGCAGTGGGTTTATTGAAGACAACCCTTGTGAACAATGCCTGTGAGGGAGTACAAAGTAGGGTTGAACGCATGGAATAAATAACCTGATGTGCAGTCATATCCAAGATCTCAGCTGATCCCTGAAAGCTCTGAACAGAAGATTGTTCCCCAAAACAAGTTTTGCATGGAGACCTCTTACTCCTGAATCATCCTTTTTTTGAAGGAGAGCCATGCCCAACAGAAGGAGTGCCTTTGGGCAAAGTGAATCTCTAGGGCCATTTCAGCTCCTGGGGAAGTCCTTGGATCAGAAGCCAAAGTTCTAGGTAGTTGGTGGGGCCCTGGTTCAGACAAGGAAACCTTCCATGTGTCACACAGTAGCTGTATACAGAAAATAAAATGAAATTTAGAAATCATGAACACAAATTATTCAGTTGTGTACATTTATAAAATATTATCATATAACATAAACAAGAATGTCTGAAGCATCCACTCCATGTTATGTCCATGACATAAAAAGTGAAAGTTCAGGTAGGAGAAAAATGGACACACAGAGAAGTCTATAGAAGACGTGATTGTGCATGTCTGCTGAAGACCATGAAAGTAAGCAGCTCTGTGCTTTGGCTTATAGACACTTTAGTTATCTTTATGTTGGATGTGAAAGTAAGAAAGGGTTCTGGACAGTGGTAACCCACTCAAATACTACCTGACTTTGAGTTACCAAAGGAAACACAACAGTCAAGAAACATGAGAATTGCTACTTGTCATAGCACAATCACTTTATTATGATTTATTTATGGTTGTAATGATGTAAATTCAAAGGAATAGATAGTGATCAAAGTAAATACTGTATATAGCTCAGCTTTCCAACCCTACAACAGATTTGTCTTATATGTGCTTTAAGAAAAAATAGAGAAACTGGGCGCGATGGTGCACGCCTGTAATCCCAGCACTTTGGGAGGTTGAGACAGGAGAATTACGAGTTCAAAACCAGCCTCAGCAACGAAGAGGCGCTAAACTCAGTGAAATGCTGTCTCTAAATAAAACACAAAATAGGGCTGGGGATGTAGCTCAGTGGTCAATACCCCCGAGTTCAATCCCTGGTACCAAAAAAAAAAAGAAGAAGAAGAAGAAATAGAGACACACATAGAAAAGCACATTCTAATTGGGATAAAAATGGGTATGTCTACTAAAAGGAAAAAGAAGTTTATAAATCATAAATATGAATGACTAAGCAACATATACTTACAGAATATATTCGCAGAATTTAACAAAAATTCTTTGAGTGAGTCCCTGAGTTCAATCCCCAGCACACCACCACCTCTGCAAAAAAAAACAAAAAAACAAAAAATCCTTGGAGTTAGAAATTCTTATTTAATAGCAAGTCTGAAGATGAGCAAACTCCTTTTACATACTTTCTCTATGCTAAGAACATCAGTAGTTTTGAAGAGGCCTATCATTGTATGAATCTCTACACATCCTGTAGGGTTCTGACCTTATGTAAGTGACTTAACCTTCCTGTGCTTCAATATTTTGCAAATAGTGCAAAGATAGGAATTATAAACTACTTAGAGGATGGGAATGTAGCTCAGTGGTGGATTTTGCCTAGTATGCACAAAGCCCTGGGCTTGATATCCGAGTATTACCATATCTATCTATCTATCTATCTATCTATCTATCTATCTATCTATCTATCATTCTATCTATAATATCTAGTAATGTGTGCGTGTGCATGTGTGTGTGTATCACACCTTATAAACCAATTACGAATTCATTAACATAAAATTCTTCCAACAGGGCCTAGAACATAGTTAGAATTCGACCAGTATATATTTCTCTTATCACTATTCATTGTTATTGTATGTGGATATCAGGAACAACACATGCAGAAAGAATCATAGTATCATAGTACTGCTTATTTTGTTTACATTGCTTATATAAATCTAGCCTACATTTAAGAAATTTTCACCTATTATTTGTGCATATCAATATGATTTATTGATATTTCCATGCATGGAAATCGCATGCACTGATCAAATCCAATCTGCATTTTGTACCCTCTCCTCCAGCACAATCTCCAATCTCTAGTAATCACTATTTTACTTTTGACTTGTTTTAGATTCCACATACAAGAGAGAACATACAGTAGTTGTTTATCTGTGTCCAGCTTATTTCTCTTAACATGAAGTCTTCTGGTTCCATTCATTTTGCTGCAATGATAGAATTTCATTCTTCTTTATGGCTGAATAATACACCATTGGGTATGTATACCTCATTTTCTTTATTCATATATTTGTTGATGAGCACCTAGTTTGATTCCATATTTTATGTACAGTGGATAGTGCTACAACAAATAAGGACATGCAGTATCTTTTCTGTATACTGATTTTTTCTCCTTTACGTATTTACCCAGAAATGCAATAGCTGAATCATATGGTAGATCTAATTTTTGTTTTTCTAATCATATGGTAGATCTAATTTTCTCATAATGGCTATGCTAGTTTACATTTCCACCAGCAGTGTGTAAGTGTTCTTTTTTCTCCTCACCCTCACCAGTGCTTATTATTATTATTTTTATAATAACCATTCTACCTGGTGTCAGATAATATGTCATTGTAGTTTCAATTTGCATTTCCCTGATTAGTCAAACATTTAAAGGACTACTCAGGCTTCATTTTAAGTTCTTAGTTTGATTGATAATAAAGTTTTTTATTTATTTATTTTTTATTATTCATTATCACAAAACAAAATTCAATGTTATATATTTTCCAAAACAAAATGCACCTTTCTAAAGGCCTGTGTGTGTATTTGTACAATAAATACTATGAATTTTAATTTAATCAATAGATAATTTTATAAATGATGCCAAATTACCTTCTAAAAATATTGCACCAATATGCACTAACCCTGATGCTTGGTCAGGGGAGATAAATGAAGGAACTCCCAATAAATTAAAGACAACTTAACATGATGATGAACAGATAACAGCAGATGCACAGAGATGCCTTTTTCAGAGTTTCCTTTATCTGACTAAAGGCAGAATTGCCTAAGAGTGAAGCTGCTATCAATTTCTGTTTCCAGGGGAGATTCTAGCCAGTATGGGGACTGTGCATTAGTTCGGACATGAGAAATTTGTTAAAGCCAAAACGAAAACATTATCAAAAACTGTCATACTTTCATCTGTTCTCTTGAACACCAGTCTGTCTTCTGTAGAAATCCTCTCTTTTTCCTCTTTTATGTTGATATATAACCCTCCCCGCAACCCTAATTGTGTAGAGTATGTTGATCAGAATGAGCCTACATGCATCTATTGGCAGTTACATTCATGGACTCCAGGCTACTTGGACTTAAGTTGATAGAGGAAAAGTTTTTTCTTCCTCATATCTGTTTGACTAGTGTTGTCAATTTAGCGAATAATAATTAACAGATAAACAACTTTTTTGGTATATTATGGCACAGATATTTGAGACATATTGATACTAAAAAGAAGAGAAACCCATAATTGTTGTGAGATTCAAATTTAACTCATCATCCTGTATTTCTGAAATCTTAATTTGAGAAAATCAGAAAATTCAGTCTTATTGATTAATTGATAAATTAATCATTATTGATAAATCATTGATAAATAATTTATCATTATTGATAAATAATAAATAAGTAGAGCTATTTTGTTGTACTAAATATATTGGAAAATATAAGATAATAATGAAAATCTATGTTTTCATTTATTTTTAAACTATCATTTTTAATGAGTGAAACAAATTTGCCAGGGCAGTATGTAGTTCTGCACATTCTCTTTGAAGCAATGCTCAGGGCAGCAGTGTCAGAGCAGCAGCCATGGGCAGGCTGTACTTTGCTCTGTGAGTTATAACTAGAAGGCATATTTTAGTTCCTTGTGAGTCTTTCCATTCCAGCTTCCCCTGAAATGTTGATATCCTTAATGACAATTAACAAGACTGGCATGAACTTGATGATTCCACAAAATACTGTTAAGAGAATAATGAAAATTTTTCTAATATTTAAGAAAAAATGAGCCCACTATATTTTATACTTTCATTTGCTTCTTTTTTGTTGTTGTTAGAATGTTGATATTCCAAATTTCAGAAGAGAATACCAATACTGATGAGGTATTTGAAAATTATAAAACCTTCCCTAAACATTTCAAACTACAACTTTACCACTCATAAACTAGAACAACCAATACTACAAATGTGGTTGGCCACATATAGCAAGTAGTCAAATTAAATCCGTAAAAAATGTGGAAAACCAACTTTGCCATACTTCTCTAATGTAAGACATGCGTCAAAGCTAGACAAAGACCAACTTAAAAACCTTAGAGCCCACCAAGTCTAATAGAGTGAATTCCATGGATGGTGGTCTAATGTAAAAGAATTCTAGTTTACCAGGAATGATGTTCCACAGGAAGTTCTGACAAATACAAGTCTTGATCCAGGAATGTGAAAACTTCTAATTGGGTAATAATGTAGTCAGCAATGTCTGCCTTCTTATGAACAGAGTATGTTGTCACTTACTGTTTCTCCTGTGAATGGCACATCTACTATATTATAGAAGGGCCAGGTCAACTAGGGCATGTATTCTTCTCAGATTACTTCCTTCCTTGAAAAATGCCCAGATTCTCTTTGACAAATCTTGATTGAGTCATTTATGACTTCAAACAAAATCAGATATAGGGACAACAATGAATCATGTGCTAGTTTCAGAAGATGAAGATTCAAAAATAAAATATAAATCTTTCAAAGATTGATATGTCTTATGACTGCTATTTTTTGCAAATTATCTATTCTGATATTATATATTTTGTTATTTTAAATTTTATCACCAAAATTAGTGTTTTATTAAATAGCTCAAAAACAAATTTTTAAGCTAAAAATAACTTCTCCAAAACTCATACCAAGAATGAAACAATGAAAGTAAGTGTGCCGTGCTTCATTTTAAAGGATATTTTGACAATGTTTGAAGATATTTTCTTGTGAAATTATTCTAATTTCTGGTGTTAGTTTTCTAAACTAAACTATGCATTAAAAAATAAGAAGCATTATGTTTTGCAATCTATTCAAAGTCTCTGAAACTCAAATAAAAAAATTGCTCATGATTATCCTAAACCCTAGCTAAGGATAGCTGTCTTTTTATAATTTTTAATTTCTAAGTCAAAGTCATTTGATATCAGTGAATAAATACATTGAACATGGATCCATATTGGCAATACTATATAAAAATAAGAGATTTAAATACTTTAAATGCTCATGATAAATCAGCCACAAAATCTCTGGGGAAAAATATTATATAAATGGTATAATATAATTAGGTACTTTCAGTCTCCAAGTACACGCTATGACTTTTGGAGTTCTGTGCTTACATGGCATTTCTAAGTTTGATCTGAGAGAAAACCTGACAAGTGACAGGCTTTGAGTATTAACATTGTTGGTAAATAAGTTTGTTCTTTCAGAATCCACTGTGGATGAAGAAAAGTTACCTTCTAAGGCAATTTTAAGAAACACAGATTGAGGGCTTATTTACAGCTAAGCTTAGAAAATGGCATTGTCGCTATTGTTTTTTTCTTAAATTATATTTCTTTATGTTATTCAAAATAATATGTATATACTCATATTTATACATGCAAACATTTTTAGAGTGAATGTATAATTTTTTCATTCAAAAACTGTACTTTTAGTACAATTGAAAAATATGAGAAAATAGATTCAGAGAGACATTTTATTGCATTTTTTCTGTTTGCTTTTACTGAAAATTTGACATCTATTTCAGAAGTGAAATATTTTTGACCAGTAGATTGCATTTTCATCCTTCCTACCTCTATAAATTTAATTTCCTACCTCTTGAAAAGTAATGCAGTTCTTCTTGAGTTTTGTTTTTGCTTTTATTTGGAAAAATTGTTTTACAATGATTCTAATTATTTATCATAATTCTAAGATAAATCTAGGAAATGGCTTAAATCTATTAACTTAGTTTATGAGTAATTGATATTTTTCTTTTTCTTTTTTCTTTCTTTTTTTTTTGGTACTGGAGATTGAACTCAGGGGCACTCGACCACTGAGCCACATCCCCAGCCCTACGTTGTGTTTTATGTAGAGACAGGGTCTCACTGAGTTGCTTAGCGCCTCCCAGTTGGTGAGGCTGGATTTGAATTCGCGGTTCTCCTGTCTCAGCCTCCCTAAGTGCTGGGATTACAGGCTTGCGCCACCGCGCCCGGCGATATTTTCCTATTAATTTGTGTTTTAAGTTCAGTAAGTAAATACTAATATCAAAGTGATAATAGAATTGAAGAAAAATGATATCTCAATGTTAAAATAGTAAATAGAAAATACTGTTATTGTTAGTCAAAATACTCAATTAGATGTCTTTTTAAAAGGTATAGTGCAAACATTAGAAACATCTTAGAACAAAAATTTCATAGAATAGCAGAACATTTCAAATTTATAGTTTATCAAGGACCTACCAATTTTTGAAAAAACAGTGTTACACTTAGTTCTCAAACATTATATTATAAAAAATATTATAGGTGTAATAATAGAGATCAAGTTGTAATGTGAGCATTACTCAGTCCTGAAGATTCTGAAGGGAAGAATTTGCATCATGACCATCTGTTTTAGGGTCAACAAATTTGACCATATCATCTTCTCAAATTCAAATAGAACAATCAGAAATGTGATAATCTAGCAGGAGCTTGATTCAACCATAAGCCAGTTGTTGGATGTATTTTGGTTTCTCTTGCATGTGCTTATCCATGTATAACATAAGTGCTAGTCTTAAAATATGCGAGGGTCGTATTTTGTACTTATATCTGTCCTTGATGCATCCATGTTGAATCCTGAAACTCTAAACTGAACACAGTTTGAAAGGGGAAAAATTGCATCCAGAATTGACTTGAGATTTTGCTTTGCTTTGTTTGGTTTTATTTATTTATTTGGCTGTTTCTTTTTCTTTTTTTTTTTTTTCTTTTTGGTCTTTTTTTGTTTATTCAGTGCTTATCATCAAGCTCAGGGCATCAACCATGCTCTGCTAGTGCTCTACCAACAGAGCTACATCCTCAACTCTGTCTTGGGTTTTAAAGGCTAAAATGCTACATTGGAGCTAACTTGGCTGGAGACTGTTAAAACTATTTTCTTTCCATCTGTTTCTTGCAATCCAGAGGAGTCAATGGTGTTATTCTCATGGCAAGTTTCGTTTTATTCCCACCTCCTCACCATCAAACATGCCACATTTGACATCCTCTAAGAGCCAGCCCTTAGAATTCCTCTTTGTTCACAGATTTAAGAATTACCTCACATTCAATCTTATTCTCTGACACATATTCTGGTAAGCCTTGACTTCTTGAATTGCATCTTATATCCTGCCTTGTACTTATCCCAGGCTTCCAGTTCCTAATACCACTTCTCTAGAGCTGACCTAAGGACACTTCTTCCTCTGTGATTTCAGGCTTCTTGGCTTTCAAAGTGCAACTTCCCAGGACATAAATTGACAAGTCCATGGATGCTTCAAGTGGTATCTAGTCACTGTGCTGTAACATACCAGTTGGACCTTAACACCCATAAGAATATGTTCTCTCCTTTATTTTACTTCTTTTTTTGTACCACATATTGAACAAACTTTTCACAAGTATTATCTTGCTTAATCTTTATAATCACTATGTTATTATTCCTATTTAAAGTCAAACAAACCCGGACTTGAAGGCCTAAGTAACTTGCCTGTCTGAGATCACAAACTCATGGGTAGCATAACAAAGATTCAAACCTTGGCTGTTTTGCCTCTAAAGTTCATGGTTTGCCATGAAAATGAACTGAACATTATGACCTCAGAATTCATATTCTTAGAAATGAAGCAGATTCAGTGTCAGGGGGCAGAGATAAATGGAATGAGGGCAACTTCTACAAAGAATGAGAAATAAAGGAATAAGTCGGTCTTTATCAAACTTTCTTTTTATCTCGTAGTAGACTTTGTAGGGAAGGAGAAATACTTTTCCTTGACCCTGTTAATTTCAGAGACTAGGGCCCAGCCCATTGGACTGAAAAAGACAACTTAACAAGAGAAAGGACATACAAATTTTACTTGATGTTAATACTTGTATTTGTACAAGGAAGCTTTCATGTATAAGATATGAAGACCCACAAAGTAAATAGGCCTGAGAGATTAAATGCCTTTTTATTTTATTGAAAGTGAAAACTGTGTTTTGACTTCTATTATGAGCCAACTGTGGGAAGGTAAGCATAGAGGGACGCTAATGGGAGTAAAAGGCTGTGATAGTAATGATTGTTGTACAGGTCCATCTTGGTGCCAACTTTTTATTTTCTTCAAGGCCAAAAGTGTTCTTTGAGGGCAGGGATATACAACAGTGTTCATTTCTGAGAATTTTTTGCTTTAGTCATATCACAGGAAACTCCAGGAAGATTTCATTCTATACCTGCTGATTCTCAGTCACCTCTTTTTCTATGTAGTCACTGTGTCAAAGTCACATACCTGGCATACTTTGGGGTAGCATATTCACCTTCAACTTTAAAGTCAAGATGTCCCTGTGAAGTTTGTTGTTGAATATGGAATTTCTCTTGGGTTTTTACGCTTGTTTGTAAAATCATATAGATTTTACATCTTCATTATTTTAACAGTAGACAGATGGGAAGATGGATAGATAGGCTGATCTAGATATAGAGATATATAAGAATATAAATGTAGATACATTTTAAAGCAAGCAGATAGACCATATTTATATTTGTATATGCATATGTATTTATATACCATTATCTTGAATATTTTTTAAAAAATTATAGAATTAAGTCAGTATTAACTTCCAGGCTAGTAAATGTGGGACAGCCTATATTCCCAGGCTCATTTCTTCTTTTGTATAATGAGGGATCGGGATCACGATACCTTCAAGGAAATTTAGCTCTCAATTCTGGTCTGAGAGATGGCACAGTCATTACCATATTAACCAGTTTTAAGTTCCAGGTGTTCCTAAAATACTTTAATGAAGCATCATACATGTGAGTTGGGTTGGAGATGCTAAAGTACAATTTCAGAGTTCAGACACCAAAGTTTCTCGCAGTTCCTACCAAATAGGCAATTTCCTCGGTCCCATAGAAGCCCTGATAAGTTTCTAATGCAACAATGGCTAAGTGGTAGTTCAAGAACTGTGTTGGAGGTAATACTAAAGACATCAGAAAGAGATGAGGATGAATATAAAGTGCAGATAATGAGGGAGAGAAAGATGGGAGAAAGATGGTTATAAAGAGAAGGGCACAAAGGAATGCAACACAAAGGAATACAGTCAATTTACATAACAAAGGTTCCCAGAGTTTAGCAGCTGAAAGTCAATTGACAGCTCATTCAATTATTCTTTTACTCACCTTTGCAACAATTATTCATCCTGTGAGAGGTACTGGGCAATATGCCAGACACAGTGTTAAACAAAACAAAAGTGGTCCCTGCTGTCAGACTTTTCTGTTTTACTGAGTAGTTAGATATCAAGAGCCATCATGTGTCAGATTTTACTCTATTTATGACCTAAAAGCCTACCGATTTCATGGATGCTGGCGGAAGACAGTAGATTTGTGGATCACAAATGAAAGACATTCTTACAGAAAGAGCAGCAGCTGGAGTATCAAGCTCTTGCTTGGTTTTCTAAGACAAAGGTAAGAGGGCCAGGTGCTGCCTGTGCACACCATTATTATGTTACAGAAGAGGAATTGAATTTAGTGAAAACAAATTGTTTATAAAGGGCAGTAAGTAAACTTGCCAGATAAAAATGCAGCATGTCCAGTTAAATGAGAATTTCCAATAAAAATGTATAAGTTTTTAGTGTAAGTATTGCCAGAGACATGATTCACTTAGAATTCAAATTTGACTGAATACCTGTTTTTGCTTGGTTAAATTAGTAACTCTAGGCCTGCCTGACTTCTATTCCTATGGGAGGTATTATCTCTATCCTCCAAGGCTGTCTGCTCTACAAATGTCCTTGTAAAGATAATCTGGAATAAAGATAGTCAATTCCTCTGCTCAAGAGATATGTAGAAGTGTAAAGACTCATGAAATGTATCTTTCAATGCTAGATATTTATCAAATTCATACCTCAACTATACAATTCTAGTTTGTGATAAATGATGTGAAGGGATTCAAAGGGTAGTGTTAGAAGATAGACCTGATGTACATAAGGGAATTATCTTAGATAACTAAATATAAAATGCAATTCCATAGGTCCATCTTCTAGTAATCAGTTCTAATTTAAATATTGATACAAACGTCACAGAAATAGCTGCTATTGTCATAATTGTTCATAAAAATTGTATTCCAATTCTGCAAGTATAGGGATTATGTTTATTGAACTATATTTTTCCTGGAAGAATAGAGTTAAAATCTTATTCAAAACATACTTCTTGTTTAAACAGTGTGATTGATCTGTTGGTTTGCTGACATTATTATATTGGTCTTTCCTCTGAATGACTGATTTCCCTGAGGAGAATCATGTCCTTACTATTGTCAGATAATAAAGAGAATTTGATCTTTCCTTTGGGCTTTACAATTGAACCTGGATGCTGAAGATAAACCAGAAACTTTGTTCTTCTATGATCTATTTTAGTTGTAATCTATGGATTATAAAAGGTTATCAACTGTGGTATTTTGTGTTAGCATGCATACAAATTTCCAATCTTGAAATATATGCTTGTAACTATGTAGTTTTATTTTATATATCTACCATGCATTTTAATGAATATAATTAGCACACAAAATATGACAATGAGGTCTAGAGTTCAGTTTGATTCATTCAAGTTATTAAGTTCCATTAATTTTTAAGCAATTTAGTTTTATGCATCACAAATATTAAAACTATGCTTTCTGATGTAAATGGAGATCATGTGCCAATTTTCTTTATTGTAATTCCATCTTTTTTTACAATATACTGCCAAGTAATTCTTAGTTGAGATTTCTCTCTCAAAGCTTTGTTTCCTGCAAAGGAAAAGTCCAAGGGATTAAACATTTGTCTGTACCAGTAATGTCATAGGGGAAATTTTGCCTCTTATACAGGATGATATTTTCCTTGTTTATTAGGAAATATGTAAGGCTTATTGATTTTGGTACTGGATTTTTAATATACTTTTAATATATAAACATCCTGTTACTTGCATGGTGACAATCAAGACATTTAGGACATTAGGACATTTTCAATAGTTTGAGAATTGAATACTTCCCTCCTATATACAATGGATCACTTTTCAGTTTTGATGCTTTACACTATGAGGCCTGGTGAGCATGACAATCCACTCCTTTTCACTTACATATTTCAGTCTTGTCTATAGTTTGCCTTGTGCATAAAGCACGCCACTGGCATTATAAGTATAGAGGTCCAGAATGATTTCACAAGTGCAGTCTGCATCATCTGCCAATCTACGGTTGTTGATTTCATTTAATCATTACTTCAGCCCTTATAAGAATACTCACTGAACACCTGATAAGTCCCTAATGTCTTCCTGGAACAAGAACAAAGAGAAATCAAAATTGTTATTTGTATTCCCTTAACTTCTATGACACCAACATTTTATTTTTCTGTATTGTCTACTGTTCTTCGATGCCTTAGCTGGGTTGCTACTGTTCTTGGGCTCATCCATTAAAAGTTGGTATTATTTTAAATACTTTATTCTACTTTTTTTTTAATTCATATATTCTGTCTCAAGATCCTATTCATTAGATTATATCCATCAACTCATTTTTTGACTATAATCTGGTCACACATGATGTCCACATTCATAGCAGTGGAGCAAACTCCTCTCCTGATCTACTGAAACATTTTTGAACTCTTTATTCATTAACTTCAAAGTGCCACGATCTTCTTAAAAGTATTTGAAATTGTTGCCACATTACTTACTTAATTTCTCCTTTTCTGTCTCTATTAATCAAGTTGCCAAATTCCACTTGCTCCAATTAGAGACCTAGTCTTTCAACTCCATCCTTGTCCTCCTTGTTCCCACTGTATCAGTGCCTCACACCCCCATTATTCCTACACAGTTATCTGCATACCTTTCACTTTCTTTGTACCCTCACCCCATACTATAGCTGAGTGTGCCCTCCACAGCCACCTCCAACTATTTTTAAATAATGTGACTTTACCTAAATAATGTGCATATAAAAATACTATTAGATTGGTAGTTTGCACATATTAAAATTAATGTTCTATAGAGAATGGAATTTTGGTTCTGTTGAGTTCCATTTTACATACAAAAGTTCTTCTTCCCCATTGTTACAGTTTCTTTAAGTCAATATTTTATTTAAATAGTTTTTCAATGGTTACCTTATTATTTGGTGTGCTACCATTATATTTCCTTCTTTAACAATGACTTTTCATGTATGTCATAGTCTCATGTTTTAAAGTCTCCCTTGAAATATTTATACCCATTGCTCATTTATTTCCAAATATATGGTCAGTGCCCAAACCTCCTCTTATTATAGTCACACATACCCCGGTGCTTTTTTTTTTATTCTTTTGGGAACATTCCTTCCAGATTCTGCTCCTACTCCAGGGTAGCTTGTCTTTTTGGCCTGCTGCACATTGCTCTCTGGAGATTTCTCTTCACTATTTCTGTGGAATTTCCTCTGCTTTCTTTGGTCTTGGATTCTTGCTTTCCTAGACTGTGTCTTTCTTCAGGCAATTCCCATTTCCAAAAGCTTAATAAGAAGGGATATGCATAGGATATCAGTTTATTGAACCTGAACAGACCTCTCTCTCTCTCTCTTTTTAGAAACTAGTATTTATTTTTCATAACCTTCTTTCGATTTCACTTAAGTGTATACAGAAGAACAGTTCAAGACACTCAGTGGTTGTTCCTATTCACTCAATGGCCTGAGCAGTGGGAGCTGCACACTAGTCTTCAGTGGCTGACTGGACTCTCCAGTCTTTACTAGGAAATTACTGGATAAGCATACAAGGCACCTGCACACTGTTAGAGCAGTCTGTAACCTCAAGTTGAATAGCAGTGAAGTCAGGAGTGGAGCAGTCGATTTATCCTGAAATCCCCCCTTGGCCACAGTTTTTTCAGCAGCACCCTGCTTGTCCTTTACAATCTCTTCAGGATCTCTGTAGAAATAGAGATCAGGCATGATCTTCCATGGATGTTCACAGGAAATGGTGTCACGTATGCACAAATATTCTCTGAGTCAGCATCGACCACATTAGACCCACAGAGTAAGTTCCTTTGTTATATGGAATGGCAATATCCACATAGCACACTGAAAAATATGTGTTACACAGAGGGGAGGTTGGCAGGTAGGCAGGTTGACATAAGATGCTTCTGTGATCTCCTGATAGTCAGCCCTCGGATCAGTAACCACCAGAAGATATAGCTCCTGGAAGGCTGCCTGGATCTGGTTAGTGAAATTTCCAGGAGTGAAGCAATCAGAAATAGGAATGGCTCCAGTGGCAGCATCAAACTTCATCACAGCTTACTGGCCATTATTCCTTGAGGATGACTCTCTCATGAGCAGAATTTTCAATGTCAACACTGGCATGAACTCCCAGCAGAAACTTCTCCTAAATCCTCTTCAGATTTATGATGTAGATGCCATTGCTTTTCCTTTTGTAGATGTATTTTTCATCAGGAAGAGAAGATTGGTGCCACCTCGATGGGTTTCTGCTGCGAGGAATTTGAGGACATCCTCGTCCTTCATTTGATATCAAAGGCTCCAGACATTGTGACAGTTTCCCTTTAAGTTACAATGGAAGCCGGGCGCGGTGGCTCACGCTTGTAATCCCAGCACTTAGGGAGGCTGAGACAGGAGAATCGCAAGTTCAAAGCCAGCCTCAGCAACGGTGAGGCGCTAAGCAACTCAGTGAGACCCTGTCTCTACATAAAAACACAAAATAGGGCTGGGGATGTGGCTCAGTGGTCGAGTGCCCCTGAGTTCAATCCCCAGTACCAAAAAAAAAAAAAAAAAGTTACAATGGAAATCATGAATAATGCCACAGGGACCCCTCCCTGGGTAGCATGAAAAGGCTAATCTCACTCCTGATTGGTAGTTTGGAATACTTTTCTTTAAATTGTTGAAAGACTGATGAATTTCATCGAATGTGCTGTGCTTCCTCTGTACTGGTGTTGCTGCCTTTCCTTCCTCATCCTGGTTGTGCTATTTTCCTCTGTAGATCTGACATGATTTTCTCTGAAAATTCCTAATGTATGTATTTTTTTGTATTAGCTGGACACTCTTCCTGTTAATTCATTTATTTTAAATTTGGAAAAAATTTTTCCATTCCTGCCTCTTTTATTTTTCCAATTTGAATGATCCCTATTTGTAAGATATACAAACATCCAAATTTCTTATCCTCTTACACATTCATCTTTTCCATGTACTTTCACATTTTTATTTTTAGTTATTTTTCCTAGCAAATATCTTTCATAGATATACCCAAAATCTACTGATTTGGGGTTAAAAAGAAAAAAAATTAAATTTTCCTTGGATATTCTATTTTTATTTCTTATGAATGATAACTTACATTCTCTTTCTCTCTCCTCTCCCACACTTAGATGACTGTATCTTTCTTACATATTAACATATTTCTCTAAACATCTGTGAATCTTTACCTTTCCATCACTGTTTTAGAAACAATAAACTTGCAAATCTTATTAGAGCTTATACTTTCATTGGATTGACAAAGTACATTGGAATAGAGCCAGTCATTATGGAAACCTACTATATCTGTATTTGTGGCTCTTCATTTTGACTGGTCAGTTTCCTCAGAAAATAACACTATAGTTTATTGTCTGGAATAAAAATACTAGCTGCTAGCATTTTGGTAACTATGAAGAAAACTGGGGAAGATCTCTATCAGTATCCAAGTTTTGTAGCATTTCATCTCAGTAATATACTCAGCTCTTTCTGATGTCCCCAGAGTATCTTCCTCAAATCTTTCCAGTAAATTTCTGTATAATAATATTGGTGTATGGCAAGTGGCAATCCCAGTTTAAATGGTAATAATCCACAGAATGAACCAGAACATCCAGATAGAGTCCCTACTAAGTAATGGGAGACACAGAAGTTCCTACATTGTCCTAGGGATCCATTCTTTGCCTCATTCACATGTGTCATTTCTCTATAGTAGATACAGTATTATGGCCACCAGGAATCAAAACTTAAATTCTATCAGATTTTAAATTTTCACAAGAGAAGGAATTCCAGAGTTCTTGACTCTCCTACAAATAATTTTTAAACATCTACTTTTCATGCCATGTATTAATCCTCATTATGAATGTTACTATAAAGTCCTTATGAGGTGTATATATACATCTCTTTTATATATTTGAAATTACATCTACATACCCTGCTTGGAGAAAGAAATTTTATGTATATGTGGATATGTGGTGTGTATGTATGTGTTCCTTTTGAGTGTTAGATATTATTAGTTTCAAATGTCATGCCTCATGGTCTAACAATTAGCGATAACAATAAATTTAGTATTACTCAAAGCACTTCCAGCATATAGCACAGAAAGAGAACAGGAAAGTAGGGATTAAGATTAAAACAAAATAATGAGCAAAAATTACCCTTATAAAATGCAGCAAGAGGAATCAAGATAGAGCACTCACCCTTGTACATAAATCCATGATTTCCTGAGCAAACATTGCAAAAGTTACCTTGACTGGTCAGTCTGGCTTCCTCCAAAACTGTACCCTGCAAATGGAGCACTAAGGAGATTTTATTTGCAAGCAATTGGAAATTATGCTCATACAAAGTGAAAAAATATGCTTTTATAATCTTTTTAGATACCTTATTAAGAAAGCTGAAATGTAGAAGGCTAACAAATAATCCATTAATCATTGGCTCTGCTTTTCCTTTTGGAGGGTCAGCTTTATTCTAAAGCTGTCCAACAACTGATTTGAAGAACTTTCCTCTCTGAGACAGAGTAAGGTTGTCTTTTTCTTGAATCATAAGACAATTCTGAGCTTCTTTCTCATTTTTTCAACCTAAGTTGCATACTGTTTCCATCAGAAACAATTTGGGAAATACTGTATGCAGACACTTGGGTGTGCCTGTCCATAGTCAATCCATGAAGGAAATAGCATAGGATTAAGCTGATTCAGACAAACACATTCAGCCTCTGGAGTTCAGGAGGAGAATCATGTCTTCCCATCATGTTACTAGATACATGGAGGATGAAGACTTCTCAAGTACATTCTAGAAACAAAATGAACTTTCCAATTGACATACTTGATCACATCCAAATTTGATCAGTGGGAAGAAGTCTCCACTTGTGAGAAAATGCCATTCTTTGGCTCCCTTGAATCTGATGTTAGTTCAATGGCCAAAATGTTGATTTAGAGACTGCCAGGCTTGGGTCATCTCTAGTAATTTTTGAAAATTCCTTTAAATTTTATGAGTTGTCAATCAATTTTTATTTTATATTTAAGTGGTACAGTTCTTGCATACACATAGGGGTGTGCCTACTCATCCATAACCATGGTGTTTGGGGCTTTGGCCTTTTATATTACTTATCAGCAATTCCACATTGGTTTTGACCTTTGGAATTCTGGCCCAAGAAGCCAGTCTCCTGGCTGCTCCTCAGTAGTATCCTGTAGGGTTGGGTAATTACTAGCTTTATAATCAGGGAAATTCCTGGAACAGTAGGATGCCTTAGTTCTCTATCTCCATCAAATTCCATTTGCATACTAGCTCTATTGTAGGGTTTCCTCTGCACTTGCTGGAATTTATCTTAGTTTGTGAGAAATATTATACAATTTGTGACACTGCAAAGAAAAAAAAGTAAACTATGCATTGCAAGCATTTTATTACACCTCAAATTAAAAATACACAAAATACAGATAACACTGACTCCTTATCTATGTGTTCATTAGAGAGATGCTAAAATTCAACATACTAACATATATCCACTTAATCTTCCACTTTTTAAAATTTCCTTCCCCTCTTTTCTCCAACAAAGGTTGGAAAGAATGTGGAAAAATTGAAAATATTGTATGTACCTGGTAAAGAAGTAACATGTTATACCCTTTTTTGGAAATCAGCTTGGCAGATTTTCAAAAGGTTTAAAAAAATTACAATATGGCATAGGAATTCCACCTCCTCTTTATGTACTCAAGGAAAATGGAACACTTTGTCCACATAAGATTTTGTTGCTGAATGTCCATAGCAGTACTATTTGTAATAACTAGATAGTGAAACAGCTTAGATGGCCATCAGTTGATGGGCAAATGATCAGAAAGTAGTATACATATAATAAAATATTAGGTACATAAAAGGAATAAAGTGCAAATATGTCCTATGTTTTCTCTTAAATTAAGTTTCAGAATTAGCAAGTTGGAAATGTGAAGTTAGTGGTTGCCTATGTCTGGGCTGTGGAATGTTAGATGAGAGATATGGCTTATACATATGAAAATTTTGGAAGGATAATGAAATGTTCTATAAGTAGGTTATGGGTATAGTTGAGCAAATGTGAGATACATTGGTTATACTGTAGATTTTACACCTAAATGGGTGAATTGTATATTATATGAATTATTTCTTAGTAGAATTTTAAGCTATTTCACAATGGCACTTAGTCCCAATAGGTTCATATTACTGAACAAATAGGTAGCAACTTACATAGATATTTTACCACTGCATAACAGAAATTTGCAATTACTTAACTAGAAATAGAGACATCCTCATTGTCAGGGAATTCCTTCAACACAGCCAATTTCATGTTCTGTCATTTGCATATCTTACTCATAGTTAACCTCTATTTAGACAGGACTGTGCTGCAAATTTTACCAATTCACTCAAAGCTAGGCTAAAGAAACATGGAAATTCATCTGCACACATAAGTGAAACAAGTAGAAAGACAAAGGTATATGTGGCTTCCATCAGAGTTCTTCAGGTTTTCTGTCCACTTTGCTTTTTCTCAGGCAAGCACTGCTCCACTGGAAGCCCACAATTCCTAACCTCTGGTATGGCAATAATAGTGGAAAGACTATTTTCTACTCAAATGCTCTGGTAAATAAGTTACTAGAAAGACTTTATATGATTATGTACTATTGATTTTCTTAATCAAAAAATCTTAAAAAGAGGAAACACTAAGAAGGGAGAAATCTTTGATTTTCTTTTCTCTAGGAGTAGCTTGAAATTAACTGAGAAGACATAAAAATCATAAAAATAGGCTGGAGTGTAGCTCAGTGGTAGACTGTGTACTTAGCATGCACAAGGTCCTGGGTTTAATCATTAGCACCCTAAAAACTAATAAACAAATTACATAAACCATAAAATATAAAAAATGTAAATTCAATTAAAATGAATGCTAATTGGAGAATGGAACTTGGACCTAGGGTCAAATGCTTTCATATTACTGTCTCAGATGAGTGATAATTGAAAATGAAGCCACTGCCCCATGATAAAGGAAGTGGAATTACTCTGAGAAATAAATGTTGGGGTGTCTGCTCTTCCTTCAACAAGTCTGGTTCTTTTTGAGGAAAATTAAGAGAGACAAAGGAAAAAATCAAAATAACTAAATTATAAAGATATTCCTTGACCTACTTTGGAATCCTGATAAACTCATCATAAATTGACAATAGTGTAAGTAGAAAATACATTTAAACTCAGAGCTTAGCAGCAAAGTATATCATAGAAAGTCCGTTTTCTACCCTTCTAATCTTGTAATGGACTAGGAGTTCTATGCAGATGCTATAACCCAGTATCCCAATTTAAGATGGTATAGCATATCAACACCTTGGGAGAGATTCAAAATTCAGAACTCAAAGCATAATTTTATTTCTATTTTAAGGGTATCCATTTTGCACTATCACATGTTGGGGACCAAATGATTCTTGATTTTCTGAAGAGGGAAAGTTTCTTTCTCTTGAAAGAGAAATGAAAAGGTCTGGTAATTTTTCAAAATAGTATTAAAAACAGAAAGAAATAAGTACATCTATACAAAAATTGACCTCAGCTAAAAGACACACCAATTTGCATGTACATAGATTAATACATGCATATTATTCTCAATATGTCTTTCATTCTTTCTATAATCATACCAAAAAATGGTAGGCACTCATTCTTGCTTATGGAATTCAGTGATTATTCTGGAGGAAGTGTTTGAAACTGAAACTAATAGTTAATGGTGAGTAGAGAATTTTATTAAGTGCACTGATGATTCCTTGAGATATACCTCTGTACATGAAACCTATAACAGACTTTAATTTGGCTAAATCAAATAATCATGATGAAGTGACTTAAGTATCATTGTAGCACAGTGTCATGATGCTGATTTAAATAAATTTATAGAGATCTCCAAATTAAAAACCAACTATGCTGCAATACTTCAGAAAAGTGATTAGCTTGTAATGAATATACAATTAAAAAGCTCTTCTCATTAAATAGTTTAAATGTCTTTGAAACTAAAATACATTTTCCACTTGAGAAACAACTAATTCTTTAAATATTAGTAATTATGAACTAGCCATTAATTTAAAATGAAAAATAAAAGATACTGATATCATCTTTATTATTGTTTATATTCAGATGTCTAAGAATGTGTTGCAATATTGTAGATAGTGATTCTCCTCATTTTTGAAAGACATGAACTACAAAAGTTTTATCAAAACTATCGGGGGGCTGAGACAGGTGCATCACAAGTTCAAAGCCAGCATCAGCAATTTAGTGAGGCCCTAAGAAACTTAACAAGATTCTGTACCAAATTGAAAAATAAAAAAAGCTGAAGATGTGGCTCAATGGTTAAGCACTTGGAATTCAATTAAAAAGCATATATATGTAATTGTATATGGGCATAAATTTTTATATATACATTATATGTTATACATTTATATATAAACTATATATATGTGTGTTTATATATATAAAACACACATATATGTATATGAATATATACATATATGAAACCAGCTAAGAGAAACATTTCTAGAGGTAAAACTCTTTCTAAAGAATCAGTTCATAGGACTGAAGATGGATCTCAGCGGCAGAGCAGTTGCCCAGCATGTTGCAGGGCCAAAGTCCAATAACTACTTAGTATCACAAAAGAAAAAAATAAAGTTTATATATTTTGTGCGGCAAATTAATGTATTAAAAACTTCTTCTATTTTCAGTGACTTTACATTTAAAACATTTTAAGTAATGAATAATTATACATCTAAGTAATTAAGAATCAACTTAAAGGAAATTAATAAAATATGTTCCCAAGCCAGTACAATGATACACAATTATGATTATGAAGTAATTCAATGTCAATTGTTCAAAAACTAGTGATTGAACAAAACATATTCCCAGTTTCACATAATATATTTTAACATAAAACGAAATTATGTTTTTGAATTTGAAAAACTATCAAACATTTAAAATGTAACCTATAAAACAACCCTACTAAGTTTTTCTCAAAACCTGAGTGACATTTTGATACTAAAAAAATCTAATTTTTGAATTCATATGTGGCATTACTGACTGATAATTATTAACATATCTTCATTGCTGAGTATTGACAATCCATTTCCCAGATACTAATTAATATATATGCTCAATCAGTGACATACAACTTCGGGGTATGTATGATCTATTTATTCCTTCAGTTGTTTTTTTGTTTTTTTGTTTTTTTTGGTACTGGAGATTGAACTCAGGGGCACTCGATTACTGAGCCACATCCCCAGCCCTATTTTGTGTTTTATGTAGAGATAGGGTCTCACTGAGTTGCTTGGCGCCTCGCCCTTGCTGAGGCTGGCTTTGAACTCACAATTTTCCTGTCTCAGCCTCCCTAAGTGCTGGAATTACAGATTTGCGCCACCAAGCCTGGCTCCTTATTTTATTTTGAGATCAATTATTGCTAAGTTGCCAGGGTTGGCTTCGATCTTGGCTCCTTCTGCCTAAACCTCATGAGTAACCTGTGATTATATCTGGCCCCTTGACATAGTATTTTTAGATGATTTAAGTTTATATGCTTTTCTCATTGAGTTAATACTCCATATGTTAAAAAAAAAAAAAAAAAAAAAACCTTTTTCACAATTATAGGAAACAAGTACGTCAATGACTCTTTTGATCCACAAGCACAGAACTAGAAAACTCTAGGGTTCATCTTTAGACTCTGTGTGTCTGGACCTATATTTGGTGTTTCCATGACAAGACCTGTCTCCTTTCCTTAAATTTAATGAGAGCCCTGTAATATAAGACTTCAATGGACTGTTTTTCTAGTCTAACCTGCATATAGCAAATAAAATAACCACAAGAATGACAATGTGAAAAAATGGCTATTTTTCAGATATTCTCAGCAATGACTGGAAAACACAGCTTGGACTTTGTTATGTTGATGACTGACAATGAGAAAATGAGAATGCAGTTTTTAGAATTATTTTCAAATGGAGAGAAATAGAATGGACACCAGTATAGAATGGACACCAATATGAAAGAGCCGAAATCCAGGAGGGTTGAAGGAAATTCTAACAGCACATATAGCTATTTGAATAGAGTAAATTGATTACCATCCATGTTACTCAGATAATTTGCAAATGAGATTACCAACATGTTTTCAAAGTTATTTGAGGAAATTTGGCATAATTTGGAAGTTCTGCAAGTTTGTAGAAGTTTCACAAATAATCATTACACTTTGAAAAGTTAGACAAAGATTCTGTTTACTGCTGATGTGTAGCAAAATAGAGCCTTGTTTTCAAAGGAACACATCATTAATGTTGAAAGATGGTTCCTTAGAGGAGGAGGTGAATATAGATCTACAAAGAACAAATCATGTCAGACTAGGCATTTGTGGATGAGATTTAGAAAAGTACATGATCAAAATGATGGATTAGTAGCTGATTGAAAAACTCAACCCCAAAAGGTGATTAATGGATAGATGTCAATGTACAAAGGTGGTTTCTGGTAGGGGGCCACAGGCTGTATGCTTGGTTGTATCCTTTCCAAAATTTCATCAGTCTTTCTGGATAAAAATACAAAAGGCAGTACTATCTAATCTGTGCACAACTAGGAGCTACCACATACGGAAATTATGTTAAATGGTCAATTAAACAATAGGTTATTTAGATAGCTCCTTTAAAAAAGGAGCTCAAGAATGCAGCTGGCAAATGAAACAAAACAAACAAGGATAACAGCAAAACAGAAGAGAATGCATAATCAAAAAAAAGTGGAAGAACAATTATTTAAAATGAGAATAGTGAGAATCTTATAGTTTCTAAGGACACTTAGAAATCTGTATTAGTGATTCACACTTTTAAAGAAAATGTCAAATTACAACACACGGAAAGAAAAGCCAAGTGGGAATATGTGAAAATAAAGATAATAACTGCATTTTCCCCCAAGTAGTATAATTGGCTTATAGTAAGGAGGTGGGACTAGTTGGTTATGGTTTATATTTATTGTGTGCTGATAAATAGGCAGAGGAAGAACAGTCTGTAGAAACTACTGGAAGGCAGATATATATTCTAGTGCAGATGAGTACTGAAGTGAGTTAGCAGATTCAGCAGGCTATCGGAGCATCCATGTTTATGTTCAAATACATGCCAAATGTCCATTCGGGTCAGAATTGGTTTCTACAGGAAATATCAGATGCAGAATTTGATTTCTGAGTGCTTTTAATGTTTTTTCTAGATGCAAAGACAACTCACAAATAAAAATGAAATATAAAAGGCAGATAAAGCAGCTATTAAGCTGAGTGCATAAAGGGTTCTATGTAACAGGAAAACAAGATCCATCTCCATGGTATACAATATCATTAGTACAGAGGATTGCGAGTTCAAAGCCAGTGTCAGGAAAAGATAGGCGCTAAGCAACTCAGTGAGACCCTGTCTCTACATAAAATACAAAATAGGACTGGCAGTGGTTGAATTCAATCACTGGTACTGCACCACCACCACCACTCTCACCAAAAAAGAAGACTGGATATTCAGGATAGAATAAAAAACACAATGAGTAAATATGTGAGTTAATATAAAAAAGCATTTTCTTATTTATTTTAAAGAGGATTGAAAGCCTGGGAATATAGCTTGGTGATAGCACTTACCTAACACACAAAAGGCCCTGAGTTAAATTCCCAGCACTGAAAAAATAAAAATTTTTAAAAAATTAAAAAATGTTGTCTCTTTTTCTAAGAAAGATTGAAAAAATAATAAAGTTTTTGATAGAGTTATATTTCCAACTGTCATACATGTCAGTCAAGAGTTTGACTATTCAGAATATAAATGGTAATTTCTTTGACAAGCTTTGAAGAATGAGAGGAACAGATTGAGAAGAATGTCTAGTTTCCAGGAAGAGCATTTTCTCCATATTGTTCTCAAGTTTGACAAAGTAAGATGATGAGAAAGTAAAATCATCTGCAAAAAGTGGAATTGAAGGTCCTGATGGGAAATACATACTGGGAGCATCATGTCTATTTCCAGGGTGTACAATCAGAACATAAAAGCATTCCTACCCTAAAGGTAGGAGACTCTCAACATACTGGCCCACCAAGTTTTCAGGGGTGCAACAGACCAGTTGCTTCTGGTTGGTCCCAAAAGGTTCCTTTTCCATGGAGCAATTATTGCAGTTATATTGTTCTGTTGCCCCACTAACTATTGAAAGCAAGAGGTGCTTAGGCTGCTTTTTGTTCATAGAAATCCTTACTAAGAGGACACCACCCTGGAATACAGGTAGAGACTGACATGAGTAGGAGGATGTGGTTGGGGTTTTGACCTTAATGAGCAATTGTGCATGAGGGAGAAGGTGGGAAATAAACCTAATGTACAGAAAGATAGACTACAGTGTATTATTACACCAAAATTATTTCTTATCCCTCAGTGGGAAAGAAACACATTTTTCCTATCTCAATGTATCAGCCTGAGCCTTGTGCATTGCTCTGTCCAGTGCAAAAAAATGAAAATAATATTTTTTTCTTCCTGGAAAAAACTTTAAAAGCTTTTTTCCCCTCTATTATAGACAAAGGTGGCTTTGCAGCCCAGGCTGGTATCAAATGCTCTGGAACAGTGTTGTGTCAGAAACAATGTATTGTTGAAAGCTATCTACATTTTTTAGTTAGTTGCTTAATATCTCAGTATAACAAAGACAATCTTGACAACTACAATGTGCTGGAAAGGAAAATATTTTATGAGAAGGCAGCTTGCTTCAACTGAACAAAAACTGTGAAGGAGATCTTTTACACACACACACACACACACACACACACACACACACACACAGTCCAATACTATGCTGTAAGATGCATTACTCTGATCAAATAATGCAGCTGAATATTTTGTCTAGTTTGAAAAATAAGGGAAGTATTAAAATCAAATAACTATTTGCTAATTTATGACATATTGAAGTAACTCTTCTGTAAAATTATGTTTTGTTGCCTATTATTAGAAATAGATAAATCTACTGAATTCAATTAACATGCAAAATAAGGTTAAAAATTATTTTAATTTAAAAAATTATAATTACCTATATGACACATAAACGTCTCTATTATACGTATATGTTATACATATAGCAAAAATTTGTAGAAACGAAAAGTTGAACATATTATGGAATAAAAGTTTATATGGAGACTAAACCTGACATAGTTGTGAAGGATGAAAGAAATAAAGATATATGAAGGATCAGAGATAAGACAGGTACCAGCCTCCATGAAAAAGAGCCGGTTGGAACTTGGCACCTATGCTGTAGTGGCATATCCCAGGGGCTGCTATGTCCATCCCCCTCTTGTTAGAATCAAGGTCAAAATAAGGAAGAGTTGGAAGGGAAGGCTAGAAAAGTAACTGGTAAACTGAGACCTTTACCCCTTCCATCTCTGTCCCTGAGGGCCTCTATTCCAGGGCAACCAAGTCAGAAAGAGCCTTCTAGGAAAAGTAATTCCAGTTTGCTTTTCTCTTTCTCAAGGATAACCTTTCAATTTACAAGTCATTATATATAAATTGGCAGATAGCTATAATCTCACCAAATTTGATCAATTAAATCCTAAGAATACTACATCAAAATTTAAGTCATTATTAAATTTTAAAAACAGTATTATAAATAAATTATATTGACTCAAAAAAGTCATTCTATGTTAAAAGTTTTAGATTGAACCATAAGATAAAATCATCCATTTTATTTGTGAATGCTCTATAGTAAAAATAGAAGGTAAATGAAGATTTTTGTAGTATCTTTCTCTTCTGACTTTCTAAACTGGATGTTCATCTTGTGGGTTGAATGTTTTTATATACATTAAAGAAAAGGAAGAGCAGGTAAAATATTCAAATATTTATTCAAATATTTACTGACTTCTTAATTCACTAGACATTACTCTTTGCTAACAAATCATAAGTTGAGGTGGCTCTTGCCCCTACATCCCTTGTGCCCTCACAAAATTTGTAATTTCTCATCTTTCTTATTGCTGTGTGTTACCTGGAAGGAGAAGTTGTTTGGCCAACTTCCAGGGAGTGGTTTTAAAGTTGCTTAGAATGTGGATAAGAATTCTTAAGCTCCATAAGGAACTGGTAAAATGTGGCCTTCATAGAAGATAGGTGGAGATGAAGTCAGGAAGAAAGGTAGGACCCTTACTCCTTAAGAATTTCATAGAGAAAAATCACCAAACCAAGCCCCAATTGCCTTCTGTTCAAATAATATATAAGAGATATCATAGTCAATTCACAATTTTGTAACAAAATTACATGGATTGAGTGACCCAGAAACAACAGAAATTTAGTTTTCGCAGATCCTAAGGTTAGATGTCCAAGATAAGTCAACAGCAGAGTCATTGTTTATGAAGGCTCTCTTTCTACCTCCTTGATTTAGCCTTTCCACTGTGTCCTCACCTGACCAGAAGGTAAGGCTGTTCTCTCTGGTCTCCTTTATAGGGGCTCTACTCCCCATCATCAGGGCTAGGCCTTTATAACCCAATTACCTCCAAAGGCCCTACCTCCAAATGCCATCATATTGAGGATCAGGTATCAATATAGAAAGGGCATAAACATTCATTCTATAGCAAAAACAAAGTTATTTTGGTTGCACTGGGCAGATGTAATGCTGTCTTATATGGCTACTTAGCAGATGCTTCCAGAATTCTTTTTTTTGGGAATTTTCTCAATAGCTTAATTAATTCTGCAGATTGGAGAACTATGTTTAAATCTTAGAATTTTTTTTGTACAATGATTTTAATTTGTTTTGGGGAAGTTTTAATTTACACTGATATTTCTCTTTTCACAATAGGTACACAATTTGTTTTTCAAGGTTTTAGTTATCTTTAAATATGTGCTCTATTGGATTAGACAGAGGAGAGTGAAGGGATGGGAGAAGGTATGGGGTAGAACAGACAATAGATTGCATCTGACATTACTCTATGTGCATATATGATTACACAACTGGTGTAACTCGACATCATGTACAACCAGAAGAATGAGAAAATGAGAAGTTATACTAGATTTATGTAGGATGTGTCAAAATGCATTCTACTGGCATATATAATTAATTAGAACAAATTGAAAAAAAAACAGAATTGGCGGTGAGTTTTCAAGTATAGAATCAAAAAAAATTCTCAAAGGCAAAATAATGTGCTTTATTACAGAAATGAATTCTCATTTTTAAAGGATAACTGTATTTAAATAATCCTTAGTACATTTATAATTTGTTAAAGAATATTTAAGGTAATTCCTCACTTTCTTCACATGATCTGAATGTGTGTCTGTATATCCAATTCATTGATATCTTTTCATTAAATTAACATTTATAAAAATAAATGCCAAAGTGATTCTCTTCTCTCCAGCAAGTTTCTTAATTTCCCCAATTTTTATAATTTCCCTTCTCTATTTTGCATTATTAACCCCTTTGGTGTTATTTGTACCAACTTTTAATTTAATATCATGAATTTAATTAGAGTATACAATTATTCTTTGAGATCAACAAGATATTGACTTGGATTTGTTCCAGCAGTATGTCAGGGCTTGTTCTATTATGAGTCTCCCTGCTTCAAAACAAACCTGCACCCAAATGGTTTATTTCAGAAAGCTAATGTGAAGTAATTTTGAAATATTGGGTTGAGCTTGCTAATGGAATACATATTGCATTTGTTTATTAGGTTTTTTATGGATAATATATCTTAGAGAGATCTGTAAAAGTTTTGTAATTGCTTTGTTCTAAAAATACTTTAATATTATCATTAGAAATAAAGTTTTAGCTTCATTAAGATACAACAAACACAGGTAAATATTTCTTGATTAGTGTCAGACTAATTTTTGCATCAGAGGAAATCAGAATCTTCTTACAAGTCATGTAAGTCATTGAAAATCAGATTTCTATGTTTCTACTTTCAATAATGGCAAAGGTATGTTTTAATCTACAAACTTGAAGGACAGTCAGTCTTCTAAATTGGAATGCCAAAAGTCATAAGGATAAATTATCTTAGATTTTATGAGATAGTTGAAAAGAATTGAAGGGATATTAGCAAGAGCTAGAAACACAAATTGTGAATAAGGAGATTGACATTTAGGTAAAAGAGGAGATAGAAATGTGGAAAAGCAATAAATCCCAGTTGAGAATACACCTTATAATAATGCTCTCCTGTTTTCCCATTCTAACCCTATCCTTCTCCTTCTCCCTCTTTTCACACTAGAGAACGACATCACAGCTCAATTGCACTGGGTGTTGGAAATAACTGGCTGCTCTGAAGCTGAGGGTAGCTGGGTTAAGCACCAGCCCACACAGGGCAGCACTACCTCCCTAGAGTGGGGATCATCAGTCTGTTGTTCACTGCCTTCCCTTTGATTCTAGGGACTCTGCTCAAGTTTTGACTCTTGCCTAGCACCCAAGTTAGATTTCAGCAAGGGCTCTGAAGGTGATTTGCTGCATGAAGGTACTCAGCTGAGGGGAAGGAAGAAGAGGAAGTGGCTGATACCTAGCCTGAGCTTCACTCTTCATCCTTCGTGCTGTTACCAGCCTTCTCTTCACCCTGAACAAAGCTCTCTTTCCAGATCCTCACAAAGGCATATTTGTGGGGTCTGAATCAGCTCTTCCAAACTCTGGTTCTTACCCATTATTCCACTCCTGCCTGCCATTCTCTTTTCCTAGGATCAGAAAATTCTCTGCCTTCCTTTGTCTTCATGTTGACTACAGGACAACTTCACATTCCTTTGTTTCTGTCTCTCTTCTTTGACCTTGTGAAACTGCACAATTGTCCAGCTCCTGCGAGTGGCTGCCTGTAAATTCTTCATTACTGAAATCAGATTGAGTGTGCCATACAGCAATTCAACCTTACTAAACCTAACTAACCACTTCTTAACCTCCAGAAAATGAGAGAAATAACATCTATCTCATAAGGTTATTGTTAGGTTTAAGTTCTTTACTCCATGGTTAGAACAATACCTTATTCCTTTTTATTCTTAATTTGAATTTTGTTTTAAATAACAAATAACAATCTCATATTTATAGGGTATAAGTGATGTTTTAAATCATGTAGCCATTTGGAATGTGTAAATCAATCTAATTATTGCATCTATAACCTCACAAACATTTCTCTGTAGCTTAACATCAACTCAGTAATTGTGAAATATGTAATATATTATTATTAACTATTACTGCATAATATATACCAAGGGCACCAAACTTTAGTCCTCCTAACTTAAACTTTATGTCATTTGACTAACACACCCTCTTTCAACCCCTCAGTCTGTTCTATTTATGAGTTTGGCATTTTTTATATTCTACATGTGAGATCATGATATATTTATCTTTCTGTAGCTGGCTTATTTCACTTAGCACAATATCCTCTAGGTTAGTTCCTACAAATGCCAGAATTATTTTTTCTTTTTTTATGGACAAATATTTCACCCTGTATACTATATACAATCTTTTTTTTTTTTTTTTTTTTTGGTACTGGTGATTGAACACAGACACACTTTACCACTAAGCCACATCCCCAGCCCTTTTTATTTTTTATTGTAAGACAGGGTCTCACTAAGTTACCTAGGGCCTCAAGAAATTGCTGAGGTTGGCCTCAAACTTGCAATCCTCCTGCCTCAGGCTCCTGCGCTGCTGTGATTGCAGGAGTATGCCACCACACCTGGCATAAACCATATTTTTAAGACATTCTTTCATCCATTAATGAGTGCTTATGTTGTTTCTATATCTTGGTTATTGGTGGATAATGCTGCAATAAACATGGGAGTGCAGTTATCTACAAAGTGCAGATTTCATTTTTTGGGCATATGATCAAAAAAGGAATTGCTGAGTCATATAGTAGTTATATTTTTAATTCTTTTTTTTTTTTTTGGTACTGGAGATTGAACTCAGGGGCACTCGACCACTGAGCCACATCCCCCGCCCTATTTTGAGTTTTATGTAGAGACAAGGTCTTACTGAGTTGCTTAGTGCCTTGCCATTGCTGAGGCTGGTTTTGTACTCGCGATTCTCCTGTCTCAGCCTCCCTAAGTGCTGGGATCACAGGCTCGCGCCACCGTGCCCAGCTTATTTTTAATTCTTTTGGTAACTTCCATACCGTTTTCCATAAAAGGTGCATCAATTAAAATTCCTACCGATATTATATAAGATGTTCTTTTCTCCTCACCCTACTCAACAATTTTTGTTTGTTTTTTAAACATTTTATTGGTTCTTTTTAGTTATACATGATAGTTAAATATATTTTGATATAATTATAAAATATATACAATATATATGTATATATATACATACATATACACACAATATATATACAATATATACAATATATTGTATTCTAACTAGGATATCAGTCTTGTGTATATACATGATGGTGAGCTTCACTGTGGTATATTTATTTATGTACATAGGAAATATATATCAGATTCATTACACTATCTTTCCTTTTCCTACCTGCCTCTCTTCCCTTTATTCCCCTTTGTCTAATTCACTGAAATTTTATCATCTCCCCTCTCCTTATTTAGGGTTAGCTTACACATATGAGAGAAAACATTCAGTCTTTGGTTTTAGGGGTTTGGCTTTTTACATAAAGTAATTCTTCTTTATGGCTAATACTCCATTATGCATATATATCACATTTTCTTTATCCATTCATCTGTTGAAGGCCACTTACATTAGTTCCATAGCTTAGCTATTGTGAGTTGGGCTGCTATAAACATTGATGTGGCTGTGTCACCACAATATGCTGATTTTTAACTCTTAGAAATATACCGATGAGTGGGATATATTGGGTCAAATGGTGATTCCATTCCAAGGTTTTTGGGAATCTTCACACTGCTTTCCACAGTGATTGCATCAATTTGCAGTCCTACCAGCAAGGTATGAGTGTGCCCTTTTCCTCACATACTCACCAAAATTTATTGTTACTTGTATTCTTGATATTTGCCATTCTGGAGTGAGATGTAATCTCAGTGTAGTTTCAATTTGCATTCTCTAATTGCTAGAAATGTTGAACATTTTTTCATATATTTATTGACCTTTGTATTTCTTCTTTGGAGATGTGTCAGGTTAGTTCCTTTACCCATTTTTTGATTTTTTTTTGGGGGGGGGCATTAAGTTTTTCTAGGTTCTTTACTCTTGTGTTTTTGATAGTAACCATCCTAGCAAGTATGAGATAATATTTCATTGTAGTTTTGATTTCCATTTGCCTGATGAATAGCTTCATTTAGCACCTTTAAATATACTTATTGGTCATTTTTATGTCTTCTTTCAAAAAATGACTATCTGATCCCTTTTTGTTCATTTTTAATTTCTTTAAAAAGATTTGGGGTATTAGGTTGTACAAATTTCCCTAAATTTAGGTTATTAACCCCTTATCAGAAATAAGCTTTGCAAATGTCTTCTCTTTTCATGTTTTGAGTATTCCTTTTATTTATAGTTTCCTTTGCAGTACAAAATCTTTTTAGTATGATGTTTAGATTATTTTATTTGCCATATATACTTTTTCTCTTGTTACCTGAGATTTGGGTGTGTAACGCGTAAGATATGTCTAATATAATTACTTTATGTGTGCACATAGTTTGTCCAATAGTATTTACTAGGGAGACTTTGAATCATTTTTTTTCTTGGTACCATTGTACCAACAAAAGAAAGTTTCTGGTCTCTGTATTATATTTCACAAGACTATGTGTTTGTGCACATGCCAGTACCATATTCTTGATTACTGCAGCTTTGTAATATAATTTGAAATCAGAGAATAACTCATCTCCAAATCTGTTTCATTTTTTTTTTAGTTTTAATTGACAAATGATATGATGTTTTGATTTGTGTATACATTATAGACAGATTCAGTCAAGCTAATTAAGGTACCTACCACTTTACCATTTTTTTTTTGAGGGAGAACATTAAAAACCTATTCTTTTAGCAATTTTGAAATATACAATGCATTTAATACATAACCAGAAAACAACAATGTTTCATATTTGTCACATAAAATTTCAGGAATTACGTGCACTTAAAAGTACTTTCAGAAGATACTAATTGACACCATATTTTTAAAATCTATTTTAATGTCAGTTTGCAAATTGAATCCTATCTCAACCAAAGAAATATCATCCAGAGATACATGATCTGCATAGCTAAGTCTCTTTTCAATATGGGAGTTTGGTTACTTACCTTCAGTAATTGTTGCTACATCATTGACTCATACAGGAATATCACTGTTTTACACTACATCATATTATAGAAATTTATGAACCTTGGTAATATCTGGGGTCCAATTTTCTCTAACCTGTTTCTATAATTTTGTATAGATCTATATTTTGTTTAGTATAGTAGAATTTTAAATTATTAAATTTGTTCAATTTTAAATTGTTGTATAGCTTATAATACATTTAAAATAAATCAGGTTGACAACTTTAAAGTACATTTTAATTATATCACATAATGGATTTTGGGGCTAAAAATTCTGGATACATTGCTAGATCTTACCTGGTGAAAGAAAGTATAGAAAATGAAAAATATATTCAACAGAATATAGAAGGCAAGCAGTTTATTTCCATTTAGTGTCGATATGCTATATCTTTAGTATTTTTAAAATTGTTGTTCCTTCTTAAACCCAGTACTTTCATTATATTGTGTGTTTCCTTACTATTGATTATCTCAGACACTATTATCTAAATAGGACTTTGGCCAAACAAAACAAAAGCCAAATTTTCTTTGAGGCCCTTCTCTAAAATTTGCCATTTACATACCATGAAATGGGAGTGGGCTAATGGTAATCCAGGGAAGGTGAACACCAGAATAGAAGGGAAGGGGAGGCATTTTAAAGTGGCTCTGTGATAGGGAAACCCTGTCGTCATAGGCCTGGTTAAAGATGGCAGGAAGAAGTGAAAGGGAGCAAACAGGAAAGATGGGCATATGTGATTGTTCTCAGAGACTCCACACAGGGGTTAAATGGCATTCCAGTATTGGTGGGGACCCAAGAACCAGAAACAATCAAAATTAACTCAAAGCAGGCAGTGGTTACTAGGAATAGCATTGATGTATTGATGGGATTTCAATCACCAGATAGGAAGGTAGAAATAATTTCCTGTTCATAGCAACAGGGTATAGGGTGTGGAGTGTGGCAACGAAGCCAAAATGAGGACACAGGCTCAAAAAACAAAGGGAACCAATGTCCACAATAGAATAAAATTTAAGATAATGATTTCTGAATAAAGCAGTTATTATTACAGAATTTCTAAAAGGAAACACATTTAAGATAAAATGAGAACAGAATGCATAATGCTGGTCTTGATGTCCCACAGGAGCTTTCCGGCAGGTAGGAGGTTTCTGACCTTAGGAGGGAGGATCAAGGCCCCAGCAGGCTCCACAGAAGTCTCAGCCTCTGCTCTCTTGGGAGTATTGATCATTCTTCACTAATTCACAGCTTCTCTCTCTCTGTGATCCTTTGCTGTTCTGTTTTTCAGTGTTTCTGTAAATGTATTAACTAAAACTTTTATTCTGAAAATACCTCAGCAAGTTTTTTTTGTAAACTTTATGTGTTTATCTCATTTAATAAGATAATCTTATTCCAAAAATATACTAGTTGTCAATTCAAACTTTATTCCATAATTCAGGTAAAGTTATATTGAAGATATTTAAAAACACTTTAGATTTGGGTAAATATTCCTGAAATAGTAATAACAGAGTTCTACTTGTAAAAAGGAATAATAGGTATACTCTAAGATAAAAAACAAATTTTTTCTTTTAATATGTTTATATTAAAGTTTAGATAAGAATTTCATCTTAAATTTCATTTTACTTTTTATGTTTTTAATTCTGATGATTTTATTTAGTTGCATTCATTGACTACCTATTATATTGTGGCATGTTAATAGATATAATATTTAATATACATCATAATAAATAATAAATTAGCAAGATGCCTTAGTCTGCTTAGTCTGCCATAACAAGCTAACACAAACTGGGTGTCTTATACAATAGAAGTTTCTTTCTCACAGTTTAAAGAAGAAAATCCAAGATCAAGGTGCTGGTCAGTTTGTTCCCTGGAAAGATATCTCTTCCTTCTTGAAGATATCTGCCTTCTTGCTGAGTCCTCCTGTGATTCTTCCTCCTCATGCATGTGTGAACTGAGAAAGAAAAGGGAGAGAGACTAGCAGAGAGAGGGAAAGGGTAAATGAGCTCTGGGGTCTCTTCCTCTTCTTACAAGGACATTGGTCTGTGGGATCAGTTCCAACTTACGACATCATTTAACTTCAATTACTTTTGTAGAAGCCCCATATCCCAATACTATCATACTGGGCTTAGGGCTTCACCCTATGATTTTAGTAGAGGGAACACAAACATTCAGGCCATGACAGGAGAGTGACCATGCATGCCAGTTTACCCATGGAGGTTCTAAATGTTCTGAATGTTAACTTGATTTAATTATTAAATGAAATATCTTCCCTTTCTCTATTAAAATTGACCTGATGTGCATGATGAATTATAAGGGCACTCCAAACCTAGGCATCAAAAACTTCAAAGGGGAAGAAGATGTAATAAAACATGCATGGATAGCCTTAATAGAGATTTACTCAAAATAGTGTGAGGTGACCTTTAAAGTAACTGAGCACTATTGAGTAAGCTCAACATTTCTGAAGCACATGTCCTAGGACTTAATGATCTTGATTTGATAGTCTTGCTACGAAGACTAAGGTGGCGTTAAGGTTCAGATGTTAGGGGTCCCCCAAAAGCTTATGTATGAGAATATGCAAGGAAATTTAGAGGAGAAATGATTGGGTTATGAAAGCCTTAACCTAATCAGTGAATTAATAGCCTCCTGGGGATTAACTGAGTGGTAATTGAAGGCAGTTTGGGTGTGGTTGGAGGAGGTGGGTCCTGAGGGCGTGCCTTTGGGGTTTATATTGTGTATCTGGCAAGTGTAGTCTCTCTGCTCTCTGATCATCATGTCAGCTGCTTTCCTCCACTACTATCTCCTGCTTTGATATTCTGCTTTACCAAGAGCCCAAGGAATAGAGCTAGCTCTCTATGGACTGAGAACTCTGAAACCCTGAGCTTCCAAATAAACTTTCCCTCCTCTAACTGTTCTTGTCAGGTCTTTTAAGTACAGCAGCAAAAATCTGATTTAAATAGGTAGATAATGTGTGAAATCTCAACGTAGCATTGGCACACAAATGGCACACAGTACTCTAAGATTTATTTTTTATTTTATTTTTTTAAGAAGGTCTCTTTTTAGTCAGAATGAATCATAGAAACCTTATGAAAAATGGGGCTTGCATTGAGACTTGAGATATGAGTATAAGTTTGCTGATATAAGCAAAATATAGCAGTAGTCTTAGGGGGAAAAATTATTTACAAAAAGCTGGATGATACCAGAAAGAAGGAAGATTTCAACATGGATTATGGTGTCCTACCTGTGCTCATATTGGTGTGAAAGGAGAGAAGGCAGATTCTTCAGAAAGGAAGATGGAAAACAAATGCTAAGAGCTGGAGTTGCTACCTGGGTTTGAGCTTTATTTTGCAGATAATTTAGCAGCACCTAAAGGTTTTATGAATGAGAGTAGCAGGACAGACTGAAGTTAAAAAATAATTATTCCTGTGGCAAAATGTTGAACACAAGAGTTAGGAAAGACCCTGGTAAAGGGAACATCAAAGTGATTCCATTTTTAGCAAAGTTTTGAGATGTCTTTTTGCCCATTTGTATTGTCTTAAATTTCAGGAAGGATTTTTTGTTTGTTTGTTTTTTTGTTGTTGTTGTTTTGTTTTTCCTTAAAGAACTTCATATATATGAAAGATGTTACAGGTAGAAATGGTATAAAATTATACAAAGCCTTATGGAGATTTACTTATACATATATTTTCCCTAGATTCCCTGTTTTGTTTTTGTTTTACTTATTTGTTTATTTTGCAGTAATAGGAATTAAACATCATTTTTGAATTTTTATCGGTGCATTATAATTATATAATTATAATTGGATAATGGGATTTATTTTTCCGTATTTGTACATGAACATAATTTGATCAATTTTATTCCCCAGTACTTTCTCTTTCTCTTAGAAATTAAATCTTAAAAAGAATAAAAACAAACAAGAAATAATTCTTAAAATGTTATGTTCTATAATATCATCTATGGAAGGAAACCATGTTAGTGGCACAGTCAACAGTCTTAAAAAACTTGCAGTAGTCAGAAAAACACAACCACTACGTATTCAGAGAAACCTCTAGTAGTATTTAGATCTGAGCCACAGACATTAATATTTTACTTAAGTCCATCATTATGAACCACACAGAGGGATGCTTATCAACATAAAAAGATATAGTTGAAGAGAATTTTTAATTATAATATGCATGCTCAAATTTAACATTGTTTATTTGAACAGAGTTTATTTATATAGTACTATTCCTATTCTCACATGCTTCAGAGTTTTGTGTTAACTCCAACTATTTTCTCTTAAAATGAAACAATGAATTATTTAGGAGGGTGTTTTTTTTAAAAATGTATTCTTTTAGATTGTCATATAAATCACTTATATCTTTATAGTAATAACATCAATTTTTACTCATTGAACTTAGGTATATTGAGTTGAACAATTTTTATGTTTGAAGTGATTGAAATTGATGCTATTCTTTGAAAATGATAGTTTTGTAATCCTTTTGAGCATTCAAATAAAACTTAATATCTCAGTTTAGTTTTAGTTTTTATAAAAATAACTGGTAGTAATTAACAGAATTAATTAGCTAAGGTTTTGTTTTTATGATTTACTGGAAACATAAAAATGTTTCCAGTAACACAGTGGTTGTGTTTTTCTGAATAAAGTATCTAACTTTATTATTAGCATTTGAGTCAATATTGCTATCAGTGAGAAGAGATGCATATTCTGCTTGAATGTGATAAAAATTTCACTGTTTTTCTTACCAATATGAAATAATTTTTGTCTTCTTTTCATTTTCTTTGTCCTTGAATCTTTCTCTAGCAGATATTAGTACTGACACCTCTGCTTTATTTCTGTTTTAATTTTCTAGCAAATTTTGTTTTTTTCTGACCTTTTTATTACAGATTAACTTAATAGCATCAGTATGTACATTTCTAACTTTTAAAAAAAGAAAAAGAAAGAGATATAATCATATATTTTCAGCACCTGATGTGCACTCTTCAATTTGTACACATAGTCCTCTAAGATGTGGGGGAAAAAATAACAAATACTGAAAAGAAGTGAAAATGTTATTGGATTCTGGTGTGCAGGTGATTTTTATGTAGAAACAAATTCAGTCAGACATTAAGAGTTTTTCCTTATGCCAGCTCAACCCTTAACGTACCTTTGTTCTTGCCATGTCCTGGTTCCTTCTACACCTATATGCAGACTTGTGTGGATGTGTGAACTCCCACTGCCTTACTTGTCATGATTTCTTGGCCAAATCTCAGGCACAGTGCTTAAGAGCCCTGTAATTTTCCTTTGGAGGGTTGGAGCTATTTTGGTACAAGTAGTTGGATGGAACCAATTCATAGGTAATTCTTATTTCTGCATACGGAAAGAAGAATTAGAAGGAAATTTGGAGATTTTAAGGGACCAGTCCCTAGAATCCAATAACTTACACCCTAAAGTACCAGGCCTAGAGTAGAGAACACTTCATACCTCTGTTTGAAAGGAAGAGCTCTTGCTAATGACCAAAACATAAGTGAAAACAAAACTTTAGAAGCCTAATGGGATTATTGACACCTTAAAAAAATAAAATACGAATATAAATATAAATTTCCGGGTAATAAAATGAATAAATATAGCCCCTGATGGGTGTCTTAGTTCAAAATAGATGTGCCATGTTTTTTGATACATAATGTTATGGTTTAGATATTAGATGTCCCCCCCAAACTTATGTGTGAGACACTGCAAGAAAGCTTAGAGGTCAAATGATTGGGTTATGAGAACCTTAACCTAATCAGTGCATTAATCCCCTTATAAAAATTAACCGAGTGGTAACTATAGGCAGATAAGGTGTGGATGGAGGAGGTGGGTTACTAAAGGCATGCCTTTGGAGTTTATATTTTGTTCTTAGTGAGGAGAGCTCTCTTTTTCTCCCTGCTTCCTAGTGCCATGTCCTGACCAGCTTTCCTCTGTCACACTCTTCTGCAATGATATTCTGCCTCTTCTTGTGCCCCAAAGAATTAAATTTGGTGCCTATGGACTCAGACCTCTAAAACTATAAGTATCAAATACTCTTCCTCTTCTAAAATTATTCTTGTCAGATCTTTTGTCACAGCAAGAAAAAAGCTGATTAAAACAGAGAAGATGGTCAATATTTTAATGATTAATAAATAGTACTTTCCAAAATAAATTTCTATTCAAGTGACAAAGAAACTAAAAGTGCAAGTAGTGCTCTAAACACTGGTATATGCTAAATTTTTCTGATATTAGCATTTTAATTGCAGCTTTCCACTAACACTATTACTAAAAAGGTACAGAAATCATGATATTGGGAAATATAAGTTCATGCACATAACATAGAAGGAAATTGGAAATGTACATAAAGTACCTTAAATATTTGTAATTGCACCACAATTTCACTAATAGGAATTTACTCTAAAATGAAACATACACCCAATAAAAAGCAGAACAATGAGTTTCCTTTTAAAAAGCAGTAGTTATTTAAATGATTATGCAAAAATATCAAGGCTCATTAAAAATAAATAGGAGTTGACTGGGGTATAGCTCAATCATAGAGTGCACAGACCCTGGGTTCATTCCACCACCACAAAAGAGAGAAAAAAAGAATAAAGTGATAAAAAGCATACTGTTATATAATAATGTTGTTTTGTATGTATTTATAACCTATTGATCATTTTTAAAAGTATAATAGTGCTATTGTATAAGGTATTTACATACTTATATTGAATGGGCATAATCGAAGAAGTTTACAGAATGATGTAAAATAAGGAAGATTCTCCAACTGAATATGTTGTCTTTAATGTTCCTTCACATATATCAAAACACAGATTTATAATTTGCCATATTTTTCTTAGGTTCCTACTTGCTGCACATGCTGTGGAGTTGTCCCTTCCCATTGTGGCATGATTACTCTAACCCTGCCAGTCCAAAACTCCAAAACTAGTAACCTCTAACATGTACATAACTGTTCATTAATCTTTAACAAGGGTAGATCTCATGCATAACCTTGACTATCCAAAGAGTTCACTGATGAGATGATCTAAGCACATTATGAACAGATGTCTGATAATTATGCCACATTATTCTTGTACATTCTAGACCATGGTAGAATATCCTTCATTTATCATACTCTGTATATGAAAAAAATCAGACTATCATATATCAACATACTATATAGGTTATGAGTATTTGTCCACTATATTCATATTTCATGTTTTCTGAGAAATGTGATTATGGTTATATTACTTTGAAATTTAAATGAAGATGGATAATTACTATATTAAGAAGAGGAGAGAGGAAGGAAAAGGGAAAAGAAAGATAAAAAAGAAAGAGAAGCAGAAAAGGAGGAGAAAATAGTGAAATAGTGTTTATGTTGAAAACCTTTTCTAGTTCAGACTATTTTTAATGCTTTTGGTTTTTCAACTCACATTCTAGAAAGTTTGAGTGGTAATTAGAAAATAAAATTACAAAATATAAAGGAAGGAGAAATCTTGAGAAGTACATTTGTTCTATCCAAAATTACCTAGTATCTATCTCAAGTTTCCACAAAAAATATTAAAGTTGCAACTAAGGATATATACCAGCACTAGTGTTAAAAAAAAAAAAAAAGGAGGGAAAATATTATCACTTGCTATGAAACATCAGGGAAGTTTCACTAAGTTTACCATACTGAGGAAATAATTAAAAATCCTTCTACCATTGAGCTTAGCTGGTTGAATTCAAATTCACACAAGGTAGGGTGACAACTGGAAGCCCTGCATTGTTCCTACCATGCACTAGAATGCTGAGTGCTAGAAATCTGAGCTGGTCAGCCAGTTTTGTGCTGCCACTCAACTGCAAACCTATATCCTGCCTCAGCTGCTTGATTCACTCAGGTGAGTAAACAAAATTGTTGGAAGAAGCAGCAATGTATCATTGCATTTTTGTTCCTGAGATTGTTGTATTCTCAGAAAAGAAACTCTAGGTATACCAAAGAGGCCTAGTTTACATTATTCTTGATAACGCATTAAACATATAATTATTTAATGTCTACTAGAGCCAGGTTTGCAGTTCTAATTCTGAGTCAGTCAGACACAAGCCCTACCCATTTGGTAAACATTCTAGGAGCCATATTATACAAATTAATCAACAGATTAAATAATTACAGATTTTTACAATAATAGTCAATAGTGTTCAAGAAGTTCTTTAAATTCTGCACTTGAATCTGTACTGTTTTTGTTGTTGGACAATATTGCTGCCCCTGAGGCTGGTGTGGAAGGACAAGGAGCTTGCTTGGAAAGAGGAAGAAGAATAACTGATTCAGGAACATAAGCCACTGTCATTGTTTATGTCTCTACCCAGTCCCATAGACACCACAACCATCACACACAGGAAGAATAAAAACTAGAGAGTACCTACACAATAAATGTTAGGTGGGCTGGAGATCTCGCACGAGGCGGGCGGGCGCAAGGCATACAACGTGGTGAGTTCCACGTGGCAGCAGCAGACACAGGACATGCAGCGTGGTGAATTCCATGCAGCTGCGGCGGGTGTAGGGAGTCAGTTTGGAGCAGCTGTGGGGAATGAAGCATCAAGCAGCCTGCGTGCGCAAAGGAACAGCCTACCAGACGCTGATATGTAAGCAGTAATGGAGCCTCCTACCAATCGGTGGGCTTTTCCTGACTCATCCCGGAAGGACTCTGACCTCGGCAGGATCCCTGACCAATCCCAGGGGATGCAGGACTCTAGATACCTCCTCTTCCTATCTCATAGACCTTTCATTCCAGCCTTAAGACCTCCCCTTCCTGATCAGGTCTTTTAAATTTTCTTTACCGAGGAAAACGGGTGCAATTCTCCTATACACACTCAGATGGACGGGAAAGTTCAGACCGAGAACGTGTATTTCCAATAAAGCCTTGCCCAGTGGTTTTAATTTGCTGCCTTTTGGTTATCTGGCTTTACAATAAATTCTTTATCCATGGTAAATACCAAATAAAAACTGAAATACAAAGTAAAACACTGAATCTTTTTTGCAGGACTAACAGCAATTAATTGTGAGCTTCATTCATTTGTGCCAATTGGCATCCAGCCTAGGGCTCAACCTCTTCTTTCTCCCTCAAAAATACCCTGAACACTAAAATAATTTGCCTAAAGCCCTTCCTCAACCCTGCAAAGTAATATGCAACAACTACGGGCGGAAATCATTAGGTACTTGAACAATAAAACCACCATGAAAGAAACTCAACAACTAGACTACACAAACCACCAGCAACAAGGTTATTATAACAGGTACTGAGTTAAATAAAATATAATTGAATTTAAGAGGAGAACAGATTATATATATATGTGCATATATATATATGCACATATATGTCTATCCATATATATTCCTTTATCATACACCTAAATATATAATAGAATTAAATATACAAAGAACTACACAAAAAGTAGGATAATATAGTTAAAAAATAAATTAGTGCTGAAGAATTAGATGCAGAATTCTGCTAAAAGGCAGAAGAAAAGAATAAAGAAAAAGAAAATACAAATGATATAAGGCGAGTTTTCAATTTCAGATATAAAGATTCCCATAATAATGTTTATGCAAAAAGAAAACTAATCAAGATAGGAGAAATATTTGGATAAATCATGACAATAGACCTTTGTATGTTAAAAAATGGAAGACATTATGATCTAAATGCTATATGGAGTGTAAAAATTTGAGTGATAAGAAACAAAGTATGAAGCTAGACTGCAATGATTCAAATATACTTTGTTCCTCAAAGTTTCATATGTCAGAGATTATATCCTCACTGTAGCTGTGGAATCTTTAGGAAATGAGGCCTAATGAGAAATCCTTAGGTCACTTGGAACTGTCCTGGTAAGGGTTGATGGTACCCTGGTGTCTCTCTGACTTTCTTGTTTGCTGCTGTGATCTCTCCCTATTACTTGTGCACCCATGGCTGTGATGTTGTTCACCATTAGATCCTCTCCAGGACCAAGCTGATGTCAGCGCTATGCCTTTGAACTTCTAGAACTGTGTGCAAAATAAAACTTTGTAAAATAAGTATACCACAGATATTTCATTACAGCAATGTGAAACTGACTAATATACAAATGAACTATGATGAAAATCTAATAGTTACAAGAAAAAAATATTGTCCCCATAAAGAAAGAACAGATTATCAACAAAGAAAAAAAACTCATTAATATTAGAATTTCCAGTAATAACATAGGTGTTATAAGACAGTGGACTAATTTTTAAAATCAATTTTAATTTAGTTTCCTTTATGTATTAACATATATGTCCATTTAGAGGATAAGATTCAGTATGTTTTACATATATGTATATACATGAATTAACCTACTGACAGAAGGAAGAAACATTTCCATCATCGTAGAATATATGGCATGCTTCTCTACTGTTAATCAATACTGCTTAACTGGTCCCAGACAACCACTGATCTTCTGTTTGTCAGTGTGGTGTTGTGGCATTTTCTAAAATTCTATATAAATGGGATTATACAAAGTACACATTTTAAAGTTTTTTTGAGAATCATCTACATTATTGCTTGTATTATTAGCTTGTTTTTTGCTATTGTAATTTTTATTGATAAGTAGTATTCTATCACATGAATATAACATAATCTGATCATATATTTAACAGTTAATGGACATTTGGGTTTTTTCCAGTTTTTGATGATAAAGAATAAACCTATAAATATTTGTGTGGATATATACAGCTAAAAATGGCCAAATTTGCCCTACTTCTGCACCAGAGTTCCTGCTGACTGGTGGGAGCACAGGCCAAGGCTCAGGACCACCTTCAGGGACTGCTGCGGGAGCCCAGCAAGGGCCACTCCTACTGACATCTTGAGTTACCTCCACTACCACCACCACCATTTTTAGTGGCAGTAGTGTCCATTTGGGGACATCGATGGGGACTTGAAGTGAACTCCAAGGTGAAATATAGGTAATCTGTAGTGTCAGTACAAGATTCTAGGATAGAAACCACAATATTTCAAATCAGCATCGCAAGAAAAGGAGATTCATAATCAACATGAAAAAACAAAGGAAGAAAGTACCCTCAAATAAACCTAGATGCTACAATAATAGAATCCATTGACAGCATAGTTGATGAAATGTCAGAGAAAGAATTCAGAATGAACATAATTAAAATGATCCGCAAATTAAAGAATGACTAAATGAGCAAATAAAGGCAAACATTAATCACTCCAACAGAGATAAGAGAACAAATAAAGGCAACCAATGATCACACCAACAAAAAGATAATGGAGCAAATACAGGTAGCAAAAGATTAAGAAAGAGCTAGTGATTGTGGAAAAAAAAAATCAGAAATTCTTGAAATGAAGGAAACAATAAACCAAATAAAAAACTTGATGGAAAGCATCGCCAGTAGACTAGATCACTTGGAAGACAGAACCTCAGACAATGAAGCTAAAATATACAATCTTGAAAATAAAGTTCACCATACAGTGAAGATGGCAAGAAATCCTAAACAGAACATACAAGAATTATAGTATAGCATCTAAAGACCAAATCTAAGATTTATCAGGATAGAAGAAGGCACAGAATTTCAAACCAAAGGAATGCACAATCTCTTCAATGAGATAATATCAGAAAATTTCCCAAACATGAAAAATGAATTGGAACATCAAATATAAGAAGCTTACAGGACATCAAATGTACAAAATTACAACACAACTACACCAAGGCACATTATAATGAAAATGCCCAGCATACAGAATAAGGATAGAATCTTAAAGGCCACAAGAGAGAGGAATCAGATTACATATAGGGGGAGTCCAATTTGGATCTCAGTAGATTTTTTAATCCACACCCTAAAAGCCAAGAGATCATGGAACAACATAGACTAAGCTCTGAAAGAAAATACATGCCAACTAATAATCTTATATCCAGCAAAATTGAGCTTCAGATTTGATGATGAAATAAAAACTTCCCATGATAAAGAAAAGTTAAAATAATTTACAGCAAGAAAGCCTGCACTACACAGCATTCTCAGCAAAATATTCCATGAGGAGGAAGTGATAACCAACAATGAAAATATACAAAGAAAGAACTACACTAAAAAAAGGAGGGGAGCAATCAAAGGAGAAACTATGTCAAGTCAAGGTAAAAAACAAAAATAAACCAAAATGACTGGGATGACCAATCATATTTTAATAACCCTGAATGTGAATGGCCTAAACTCATCAATTAAAAGAGATAGACTAACAGACTAGGTTAAAAAAAAAAAAAAGACTCAACAATATGCTGCCTTCAAGAGACTCATCTCACAGGAAAAGATATCCACAGACTAAAAGTGAAATGTTGTGAAAAAATGTATCACTCACATGGACCATGTAAACAAGCAGGAGTTTCCATCCTCATATCAGATAAAGTGGACTTCAAATCAAAGTTAGTGAAAAGGGATAAAGAAGGACATTTCATAATGCTTAAGGGATTCATACATCAACAAGACATAACAATTATAAATATCTATGTCACAAACAATGGGGCATCTACGTATGTCAAACAAATCCTTCTCAACTACAAGAATCAAACAGACCACAACACAATAATACTTGGTGACTTTAACATAGCTCCCTCACCACTAGATAGATCTTCCAAACAAAAACTAAACAAAGAAACCATAGAACACAATAAGACAATCAATAATTCAGACTTAACAGGCATATATAGAGTATTCCATCCATCAACGAGTGAATACACTTTTTTTTCTCAGCAGCACATGGATTCTTCTTCAAAATTGATCATGTAATGTCACAAAGCAAATCTTAGCAAATACAAAAAATAGAGATACTATCCTGTATTTTATCTGACCATAATGGAATACAATTAGAAATCAATGACATATTAAAAATAGAAAATACTCCAACACCTGGAGACTAAATAATATGCTATTGAATGACACATGGATAACAGAAGACATCAGGGAAGAGATAAATAAAAATTCTTAAAGGTAAATGAGAACTCTGATACAACATATCAAACTCTGGGACACAATGAAGGCAGTGCTAAGAGGAAAGTTCATTGCATTAAGCTCATACATTAAAAGAAGAAAAAGTCAGTAAATCAATGACTTGACCCTACATCTCAAAGCCCTAGAAAAAGAAGAACAAACCAATACCAAAAGAAGTAGAAGACAGGAAATAATTAAAATCAGGGCTAAAATCAATGAAATTGAAGCAAAAGAAACAACTCAGAACATTGACAAATCAAAAAGCTGGTTCTTAGAAAAAATAAGCAAAATTGACAAACCCTTAGCTACTCAAGTGAAAAGAAGGAGAGAGAATACCCAAATTCTTAAAATGTGTGCTGAAAAAAGAAACATCATGACAGACACTATTAAATACAGAGAATGATTAGAAACAATTTTAAAAATTCACGCTCCAATAAAATAGACACTAACAAATTTCTAGAGGCATATGACCTACCTAAACTGAACCAGGAAGTCATACACAACTTACACAGATCAATTTCAAGCAAGGAAATAGAAGATAATATCAAAAGCTTGCCTACCAAGAAAAGCTCAAGACTAGATGGATTCTCAGCCAAGTTCTACAAGACCTACAAAGAATAATTAATATCAATACTCCTCAAACTATCTCATGAAACAGAAGAGGAGGGAACCCTTCCAAACTTATTCTATGAGGCAAGAATCACACTAATACCAAAACCAGACAGAGACAAATCAAAGAAAAATTTCAGACCAGTATCCCTGATGAACAGATATGCAAAAATTATCAATAAAATTTTGGCAAACTGCATACAAAAGTGTATTAAAAAAATAGTGCACCATGATCAAGTGAGGAGGTTCATTCCAGGGATGCAAGACTGATTCAACATATGGAAATTAATTAACATAATCTATCACATCAATAGACTTAAAGATAAGAATCATATGATTTTATCATTTCATACAGAGAAAGCATTTGACAAAATACAGCACTCTTTTATGTTTAAAACACTGGAAAAACTAGAGATAGTAGGAACATACCTCAACTTTGTAAAAGCTATCTATGCTAAACCCAAGTCCACAATAATCCTAAATGGAGAAAAATTGGAAGCATTCTCTTCAAAAACAGGAAAAGACAGGGATGCCCTCTTTCACCACTGCTATTCAACATAGTCCTTGAAACATTTGCCAGAACAATTAGACGAAAGAAATTAAATGGATACAAATAGGAAAAGAAGAATTCAAACTGTCCTTATTTGCTGACAACATGATTCTGTATTTAGAGAATCCAAAAAATTCTACCAGAAAACTTCTGGAATTAATATGTGAATTCAGCAAAGTAGCAGGATATAATATCAATACCCATAAATCAACTGCATTTCTATACATCAGTGATAAATGCTCTGAAAGAGAAATTAGGAAAACTACCCCATTCACAATAGCCTCAAAAAACAAGAAAAAAAAAAAAAAACTTGGGAATCGACTTAACAAAAAAAGGGAAAGATCTCTACAATGAAAACTACACCACACTAAAAAAACAAATTGTACAAGACCTGAGAAGGTGGAAAAATCCCCCATGCTCTTGGATAGGCAGAATCAATATTGTCAAAATGGCCATACTACCCTAGTGCTATATAGATTCAATGCAATTCCAATTAAAATCTCAATGTCATTCCTTATAGAAATAGAAGAGGCAATCATGAAATTTATTTGGAAGAATTAGAGACCCAGAATATCCAAAGCAATCCTTAGCAAGAAGAGTGAAGCAGGAGGCATCACAATACCAGACCTTAAATTATACTACAAAGCCATAGTAACAAAAATGGCATGGTACTGGCACCAAAATAGACATGTAGACCAATGGTACAGAATGGAAGACACAGAGACAAACCCACTTAAATACAGTTATCTTATACTAGACAAAGGTGCCAAACACATATGTCTTCAACAAATGGTGCTGGGAAAACTGGAAATCCATATGCAGCAAAATGAAACTAAACCTCTATCTCTCACCATGCACAAAACTCAACTCAAAGTAGATCAAAAACCTGGGAATTAGACCAGAGAACTTATGTCTAATAGAAGAAAATGTAGGCCCAAATCTTCATCATGTCAAATTAGGACCTTACAAGACTCCTATAGCATTAGAAGTAAAATCAAGAACCAATAAATGGGATGGATTCAAACTACAAAGCTTCTTCTCAGCAAAAGAAACAATCAATGAAGTGAACAGAGAACCAACATTCTGGGAACAGATTTTTGCCATACAAACATCAGATAGAGCACTAATCTCCAGGATATATAAAGAACTCAGAAAACTTAACACCAAAAACAAACAAACAACCCAATCAAAAAAATGGGCTAAGGAGCAGAACAGACACTTCTCAGAAGAAGGTATACAATCCATCAACGGACATATGAAAAAAATGTTCAATATCTCTAGCAATTAGAGAAATGCAAATCAAAACTACTCTAAGATTTCATTCCACACCAGTAAGAATGGCAATTATCAAGCATACAAACAACAATAAGTGTTGGTGAGGTTGTGGGGGAAAAGGCACGCTCATACATTGCTGGTGGGACTGCAAATTGGTACAACCAATCTGGAAAGTAGTATGGAGATTCCTTAGAAGACTTGGAATGGAACCACCATTTGACCCACTCCTCAGTCTATACCCATACAACTTAAAAACAGCATACTACAGTAATGCAGCCACTTCAATGTTTATAGCAGCTTAATTTACAATAGCTAAACCGTGGAACCAAGCTAGATGCCCTTCAATAGATGAACGGATAAAGAAACTGTGGTATATATACACAATGGAATATTACTCAGCAATAAAAGAGAATAAAATTATAGCATTTGCAGGTAAATGGATGGAGTTGGAGAATAACACTCTGAGTGAAGTAAGCCAATCCCAAAAAACCAAAGGCCAAATGTTCTCTCTGATAAGTGGATGCTGATCCATAATGGAGGAGAGGACACAGGAAGAATGGAGGAACTTTGGTCAAAGGGGAGGGAGGGTGTAGGGGGCATGGGGACTGTAAAGGTGGTAGAATGAGATGAACACTATAGCCTTAGCTTCATGTATGACTGCATATATGATGTGATTCCACATCATGCACAACCAAAGAAATGAAAAGTTGTGCTCCATCTGTGTATGATGATTTAAAATGCATTCTGCTATCATGTATATCTAAGTAGAATAAATTAAAAAAATAATGGCCAAATTTTTTTGTATCTAGTGTAACCTAAAAGGAGGTAAAGCAAAAATAGTAATTATCATTACAAGTATGAATATAGGTGCAAAATACATAAATTATTAGCAAACTAAATATAACAGCAAATGTAAGATAATGATTATAATATATTGAGGTTTATCCTAAGAATTCCAAGATGATTTAGCATAAGAAATGTGATTTGCCAAATTAATTAATTTAAAATAAATATTTTATAATTATTTCTAAAATGCAGAAGAAAACATCCAGTCATAATATTCAATACCTTATAATAAACTACATCAACAAAGTGGTTGTACTAAGAAATTTCTTTGTGTATATGTTTTTAGGACAACAAATAGACATATAGATGACAAATTGATAGACAATAGATAGCTAGGTAACATATCCATGAACAGAACAATTGATAAAATATGAGAGAGATTAATAATAGATGAGAGGGAGAAAGGGTGATAATACATGATTGTGAATAGATGATTAATAAATCAGAGATCAGAGAGGGATGAGAGAGATTAATAGAGTCAGGATAGGTTGGTAAAACAAATCCACAATTGTGTACTTATTAGAAAAGTATTGTAGTCATTCTCTTTAGAATAAGGAATAATACAAGGATATCCATTGTGTTATCTTCTATTTGGTAGAATGTTGCAATTCTAGCAAATGTGTAAGAAGAAACAAGGGCTGTGTAGATCAGAGGAAAGAACTACCATTAGTTCTTTCTAATGGTGGAAAGAAATACCATTAGAAAGTTGAACTACCATTATTTTGAAATAATATATGATCTAGCTTGAAAAAAACAGCAGAAACAACAGATAACCACAGTAATAAATGAGATCAGAAATATTTCCATTGGTATAATACTAAAACTTAAGTGTACTGGTAATTTTAACTCAGAGACATAAGATACCCTTTAAGGAAGCGATACAATTTTAATTTATCTTAGGAAGTTATGAGCCAAAGAAATGCATAAAATTCACTGGGAAGGCTTTACAACTGCCATAATGGAAATGAAAGCTGAGATGAATAGATGAAGAACTATTTCACTTAACACTTTGAATTGTAAATTCTCAGGAAATTAATCTGTAAGCTGCCCCTATTAAAGGCAGGTATTATATTTTTAGGAACTTGGCTAGATGTGTTTGTATGTGTATGTGTGGAGATAGAGTTTTTATTTTTTTTAACTTTTGAAATATTAATTGAATTAATTACAGTTTATACATTAAACATTTTTTAGAATATGTATATATTTTTATAACCTTGGAAATCCAGACTGTTGCATCAAGTATAGATAAAGCATATTAGATCCAACAATGCATGGAAACTGAGGCAGAGATATAGGTTTTATTATAAAATGGTCAACTATCTAACCAGTGCATATATCTCATAAAGTGATGCTAGTCCACTAATAATAGTCGTAAAGACAATTGGGGGTCCCCAGAGTTGAAATAATGAACATGTTTAGCTTGTTAGCAAACATAGATCATTCTTCAAAAATATGAATGAATCATAAGAATATAATGTGACACTTTGCCTTAAAATAGGAGATAAAGTAGGGACCAAGAACAAATAAGGGCAAGGGGCAAGACGGTTTTTTTGTTTTTTGTTTTTTGTTTTACAAAAAAATTGAATAGAAAGAACAGAAAGTTTCCATATATTTTCCCTCTCTCCCACCACATGTAATCTCTTATTAAGATATTGCATTAGGGTGGTATATGTGTTACAGTTGTTAAACTAACATTTAAATATTTTTTAAGTAAAAATCCATGGTTAGCTGGGCGTGGTGGCTCAAGCCTGTAATCCCAGCACTTAGGGAGGCTGAGACAGGAGAATCGCGAGTTCAAAGCCAGCCTCAGCAATGGAGAGACGCTAAGCAACTCAGTGAGCCCCTGTCTCTACATAAAACACAAAATAGGGCTGGGGATGTGGCTCAGTGGTCGAGTGCCCCTGAGTTCAATCCCCAGTACCAAAAAAAAAAAAAAAAAAAATCCGTGGTTCTCATCAGAATTCACTCTTTGGGTTCCCTGGGTTTGTATGATCTACATAATGATAAATATTAATCATCAGGGAATCACACAAAATAGTTGAATACCCTGAAAATCTCCTGTGACCATTCATTTATCCTTGCTTCTGTTCCCAGAACCCATGACAGCCACTGAGCTCTCAATTGTCTCTACATTTTCACCGTTTCTGGTAATTCTTTTTTTTTGTTTTTTGGTACTTGGGATTGAACTCAGGGCCACTCGACCACTGAGCCACATCCCCAGTCCTATTTTGTGTTTTATTTAGAGATAGGGTCTCACTAAGTTGATTAGCACCTTGCCTTTGCTGGCTTTGAACTCGCCATTCTCCTGTATCAGTCTCCCAAAGTGCTGGGATTACAGGCATGCACCACCCTATGCCTGGCTCTAGTAGGTCTTATAGTAGTTATTTCTCATCACTTAGAATATGCATTGCAATTTCTCCCTTGTCTTTTCATAATTTAATAGTCCATTTCTTTTCATTACTGAATAATATTTCACTGTATGAATGTGTGACTGTGTGCCTATCTATTAACCTAGTGAAGGACATCTTGGCTTCTTCCAGTGTAGGGCAATGATGAGTTTTTGTGTGAAAATAGATCTTTAACTCATTTTGCTAAATGGCTGTCATTGCAGTGCACAATTATAAGGTAAGACTAAGTTTAAATTTGTGAGAAACTCCAAATATCTTTAAAATTACGTCATGCTTTTCTATTCCCACCAGCAATGTGTGAATTTTCTATTGCTTCACATCCTTGCTATGATTTGGTTGGCATATTGACTTAGCTGTTCCAATAGGTGCACAAAGATATTTCATTATCATTTTGATTTGCAATTCTCTAATGACATATTAAGTGGAAGATCTTATTCTATGTTTGTTTTCTATCCATTTATCTTCTCTCATGAGTACTAGTAGTAGATCTTATGCCTATTTTTGTCATGGGTTTCTTTGTTTTCTTATTGTTATATTTTAAGTGGTTTTTTTTGTATGTTTTGCATACAGGTCCTTTAAGATATGTAATTTGAAAACATGTTACAATCTAACATGACTTTTTACATTTTTAAGAATGGCTTTTACATACAAATTTTTAAGTATAATGAAATTTATCATATGAATGTTTTTCTTTCATGGCGTGTGTGTGTGTGTGTGTGTGTGTGTTTGGTATTTAAAACTTTTTGTGAAACCCATATTCATTTATATTTTCTCCTGTTATCTTTTGGAGATGCTATGATTTTGTACTTTTTATTTGATTCTGTGATTCTTTTTGAATTATATGTCAGTAACTCTTCTCTATCAACATTTTTCTGGCACAAAATTATTTATCCAAATATAATTTTAATCAGTTCTAAAATCAGATGATAAGTTGCAATATAAAATATTAAAGCCTATCAATTTAGGGACATAATTTTTAAAATGTAATGAATAACAAAATTTCAATTTTGTCCACAACATGTTGATGTATTTCTATTTGAATCCTCATCCAATAACAGAAATAATTTAAAAATAAACAGAAGATCTATACCAACTCTGAAATCCAGGGCAAAGTATACCAGTCTCTCTGTTTTTTAAGATTTATTGAGCTTACCAGAATATTAGAGTTCTCTAAAAGAGCTGGGTAATCAACATGTATAATATGTCCTTGTCAAGGAACTGACTTCACTGAGAATTGTAAAAATTCTACTAAAAATGACTGCCCCACTTATTCATTATAATAATCTTATATGACACAAGTATGCAAGCAAAAGTAAAAAATCTCTCTATGATGGTGTCACCATTATTATAAACAGGGAATATCAACTAATTCCTCAGTTGGGTTCCTCATCAAAACTAAAGTAAGTTAGAAGACTTTACATGATTTAAAAAGCATAATTAGTTTCAGCTGACTCTCACCATTATTTAGTTTTAAAACAGTACATTAGAGGAGGAAAATGATCAGAGCTTATGGAACCATTTATACTTTGAAATTTCAATGCTTTTATTTACTCTTTGTCAAAGAACTAATCAAGATCATAGATACACAGTACAAATGATTGTAAATGCTGCCCTGTATTAGACCAGAATATCCTGTTTGGCATTTCCTTATTCTCTTTTGTGGCTGTTCAGTCCCTAACTTATATTACAAGTACTTTGGTAAAAACTGGCATTAAAACATGGTTTAATGGTATTTTCTTTTTCCTGTTGATATTATTTGAAAGAGAAGATACATATGAGTATAGTTGAATTGTTTCTAAGGAGTTGCTTTTTATGCCAAATTTTGAGAAGTTCATTCCCTAAAGAATATTATCTTATCAACAATATTCCTGTATTATGAGACTGTTGGGGAAACAAACAAACAGAAAAGATATCTTCGCAAGAATATGATAATAAAAGTAATATATTACCAAAGTCTTATTATGTTAGGCAGTATGATCAGTTCTTTGTATATAGTCACACTTAATACTGATATAAGCCAAATTAGTAGGAAAAATTATTGTTCCCCTTACAGGCAAGGATGTGGAGCCTGAATAAACTAAATTTATACAGGAAATCACACAACAAGTAAAAGTTATACCAGGCCTCATAGGTTGATTTATATGACTCAGGAAACTTCAGTTTTAGATACTATCTTATTATTTCTCTAATCGTTACCACTTTAAAAAAATATGTACTAATATCAGTGTTACCTGTGATGTGATTGTCACTTTCTAAGATCTCTTAAAATATTAACACATATGTATATATACATGTGTATACATGTACACATATATGTATAATCTATGGTATAAAGAATTAATATATGCACTCATATACTGGGAGTAAATTCCTGAATTGAAATGTGTCAATCCATTACTCAATGTACATACATGCCCACATACTTTCTTTAAAGATATTGCTGTTTATTTGTATTATTATCTTTTTTTACAATTTAAAACTGATTTAGAGAAAAAAATTGAGATAAGTTCTTTTGAACTTCTTTAGGTAGAAAGATGAACCTACACATCTCCTCAAAACTGAGAAATTCTAGCCAAAAAAGAAATAGGCAAAGTGACAGCTTCAGTAATGTGAATAAATTTCACTGACAGACTCACCAATTTTAAAATATAAAATGGAAATATGTATGAAAATACCTTAAAGAAAGCTGAAAAACAACTCCTATAGCAGCCATATTGGAGGAATCTTTCTACCTTCAATCCCCATGACAAATAATGATTAATTCTTTTTTTTTCTTTTAATGATTTTCACATGCTAAGCAATATGCATTGGGTGTCTGTAATACGTAAATAACTTGGCTGGAGAATTCTAAGAAAAATAACAATTAACACTGACTTTCAGGAAGTTTACGGTCTAACTAGGTATGTAAGCTTAAAAACAGGCAATCACAAAGATCACCATCATTTCTCTCTCTCTTTTTTTTTTTGACATTTACACTCCTTCCTTCAATTAAAGTGTACTTGTAAATATAACTAGCATTCTCTTAATAGCACAAATCTCAGAATACTTTGTAGTTTTATGAAAATCTCAAACTCTAAGACTCACTGGGCATTTAAATGCTCCCTAGTTTTTTTTTTTAATTAATAGATTTACTTTTACAAGAAAATTGTACTTACAGAAAAATTAAGTAGTTCTCATATACCCACATTTATACATTAGTTTCTCCTTTTATCAAAATTTTACATCAGTATGGTTCCTTTTTCACAATTAATGAATCAATATTTATATATTATATATACTATATATTATATGTTATAATATATTATTTATATATTATATATTGTTAATATACATTTGCTTTAATTTAATATTATTTTCTATTCCCAGATCTCATCTAAAACATCACATTACATTGCATTTTATTGTTGCTCCTTAGCTTAAGCTTCCTTCTTTGGGTGGTGGCCTTTTTTTTTTTTTTCTTTTGGACTTTCTATGCTTTTGATAACTTGACAGGTTCAAGGAGGGGTAGTGAGGTGTGTTTTAGGATATGTCTCTATTAAAATTTGTGTGATGTTTTCTAATGACTAGATTGGGTTTCTGGAAGAAAATTGTAGAGGAGAAGTGTCATTTCCATCTCATCAGAAAAAGTATACATATTATTAACCTGATTTGTGACTATTGATGTTGATCTAGATCACCTGGTTGAGGTGGGTGTGTCAGGTATGTTCTCTATAGATTTACTACCCCTCCCCCAGCTCTTCTGTAGTGTTCTCTTTAGAAAGGAGTGGTCCACCCTTAAACAATATGAAATCATGCTCACTCTCCTTTAAGATTGAGTGCCAAGATATTTGCCATTATTTTTCAGGAGAATTTTTTTCCAATTCCAACATTTATTAATTTATTAAATCTTTTGTTTTATCACCATGAACTCATGGATATTCATTTTGTACCTAAAATACTATTTTCACTATTCTGTTGCTCCAGTTTTTTTCCAGACTTGGTCATTGCATTGCTTTCTTTACCCCTGTGATATGCCATAATTAGTGGTTATTCATGTGTTTATTTATTAACTTATATATTTGAGCACTGCCATACATTCTTACAGTATGAGATACTTGAGAATTGACTTGTGTATTTCCTGCTCCTGTGTTCAATGAAGTCATTTATCTAAGGAGCCATTATTTTTGAAATTGGTATTATATCGCAAGATCTGATAGTTATGTATACTTAGTACTATAAGAGTGTCATTTTTCTTAGTCTTTCTCAGCTGATAGAAGAAATTCGTGTGTGCATTCTGATCTGTATATCTGAAAAATTTTATAATCATTCTATATGAAGCCATTTGCATCTATATTTGGTTAAATATGACTTCTTATTTATGTTTGTATGCTTATACTATTGCCACATAGATCCTTCCAGATTTCCTGTCCTTATTGATTTGTAAATTTACCCTCTAACTGTGATAAATCTGGCTCCCATCATTATTTACTGAATTATTGAATTCCAGCATGCAGTATATGTATAGGCAGTTTCTGAATTGTTAACACAGGCTAAATAACTTTAACTTATATAGTGTAGTACTTATGGGAAAGTCCTTTTATCTTTACAGTCATGGTAGATTCCACTCATTTTTACTTAGTCTGCAGTTCAGGCCTCCAGCCTTTCAGTGTAGTTAAAATATTTGTAGAACAGATATATATTCTCTTGTCACATTCCTGGGTTTTCCTGACCTGCTGAATATTTTTTCTTAATTTGTATATATTAAGATTGTCCTTTGTCCAATAAAGTTGTATTCACCACTAGAATATCCTACAAAATTACTTCACTGCCCTTAAATATAAATCTCCTGTACTTCATTCATCTACATGTAACTTGTACTTTCCCCTACATTCCAAAAGTCACTTATATTTTAGTTGAGTATAAATGAGTATAAATGTTGAATTGCCTGGTGTGAGTAATTTATCCTTGCAAGAAACTGTTAAAACAGTTGTGCTATGCTGTATTCTCCTCAGTTCCTATAGTTCTACATCCTTTTCACCATTTGGTATGATCATTTTTTTTTTATTTTAGAAATTTAAATAGGGATATGGTGGAATCTCATTTTGGTTTTATAATGATATTTCATAATGCCAAATTATATTGAAAATTTTTTTGTGTGCTCATTTGTCATTTTCTTTGATTAGATGTCTATTGAAATCCTCTGATTATTGGGATGTTTGTATTCTTGTTTTTAAGAGTTCTTTTTATATTTTGTATATAAGCATTAATACACATACATATATTCTGAAAATATTTTCTCCCAGTATGTGGCTTGTTTTGTTATTCACTTGATAGTGTCTTTCATAGAGAAAAAGAATTCAATTTTACTAAAGTTCAATATATTATTTGTGTTTTACTTTGCTTTTTATGTTGTATCTAAAAAATCATTCACAAATCCAAATTCACTTAGATTTTTTTCTCTGCTGTATTCTAAAGATTTTACAATTTAGCATTTTTGCATCCATGTCTATGATATATTTTGAGTTCAACTTTTGTGAAAAGTGTCTAGATTAATTTTGATTTTTGCATGTGAATATTCTATTGTTGAAAAATCTTTCCTTTCTCTAGAGAATCACATCTTCTTTATACAAGATCGGTTTGTTACATGTATTTAGGTTTGTTTCTGGGCTCCCTAACCTGTTAAGCTGATCTATGTGGCTGTTGTTTTAGCAATATAGCATTGTTTTGATCCCTGTAGCTTTATGGTAAGTCTTGAATTGGATGATACCATCCTCCAAAGTTCATCTTCTATGGCAATGTGCTGCCTGTTCTGTATTTTTTTTCTGTATAAACTTAATCAGTTTGTTGATAACCACAAATAGCTTGTTGTGATTTGATGTTTACTCTGTTTACTCTTAGGGAAGAATTGACATCTGAACACATAAATTCTTTCAAATCATTACTTTCAGTTTAGTTAAATCTTCTTGGTTTCTTTTAGTGAAGTTTTGTAGTTCTCATAATATAGATCCTGTATATATTTTGTTAGCTTCATGCTTTTGAATTTTTTAACAGTTTAAAATATATAAGCATTATTTACTTAAGGTATGCAGCTTAATGCTTGCAACTTTGTACACATTATAAAATGATCACTACATTCCAGCCAATTAACATTTCTATCACCTCTACATGTCTGCCACTTGAGAGTGATGGGAGTGAGATTGAATTTAAGATCAGTCTTCTTAACGGATTTTTAAGAATACATATTTGAATACTTTTATAAGAACTATGCTCACCATGTTGTTGATCTCACATAAGCAAAATTTTGTACCCTGTACCCAAGATCACACTATTTTTATTACCCACAGATGCTGGCAACACTCATTTCACTCTGTGTTTCTATGAATTTGAGTACTTTATATTCCATATATAAATAAGATCATGCAGCATTAATTTGTGTCTCACTTATTTTGCTTAGTATAATGCCTCTAGCTATAGTTGTAAATAGCAAGATTTCTTTCTTTTTTTAAGGTTGAATAATATTGCATTGAATGTATATACTATACTTTACTCTTTCAATTGTCAAAAGACATTTAGGTTGTTTCTATGTCTTGTCTATTATGAATAGCCCTGCAAAGAATATGGGGAGGTAGATATTTCTTTGAAGTCCTCTTTTTAATTTCTTCAGATATATATCCAGAACAGTATTGCTGGGGGATTGTTTTTAAAAATTTTTGAGGAACATTCATACAATTTTCCATAATGCCTGCATCAATTTACAATCTCACCAACAGTGTGTATATATCCTTTTTCTTCTTGTGCTCACCAACACTTTTTAATCTTGTTTTTTTTTGTAGGGGGGAACTAGGTATTGAACCCAGTGATGCTCTACCACTGAGATACATCTCCAGTACTTTTTAGTTTTTGAAAGATCTTATTAAGATGCTTAGGGCATCACTAAATTGCCAATACTGGCCTCAGATAGATGATTCTCCTACCTTAGCTTCCCAAGTCACTGGGAGTACAGGTATGTGCCACTGTGTGGTGTCAACACTTTTTATATTTTGTTTTTTGTTATGCTTTTTGCTTTTTAAAAAATATGTAATAATCAACCTTAAAGATGTAACCTGGTATCATATTTGCTTTGCATTTCAATGATGAATAAATGCTTTTTATATTTTTTTCTTTTTTCTTTTTTCATCTGAACTCCTGTCTTTGAGGAATAGAAATTTAGGTCCTTCACCCATATCTTGTAGGATTATTTGTATTTTTAATCATGAGTTTTACTGAAGGCATATAAATTTGGAGATTAATGCCCTAAGAGTTATAGTTTGCAATTTTTTTTCTACTCTGTAGGGTGTTCTTTGGTTCATTGCTTCCTTTGTTGTACAGCTTTTTAGTTTAAAATAAAAGGCATCCCTGCCTAATTTTGTTTTGTTGGTTGTGCTTTTGGTGTCACATCCATGAAATCACTGTTAAGACCAAAGTTAAGAAAAGTTTTTCCTATGTTTTCTTCAGGGCATTTCAAGTTTTATGTTAGGTTTTTACTCCATTTTAGTTGATTTTTGTGTATGGTGAGAGATATAGATCAAACTTCTATTTTTGATAAGTTTTTCCTGTTTATCCAGCACCATTGTTAAAAAGTTGATACTTTCATTATTATATGTTCTTGGCACCTCTGTTGAGGAATAGTTGATTGTAATTGTCTGTATATTTATGGCTTATTTTTTCTGCCCTAATAGTCTTTGGGTCTGCTTTTAAGCCAGCAACATAGTTTTGCCTGCTGTAGCTGTGCAATATAATTCGAAGTCAGAGAGGATGAGGTCTTAATCTTTGTTCTTTTTGTTCAAGATTGTTTTGACTATCTAAGGTCTTTTGTGGTTCCATATGAATTTTAAGTTTGTTTTTCTATTTTTGTAAAGAGTACCATTATAAATTTGAAAGTGATTTCCTTCAATCTACAGATCACTTCAAGTTGTATTGACATTTTAACAGTAGTAATTATTTTAATACATGGACATGTTATTTCATTCCTTTTATTTGTATCCTTTTAAATTTAATTCATCAGTGTATTCTAATTTTCATTGTACAGATCTTTCACCTCTTTGATTAAGTTAAATTCAAAGTAGTTTCTTCTTGTCATTGAAAATGGAATTGTTTTCTTAATTTCTCTTTCTGTTAAAGTTCTCTTGGTGAATAGAAATACAGCTGAAATTTGTATGTTGATTTTTAATTCTGCAATTTTACCAAATTTATTAGCTATATCAGTTTCATGAAGAGTATTCTAGGTTTTCTATGAGTGTGTTGATCAGTAAATTTAGATATTTTGATTAATTCCTTCTGGTTTGAAAGCCTTTTACTTCTTTTACTTGCCTGATTACTTTTTCTAGAACTTCTAATATATTGAACAGCAGTAGTAAAAGTAGACATGCTTGCTTTATACCAGACTTAGAGAAAAAGTTTCAGTTTTCTCCCATTAATTATGATGCTAGCTGAAGGTTTTATATACATGACCTTTATTGTGTTGAAGTTTCTACTAATAACTACTTTAAGGTAGAATGCAAAATTGCTTTTGTTCTCAAATTTAAATATACAGTATAACATTATCTATGGTCCTATTTAAATGAAATTTAAAATCCTTTTTCCAGTACCTTCCAAAATATCTTGCTTTTTATCTCAATCTTTATGTATACAGTGTATTATTATCTCTAGTCCCAACTGAAATTTAAAATGTTTTGACCTACATCTTCCAAAATTTTATGATTATAGCATCAGGAATTTTAGTTTCCTGCTTTTATAAAACTTTAATTTTTAACAACTCTATCTTATTTTAGTCATCATAAGTTTTACCTATTTCTTTGGTCACTGCGTTATTCAGTTTCCTATTGCTATAACAAAATACCCAAATAATAAATTACAAGGAGAAAAGGTTTATTTTGGCTCAGAGTATCAGAGATTTCAATTCATAGTCACTTGACCTGGTTGCTTTGGGCCTGCAGCACACAGTATATCATGGTGAAAGCACATGGCAGAGGCAAACTGTTCATCCATGGTGGCCAGGAAGCAACAAAAAGAAAAACAGGAAAGGGTCAGTGTCTTCTATATTGCCTTATAGAAGATGACCCCCGTAGCCCAACTTTCTTCTACTAGTCCTCACTTTCCAGAGGTTCCACTTTCTCCCAATATTGCCCCAGACTGGGGAACAAAGCTTCAACACATGGGCCTTTGGGTGACACTTTCAAGTCAAAGCAGTTATCATTGACTTGTACATCTCTAGTACTCTGCTTGGATTCCATATTTTTCTCTGATGAACTGCATCTTCCTTAGTTGAGAATATTGATTTCATTGAACAATTCTCATGGTCCTTCAAGTCCTCTTAAAAATGGTACTGCTAAAAATATGTAAAATAAATCATGACAACAAACTCTAGCTGTGTACTAGTACTAAAGTGTACTATTAATTTATAAATATTACCTAATTTAATCATCTTAACTGCAACTAATAAGACAAGTAGCTATCCTCATTTTACAGATAAGAAAACTGGGGTACAGTTAATTGTCCCATTTTGCACAAGTATGAAATAGTAGGGCTGGGATCAATTCTACCAACTGGCTATTTAAATTTTTTAAAATTTTATTTATTAATTATTTATTTATGTTTGAAGAAATATTTTTTTATTTGTTGCTTTTAGATATACATGACAGTAGAGTGAAGTGGACCTAACTTTCCTATGCTTATATATAACTGCATGACCAGTGTAACTCCACATCATGTTCAACTACTAGAATGGGACCAAAGTTGTAATGGGTTGTACCCCATGTATGTATAATATGTCAAAATACATTCCATCAACTGGCTTTCCCCCTGTGCTCTTGATCTCTGTGCTAATCTCCAGCACAATATGATTCAGTTCCTTAGTATCTTTATTTTCTGACTGTTGGACTTTAACTATATTTCTTTATAATGGACATTCTGAAGCTACTCTACACTTTGTCTAGGTGTGAGTTTTCTTAAATTTATGATGTCCAGTAACTGTTATTCCCTTTTCAAATCATTTTGATAGTTAGATATTGCTTCTTCTCCAATTGGTTCTTCATTACTCAGTCTATTCTTTCCATTTGGAATACCCTCTGACTGTTATAAGTCATTATTTCATGTTTTCTAACTGTTTCACTGTATTAAGAGGCAGTTATTCAAACTCAAAATTTAGCTTAATATTTTGATGCTCACTAGTATTCAATATACTATCCAGAAAAGCTACTACTATAAACATTTTACTTAATTGCTGAATTGTCTTTATTTATTTTCCTTACTCTATATGTTCAATCACAATGACTTATTCCATATATATGGATGAAGTGACTTTCCTTATGTCTTAAAGCAGAATCATATTTTTGAAAGCTAATTCATTGTTATGTTAAAGTTGTTTGTAAAGGATAGCTCACATATGTGTCAAATTGTTGAATAAACTTTATAGTAAAGAGGATCTTAAATGTTCTTCTTTCTGCAAGTCCAATTCTCTTCAGACATTTTCTTCTATTTGCCTTTTCAGCCCTCCATATTTTGGAAGACAAGAGTGGATGTGGGATATTTGCTTTCCATTCTGTCCAGTGGAATTTGGATTTGAGATGATCCTAAATCTGATTCAGCAACCTACAGAGCTATTCTATTACACTTATCTTCTCCAAGTTCCTTCCAAGCATTTCTAGCTACCCGGGCACTGTTGTTCCCTACAAATACAAACTTGGCTGCAAAACTGAAGAACATCCTCTCTTGCTGCCAACTTGTGGGACTAGGGCACATTCAAAATGTTGAAAAATTGTTTGAAACTCTTTCCATTGAGAAATGTGGTCAATTTCCCTTGTCTCTGACAGATATAGACTTGGGTTTAGGGGATATAATAAATACCATACTAGTTTTAAATCTTGTCTTTAAGCATCTGTCTTGGTTTCTTGCATGCCTGCACTGTCATAGAAAAAGACCTAATGCCCTGATAGAGGGCCCATGTGAAAAAAGATGAAACAAGGCTTTTAGTTGTTCCAGTCATATTTGATCCTACAGTCTAGCCCAGACACTAGCTACATGCATCTAGTGACAGGAGTCAACAATATGTAGAACAGAACACCTAGTTAAGGTTTGCTTGGAATTTTAAACTACAAAACATAATAACATTGTTGCTCTTTAAGTTCTGTGACAGTTTCCTAAGTAGGCATAGCTAACAAAAACAGGGGTAATGGGGAAGTTCCCCAGCTTTTTCCATGTCCTGCATTCTTCAACTGGAGGATCTTACCTAATCTTTCATTTAATTCTGTTCTGGAATTCTGCCACATCAGGTCACATTTGGTTTTGAGGTTTACTGCTCTCTAAATACCTCTAATTGTCTTTGATATTTTGCTTTCCAAATTATCTATATGTCCTTATAAGAAATGAACAAACCCTTCAGTTTAGCATACTGATGTTAATATTTGATACAGGGTTTTGCCAAATATCAGGGGTGTTTCTTTCTCCTTATCAAGTACTAACTTAATTATTTTATTTATTTGATATTGACCAAATAAGTATGAATTATTAAAAAAATATGTTGCCAGTATATATTTTATTTCAAGAAAACACTTGCATGCTTTACTTATGATAGAAGTAATTTGGAAATATTAAACCAAGAGTCTTTTCATCCTTGAAGGGTAAGCTTTCTTCTTATTTTAATACAGCATTCTCAACAGTAAAGACTCATTAGGAAAGGTGATCAGAGAGGTCTTCACCATGATTAAGCTCCAAATCCATGACAGGTCATTCCTCACTTACAGACTTTGTAGTTGATAAGATAATATTATTTTCTTTCTCCTTTGGAGTACTGAGACAAGTGTCTTTATTCTGACAGAAGAAACTTTCAAGAACACATCTTTTTTCAGGGCTGAGACCGACATATCACACTTAGCAGAAGAACATTTCTTCCTTCTCGTCTGTTACAGTTTCTTCAGGGACTGGAATAACCCAGCACTTGTGGACATTCTATAGCAAGATTAATGAGAGCTGAGCAAGTACATACTTTTCCAGTTGAAGTAAATTTTGTTAAAAGGTTATTGCCAAGTATCCTGATATGAAAGACAGGATTTTCTACATTTCCTGACACAAGAGAATTATCTTTGTAACATTCACTTCTCGTAACATCACACTCACTTAATTGGCCCACAGAGTAAAAATATGTCTGTAAGCTTTACTATTGGCTGACATAACCTCACAGAATTTCCCTTTAGTGCACTTTAAGTTTTACCTTGCCTCTATCGTGTCATAAAAATTGTGTTCTGAACACGTAAAATATTTTCCATCTATTTGCTAAAAAATTCCAAAACTCCACACTTTTCACAACTTGTTACTTTTGCCTTGAATTTTTTTCCAAAATGCCTAGTATACTAGCACTCAACCATATAGAACTCCTATCAATGTAATAGAACTCAGAAGCACATTTTCCCCTCATCTATTTTGTTTTAGGACCACTGCTCTCTACTTCTCACACATATAAACACTATATGTTGGGTAAGTATTTCAACTATAGGACTTATCATTATGTTTTGTGATGCTGTGATTTTCAGGTTTTTTTCCAAATAGATTCTGAGTTTCTTTACAGCAAGAATAAATCTTTTAACTTAAAAAATGCAGAAAGGTATCTAGGACAATATTCCAAAAACTCATGAACATTCTTGCAAAAAAATTTACACTTGTTTGTATGCTGTCATTTTGTGTCAGATATTTTTATTAGATTTAAAACAGTTTTTAGCAAGTTGTGACCTCCTTTTAATACTCCACAATCCCTCATAGCCTGAATTTAGTATATCTTTTCATTCTATGTGTTTATAGTCTTCACACACAGACAAACACACAAATTTTTGAGCGTAAAATCCCAACATCTCCAAAAAGATTTTCACTGCTTAGGTGTTTGAATCATGGCAGATTTAAAGTTAAATTAAATTTGCTAGAACTCATCTTGTATGTATATTATGTACAATTGCAAATATATCTTATTTATCTTATTTTTTAAAAAATTTGTATATAGTATTGTTTACAGCAAACAAAATCTATAAAATATAAAAATTCATCAATATAACTAAGAGGAATTAATAAAAATGACACAGTGATTAAAGTGAATATAGTGCTTGTCAGGAGTACAGGGACATTATCATGTAGGGCCTTTCAGTATTTCAGCCTTCTGGCTTAACAGTATGCAAATAATGATCACTGATTTTATCATTTTTCTCCTCAAAAGAAACAGTCCTACTTGCATTCCTAATAAACACAAACTCATTTTTGTCTACCATTGAAACAAGATCATGATAATATCACTCAGCATGATCATCATTATTTTCATTTACATTTTTGAGGAACTGACAAGGTACACTGTATTTAAAGAATATTTGAGAGTACAGGAATATGAACCCAGAGACTGATTCCTTTAGGCCTTCTTTTGTCTAGTGTAGATAAGACAGAAACAAAAGGATCAATATTGTATCCTGCCCTGTTCCAAAAGTCTTTGCACAGATTAGGAAAAAGTGAGATCTACATTCTTCCTCTTCCCACTAATGGGGCCCCATGTACCCAGTGAAGCCTAAACACTATATACAGTTTTAAGCTCTGATACTTTTTGTTAATGGAAGACAAATGTCAAAATTCTCAAAACTGGAGGTAACCTCAGAAAAGATCTACCTATAGTTCCTTATGCTAGAGGAGAGGAAATGACAATAGCTTACATGTGATGAGCACTTCCTGTGAACTGTGATGTAGAGTCTATGACTTGTGTTATCTATTCAACCCTTCAACTTACACAGAGAGTCTAGGACTATTATTATTTCCCTTTCAATGAGAAACTATGTTTGAGACAGTTTAAATAACATGATCAGTTTAGACAACCAGTATTTACTAATTGTTGGAAATATGAAGACACTTGTCTTTATGCCTCCACAATAAACACTGAATTCTTATTCCAAATTGGAGAAAATGAGAATTGAGTTAAGTAGCAGTGTACATCATATCACCAGACAGTGGTTTAATAATTTATTATAAATGATGCAGCTTACTATTAACTAAATTTCCCAGCATTGCAATTAACCTTGAAACACATCATCTATTATGCTCATCAAAATTATTTTATTGAAGTCACTATATACATATATACATATGTATATTTTCATGTGTACACAAAACCATACAAAGACATTATAAGAACCAACAAATTCTTCTCCTAAACGTAGTTTTGAAAATCTTCAAAATATTAATAAATTGGACCCAATAGTGTATGTAAATAATTATTCATCAAAACCAAGTGGAATTTATTCCAAGTCCAAAAATCTATTCAACATTTATAAATCAGTTATTGCTATCAACAATCACAGTAAAAGATCAAAGATTAGAAATCATATATAAACAGACACAGAAAAATACATTTGAAAAAATTCAACACCTATTCATGACAAAGACTTTGAGCCAGCTCAGAATGGAAAGGACTTCCTCAACTTGATAAAGAACACATGCAGAAAATCTTCAGCTCACTTTGTACTTAAATACTGGGAAAATATATACTTTCCTCAGAAGTTGGGAAAAGTTACAATAAAAGTTTCTGTGGCCATTCTTTGCATTGTACTGGAAGTCCTAGCAAACACAATAAGTCAAAAGAATGAAATAAAGGTAAATATCAGTAAGAAATAAACTGTTTTCTTCATAGATAATATGATTATCTATATAGAAAATATCAAAGAGTCAATAGAGAATAAACTTGGAATAAGCCATTACAGCAAGACTGTGGGATACAGTGTTAACGCACAGGAGTAGCATGGTTTCTGTTATCCCAGTGAATTGCTGGAATTTCCTTCATGACAATGGACAACTGGAATTTGTGACAGAAACACAATTAGTCCTCCCACCAAATAGAAAAGATAAAATAGAAAATAAGAACATGTAAAAAAGTGCAAAAATTCTTAGGTATAAATCTACTAAAATATGTATAAGATTTATATGAGGAAAACTATAAAATTCTGATAAAAGAAATTGAATAAAGTAAATAAATGGAGAGATAGTCTTTGCTCCTGGATAGGGACACTCAGTATTGTTTTACCTTTTTGATCTATAGATTAAATGAACTTTAAATTCTAGTAAATTATTTTGTGAATGTGATTAAATAACTGTAAAGTTCACATGGAAAGATAAAAGATACAGAATAGCCAAACAATATTGATGAAAAATAAATTTATAAAAAATGACTCTTCCTAACCAAGGCTTATTATAATGAATCAGTAATCATGACAGTAAAAGAGTGCAAACAAGTGAATGGGATAGAAAGACAAAAACAGTCATATGAATGTTGCCAAATGATCTTTGAGGATGGAGCAGAGGCAAGTGAATGGAGAGGTATGTTTTCAACAAAGGATGCTGAAAACAATTGAACATCTACATAGAAAAAGGAAAAGAATTATACACTGACCTCCTAGCTTTCATAAGGACTAATCCAAATTGAATCATGGAACTAAGTGTGAAATGCGCAATTATTAACACTTTTAGAAGATAAAAAAAGTGAAAATCCAAGTGAGCCTCAGTTTGGCAATAAACTCTTAGGAATACCCAAAAACACAATCCCTGAAAGAAAGAAAGAAAAATTCATGCATTGGATTTCAGTATAACAAAATATGTCTTCTCTATGAAATACATTAAGAGCATAAAAAGTCAAATCACAGAGGAGATGTTCAAAACACATCTTATCTAAATGACTTATATGCAAAATACACAAAAGATTCTTGAAACTCAGCAACATGAGAACAAACGTATGAAAAAGTGGCCAAAAAATTTGTGTATCTCAACAAAAAGACATGGATGAAAAGTAAGCTAGAATAACATGCTCAACACTACCAGTCATTATGAAATTTCAAACTAAAGTAACAGTGGAACATTACTAATGTAGTAATGTTAGAATGGCTAAAAGGCAAAATTCTAACAACATCAAATGGTGACAAGTCTTTGGGGCAACTGAAACTCTTGTTCATTGTTGATGGCAGTATAGAGGGAACAACCACTTAGAAAACACTTTGGCAGTTTCTTACAAACTCAGTTTTTCCATAGGACATGGCACAGAACCAATAGGGATTTAAACAAATGAGTTAAAGATTTATGCCCATATAATAGATTGTATATGAATATTTATAGCTTCATTATTAATCATTGCCCAAAACCAGACACAGCCGAGATGTCCTTCAGTAGGTGAATGGATAAACAAACACTGATTTATCCATATACAGTGAGACACAATGCATCAATAAAAAGAAATGGAATGAAAAAACATGAGATAACTTTCAATTAATATTGCTAAATGAAAGAAGTAGACTGAAAATGTTAAAAATTGTATGATTCCAACTATATGAAATTATGCAAAACAGAAGAGTAAAAGTTCAGCAATTTTCAGGAATTTGAAGGAAGAGTAGGAGAAATGAGTTAATGGAGCACAGGGAATTTTCAGGTAGTGGAACTTTTCTATGTGATATTGCCCAAAGAACTTTACAATACAAAGAGAATAGCCTAATACAAATTATGGACATTGGTTCAAAAGAGCATAGAAATAAAAGATGATCAGTTGTAACAATTACCCACACTAAAGTAAGATGTTAATAATAGAGAAAACTGTGGGGAAGAGAGGAGATGTATAGAAATCCTGCACTTTCTGCTCAATTTCTTCATGAAACTAAAACTACTCTCAAACTAGTCTATTTATAAACTAAAAGTATAGAATTCAAGTCATAACCTGAGGAATTACCTTCTTGAAGGCCATGTAGCAAGTCAGAAAAGATTACATTCGTATATACATACCTGCTCCATCAATTAATGGATAACAGTAGCACCCAGGACTAATTCTAGGATGCTAAGATTATGGAGCTTCATAGAATTCCATTTTGCTGTGTGTCAAACTGTTCTTGGTTCTCATTTATCTTGTACTCTATCCATTCTTCTATTTCTGGAGAATGGATCTCCACTTGATAGCAAGTGAAGCACATCAATTCATTGAATTCAAGAATCCTGCATTGTCTTTACTGGTGTTCTTAGTGGACAGAATAATTTTAAAGGGATATATATTTGTTACAGAGCTCTGTCACTTGATGTAATCCATTTGCTTCTGTCAATATCCACGTA
>CM053407.1:98730567-98784411 GCA_028644305.1 Xerus rutilus
TCACTTGATGTAATCCATTTGCTTCTGTCAATATCCACGTATTTCTGGATGTAATAGGCTTGTCTCTATGTTTGACTCAAATCACTGGGTTACCAATGTACACTGAAAATGTAAAACAATTTATCAGCTCCTAAAATCCACTCAATTAATATTTGAATTTAAAAAATCCTCTCTAAACACACACACACACACAGAGAGAGAGAGAGAGAGAGAGAGAGAGAGAGAGAAGTAAGAGACAGACAAGTAGGGAGGGAGGGAGGGAAGGAAAGGGAGGAAAAAAGAGAGACACACATAGATACAGATATGGCTTCATTGTAACTAGTGCAGAATATTTCTCTATCTTTAACTACCTGTACATTGTGAATGCTAGATATTTCCAAGTAATAGAAAATATGATTTAGGGTGCAAATAATAGAGCAATAGAGCATCCCCTATCCCCATAGCAGCGCCTGACAATCTGCAGTGTAATGTTGGGCAATACAGAGGTTGTGCAGTATTCTCTCTCACCAGGAAAGCTAAAAGTACTCTAAAGTATGTGTTGACTTATGGTTTTAGAGACGAAATGAATATGTAGTTAAGTGAAGAAAGATTTCAGAAGCATTAAGGACACAATTTTAAATACATTTAAAGACCAGAAGTAGCTACTAGCTTCTTTCACTAAAGTGAATGACACTATTTGAAAGGCAAAGTTTCACTGAGGAAAGTGAACTATAAATGAGTCCTCATATAGTAAACCACATAGATTTTAGCAATATTGTACTACACATATGTACATACATATTTAATATCATATTTAAATATATTCAAAGTTTATGAATATGTATACATATGTGCATAGGTACACATAATACATATATGTACCTATGTGCATATGTATATATATACACACATATATACATATATAAACTTTGAATATATACAATAAGCAGTTGAATTTTTAACTTCCCTAGTGTTATTTATAAAAAGTCACCCTTAAAGATTTGCACTACAATAGTTGAATATTGTCAATTATCCTTCATGCCAAGTCCATAAATTGAGTGAATAGTACAAAATATTCAGCTGAAATTTCTATGGAAGAGTATCTGAGGTTAGAGATAAGGATGTAATAAGATAGACAGGGGATGGATTTTCCCTAGTGTTTTTTGTTTGTGTTCATATTTAAATTTTATTAAAAATTTAAAAGAATAAAAAATGCTCTATGAATATCAAAATTCAAACATAAATCAATAAAATGACATGCTTAAGACATTTTTAGTGCATTGACTCATCCATTGCTCATCAATATTTTTCTCATACAAATTCTGAAATACAAAAAAAACATGGCATATGAGTAAATGAACAAAATCTACTCATGTTATCAGTATATAAAAATTCACATAGAATTTACTAGTATATGATGAAAAATTGCCAAATTTCAGTGTTGTAAAACACTCATTCCCGAAGTTCACTTGGTGGCTATATATTGAAGAGATGACACTCCACTCCCTCACCCCAGTTTACATGGGTTGATATATACATAAATACCCTCCACAACAACATGAAAACAAGGGAAAAATTTTGCTTCTGCCAACTGAACAGTAGAACAGAACATGCAACTAATTCAATCATAAATATATACACTTAGCATATGAAAACAGTAATTTAGAGGCAAGAGCTTGACTAGTACATAATTTAACTAACAAGTGTAGAGGAGTAGTAAGAAACAAGCACATTGTCATCTTGGAAAACAAAGATTGTCATAGAGACAGTACATGTAATGACCCTCTGGTGAAGATTGGTTGATCTTAATACCAGACATCAATATCCATTTCTCTTCAATATTCATATCAATATCATAGTGCATCAGAATTTTAAAATGTGATGTTGTAAATCTTTAACATGTAAAAATGAGCTCTCTGGATTAGAATTCATATTCAGCAGACAAGCTCATGATAATTTGTCTGTGTATCTTATCTATAAAGAAAGACTGTATTAGGAAACTATAAAGATGGTTACTAGTTAAACCTTTTGTTTTTTAAAAATTAATAACCTGAAATGCAAGTTTGTATAATTTTATTTAATGAGAGTCTCATATCATGAATTTTCTGAAACGCAGGAAACTCACCTATGATACTTCATGAGACCATAATAGTGTTACTCTTGGTAACTCAGCTAAATCACTCTACATCTAATATCTGCAAATGCCATTAGTAGGTGCTACTACATTTGATGGATTGATTGGAATTAGTAGGCCATTGTAGGCAATGATATAGAGAAATATTCCAAAGAACTTGAACTCAAACATGACTTTTTGAGTAAAATACATTAATAGACTGAACTAACTATGGAATACATTTCATCAAATTCTAATAAAGTCTCCTTAACATCAGATACAGCAGGAAAAACCCAGCCTATTATTCATTTGAGCCCACTAATATAAGATCCCACAGAGAGTGGATCAATAATGCCTACTGCAACTGGTATGGAGAATATTAAATCTAATGTTATTCTCTAGATTACATGTCTTGATGACACACTTGGAAAATGTGTTTTATTTAATATTAATAATTCCTTCAAATATTTGCTCTTTCAAGAACTTATATTACTTTCATGGGTCTTATCAGACTATTCAGGAAGAAAAAAATGTATTAAGATTAAAGATATGCTGGAAGTAATAACATTTTCATACATCTGATTTATAAATCTCATAAAAACCACAGAAATAGACCCATAGTTTTGGCATATCATTTATAGATAGCTACTTTATTTTGAATGAAATTTGTATAGTCTCATTAATCCCAATTTTTTAATCAACAGTCTGAGTAGTAAATATTCATTTGTCTAGGCAGCTTCAATTGTATCTAATATAGCTCTGAAAATCCATTTCAAATAGGAGGACATTGTTCTTTTTGGAATTCACTGATGTGTTTCATACATGGAAAAGTACAATGACTGTTATGCTTCTAGGTCAGCACTGAAGAGCAGAAGAGGAAATTGTTTACTAGCAGAACTGATTATTTCAGTTATTCAGCAGTCGTGCAAATCAACTTGTTGATTTGCTCCCACTGGCCAGGGCCATTTGCTTTCTATCTGAGATACTTCATGCAAGTATTCTATGCTTCCAAATATTTTGGTGTGAACATTTAGTTCATACGCATAAGTGTATGCCATAAATTACATTGGGCAATGGTATCATGGTGATACTTTTCCTGAACTTTATGTTAAATAAAACTTATTAAGAATGATATTTTTGTTGTGCATTGTCATAAAGGTTGGGAATACAAAAGTAACCAACAAAGGTGAAAATATGACGGAAATACACTGTCATGCCTTACAAAAATAAGAACAAAAGCAGAGATTGTCAATGATAAACACATCAAGAATAAAATCAGGGCAAAATTTTTGTTTTACAGGTTATATTTTGGCTATAAATAAATAAGTGAAAAACCATTAATTTCAAAAAAAGTCCATGTGTCTCGTTTTCTGAGATTAACACACCCTGCATAGGATCAAAAATGTCACCACCAAATTTAAGGTACAAATAATGCAGAGTAAAACAGATAAATTTCTATAAGACCAAATTGGTAAAATAAAAGGTATTATCATTGTACACATAAAATCAAAATTATGAAGAACAAATATGTGTCTTAGGAGAAGCTCTTTCTAACCATACTGGGAATTATCTGATAAAGAACAGATAATTAGAAAATGTAGAATCACTGCAACAAATGGGGGAAGACAAATGTCTTGTTTTCAAAAGGCTTCATGCTCAAGATTTAAAAAAAATAACTCACTAAATAATCCTCAAATTAAGAAGTAAACTCAAATCTATTAAATGCCAGGCTTACTTAAAAAAAGCAATCCAATACACATAAATCAACAAACATACTTAAATATGAAGAGTTTTAGATTTTTATTTTAAAACACATGGCTGAATAATAATAAAATACCATATGTAGAGCTTTTTATAGAGCATGTTATTACCAAATATTTGTATACCAAGTCAAATTGTTGAGTATGAGTAAGAAAAAGAAGGAAGATAAACTGCCAATGTTTCTAGAAAAAGTTCTTCTCACATAGCCATATACATATATGAACTTGAACTGCAGGTGACTGAGAGTTAAGTCACATGTGAATTTACACCAAGAAAGATATGGTAAGAAAAAAATGCAATGAAATACATAAGATAACAGAAGTTACTTAAATATAAACAAATATTTAATGTATTTTTATAACATGACCATGAAATATAGCCTAATGTTAATAAGATTGAATAAGCTAATAGTGGCATTACAATACAGATTTTTAAAAACAAGATAGTTTTTAAAAACTAGTTCAGTGAAGAAAAGGAAGAGAAAGTAAAAACAAATAAAAACTTAATACATGTTAATTTAAAAATCCATTTTCTTCTACAAACTACCAACTTGGAAGAAATTATTGACAAAATGATTTGAAACAAAACTGCTATGACAATGCACAGGTTTTCAATTGAACACAAGTACTTTGAGAATAGGAAAGTTTGTCAAATAAAAAACTAAAAAGAAAACATACATAATTCAGTCAAACATTTATGTTTTGAAACTTACATACATTCCATTTCCAGATTGTAAAAAGTTTACATAAAATATTTTACTTACATGTGACTATATATATTCATATATAGGAATATGTATACACACACCACTATATATTAATTTTGTTACTATGTGATCAGATTAATTTGATTTTTAATTTTTTCTTTCTCTTTGTATTTCCTAACATGACTATTTTACTATGTAACTAAAAAGAAATATGCTTGTTAAAAATGGCGGCTGTAATATGACAATATATTCAGGAAGCATTTATTCTTTCAGTAAGATTCACAGACTTGTCATTCAAACTCACATCTCCTTATGACCTAAGTCTCATTCAACCTTAGTATCCATAAGCTTCCCAGAGGTACCATCAGCCTGTATGTTCACTCCACGTGTCCTCAGATGGCTTTGGCAAATGAAATCCTATCATTGTATTCATGGATCTTAGATATCACACCTTGAAGAGAAATATTTTTCATGAAATATCTCACAAGAAGTATATGCAGTGTAGCATTTTTTTCACTCTTACCTTTTCAGAGTGACCTAGAAAACCATCAGTGAGAAGAGGTCTAGCTTCCTTCACAGAAGGGCTCATCTCACTGGAACATCATGATTCCTTCTCATATTTCAAGTAAAGCGCTGCATCCCAGCTAAAGTTAATGTTTTTCTCCCTGCTCTGGTCTCTAAGGCAGCTATGGATGAAGTCTGTTCTTCCACTTATCCAGCTCCCAGCTGGATGTTGAAAATTTGAAGACAAAAGAATGTGTTCAGATTACACAAGAACCATCTAAAGCTATCAGGCCATTGACTTCACAGTTGTCTCTAGCATCTTTCAAGAGAGTTTTAATTAGAAGAAATTGTTAGAGCTCAATTAAGATTTTCATAGCTATTTACCTGGTGTAGGCCAAACTGATTTTTTACCTTCTGGTGGTCTCTGGGATAAACTGCATTCAGTTTTCTATGACTTCATTTTTATCTCCTTATAAAGTATTTCTTCACTGGTTGTTTTTGCCTGGAGACATGATCACACTGGTTCTTTGCAGTGCCCAAAAGCAAAAGACAAGGCAGAGACAAAGATAGCTTCATATACAGAGGAAAAGCACTAGAAGCAAGCCTCCCTTAGATCTGAATTTAAAGATTCAGCTTCTTATTAGCCCTATGATTTCAGACAAGTTATTCAGCTATTTTGGGCTCAGTTTCCTCATCAGTTTAATACAAAAGCGCACACAGTAGATGCTGTGGTTATCCAAAGTATAACCCCTTGAATAGCCCCAGGAGTCATCTAAGTTTATATTCCTTTATATGGACCCAGTGTTTTATAGTCAAAGAATTTTCTCTATCCATAGAGCTGCTCAAATCTTGGGCAGGGAAAGCTGAAAGTGCCTAGAAGTTAATACATCAGGGGAAAACTCGAGAGATGAGAGATTTTGCTAGTGGTTGAATACCTTAGTTTTCTTGTTAGTAAGATTTCTGAAGCCATGCAGTCTTTCTGAAGGCCTCCGGTAGAATTCAGTTCCACATGTTCATGGTGGTAACTCACTCAATGATGCATGATTCTTTGCTTTCCATCTTTTATTTTTCTTCTTTCTTATTACTTCCTGGGACCTCCTCCAATATTAACCTCTAGGTTAAACATTTTCTTTGTGCTTTTAACTGGGAAGAGAAGGAATCAAAACTAATATAATACCAGAGAATAAAAATAGTGTTCATGATGATTAAATAAACAGAATGCCTATAAAATGCTACTCTCCTGGCAGTTCTAAAAATCAAGAGAAAAAGAGAAATGAATCAATAAATGAAGTTTTAAAAAATGAAACGTTTCTGTTAAAAGATCTTTGAATATGGTTTAGGCTGGTAGCTGAAATTTTCTTTCAAATTCAGAAACCTAGAATTAGAACAGCCCAGAAAATTAGGCAGCACAGAAAATGTAAGATCTCAAATACAGAGCCCAAGTTTAATGAATCAAAGTGCAGATAGACGGAAGAAAAAGAGAGATAAAATCTATGTTCCCAGTTCTCCCTCAATAAAAATTTCATGCCTCTGGATAGAGAGTATAAAAAAGAACAAGGGAAAATAAGAGAGTGAGATAAAAATGTAACTTTAATGGATGTTATTCCATCTCAAAATAAAATCCAAATATTATTTGTGCGTATTGTTAAGCATTGTGGTCAGTGGAAAATTAAGTATCCTTTAAACTAGGTTGAAGCCCCAAACTGTAAAGTTTCAAAATAATTAAATCCAATATCAAACATCACAAACAACTAATTCCAATTTATTTAATAAATTATCAAATATCACAAATTTGTCTGTGTCTGTTCAAAGTCCAAAGATATTCAAGTCCTCCTCAATTCCTTAATGTTTCTATTCTCAGCTATTAGAGTAGACACTAGTCAGTGACTAAGAAGTCTTGTGGTGAGATAAGGACTCCAAAGAATGCTAAAAGAATGAAAATGGAGAAGGGAAAGTGGCCACTTTCCTTGTCTCCAGTCAAAGCAGAATGACCTTAATTGTAAAGTAAAAGAATATAGTCCTAAAACATCTGAAGAAATCCATCTGCTCAGTAGGCATGCAATTTATCCCATATATTCCCCACCTCTGCTTGCAGGCATAGTCCAGCCCTCTGTTGTATCCACTCCTGCCACTGCCAAAGAGCATGTGAGTAATAATATGTCCAAACTCTCTCTGTTGTGTCCTCCATTCTTTCTTTGGAATCAGTAAACAGTGTGCTGGCACTTTTGCTGCCTTGGGTGGAACATCAACCAAATAACTTATTGATGCTTACTGGAGTTAGGGTTCCTTCCAGAAGTATAGCCTAGGCTAAAATGTTGGGTATTTAAAGCATCCAAAATGCCTTGGTCAGGACTTTTAAGGTTGGAAGAATTGTTTGGCATGGTGTGGAATTGATCAATACATGATTTCATGTTTATCAAAACTTGAAGAACTATATAAATCGTGAACTCTATTCCATGTAAATTCTTAAAAATAAACTAGAAACAGGACAACACGGGCTAGAATACAAACTGTGACATAAGAACTCAGCCATGGTCAGGTACAGTGGTGTACACTTGCAACCCCAGTAACTCAGGAGGCTGAGAGAAGAAGATCACCAAGTTTGAGACTAGCTTCAGCAATTTAGCAAAACCCTAAGAAACTTAGTGAGCCCTTGTCTCAAGATGAAAAAAAGAAGTAAAAAAGAAGTAAAAAAGAAGTAAAAAAGAAGGCAGGGATGTGGGAATGTAGGGATGTGGTTCAGTAGTTTAGCATCCCTGGGTTAAATCTATGAAATACATACATACATAAATAAATAAATACATAAATGAATGAATAAATAAATAATCAAGAACTTAGCTGTATTACTAATCTGTGACATAACCTCACTGAAGCTTAAAAAGGGGGCTGACAAAACTAACTTTAGAAAATAGTGATTTAACTGAGTAGTTTTAAGGTTAAATATATAAAGAATAATGTACAAGCACCTAACTCTAGTTAGATGTCTCAGAGATACTGGTTAAAAATTCTGAAAGTACTTTATACAAATACAGTAATTCCTTCTTATCCATGGTTTTCACTTTCTGTGGCTTAAATTACCTGCAGTTAACCATGGTCTGAACATATTAAATGAAAAATCCTAAAAATAAGTAATTCATAAGTTTTAAATAGCTTTTATTATAGTGTATTTTAAAATTGTTCTATTTTATTTTATTTTTTTATTTTTGTTAATCTCTATGCCTAATTTGTAAGCAAACTTTATCTTAGAAATGTGTTCATAGGAAAAATGACAATATGTATAGGATTTGGTATTATCCATGGTTTCAGGCATCCACTTGGGGGTCTTAGAACATTATTATCCCCATAGATGGAACAATAGTAATAGGATTGAACAAATAAATAAGTACTAGATAGGGAGCTAGGTTTCTCAATTTCAGAGAGGGAAGTAGATAAATGATTGATTTGGGGTTGAAACAATAAAAAAACAGTTGTTTGACCATCTTGTGCTGCCACGAAATAATGGAATACTTAAAAAATAAAGATGAGGACATTCCAAAAGACATTGCTAACCTTAAGCAACTCTAAAAGTCCGTGGCAAGAACAATATAAGCAAAGAAGTAATGATAATATTGTATTATATAGCAAAGAATAAAAACAAGCACCCTTGAGTGCATATGAACATAAATACATGATTAAGTATATCAATAAATGAGTATGAAGAACCAATATTCTTAGATAATTCCAAGTAATAAACAGAATAGAGGAATGGAAAAATAACTACTATAATACTATAGCAATGATTGTAGTAGGCCAGACAAATGGATGAATGCCAAATGTAGTGGGCAAAATTTTTAAAAGAAGCATAAGAATATTGTTGAAGCCTAAAACATATATTATTAATAGGACTGATTTAAAATATGACATCAAATTCCTTGTGACTGGACTCAGTTGCTTGCTTCCAGTGTAGTGTAGAATGGGAAGAACTAGAAACTTCATGATGGAAGAATATGGCAGAAACCACAATAACCAAATGATAAAGGTTAAAATTAATGTACCTCCTGATATGATGGAAAAGAAAAGACACTTCCCTCCTATATTATCCACCCCTCCCAAAAAAGCCCTAGTCTAATAACACTGCCTCTTACAGTCAAATTTATCTTGCACTATATGCCCTCCATTATGGAGAGAATTCTGCTTACAGTGAGCATTGTATAAAGCTTTCTCAATTAAATGTGCTGGGAGGACATTGCAGAAAGAAATGGTGCCCTGTTGTTTCTGTTGCCAAAGTGGGAGTTAGAGGGACAGACATGAGAACAGCCATGGAGTACTGCCCCAGCCACATGCCCAGAATGTATGTTCACTCAGCAACACCCATGAAGTGATAAAATTTCTTCATCCTATTCTCTCTGGAATCACTGTCCTGAAAGTTTTCTGCTCACTCTAGCTATAATTTCCCCCACAGTTCCCAGTATGTGTTGAGCTCAGCTTCTCTCAAGAGCCTTGTGCTATGACATATGATGGAGAAGAGGCAGAAGGACCACAGGGTGCATGAGGTTGAGAGAGAACACCAGAGGTGAGTGACCATACTTTATAACAATCTGAATTCATTCACTCCATGAATAATTCTCTCAGTTCCACAAGAGTGGCATTAATCCCTCATAGCCTAAATACCTGCTGGAGTCCCCCCCCGCCCCCAACCAATTCACCAAGTTTTTTGTTACAGCTATGGTCAAATATGCTCACTCCTGACTTTCTTCAAGGGAATAAGAGTATATTGGGTCTGCATGCTGAGCTTTCAACTCTGGTTCCTGAAATTCCAGAACTGCATGGGGAAGGCTAGAATGATGCAACAGAGAGAAAAGCAAGGCCCATGCCGTCACTTATCTTATCATGCATGTTCAAACATAGAGTTTTATCATGTCATGTCAGAAATCTTCATGATGATAGCTTCTTATCTTTATAAACAACTAAATAATAATTTGTTAGGGATTTATCCAGTCATTCAATTGTTCTCAAAAGGAACATACGAGCAGAAATTATGGCCTTCCATCCTGCTGGCATGCTTTTATGATTCCATTAACGTTCCTTCTCTCTTCTCTCCTCCCCTGCCTCTTGTTTTCTTTGTTAATCCAAATTAGTAAAGTATGTGCTTAGAGACCTATAATCTGGCATCTGAGCCATTCTTCCTCATGTGTGTCCTGGAGTTTCCCTGGGACTCTTCTTGGAGGACATCATAGCACTCTGTCCACTTCCCATCATGAGAGGGCCCAGGTCAATCAGGACTTTCCCTCTTCACTCTGTTTTCTTTATCAGTTAAAATCTATTATTCTCCTTTTACTCTAAAACCTAAATTCAAGTATCATCCCTTAAATGGCAGCCTGACTTTTCCATTTATGACATTTAGTAATGTTCTTTAGATCCTACTGACTTAGTACAAGATGGGTTGTGTATAGTTGTATAAACTGTATTATCATTCATTTTACACATATATACATACACACATACCATTTAACATTATACCATTGAAAGTCAGGAATCAATATAAGTCAGAAATATATATAAGCACCTGAAAAATAAGACAAACCAGAGCCTTTTTAACTACCTTTTTTACTTTTCATTAATGGTTAATGAGGTTTTAGTAATTTAAACTTATTCAAAGGTAGATGCTTTAAAATTACTATAATGATCGCCTTCTTGAAAGAAAAATGACTTAAAATTAGTTTTAGTGCTTCAGTAATTGCAAATTGTATATTCTGACATCTTTCCTTTCTTGCATCATCACTATGAGACTGTAAACTTCCCAGGGATATATCTATAAGATCGAAATGCTCTTCTCTTTTAACTCCCAATGTTTATTTTTTGCAAATAGTTAATTTAAGGAGAACTGCATCAAGCCACTGAGATTCCATATGAGCAGTTAAAAGGACCAATCTGCAAATCAGAAACATGCTAATAATTTTAAATTGTCTTGAGCAATAATTCCTAATATTTACCTTGCTACATTCTTCTAAAATATAGCTTTATAAGGTACAGATACATAGAATGCATTTTAGTTACTTTACAAGAAACAGAAAAATTAATACAACCTATGCATATAAAAAGAATGACAATGAATCAATGGATTAAATACATGAATTGAAATTAAGAGAGGAAGTATGCTTATAATCTTATATTATTTTTACCATAGGGACTGCTGCTATTGTTGATATTAACAATGAAACTTCTATAGTTTGTGCTATATTTGCTGAAGTAACATAGAAAATTTCTGATCCTCTGACTGAAATACAATATTTCACAGTGTTCAGGGAAGACATCAAATGTCATGTTCATTCATTTCTGTTGCACCTCACTGACAGACACTGTCCTCCCGGGAAAGTCAAAAATAGTCTCACATTTATGGAGACTGCAGTCTCCAGGCAAGTTCTACAAAATCAAATTCTTACTGTATCTTTTCCTAATATTCGAAGTAAATATTAGTTCAATGTAGAAACAGTGAAAATATACGCTACTGTACTGAATAGAGGAAAACATAAGTATCTTCATGAACTGATCCTCTAAAGACAAACATTCTTGTATAATAGGAAAAGTATATCATCAGACAAATACAACTTGTATTCATCAACCAAAAGTTAATTTTGTTCCTACTGCATATATGTCAGATACAGTGCTAGGGGCTGATGATAAAATGATGTGCAATAACAGATATGGGAATGTCCCCTTAGGAAGTTTATAATCTAAAGAGCTGACAGATGTGAATCAAATAATCACACACTTATATAAAGTGACAACTATGATAAGAGCTATGATGGAGAGATCAGTGAGCTATGAAAGAATATAAGGTAGGGATTTGATGTCATCTGAGGCATTTATTTAGTTAGTTAGCTACTTCTTAAGAGCAACAATTTGAGACCAGAAAGTGAATAGGTACATTCTAGATCCCATGCTGGGAGAATATGGGTGGAAAGGGCATGGCAATATAGAAGGGAAACTAGAGTTATTGAAGTACAGGCTGAAAGAGGAGTTGCCTCTTAAGACACATTTAGAGAGCAGTATAGGGACCAGATCAGAGAACTGCAGATTATGACAAGTATTATCTGTGTTATCTTAAGAAAGAGAAGTCTTTGGAGCATTATGAGTAGGTAGATGAAAAGATCAGATATTTTTACACTTTGAGCATCAACTGGTAAAAAAAAAAAAAAGACAGAGTTGGAATACATGGTGACAAGTTTCATTACTATATATCATTTACTTGCAAATCAGTACCATAGCAAAATACTGTGCGCTGAAATTTACTTTTGTACTTAATGAAATATTGTAGACACTTTCTTTAGGACATATTGTTCTACACATTTCATAGTCTCACAATATTCATGATATTGATGTGTCATGCTTTGAACAAACCTTTATTTTTATTTCTTTTTCAGTATTTCAAATATTACTGATAATGTTAAATGTATACTTAATTCTATACAAATATTTACTTCTGAAAAGTACATTTATAAAATGCTGGATTAAGGCTGGACCCATTTGAGAAATTAATAATGTTAAAAATGCCTTCTAAAATATTATGCCAGTGTGGTTTTCCCAAATATCACCAGTGAAAAAGTTCTGGATTCTCCTCACCTTCATGTAAAAATTCCTGGGTCTTCCTCGCAATGACTGTGTTAGTTTCTTTGAGATTTTTAGCTTTAATTCCCTTCAGTGCCATTATCTTTTGTCCATCCATTTTCATGACCAAACTCTACTCCTTGTTTACTGGGAAATACTTTCTTACTGAGATTTTAAAATGCCTAAATTCCATGCCCTGATTTCATCTTCTGTTTTCAACATATGTAGGTATACCTACTTTCATTACTGGAATAATGCCCATTTTGCCAATAAGGAAACATAATCTAAAAGCACTTAAGAAACATGCACAAAGTCATACAATTGGTCAATATGCAGAAAGCTTTTAACAGTTAGAAAAATTGTTTGATACATTCATGATTTTAAAGATCTCTTAGATTAATAAAAGTAAAACCATGACTAATTCAATAAATGTTCTACACCTCGTAAAAGTAATTAAAATCATACTTTATTGTAGGATCTCAGCACTGTCCTATTAAAATGAAGAATCAGAAAAAGTTTGGAGATTGACACTGTACGTATTTTGTAATGTTTTACAGGGATTCTCTAACCAATAAAATGACAAAATTAATTTAAAAGGATTATTATAAAAGATTAAGAAATAAAGTTATTTTCAGCTTAATTGACACTGGTTATTTTTGAATGTCAACTCTAGCCTAAGCAGTAGAGATTCAGTATATGATTTGTCCCCTTCTGATTATTGGTAAAGATCAAAGTTTAAACAGTCCACTTACATTAAAGTGTATGTTATATTTTTTAGATAAGTGTCCCTCAAAAGTCCATTAAAGGCTTGGACTCCAGGGTGACTTGGGAGTTTCTATGAACCTTTAGGAGATGAAGATTTATGGGAGACTTAAGGTCATTAGAGTATGTCCTTGAAGGGGATTTGGAACCTAGTCTCTTCCACTTTGTTCCCTGGTTCATGCTCCACCAGGTACTCCCATCATGACCAAGGAATAGAACTGTGAATAAAAATAAACCTTTTCTCTTTATAATTTAAATGCCTTAGATATTTCCTTATAGTCATGGAAAGCTAATTAATATAAATAGTATGCATTGTGCTATTCATGTTCAAAGTTTGGTGTGATAATTAATGCAAAGATATAATTAATCAGAAAACAGAATGGCAGGCAACACCTTCCTTAGGGAGTAAGATCTGGGGGAAAGATTATTTGCCAGAAACCAGATAAAGAGTTGGGAAATGAATGTTACATAGAAAGGCAATGGCACAATGAACACACAACAAAGAGTTTTAGAATAGAATAGATATTGGTGGAAATTAGTACAGTACAAAATCATAGCAATAATTAGGCAACTACAAAGTCAAAAGACCCCCCCAAAATTTTAAAGAATGGGTTGAAATTCTATAATTTTCCTTTCAGATGAATCACTTCATTGACTACTTCATAGATTATCAACAGTAAAGAAAAAGACCAGTGGTAAAAACTGAAATAACCAAGATTTCAAATAAGAGAGATATGATGGCAGGCCAGACTTAAGTTGTAGATTAAGATATAAAAAGGGAAGCAAAAATAAATAAATAAAAGCAGATCTGAGAAATACTTACTCTGTAGAATGGTCAACTTGTTTACTATGGAGATACAAAAGAGGAATAAGAAGCAAAAGTTGGGACCATCCATTGTAATGGAAAACTCTTGTGCAGGCAGTAAATTTAGAAGGTGAAAAAGGAGGGTAAATTTAAATTAAGACTTGTGAATTGAAAGCATGAATAAGCTGTCTCAGTAAAGATATCTTGGGCACAATAACAATTCAGGTCAAAATACAAGGAATTATTTGTGTCTTGGATACAGATTTAATATTTATCAACATTTAGAGGAATGCAGAATACACAAGAATTAATAAGATACCCAGTATGATGTTATAAATTGAGAAAAGGACCTAAGAGAGACATTTAAAGAACATTCATTTTTAAGTAGGATAAAGAGGAGCCTCAAGTGGAGGTTAGAAAAAGCAAAAGAGGCTGGGTGTGGTGGCACATGCTGTAATCCCAGTGTATCCAGAGGTTGAGGCAGGGGGATCATGAGTTCAAAGCTAGCCTCAGCAATTTAGCAAGGCCCCAAGAAATTCAGTGAGACACTGTCTCTAAATACAATACAAAAAAAAAAATACAAAAAAAAAAAGAGATGGGCATATGGCTCAGTGGTTAAGTGCACCTGAGTTCAATCCCCAGTACTGAAAAAAAAAAAAAAGAATCCAGAAAGCCAAAGAAATGAGGAAAACTCAGAAGTCCCCAGAATTAAAGGAGTACTTCTCAAAAAGGAAGATCCAACCAGAGTGCTATAATATCAGTTGAGGAACTGGAAAATATTATCTACTGAAAATAAGTGTAAATAGGGAGTTGATTTTGTAAACAACTGCGTTAGTGGTTGCTAGCACACAGGTAACAGAATTAAGTTTGATAAATCATGATAGTGAGGAAAAGAAAACTTTAGATGTAAAATAATTATAAAAACTGTAAGTGTCAAAGGATAAACAGACTGGAAAAGGATCTAGGTCAAATTTTATCCAGGATAAGAAAAAGAAACTGAGAACATATTTTTTTGATAATACGAAAGAGCCAATAAAGATGGAATATAGAAAATATAGAAGAGAATGGTGCTTACAGAAAGCAATGGAATATAAAGGGAAGATGGCCTCAGTAAAGTGATTTATTGCATTAGATCAGGAATCTTGCATAAGTAACTGGTATTATTTGCTGAAAAAAAAAACATTGCATTTGGGGGTATGCTGATTTTGTGATTTTTATTATGGGAATACAACCTTTCAGGTGCTAGTGATTTTCAGGAGAAACCATTTGGGAGTGTTTAAGTCCAGAGTTCAACATAGAAATATACTTTAGGGAATTTTCAGAATGTTTATAGAAATTAAACCATAAGATTGGATGAAGTTGCTTAATGTCAAAGATACAAAGAACTACAAATTAGTACAGAACTGTCCAAAGCATTTTTATTTAGTTCAGTCTTGCTAAAAATGTACCAGAACACAGAGACATTAAGTCTAACAACTGCGCCAGGCACAGAAGTTCCACTAAGCTCTAATAACAAGGGAAAGAGAGGGTTCAGTTCTAGGTAGAGAGTTACAGTAGTACCCTGCAATCAGTGAGTACTTCCTCTACATGAGGATGTCTTTCTTCTGATTTACATCTTTAACTCATTCAATCTTCACGATAACCCTAAGAAATAGATTCAATGCAATTCTTATCATATTTGATGCATTAAAAAGTCTATTCACAGAAAATTGATGAAGACCTATGGCTAAGTGGCAAAATCAGGATTCAAACCCATACAGTCTGACATAAGTGTAAAATCTGAAGCACTAAGCACTATGAGAAAGGAGAAAGAAAAACCACTGTGTTCACTGGAAGTCCAGTTACACCAGCATGGTGTCACTATGGATAATTTGTAAATCATTACTATACCACATGCTAGTTGTGTTTTAAGGATTTCTAGAATTATTGAAAATGTATTTCACAATGTTAACATTCTTACAAGTTGAGGAATCTGGATTTCATTTCAGGAAGGGAATAACTGGGTGAATCTTACCATTAGACAACTCAAGACTCCTTATTTCTTTATACAGAAGATCAGGGAACAGGACAGGAAAAAAAAAATCTGTTGCTGATGACAAAGAACACAGCTTAGTCATTTTGAATCTTATTTTATCTTTGCCTGTTCAGTCAGGAAAGGAATTCATCGTTTGGCTTGCAGGTTTATAAACATTCTACCTTTTTCCATTTTTGTTTTGATAAAGAGTATGATTTATAACCCATTATTAAATAACATTTGGAAACTGCTGATTTTATACTATCTTAACTTGGCTTGTCTGGCTCTACATGTCCCAGGACACCCTTCCTTTATGATTCTAGATTAGGGTGCAGCAATGATAGAATTAGGGAAGAGACTTGGTAGGCAGAAGGAAGGGGACAGCCATTTCTTATGTGATCTGAAAATTGATGCCAGGCTCCAGTCTCTACTGCAGCTGAGCCATATTTCTGGTTTATGTATGTGCCTGATCTCCTCTTATGTCCTTTCCTCACCAATCTTCTCCTATTTCACTTGCCTGACTACTGAAACAAGCATTCCTGCAACCAATCAGAATTTAGAGTGGAGGTTGTAAGAGGCAAGTGAGAGTCTGGTCACAGCTTCCAGGTAGTGTTCCCTCTACCCACCTTCCTGCCAGCTTTTCTTCCTGATTGCTGCCCAAGAGTCCTATAAGTGTTTCAGGTCATCTACCTGAGGGCATTGGCAACTCCTTTCTGCAGACTTCCCTGCCAGCTCTCACCATTGTGTTACAGCCAAATGGTCTACCAAGCCTTTTATCCCAAGCCACTCAGAAGGGTTCAGCTTCCTTACTGTACTCTAAATGCAACAAGTCAACTGATTAGTTCATAACTTCCTTTTCATTAAAAAGTATTATCTTGTTTAAGGGATATTTATTTAAAGTTTCCCCAGCTCAAAATGGGTGTGAAATACTATATTTCTTCAATAGGAAGAAAGTGTATTGACAGCAGTGCTGAATTCTATCAGCAATCAATGCTTAAAGACCAGGTAACAGAGGAAGGGAAACTGAGCAAGTGTAGATGAATTAGGAAGAAAACTCAGGAAACATAACAAGGAAAGTATCATTTCAAATAAGACAAACAGTGCATCTATTCAGATGTAGCATATACTATTTTTCAATCTGTGTATATAGTTTGCACTATAATGTAGGACTTCGTATTGTGTTTTCTTTGAACTTTGAACATAATTTTACATTGAATCAATAAACTTATATCAAATTTCCCCGCCCTTTTGTTTTTGTTTTGCAGTGCTGTGGATGGAACCCAGGGCTTTATGCAGGTTTTGCTGAGTAAAACCTCTACCACCATACAACATCCCCTGTGTCCAGACTTTCTTTAAATTACCTATTCATTGCTTATACATTATTTGCAATACTTTTTTAAAACACTTAACATTATTTATCTTATATTTATATGCTGCTTTGTATTTTTCTTAAGATATGGCTTTAGAAGTGGAAAACATGTGGATTCTGATGTATTGTGTGAATTTTATCTCCTAAACGTATGTAGACCCATTCAAAATCACCAGCAGTAGGCCTAGGAGAGATTTCTGGAAGAATGAGGCCATTACCTCTGAGTGCCTTCCCCCATACCTTCGTTGAATTATATACCCAAGTTTTCAGGTATTGGGGACCCTGGTCAAGGTGAATTTTTGGCTATAACAATTTCCTTATAATTGGTAAGATTGGTAATTGGTAAGATTCTGCTTTCTCAGGGGTGCCTTCTGTGCAATCAGCATAATTCAATATGATATGAACAGTGGAGTTGAGAGCCCAGCCCTGTTCCCAGAATGTGTGCCTATAATGGCTCTCTGTGAACTTGACACATGGTCAAGGTCAAGCTCCTTGAGTTGGCTGGTTCTCCTTTCAAATGGGAGATGAACCGTTTAGGCTGGCAGACTGGTTTATGACATTTAGATGTGATTTTTACCTTTCACACACTGTGGAATTCACATCATTAAAGATATCTCAACTACTGTGTTGTAAGCTCAGAGAAGTCAAAAATGATAGTAACAATCATAGCAATTGATTATCTGAGGCTATGCAGAAGCCTGAATGAAGAGAACTCACTTTAAGCCATCGGAACACAAACACAGTTTGTCTCCTGCTAAGGGAAGCATATACACAGCCAACTTGAGGATGACAAGAATGACAATGACAGTGTGGACTCAAATGCAACAGACAGAAACAGAACAGACTTTCTGAAGCTTAAACAGGATTTGCAAACAACAACAAAAAAGAAATCAAAACTTTGTAGATACATGGAAAGAGGGAAGAAGAAGCAATTAAGCACCAAGCATCTTCTTTCCTTGGAGAGCCTGTTTAATCGCATTTCCCAGCATCCTTCACAGCTGGTATGTGGGCTTGACCTATTCTACACCAATCTGTTGCCTGTGGACATGATTTTTTGACTTCATGCGAGGAGCACAAACAAAAAGGCTCTGTCTAGAACAGGCCTTTTGATGTTGCCAATCGTTGCCTGAAATTTTCCCTAGTTTCAAGGTCAGGCTGTGAATGGAGAACTGCTATCAGGTCCGGTTTGAGAGCAACTGCATTGCAAATGATCTTTACTGTATTGTGTCTAGCTGTAGCAGAGAGCAGGCCCTTCCACACACTTGTCTATGACTTGGGTTAGGGCTTCATGTCTGAAACCTTATACTTGAGCCTCTTAACTCAATTTATGTGTAATTCTATAATCTAGCATGTATCACTAAATCCCTTGTGTGTTTAAATTAATTTGAAAAAATATAGTATTAGTAACTAAAGTCATGATCTAAATCAGAATAAAGTCATATCATGTGTCGTGTTAAAAAAATAACTTTTGAGATGACTTAGAAAATTAAAAATGTTGAGGACTTTGGGATAATGATGAGACCATGAAAAGTAAACAACCAGTCTCAATGACACAATTATTTATATAAAATATTTATTTAGAGTATATATAAAATATGTATTTCAAAAAACATAATAGACTCAAAAACAAGATAAACACATGTATGAGTAATATACAGCATAACAACATAAAAACAAAGTGTAAAGCTACATCACTCCTCCACCCTGGGACATAAGTCTCAGAATTAAAACCAATACAATCCAGTACTCCTGAAGAACAAGGAATTACATTATATAATGCTAGTGGCTATGGACAAAGATTCATCGAATAAAAGAGAGAGGAGTTGTATTGCAACTTCCATACCCTATTGAACAAATCCAAGAATACTGGTCAGTGTGCAATAGCTACTGTGGGATATAATTCAAAATTCATGTGTCTGAAACATAATTCATATGTCATTTCCTATAACATTTTTCCCTCGATTTTCATTTTACTTTTCTATAAATGTCTGCTAATTTTTGATCCATCTATTTATACTGAAAAAAATAGAAATTATTTGGAGTAAATGAGTGAGCTAAAATTTTCTCCAGCAGAAATGCATATGTTCTCCCATAAGACCAGACTGTGAATCTTAGGGACATCTGTGGATTCCCTCATACAGCCCTCGACCTTCCCTTACAGGAGGTAGGCAGCAAGTAATAATGCAGGCTTCCCAGTTCCCAAATAAAGCCAAAGTAGTGTATTCTTCTATTATTTTTTTCATTTTCTAACCCACAGAATAGTCTTGTAGCTTCTATTTTTATTACTTTTTTAAATGTTTTTTATTTAATTTTGGATTGGTGATTTCTAAATATATATAATGTGTGTAGTTTCTCTGCTTCTCTCACAATTTACATCATCCAAAATAAGTGACCTCAAAGTATTTTCTTTTTTTATTTTTATTTTATTTTATTTTAAAGAGAGAGAGAGCCCAGCATGGTGGTGCATATCTGTAATTCCAGCAGCTCCGGAGGCTGAGGCAGGAAGATTGTTAAGTTCAAAGCTGGTCTCAGCGGTTTAGCTCAGCAACTTAATGAGACCCTAATTCAAAATAAAAACTAAAAAAGGGATGGGGATGTGACTCAGTGATTAAGCAACCCTGGGTTCAATCCCTAGTACTAAAAAACAAGAGGGAGAGGGAAGGGAGAGAAACCAAAACAAACAAACAAAAAGTTCTGCCAAAAGAGTGGAAAGGATTAGGTAGAATTGCTAACTATTCGAGTTAATTACATGAATTATGGTGAGTCTACCTTTGGGGGGTGGGGGAGGAAAGTCCTCCTTTCTATGTTCTGCCTTTCATAAAGTAAGTGCCCTTTACTATATACAAATAGTCTGTGGAATATACAACAACAAAAAGCATTCACAGAAGAAAAAAGACTATTTTTTTTTCTCTAGCGTATTTTGTTTTATTATTGTTACTTAAATCACCTTACAGGTAGAGGTGATACCTCATTTTTTATGCTGCATTTTCCTGTGGTGTCATTGAGCATCTTTTCATATACCTGTTGATCATTTGCATGTTTTACCTTGAAAATAATAATGAATAGGAACAAAAGAACTCCAAAGGAAAATATAAATGATGTCAATACTGATGAGAAGGAAAAGCCCCCGGAATCCTCAAACATTGCAGATTGAATGTAAAGTGAAATAAAGTGGAAATTTCCTTTGCAATATCTACTAACATTGAATATATGCATATTATATGATCTCACAAATGTGTTTTAAGAACAGAATTTTTAAAAAAATGGCTACACAAATAGCCATGACAAGGCATGTATAATAGCTCTAATTCTGAAATTATCTAGTATATCAATATAAAAAATGAGTAAATTATAATATGTTAAATGATACAATACTATTATATAACATTGGCATAAAAAACCAAAATTCATTATGCTCAATAATGTGAATTAATCCCACAAATATGAATTTTAGAAAAAAGAAACTAGATGCAAAAACAAAGCATATAAAGAATTGTTCCTTGTGTACTCTATTTTATATATATATATATATATATATATATATATATACAAACACATTATTGTATATATAATATTTCAATAAAACCATGTTTAAACATATGGAAATAAGCCATAGCTTCACAATTTCTAAACAGGATTGATTTAGCAATGAACTTAGAAGATAAAGCTAAAGTAATTATCCTGAAGCTGTAATTTTAAAACAATTCATATGAACTTGAAAACATTTAATTTTTCATTTTAAAGAGAGAGAGGTGATATAGATTGTGGAAGAGAGCTAAAGAACCCAACACAAGTTAAAATTCTTCCCCATACTTACTGGCTTCACTTACTACAAATAATACAAATAAATCCAGATATACCTGATTCTGTGATTGCATGTCAGAAAACAACAGGATAAATGTAAAATCCAAACTCAAAATGGAGTCACTCTGGCTCAGGCCTGCATGTATCTGCTAACCTGCTCTTTGTGCTTCTGTGATTAATGCTTTGCTATGCTTGCTCCTCATGAATGGGGGTGCAAAACCACAGGTTGCCAGACCCCCTGGCCAGTTACCTAAAGTTCCAGGAACTGAAAGGGGACATAGGAGGTACTGTCACGGTTGAACTGTAAATAACTATAGACTGAATATCTGCCAAATCCTGTTGTTCTGAGTCATGTAGCTAGCCCACCCTATAATAACCTCTGAAACCCTCCCTTCGGGGTCACTCTCTGAAGGAAAGGAGAGCTGACCCCAATCGATTGGCCTGTGTGCCTATTTCCTCAATAAACTTTGCTGCTTCTGCAGAGTTGTCTGGGCTGCACTTCTTAGGGAGAGGTGCAGGTTGGATGCAACATAAAGACTAACCAAACAAACAAACCGAAAGCCCTTACTTGTTTGTTATCAGACTGTGGCCTTGATATTTTTCTATAAAAAAATGATGACTTTTTAATTAAGAATATGTATCTGTTTTAGTAGTAAAATAGGGTGCTTGCACCAATCTGAAATTTTAATGTTTGTGTTAATCAGTTTTTTATCTGTGAACCAAAATACCTGCAATGAACAACTTAAAGGAGGAAAGATTTATTGACTTACCATTTCAGAGGGTTTTGCCCCTTGTCTGCTGCCTCCATTGCTTTGAGCCTGAGGTGAGGCAGAATACCATGGTGGAAGAACTTGAAGAGGAAAGCTATTCAGCTCATGGCAATTGCGAGGATGCGGGGGCAGGGGAGGATCAGGAAAAAAATTAGGTCCTCAGGGAATTACTCTGGTGACCTAGGTCCTCCAAATATGCCCTGCCTACATAGAGCTTCTGCCACCTCCAAGTAGTTTGTCTAGGTATCAATGGATAAATCCACTGATAAGTTTAGAATCCTCATAATTCAATCTTTTTTCAAAAGCTCTATCTCTGAACATTATTGCATCAAGAACAAAGTCTTCAACACATTAACATTTGGGGGACATTCCAGATCCAAACCATGACACTGCCCTACCCAAAATATCATTATTAATAGAAATGTGTTAAAATACTGAGTTGATACCATTGTGATAATGAAATCAAGTAGCAAATGAAAAGTGTCAAATGCAAGATCAGCCATGTGTCAAAGTCTAAATACATGTCAAATCTCTTCTCAAATTTTTTTTTATTAAATAGAAATTCAACTTCCAACAAGGAACATGGCAATTTGCAATTAAAATAACATTCTTTCATGTACAACCAGAAGAATGAGAAATTGTACTCCATTTATAGTGTATCAAAGTACATTCTACTATCTTTTATAACTAATTAGAACAAATTTTAAAAAAGGAGGGATTAAGGAAAAAAATGACATTCTCTACTGGACAAAATAGAGCATATCTAAAATCCTAGAAGGTTGGGAGGCTGAGGCGGGAGGATCACTAGTTTAAAGCCAGCCTCAGCAATTTAGCAAGGCCCTAAGCAAATTCAGCAAGATCCTGTCTCTAAACAAAATATACAAAAATGGCTGGGGACATAGCTCAATTGTGAAGTGCCCCTGGGTTCAATGCTCAGTACCAAAAAAATAAAAATAAAAATTAAGAAGGAAGGAAGGAGAGGAAAGAAAAGGAAAGGAAAGGAAAGAGGAAAGGGCAAAGGAAAAGGAAAGGAAAGGAACGGAACGGAAAGGAAAGGAAAGGAAAAGGGAAAGGGAAAAGGAAAAGCGAAAGGGAAAAAGGAGAGATTTTCTGTATTCTAAAGCCTTGTCAGCTTTGTGTGGCCATATGCTAAATTCTAGCCAATATAATGTAGATGGGGGAATACAAGGTGTTGCTTCCTTGAAATAATTTTTATCAGATGGTTGGCACAAGCACTGTGGACCCTCTTCTCCTGGTCCTTTTCATTACCTAGTACAATGAATATAGATGTGATGTCTTCAACTTTTCCAAATAACATTGAGAAAGAGAGCAAATGCAAGATCATTGGAACTACAGCAGAATGCCAAATGGATCATGAATGCCTTGGGGCCTCAAGGAAACCCACATCTATGTGAATCCACAGGTACACGCTAAGGAATGCTTCCTGAGTTTGCCTTTCTCAGTCACCATTTCATGCTTGTTTTCCATTTTAAAGGCTTTTAATTCTAAACACTACAGTTTTGCATATCTTTTAGAGATGGTCTGGACATAATTTCAGATCTGACAAAAGCTATCTTACACTCTTTGGAAGTGAGTTATGGTTCTTTCTGGGGACCTGCCTGCAAAAACTGACTAATAGGGTCCTGTATTCCTGCAAGATGGGCAAGAAATGGTTATGAGCATGTCCAACTTCTTGCTCTGACATCCCAGCCCCTGGATTATAGCTCTGTGTGGTCAGTTTCCAGCGCTGGTGTGCTCTTAGGCTGTTGTAAACCAGTATGCATCTGTGGTGGCAACTGAGGCAGGAAGTCTCATCATGGGCCAGATCTGTGCTTTCAGTCCTGCCAATGACATGACAATAACCAATAACCCTGAATAAAATCTTTTCCTACATTGAAGTGGTTGTTGCTCCCTGCCATGAACTTTGACTGAGAGACAATTTGTTCTATGTAAATGATATATATAAATTGTCATCTTATTTAACTACTATTATTTTCAGATGTCAGTCACTTGAAGCCAAATATAATTCTAACTTATAAATCACCATATTACTAATCTGGAAAATTATTTTTATAAATCTGTAGATGAATTTTGAAAAGAAGACCCTTAATATTCTATACATGAGCTTTTTTCTTTTAACACAAGAATATAGGTGGACATTCAATTCAGTAACTGTTAGGTCAGAGGCAGACACAGAGAGCCAAACCTGCCTGCTTGCCCCAGCACCGCACCAGAAAGTTTGCTTGGGAGGCACTTCCGGAATGTTCATCTCTCTCTCCCCTTCCCCCTCACCACCCGGAGCCAGCCTGCTCACCGTCACGCGCAACCAACGTAGCACGCATGCGCCAAACACACCAAAACGGCGGCCCCCAGTAGTCTGTACAGAAGAAATAGTGAACCTCCTATATGAGAATCACCATGGCTCTCGGCTCATACCGGAAGAAATCTGACCTCACTAGCTGCACCGAACCAATCTCAGAGGACACTGGACTCTAAGTCAGCACCTCTTCCTGGCCTCAAGCCTGCCTTTTCCGGATGGGGAAAGGCCTTATAACCCTGTGTAGCATGAGGGACGGGGTCTTTTTCTCTGACCTGTTCGAGCCTGGTGACTGGGCGGGGAACTGGTCCGGGAGCGTATTTCTCAGAATAAAAGCCTGTTTTGGTCCTGTTTCACTTCCATCTGGTCATTCGGCTTGCAGTAACTTTAATAAAGTATTTGTGAGTTGAATACTATGATGGAAGATACAACTAAGAAGAAAACAACAGATCCTACAATTGTAATTTAACTGCTATATAACTTAATAGACTACCAGAGAAATAGCCCATATTTAACTCTTGATTTTCCTAAATTTACAATTTTACAAGAAATTTGTGACTATGTTTCTATAATTGCTAATATACTTAAATCAGATTTAGTTGCAGCTTGACATGAAAGCTAGTTTGACAAAAAATTCTAAAAAACAAATTAATATTTTCCCACTTGAGTATATTGCAAAGCTATTGTAATTTGTATCTCAATGTCACAATATTATTTTCTCTATATTTATTCAGATAACTTTATTCAGATAATTAAAGAACTTTTCAGTGCTTGGCTAATATAACATTCTAAGTTTTGGATTTGCTAGTTTCTTTCATTACTGCCTGTAGACTTGACTCCAAAAATCTGGCTAAATGTTAAGTTATTGTATGATGCAAGCTGAAAGGTAAATCCAGGCAAAACATATACATAAGCACAAAGTTGTCATCTGCCAAATACCAGTCATGGAAGAGTGAGGAATGGGGTAAGGTTCATTCAGATGAATGATATACAAATTATTATGTGCTAGAATTTAATCCTTTACAAAGATATACTTAAATTGTGGGAAACTGTGCTTGCTTAAAATAGCTTTTAGTTTACATTCCTGTATGTATGAATCTGCTGTACAATCTAATATTCATTTCAAAAACTAGAGGGAGAATGAAATTCGTTTTTGTTATTTTTATTCAAATTTCTTACAATATACTGTAATTTAGAGCTGGTTTGGTCATGAGGAAACTCCAGATGGAAGAATGCTGAAATAATATTAAACCTGTTGGGTATTTGTCATTTACTTATTAAAGTGAGAATTCACTGAGGGGAAAATTGTGAGTCAGTTGGGGAATAGTTCAATGAAAAAAAATCATTAAATAAAATATGATAATAACTTTGCATATATAATTCAGCAACAGACATTTTAACCCGTGAAATAGACTGTGTGTTAATTTCTTCAAGGAAAAATAAATTTACACAATGCCTTAAAGAACATTAAAAATCAGTAAATATTTGTTCAATTGAATTCTCTTTGCAATCAGGGGAAAAATCAACTCATGAAGGTATAGTTAATATTCTCACACCAATATTTTAATGGAGAGCAAAGTCTACTGGTATTCTTCCCCTGGGCTCTACCTTAAGTCAATAACAAAATGAGAAATAAACACATACTTCCACACTATCCTGAATATTTTCTTATTATTTAGAATAAAAAGGAATTTTGGTGTCCTATTATGAAAACCCTCATCTAATAGTTTAATTTCTACAAACAAATTTTCTAGTAGCTGGTTGAAAATTATCAAACATGATACACCAATTTTCATGGTATCCTGTTACTGTTGTTTGAATATATTTTGTCCCCACCACAACTGTTTACAATAAATTAATCTGAGGATTAATTTCTCAATGCAGCATTTTAGGGAGGCAGAGACTAGTGGGGGTATTTTGGTCACTGGGCATACTCCTGTGGATACTTAATGCCATCTTGGAGTAAATGAGTTTTAGTCTGTGAGACTACATTAGTTACCCCAAGACTGCATTATGAAACCAGCTTTGCTTCCTTGGTGTGCTCTTCCTCTTTTGCCACGTGATGCTCCCACATGTGCTCACTTGCCTTTCTATCATCAGGCTGTTACCAAAAGCCAAGGAGATGCAGCTGGCCAATCTTGAACTTCAACCACCCATAACTGGGAGCCAGATATACCTCTTTTCTTTATAAACACTTCAGTCTCAGTCTGTCATAGAAACAAACAAAAAAAGAACTAAAACCCATTCTCCTAATTTTATACTATTCCCCAGTGTTACACTTTAGATGTGATGTCCACCAAAAGCTCATGCGTGAGAATATGCAAGAAGATTTGGAGGAGAAATGATCCAGTTATAGCCTTAACCTAATCAGTGAATTAATCCCTAGTGGGATTAACTGAGTGGTGACTGGCGGCAGGTGGGATGTGGCCGGAGGAAGGGGTTCATTGGGGGCGTGGCTATGGGGTACATATTTTGTGTCTGGAATCGGAATCTCTTTCTGCTTTCCGATCACCATGGGGATGTGGACTACTTCCCTCTGCTATGCTGTTCAGCCTTACCTGGAGTCCTGAGAAATGGAGCTAGCCATCTGTGGACTAAAACCTCTGAAACTGTGAATAAACCTTTTCTCCTCTACAGTTGTTCTGGTCAGGTCCTTTAGTCACAGCAGAGCAAAAACTGACTAAAACACCCAGAAAATGACTGTCTTGGAAATTTGTATGTTCTTCAAGTTTTTCAGATGAAAAAGGAATATTATAATATATAATTTAATATAATGATGAAGTAGATAATTATTATTGATGGCTTCATTGCATTATACTGATAGATAGCAATGATTGTGTTAGATCTAGATACTGCTGACAAATAAACATTATTTATCCTGCTGCTACTCTGTGAGAAAATACCAGTTTCTTTAATTAATAAATGTCAAGAATATGATTTGAACCCAATTTTAATTGACACTCACAATTACATTTTGATTGCAATAAACAGTATAGTTCTTACTTTAATTTTCCACATAAATACTCAAATAGGGATTTATTAATATATCAAAGACATATAATTAGATGAATAAAATCCTTTCTTAAAATACCAAAAATAATTGCACAGTATGAGTAAAACAATAAAATGAAAATAAATGAGTATAGAATACTGTTATTTTAATGTTTTTTTCATTCATTCACTAGTATTTAGTATTGTGCATAAATATTCATAAAAGATATCATTCAATAATTGTGTGTGTGTGTGTGTGTGTGTGGTGTCCTTAAGATTGGTTTTATAGTTTATTATAGCATAGACATTTCATTAACTCCTTTTCTGATATTTTTTAATAAGTTTAAAGAATTGATATTATCTCTTCTTTGAAGTTTTTGAAAATCATTTTTCAAAATGATCTGAGCTATTTGAAGATAATTTTTTCACTAAGTATTTTATGTTGTCTGACAATTGGATTGGTTAGATTTTCAGCCTCTCTAAGATCAGACTTGATAGTTTATAACCCAGAAAATTATTAATCTTATCCATTTCAATTTTAAGAGCTTAGAATCAAGCAAGGGAGTCTGTAATATACCTGTTAATTCCCCAGTATATTTATTTATTTCTACATACAATTTCTTACTTTGTAAGAAATTTATTCAGTAATGCCCGTTCTCTTTTTTCTTGATTACATTATCTGACAGAGAGCTGTTTAGTAATTTTCCTCAAAGAAATTGCTCTTGAGGTTTTTTTTTTATTAGTCATACTTTTGATACGTTTTGATATGTCTTTTTTTTATTGCTCATTTTTGCTTTTCTTGGGCATATTTTCTTGTTTCCTCTTCTTGAATTAAAGACTAAATTGATTTCACTTCACTACTTATTACTTAAGGTTTTTTGTATCTGAAGACTAAGAACTGAATACTAAAAATATAATAATATATAACATATATGATATAAAATAATTATAGAATATTTCTACAAAATAGAAAGACATAGTTATTTATATACTCTGAAATTTATGATTCATTTTATTCAAAATTGTTTGAATTTCAGAAAAAAATATCAAATGTCAAGATAACTGGATTATTTTTGATGTGCTATTTTATTCTGATATGGTAAGTAGCAACTTTTGTTTTATAATTTACTGTCATAATGTTGTTGGTTTATGTTTTCATCATTCCTTAGACACATAGTCTCAAAGTGAATTCTAATACTTTTCAATCAGATCAATGTTTTTTATTCATTCTTATTAGTTATACATGACAGTAGAATGCACTTTGACATGGCATACATAAATGGAGTATAATTTCTCATACTTCTTGTTGCACAGGATGAAGAATCACATCAGTCATGTAGTCATGTATGTACATAGGGCAATAATGTCTGATTCATTGTACTACCCTTTCTACTCCCATACTACCTCCCCTTCCTTCACTCCCCTCTACCTAATCCAAAGTAACTCTGTTCTTCCCTAGCCTGCCCCTCATCGTGAATTAGCATCTGCATATCAGAGAAAACATTTGGCCTTGTTTTTTTTTTTTTTTTTTTTTGGATTGGCTTATTTTACTTAACATGATATTATCTAGCTCCATCCATTTTCCAGCAAATACCATAATTTCATTTTTCTTTAAGGCTGAGTAATATACCATGGTGTATATATACTACATTTTCTTTATCCTTTTATCTGTTGAAGGACTCATAAATTGATTCCATAGTTTAGCTATTGTGAGTTGAGCTGCTATAAACAATGTGTGGCTGCATCACTATAGTATGCTGATTTTAACTACTTTGAGTATAACCCAAAGAGTGGAATAGCTGGGTCAAATCATGGTTCCAATCCAAGTTTTCTGAGGAATCTTCATGCCACTTTCCTTAATGTTTGCACCAATTTGCAGTCTCACCAGCAATATATGAGTGTACCTTTTCCCCCACATCCTCACCAACATTTATTGTTGCTTGTATAATTGCCATTCTAACTGGAGTGAGATGAAATATTAGAGTAGTTTTGATTTGCATTTCTCTAATTGCTAGAGATGTTGAACATTTTTTATATATTTGTTGATTGACTGTATTGCCTCCATTTAGTTCCTTAGCCCATTTATTGATTGGGTAATTTGTGTTTTTGGTGTTAAATTTTGTAGGTTCTTTATATATCCTGGAGATTAATGCATTATCTGAGGTGCATGTGATAAAGATTTTCTCCCATTCTGTAGGCTCTCTTCACATTAGTGATTCTTTTCTGTGCTGAGAAGCTTTTTCAGTTTGAATCCATCTCATTTATTGATTCATGGTTTTACTCCTTGTGCTTCAGGAGTCTTGTTAAGGAAGACTTAACAAGGAATCCCAATGACATTCTTCATAAAACTAGAAAAAGCAATCATAAAATTTATTTGGAAAAATAAGAGACCCAGAATAGCCAAAGCAATCCTTAGCAAAAAGATTGAAGCAAGAGACATCATATTACCAGACCTTAAACTATACTATGGAGCCATAGTAACAAAAACAGCAGGTTATTGGCACCAAAATAGACATGTAGACCAATGATACAGAATAGAAGACACAGAGACAATCCCACATAAATACAGTTTTCTCATTCTAGACAAAGGCATCAAAAAGATACCCTATTCAACAAATGGTGCTGGGAAAATTGGAAATCCACGTGTAACAAAACAAAATTAAACCCCTCTCTCTCACCCTGCATGAAACTCAACTTAAAGTGGGTCAAAGATTTAGGCACTAGAACAGAGAATCTGTGCCTAATAGAAGAAAGAGTAGGCCCAAATATTTATCATGTAGGCCCAGTATCAGATCAACTTTTAAGAGTAAAATTTCCTCAGAAGCTCTTCTTTTTCTTTCTTTTTTCTTTTTTTTGCAGGAAATGTATTTCAACTTGATTATTTGTAAACACTGTTTTGCTATTTTTTTTTCCTTTGAAGAAAAATAATAGCATTCCTTGATCAAATTAAGTTTTAAAGCACATTGATTTTTTATGTTAATTATGAAAAGGAATACCTGTTCCAAGTAAAAGCAAGTCATAGTGAAGGGAGTACAGCACAGAAAGTTGAGAGATGAATATGGAAAGACAATGTGAGAAAAAGAAAAGAAAGCAGATGCAACCTGGGAGATGGAGATGGGAACACAAAGAGAGCCAAAAAGCTATGTTTAGTGGGCAATAATAATACACTAATAATTAAACAATAATACACTCTTATAAATTCTGATTGTATTCAAAGTTTCTTAAGTTCAAATTATGAACAAGTGTTTCTTTAATTAGCACAAAATAATAATAACAAAACAAGCCTGCATACTCTCAGATGTTCGACATGAAACTGATAATTTCTTAGTTGATTACATTTCAAATGTAATATATGTTAAGAGAAAAGCTAAAGGCATATTGAATAGGAAAGTCATACAAGTTAGATGCTTTGATGACCTCTAATCTGATTTCTTAAAATGATTAAAATATAAGTAGATTGACAGTATCTTTTCGGTCTTAAGACATTTGTGTGTCTTGGAAAATCTATGGTAGATGGAAGCAAATTACATATAGACAGTGTTTATTGATGTAAATTTTATTAACAAGTATTTGCAAAATATGTAAAGTAAATAAGCAAAATATGTCTTTCATTACTCACATAGCCACCATGTCATAAGACTAATAAAAGTGGTTCCAGGTAATTCATGGAGGATTACAACCAACTACTTTCAACTTTAGTAACATCACAAAGAAAAAAATATTATAAAGTTATTAGAAATATGTAAAGACAATCAAATAATATGCTTGTCCTTAATAAATTCTTCAATTGTACCTTCCTAGGTGGAAACACTAAATGTGCTTTCTTACATGCTTTTGGTGCCTCCATCTCTCATATTCAGCTGTTTATTTTCTCTTTACAACTGCCCTGGTGCACTAACTCTGCTTAGAACACAGGGTGTGGACCAGCTCCTTGCCAGAAAGTATTGTCCTGGGAATCAGTGTGTAGCCTTGCCTAGCAGGGGCACCAGCTACATTCACCCACTGTCTGTCAAAGGCAGATAGGCAGCTCTAACAATTAGACTTCAACATATGATTGGTTCCTTTATTTTCTTTTTATTATGAGTTGTTCAAACTATGATAGAATAAAGAAAAAGATACTTTTCTTGCATATACTTTTCTTGCAAGATACTTTTCTTGGGTCTTGCATATAATTATAGTAGGTAAAGCAATTGATTGATAATAACCCTATTACTGATCTTCAGTGAACAATGAAAAATGCAAAGAAATGTAAACTGGAGTTAGAATAAAGAAGAATCCTATGTGTCTTGGATTAGAGTGAATATATTATAATGATTTACTGGCGAAGCTTAAGAACATATTTAAAAATAGTAGAAAGACTGTATTTGGAAAGAGTAAACAAAACATTCCAAATTTAAGATTTTTTAAGAGTAGAAACGTCCAAATAATATTTTTACAATGAATAACCTGCAATATTATATATCTGGGAAACCAGTAATTTATGTAATATATCTTATTTTTCATAAATCATATTTTTTCTTTAATTTAAAATCAAGAGGCTGGTGATGTACCTCAGCAGAAGAGTTTAGTAGCCGGGCGCGGTGGCACAAGCCTATAATCCCAGCACTTTGGGAGGCTGAGACAGGAGAATCACGAGATCAAAGCCAGCCTCAGCAACAGGGAGGTGCTAAGCAACTCAGTGAGACCCTGTCTCTACATAAAAACACAAAATAGGGCTGGGGATGTGGCTCAGTGGTCGAGTGCCCCTGAGTTCAATCTCCAGTACCAAAGAAAAAAAGAAGAGTTGTCTAGTATTTGCAAGGCCCTGGGTTTGATTCCCGAACTGCAAAATAAGTAAATGTAATATAAAAATTAATTAAGTTCAGGTTATTTATTCTCAGAGTTGTATTACAAGTTGGAACTCTCTTCAATTTAACACTGTGTTTTCACCTAGCATCCCTAGTTAGTTTTCACTATAACCTAAACAATATATTGGATTTACAGTAACCATATTATAATTTGCTTCTAAATTAACAAATAGGATTCACTTTTTAAAATTTCAAACAAAAACCAAAGTATAGTGATGATTTAGAAGCTAATAGCAGTCATGAAAGTTGAAATAAGAAACAATTTGAAATTAATATCCCTAAAGTTATGATAAGAGCCATTATAGTATGTGGGCATCTTAGTAATTCCATATTCATTTAGTTCCATTAAAGCAAGATCACTTGGATCATGACTCTATATAATGTTATGTGAATTCATTTACTAAGAAGTGATTGAGATCAAAATAAAGAAAAAACAAAAAAATCTTTCCTACCAAAATGATTAATTAGTAATTAATGACATATATACTTCTATATTGTGTGCAGGCAAAACTCAACAGTAAATGCAAACAGACAAATTGAATGAAAAAAAACTTAAGGATACTGAAAAATTTAAGTTTAAAGAACTGTAACATATTCTGTGCCATAAATAGTTTGTATATTCCTAGCGCCGGTATAATGTGAAATATTTTTTAAAATGCACAATATTACTTATTTTTCTTATGAGAAAGAATGTATTGTTTTTTATAGATAGTATATTTGATATATCCATTATAATTCTTAAATTTGAACCATTGAGTGCAAAGAATTTGACAGTGTTGACTTCTGTTGAATGAAGGAAAACATTAAAATTATAATACCATACCTACATAACTTATGAATATATGAATGTACATTCTCCTTTAATAATATTAGGATTTATTTTCAGTTTTTAAATCATCATTTAATGAATTGTAATCTTTATAGCAAGTATCAGTATTTCCTCTTTTATGCAAACTGAAGCATGTATGGTAAGTGAGCCAATTCCAGCAGGTATGCTATAAACACACATGAGAAACATACATAAATAAGCCCAATGACATTACTGAATGGAAGTCACTGGGGTAAAATGTGATTTACAGTACTTTTTATCCTAATAGTCTTTTATAAATTCCAAAGTTTACTAAAATATGCTTTTTCAGTTATAAGCTAGAAAATAAATTTATAAAATATGACATTGACACCCATGCCCACATCCTTACATTGATTGTTCCAAAGTTAAACTCTTCCATGAAATTTGGATCACACTGAAGAAATCCCAAATAATTCAAGTCAGGACAGTTCCTATAAATGTGATATTGCTCTGTTTGCTGATGCCACCCTTATCCTTACCATTTCATAACAACAGGGAAACTTTCTCTCTGGCTTGATATTATAAGAAATCAAAATTTGAATTTTGTCCTTGCTTCCTGACTCACGCTCCTAAACCCTTGTAGTTTCCTGAGGGGTGAAAGGAGGAACTTTTATTAAAATATTTGGTTTTAGTTTCCAGTCCTAATATAAGAGCTTATAAGATTCTTATAATCTTTGCAGTGATAAATATCTTTTTACATGCTAATGAGCTTAAAACAATTAGAATATGTGATCATGTTGGTAATTCCTTGTTATCCTTGTTAACTTAATGCATAGATGACATAAACAACAGCACTATATAATATTGATAGATTTATTTAGTGAAAGTGAGATCATAATGTCATCACTGGGGGCTGGATAGTTTCAGGATGGATACAGATCACAGGAAACACCAAGGCATGATTAGAGGGCAGGAATTTTGAGCATCACTCTCAAAGTTCCAGAGGGAGGAGAGGGGCTGAGGTTTGAGTTAAAGACCAAAGCCTAATGCTATTTAATGGGTCAGACCTAGGTGACTGAACCTCCATAAAACCCCTAAGTGTCAGGTGAAGAACTTCCAGGTAGGTGAATGTATCCACATCCCAGTAGGGTGGCCCACCCTTAAACTTTATGGAGATAGAAACACCTGTGATCAGGATCCTTCAACATCTCTCTACAAGCACCTGTTCATTGGTTATTCATCCCTTATGATATTCTATTCTATAGTAAACTCAAAATAATCATTGAAGTGTTTCCCTGAGTTCTGTTGAACAAATTAGTGAATCCATGAATTGCAGCTAAATTAGACAGAAGTGTGGGTACCCTGGAAAACCAGTATTCGAGACTGGCATCTCAAGTGGGGGTGGTTTGGTGAGACTGATCCCTTAACAGTCTGATTCCCCAAATAAAAGTGACAGTTGAGAAGATATGGTGAGCAAAACTTTCTTAACCTTGTAGGGACAGATTTCAGAACCTGCTAAGGCATGTGTTTTTGCTTTTCCTAGTATGCACTCAGGATGAGAGATCTGATAAAACTCCCAGGATTTTAGTTGAGAACTAAAAGGGTTATTCTTTGGGAACACATACATAATTAAAATTGTGTAATTTACAGAGGAATCATATCAGTTTTTCATATCAGTAAGTAAGCTGATTCACCAAGACTACTTGTCCACTATAGCAAAACTAAATTATTTCTGGAGAAGATACTAAATAAAAAACTATATATATGACCAACAAAAAAAAAATCAACTCCTAGGAGCTAATATAGTAAGATTTATGAAAGACATTATAAAGAAAATGACAAAACATTAACAAGGGGAAATTTTAAATAATAAAAATATAGGAGGATATAATGTGTTCATTGTGCACATTCATATATCCATGTACTCATCTAAATATTCAATGTAATCACAATCAAAATGTTTAAAATGAATTTTTATAGAAACTCATAAGATATTTCTAAAACTTATATAGAAATGTAAAAACTCAAAAATGGTGATGAAAATCATGAAGCAGAATGAAGTGGAAAAAACATTACCAAAAGCAACAATTACAAAACGACAGATGATGAGACTGTATAGATAGGCACCAAAGTAGATCAATGACACATGATAAAAATTTACAAACACACCTCAGAAGCATCAGATGGAGTTTTAACAAAAATGGCATGTGTTCAAGTTAATTAAAAAGATCATAAGCATTTGTAAGTTACACCCACATCTGAAGCAAATGTGAAAACTCAAAATGCATGTGCTCTTTTAATTCCTAGGCATGTGTTTTTGCTTTTCCTACTATGCACTCAGAGCACTGCATAAAAACTTATGCCCATTTGAATACTTATAAGCAAATGAGTAGCCCTGCATCCACCTTTGTTCCTGTAAATCTACAAAGGGCTGGCTATAAATATAAATGTCAAAGCAGAATAAAGCTTAGACAAACAAACAAATGAACAAACAAACATGAAGTAAGCAACTATAATGAAAAAAGTGACAAACTGGATCACATTGAAACAAGGATTATTTCTTCATAAGAATCCACCATTGAGAAATTCAAATTTAAGTCACAGAATTGGATAAATTATATATATATAATCTATCTGACCAAGAAGTCATACATCCAGAATACATAATGAACAGCAAATCAACAAGAAAAAAAAAGACAACAAAAAGAACTTTAGGCAAACTACTTGCATAGTCACATCATAAAGATTTTTAAAGTTATTATTTTTGTAAGAAAAATACAAAATTCCCAAGAACAAATAGAAAAAATGTCTCAAATTATAAATATTCATAATATGAAGTTTATGAAAGTGTAATATAAATGGAATGCTGAAAGATTGCTGTTTGGGTTAGAATTTGTATAAGCATTTTTGAAAAAATGCTTTTATTGATCACTAAAGACAAACATATACTTTGATGGAAATATTACAACATTCCTTGCTACATATTCACAGATACATATATATGCATACACATATGTGTACACATACATATATATACATATGTATACATATATGTATATATACTAGTTAATTTTATAATTTGAGAAAATTCCATGCTAATAATTTGAGATATATTTTATTATATATGCATATATGTATGAAAATATAGGCACCAAAAATATTTAAAGCAATGTTATATACCGTAGTTTCAAACTGAAAAAAGAACAAACCCTGATGATATTTCCTTATGGATAAAAATATGTGGCACATATATAAATGGGAATATTACACAGCAAAGAGAATAAGCAAACTGTAGATAAATACAAACCACAAATGAATTTCACAAACATATTTTTGAACAAAAACAGCAAAACAAAAAATGACCAATATGATATTGAACCTCAAATTACTTACAATATGCTCAATTATTTTGGGATAGGTAAAGCACAGTAGTTTAGCATTGTTTTTGTTACCCTTACTATGATCCAGCTATCAACATCAGCTCTGAGTTAATTCTGCTAAGATACTATGAGCTCATCAACATTTTTGCATATTTTATAATAGGATATTAATTTAAAATTATCAAACTTTTCTACATATTTCATAGTTTTCTGACTGCCGATTTCTAAGTCATGGCAATTTAAACTAAGCAATATTTATCCTCATATTATGCAAAATACTTTACATAATACAAAATATCTTAAAGAAAAAATTCTTATTTTTTTATTTTTGTTATTTGTATTTTCTAAATTTTCTATATTGAGCAAAATAAGAAAAATTCAAAAAAAAATTAAATATTAAATTTTATTCTACTCAGTAAAAAATTTTTTGGAAAGATTAATCTCATATCATTCAGATTGTCTTTTGACACCAATAACTATTCAACAGTTATCTGGCAAGTGTTAATAAAATAGTGATAGTCCCTTGGGGATAATTATGAATAAACTGCCGTTTTTTTTTTTCAACTTGTTTACTTTGTAAACATAAAAAACTCAATATAAATCTCAAGTATAATCCTGGTTGTAAAAAGTTTTATAATGCAAGGAAATCAAAGTGAAAGTGTTGATTTCTGATGGAGAAATAAAAAGTTTTCCCAGAGAATAGGGCAATAAAACATATCTTGAAAAATGAGTTTTCTGACAAAGTATGGGTAAAAATTCTTCTAGGATGAGATAACATTATTTATTCTTTCTTTTACACATCCAAGAAAGATTTCTTTAATAAAAGTCCAACCCAATTGCATGGCCTCTGTGACTGAAAAAAAGTGAGGGAATTTTTTGCCATTCTTCCCATTGTTGGGTAAATTTCATTTCACTCTCCTTGAATCTGAGTTGACTTTGGAGTTACTTTGACTAATAGAATGCAGCAGAAACCAGAATTGAGCCCTTGTCAGATCTGTAACTCCTATCTTCCCCATGGCAGTATTAATTCATATAATGCTGAGTGCAAATTGGACTGGGGAAAAAGTAATTGATCATTGACTATATCTTGGGTGAAGAGAATTGGTTAACACTGAGAGTCTGTTGTATATTAGGCATTTTAGTTGGAACAAAAAATATGCAATTTTATTTACTTTTTTCAATGTCATTAAAAGTTCTTTTAAGTTGATAATTCTGCTTATTATGAGAGATTTTGGGATGTGTGGAACAATAGTATATTGTATTTTAGATATGGAATAGATACAGTTATACCAATGTTAAGGGTGAGCCTCTTCAAGGGTGAGGCTAAATTAAACTGGAAGCAAAGTCATTGAGTGGAGAAAGCCATGGAAATACAAGGCCACAATGTAGAGTGTTCATGAGGACAGGGAAGTCACTGTATTACTGTACATAGTATAAGCAACTGAACTAGTGCAGAAATTTTTTAAAATGTGATTTTTGATGGTTAAATAAGGAGATGTAGTGATATTTTCAGCATTAAATAGTTCTCCACCTCTATTTCTCTAGACTCTGCTACATATATGTTACCTCCTCCATTTAAACCCAGTAAAATGATGTTGTCTGTGGTGACCAGTAACCCCATCAATTCTTCTGGCCTTAACTTTCTCATAGCATATTAGAGTTCTCTAATGTGTCATCGTACACATTTTTGTTTTATGACTTGATCCATTCCCTCAAATAAAATCTTGCTTCAAAGTAATAAGCATGCTATTAAGTAAAGTCAAACTCTATATAGAGAACCAAAATTTTAACATTTTCTAAACACATTTTCTGTTGAAGTTAATAGATTGAAACAACAAACTTTCTTTTCTTTTCTTTCCATATAGAGTTTAGATAGCAGGGAAAATTCTTTCATGACCACTTTACAACTACTGGAAGATAAAAATGGATATAATCAACAAATCAAAAATTTCTATGGATAGATCAATCTATCAAATCAATAGAAAAAACAAAGTAGAACAAATCCAAATATGAAGCTTGAGTATGAGTGGGCAACTATACAAAAAGTGCTGACATATGAGACTCAGAGAAATTATAAATTCCCAATTAACAATCAAGGAAGTTAGTAAATGGCCTTGGAAAGCCATTATGAAATTTATGTGCTGATTTCTTTGAAGCAATCAGTTTATATGCCCCACACCTTCAAATATTCATAAGGATCCTTTCTGTATGAGTTTTAGCCCCAAGAAAATAGCTGAGTACACTTATTTCTAGATAAATTTCATCAATTACTTCAAGCAGACTTATGTGGATTTGCAGTCTCCAGAGAGAAACAGTGCCTGGGGTAAATCCAGACTCTGCAAAGAACATGAACCAAACCAAGAAATAAAGGATGGAGCTGCTTTCAAAAGTCCTATTCATGAGAAAAGAAATATTAATAAATGAGTGAGAACTTTCTATATATTTCCAGATGCATAGGGACAAAGATGACTGTGAGACCCTTGAAGTCCACTGTAGGAGCACTCCCCATACCTTCAACCCCTCCCCTCCCTCTTTCCCCATTCTATGCTGATGGACTGTGCACCTGACACAGAGCGGTACTCCATTGATTGTAACCTCGGGGCCATGATTGGTCCAAGGACTGTTCTTAAGCTGTTGCACTTCCTGGAATAAACGAGTTCTGCCTCTTGTTCCAGCAGAGCAGTCTTACCAGCCCCCAGAGTCTGGATGAATTGGCTCCACGACCAACCACCCCATACCTCATCCCACAGGACCTCATTTTGTCCTTCCTGGGGACCCCAACTCGTCAGCAAACCCACGCAAGGCATGACATAAAACAACAGTCCACAGTTCCAGTTGCCCATTCACATGATTGTTTTCTCCCACTACTATACAGAATAGGTTTAGATTGATGGGACTATTAGACATGATGGTTTTCTCCTTGTTTAATTATCTAAAGAAGACAAAAGAGAAGTTAGTACACACAAGATATGGAGATGCTGAAAGGTCATATATGCAAGTCAGATGGTAAATCCTTACCAGAGGATGCTTAGCTTTGTATGACATTAGGCAGCTTTGTATGACATTATGTATGACATTTAGGCAGGAAATAATTATAATTGCCTCCATTGATCTGGGAATCATACTAGTAGTTATTTCAACCCATTAAAGAATTGATCCCACAGACCTGCACAGATAAGGAAAACAAACAAACCTAATCAATCTCTCTATTCAGTCACTGATTTGGGACATAGTTTCAATAAACAGCAAGAAATTTCAGAGCATGAAAAAGAAAGTACAAATGAAGGAACAACAACAACAACAAAAACTGACCTCAGAAAAAAACAGATAATTAAGGAAGCAATCAAAAACCTAATTTTTTTTCCATCAGAGGTCATAGATAGATTGTACATTATTTTGTATCTTCATAAAATTAATGTGATGTGATAAAATTGGAATAAAGAACATGAAAAAGTTCTTACAAATTAATAAATTGATTATATTAATAGTCATATATATGTATTAAAAACCTTATATTTCAATAATTACCTTCTGTACAATCCAGAAATAAACCACCACAGTAAAACAAATGCAAGAAAAAAATGATGTTTCATTTGTAATGCATAATAAAATGTTAATTCTTAATCATAAATGAGTTCTTAGAATTCATTCACAAAGTACCAATCACAATATATCTTCATAGTAATCAATGAGTCAAATGGCAGAAATAATTTAAATGGTATAGAATACAGAGTAAAAGAATCAAAAGAAAGTATGAGTACAAAAATTAGGTATAGAAGCTAGAAAATTAAATATTTTTCCATGAGCAGTCTGGAAGGTGAGGAAAGAAAAGAAGAATGGAAATTGTATTCCTCTTCTACATAATCCTCCTTCTCATCTTCATCCTATGATAGCATGAAAGATGCAAACTGAGCTTTCTATGTGAATACCCCAGTCAAGCAGAATGAAAAATGGTCTACATGTGCTGGAAAACTTTCTACTTTATAAGACTAATGAAAAAGAAAACAATCACATGTGGGACATAATGAGAATAAAGTAAAATAAATGTGAATAAAATTAAAAGTCCAGAAAAAAAATTCTATCAAATGGCACTGATTCATGAGAGGAGGCACTGCCTTGCTTCTTCTGGAAGTGCATGGAAAGGGAGCGAAGAAGAGAGATGAATATAGAATAGAATTTAAAATGTCTATCCATGTGAAAACAAGTGCATTGGACCTCTGCCAAAAAACTCTGTCATCACATTTCTCCAAATCCTCCAGACAGTGTGCTTCAAACCTCCAAAGATTCTTGGTTTTGTGTTTTTGCATGTTATTATGTTTTATTGTTTGATCTAGCAGTTAGAAAATCTGTGTACATTGTCAGGAAGGCAGAGGCTAAAGAATGAGTTGACTTAACATCTGGTAAAGAAACATTTTTTTTCAAAAGAAATAGAAGACAGACAAATCTAAGAATGTTATAAGTAAAAATCTTATACAGACTTGAAGTGAGTAAATGCTTACATTTTCAGTTACAAAGCAAGCATTTTAATTAAAAATGGGTTGGCACAAGCCATCTAATGACAGTAAGAAATGAGTCACAATTGTATTTAAAAAGGTGATGCTTTCCCTCTGGAATTATTGGAATTCTTGAAACAATTAATCTTTTTTATAATAAATTGTAAACTAAAGACCATAGCAAGGGAGTATTTCCCTAAAGAAGATGTTATTGACCCTGATTCCCTGACCATTTTATCTCTCTCTTGGTTGCTGTATGCTGGACAGTGGCTGTGTCAGATGCTATGTTTGCAGTCACTGGTATAAGAGGTTAGTATGCTGCCCCCATCTATTAGCTCTTAGCAAGCCTACATTGAAGCATGTTGTATTAGCTGTAAATAATTTAAGAAATGATTCATGTGTTTACTGAGCACAAGCCTGAATTGTCATTGCTAGGAAAATACACCACTGGCTAAGAAAAAAATTAATAATCAGTTTGGATTATTGAATAAGCATTTATAGCTTATTTGACTGAGAAAGAAATACATCCTGTTCAATGGATACTGAACATTTTGGCCAGCATCTGTGATCCCAAAGTTCTTATATATGGTTAAGTAAAAACTATTCTAACTTCTGAGAACTTGTATTGATCAAGTCAGTTATTTCTTATTTCACTTGAAAATTATGTCTGTGCTGTCTGATGAAAATAAATATCATCTGATGATAAACTGAAGGCCTGTGGATTGTTATTGGAAGAACCCTGATTTCTAGTTTGGTATCTTCTCCTGATTTGCTTTTCAGGATTTCTATAAATCCTGTTCAAATTCCATCATCCAGTAATTCCTTTTAACTACAGATCTACAATAAATTTTAATATTGCTGTGAAAATTGCTTAAGACTTAAAACTATAGATCTGTAATAAACTGGAAAAATCAATATTGAAAATTAAATTTTCAGCCGGGCGCGGTGGCGCAAGCCTGTAGTTCCAGCATTTAGGGAGGCTGAGACAGGCGAATCGCAAATTCAAAGCCAACCTCAGGAAAAGTGAGGCTCTAAGCAACTCAGTGAGACCCTTTCTCTACATAAAACACAAAATAGGGCTGGAGATGTGTCTCAGTGGTCGAGTGCCCCTGAGTTCAATCTCCAGTACCAAAAAAAAAAAAAAGGAAAAGAAAATTAAATTTTCCCTCTCCTGAAGTGTAACCCAAAATTTTTGTTTAACCAGTTTTTATATAGAAGGTTCTTTCTATTTAATTGAGCAGTATGTCTACAATCAGAATTCACACAAAAAATTGTGAAATATCACAATAGCCAAAGAGCCCCCTTGTCTTTATACTGTACTTTCCTTTTTTTCATACACACTTGCATGCTGTTCAAGTTATCTTGTGATATTCTATTCTCTATGTCTAAATGTGTAAGTAAGAAGATGAAATTTATGTAATTTCCATGAGCCTTCATATAAATGATTTTGCTAGCCCATTACTGCCTGGTTCTTATCCATTTAGTATCAGTGATGGGATAAAAAGCTTTACTCTGCTAAAATAATTTTTAGATAACTAAAAGAAAACCAGAAGTTTTCTTTAGGAGAAGATTGAGGCCCAGAATTCCTTTAGCAACATTAGGAAATGTCTACTCTACTTATTCATAAATTTAGACATAACTATATGGTATTTTACTCTATATAGAGAAGACAAAAATAATTAACATCAAGGATACTTTGTTAATGGAGTAGAGTCCTGTTCTTAAACTAGTAATGCAAACGAAATATTATTAAAGAAAACAAGCAAAGAATGAGTGAACTTTAGGAGATGTATCACACCTTATGGAATAGGGTTTCCCAGCTGATTTGGGGAACTAGCATTACATTATGCAGAATTCCTGTCTCTGACTAATCAAGACATTACAGTACCTGGTTGGAAAAGAATGCCTTTTTAATGCACAAGGATATTCAGAATACAATTTACATGTACTATTAAAAGAGAATATATTGCATGGGCTCAGAATTATAGGAATAAAAACCTTATTATAGATTTTTTTAGTCTGTTGTATTCTCTTTTATATACTACTAAAGGTTACTTTATATAACTTTCTCTCCAGAAATTCAGATTCTGAAAGATTTTTGAAACATATTTTCTAACCAAAAAAGGAAAGAAAAAATCTGCCAAGAAATGTGTCCATATGCCATGTGTAATAGCACATGCCTATAATCCCAACAGCTCCAGAGGCTGAGGCAGGAGGATTGCAAATTCAAAGCCAGCCTCAGCAATGGCCGGGCACTAAGCAACTCAGACTCTGTCTCTAAATGAAATACAAAATAGGCCTGGGTATGTGGCTCAGTGGTTGAGTGCCCTGAGTTCAGTTCCCAGTACCAAATAAAAAAAAGAAAGAAAGAAGTGTGTCCACACATGTTGAGTACTTGAAATGTGGCTTGTCCAAATTGAGACATGCTGTAAATATAAAAGACATACTGGATTTCTAAGACTTAGCACATGAATGTGGAATTAAAAAAAACTCATTAACAATGTTTTATATTGATTATATGTTAAACCAATATTAATTTAGAACATATTGGATAAAATACTATGTATTATTAAAATAAAAAAAGAAAATCTGTGTACATGAAAAACTTCATAGTTTATTTATAAAAGACTTTAGAATTAGAACTGATGTTTCCTAGATCAGTGTTCCAACAGGAGCTGAACTATTTTTAGTGCAGAGTAAACTATGCATTTTCAACAAGTGTATCTGTGAATTTGGGGTAATCTAGAGCTGAGTTTGATATGCTTGGTGAAACTGAAAGGTTGAGGGCAAGAGAATTTGCAATACCAAGTCCCAGTGGAGAATTATCAGAATAGAAAATGTGGGAGCTGCCCTACTTATCCATAAAAAAACTATCACAGAAATGCAAACTCTCATTCTTTCAATTTCACATGCAAATTATATATAGTCTCATATTATTTATGTTATACTATATTATTTTTCTTTACGTTGTATTTATTATTATTTATAATTATATTATTATTATCATTATATTACTCTATAATAACCAAATCCTACTGGGACATTTGAACATTTTGTAAGTTGTCTTAAGCTATAATTAGAGGTACCCTACTTTTTAGAGAACCAAAGTAGGAACAGATGACATAATCTCAAATCTCTTGTTTGACTTTAGATCTGAGATTCAAAATGATACAATGAATAAAAATTGTGTTAGTGATAATGAGAAGCACATAGTGACAGTACAGCATATGTCTTTTATCTTCCAGGTCAAAATACTTTCTTATACTCCATGTGGCATAAAGGTCAGCAGAAACTAGTAGAATCCTTTTGTTCCAAATAAATCTTACACATCATTTAGTGTCCTGTACATAGTTTTTCTTTCTAATTCCCATTTTCTTTTGGAGGAAATAATAATTGGAAATAGAAGGAAAGATGATACTTAGTGGGACAGAAGCCTAAGTAGGTGCATAAATAAAGGCCTATTAGTTACAGCTAGATGCAGATGAATGGATAAAAACATGCATTCATATGTAATATATTCATTTGTTGAATATAATCAAAGATAACTGAAAACTATGAAATTCAGAGTTGAGTAATGACAGAAAAGAGATGAATGAAAACCATGAATTAAATTTTCCTCTTTTGGTGTCTTTATTGTTCCTTCATTTTGGAAGGACAAATTTTCACTTGAATTAAAATTAGACATTGGTGGAATTTTTTTCTTTCAAAATGTAAATATTTCACTCTTTCCTTGCTTGTTTTCTGATGAAACATCAAATATACTTATCATTGTTTTTCCTGTATACATGGGTGTGTTTTTATTCTACTTTAATTTTAAATTAAAAAGTTATTTAAAATTTATATTTAATTTTTAAAAATTGATTGAAATTATATGTTTCATATTTATGAACAACAATTTCTTTTAAGATTTGCTCTTTGATTTTGTTTCTTGCAGTTTAAATATGATATGCTTTGGTGTGTGTATTTTGGGATTTATTCTTGGTGTCCTCTGAGCTTCCTAGATCTGTGATTTGGTAGCTATCATTAATTCTGAAGCATTCTTGGATATTATTTTCAACTATTTCTTCCACTCTGTCTGTGTTCTTTCAGTGTTTCGACTGCTCATAAGATAATCAATTTGAAATCCCCCAGTCCTCTTGAATGTTCTGTTTGCCTTTTTTTTTCTTCCTTCTTGTACTTCATGTTGGGAAGGTCCATTGACATATCTTCAATGTTTTTTTTTTTTTTTTCCGAAGCCACATCCATTCTACTGATGAGTACATCAGAAACATTCTTCGATGTGTTAGTGTTTTGAATTTTTCACAATGCCTCTCAATTCTTTTTCAGAGTTTCCATCAGTTTATATATGTATCACATATATTTTCTACTTTCTCTATTATGACCCTTAACCTTTTGCTTCTAGTTACTTTAAATTTCCTGACTGATCATGCCAACATCTGTATCATATCTTAGTCTGATTCTGATGATTATATTCTCTTTCCTGTGTTTTTTCAGCAGTTGGTAGAACTCTTGTATTTTTGTTGTTGTTGCTGGAAACCAGACATGCTGTATTAGATACCTATTTACCAAAGATACCTATTTACCAAAGTAAATAGGACTTTACTTTGAGAATTCATGTTATTCTGTATGGAAGTTGGGCAATGGCCCAAGTTTGCTATAGTTATAGGTGCTAGAGGCTTCAAATTCTTCTAGAGTTTTTTTTTTTAATAGATTCTTTTTTCATTTGTTTGTTTCCCCCTTTACTTTGGGTCCATAAGTACTCTTCCTCCAACAGGGTCAGTGCCCTGTGGAGCCCTTTCAGTTGTCACTTATCATGGTTATACTGGAGCCTGTTGTAGTGGGAAGTTGTCAGGAAAATTTTCTGTGACCATCTGATTAAATCTTGCTGCTTTAGACAACTTGTGCCTTGGTTCTGTGACCTGCAAAAGTGTGTCTCCAATGATATGGATTCCCATCCACCTTACCCTACCCTATAATCACATCCCCGACTACAGCATCACCGATTGATTTACCTGAAGCCTGTCCTCTGTTGACTATTTTTCCCTTAGGAGAGAAGAGTCTGCAGTAAAATGAACACCCTTCACCAGATCAGTGAGTTTCTGATAATTTGTTTTTATCTCCAGAAAGGCAGGCTTCCATCATGGAGAGGGTCTGGGCATGTTTCACAAGATAACTATTGCCTTCTCCCTTCCAAAGACATGCAGATGTCTTCATGATATGTACACTGTGAAAACCTTCTGAAGCTCCTGGAGAAAAAAACTCAGTTTTTAGGAGTTTTCTGTCTTAAGTCTTTCCACATTTCATTTTCAGCAATCCATCAAAATCACCATTTATATCTTTCTACTGGTTTATGCTCTAGCAGTTCCTATTCCACTACTATTGACTCTTTTTCTAGGTACTCCTATTTCTCCAGATTTGGGGGTGATATTTTGCATGAGAATCTCAATGTTCTGCTGAATTCAAGAAGAGTTGTTGATGTTCAGATTATCCAGGATTTTTATGTGAAATAATGGTATTTCAAGCTCTTTCCATGTTGGATCCCAAACCAGAAGTCTGAATTGCCTTTAAATGAAGAGTTCACCCTTCCCACATAACACTTATCCTGGCATGGGGGCCTTTCTTTTTGTTGGGTCTCAGATTCTTCCCCTGAGCAGGAAGCATTGGACCAGAACACCATCACATATCCTTTTTGTTGGTTTCTATATCCCCCTTTCTATCATTTCTTCTTAGAACTGAGATAATTACCTGGAAGATAAGAATTATATCATTTTCACTGTGTCTACAATGTTCAGATGTTAATTAGTGACATTTGTGGGCATTGTTTTTGCTTCTGAAGCTTCCAACTGGTTCTCATGGTAAATTTTTATAAGAATTGATGCAACTGTGACATGGTGAAGGAAATTCTACATGTGCCTGATAATGAAAGACATTTATGAGTTCACATGTTTATAGTAAGGAAAGATGAGTACTCTGGTTCTACTGACTCTGGACCACTCAGGCTTTTGTTTACATCTTCAATATGCTTTTATAATAATAACAAGATTTGTTTTCTCCCTAAATCTTGCCAGCATTTTCCCTATATTTCGGTGTTTGGATTGATTTCAGCATGACTCAGAAAGAGTGCCTGAAAAATGTCAACCTTTCTGGAAATAATTCAATTATCATTAAACAAATAAAATATTTTCTGCCAAGTATAATGAGGTGGTTATATTTTGTCCTTGATAAAGTTATAGAACAAAATGAAGATAAATAGCATGGTGCATATTTTAATATATATTAAACTTCTAAAAAGTCTTGTATTATAAATTGTCATGAGCAAAATGGAATGTCAACTTCTGAACCTAATTTTAAAGTAGATATTTCTTTGACACTTTTTTTTTATTAAAGAAAGATGTACAGTCACAAATAATTCAATTTTCTTATAGAAAAATATGTTGCACAAATCAGATTAAAATTGGGGGTTGATGTGTTGAAATTATTCTACACTAGGCAGAAAGATAAAAACTTAGCTCTTTCAATTAACTCAAAGTCACAAAAAGAGCAAATATTGTTTTAAAAGCTTATCAGAGAAGCCCCACGTACAGAAAGACACTATCTCCTCCTTACATGTCTAGCTATGTTAGTAGAGTTAGCCTGCAGAGCTCTGTGTGATATGGGTATATATTTTGAGCATTTTAGAGCAACACTTAACCTCTGAGGTCTTTTTCATAGCCATTGAGGAAAGCATCCTTGCAGAAAACAGTACAAAGTTAGAGAAAGTCATGCACGGACACTTGCCAGTAAGAACACCCTGCACTATCAGTTGAGAAAAGGAATGACAGGGGCTGCACTTCCAGCAAAGGCTCAGTATTGCATGTGCTCCATGGTTGATCATCTGGGAAAGGGTGAAAGTCCAGATGATGGAATGGAATCAAGGTTGATCACATTGGACCAATGGAGAAAATCATACCTGTAAAGTAGTTATTAGCCTGAAAATAGTCCCACCTACAACATAGGTGGAAAATAAAGAGCTATACGAAACAATGTCTGGAGCAAATGCAGTGGCTATTTGTCTATATGTTCCCTGGTAGATGTTAGGGGGTAACAATAATGCAGAAATGTATGAAACACAGACATGTAGAATAAGACATTACTGAAAAGAACAGCACATTTCTGATAATAATTTAATCCAAGGCCTCACAAAATAATTTTAGCAAACCCTTTGATATTCCTTACAGAAGAAGGCATACCCCAATCACCATAACACAGTAAAGCAAAGACTGAAAGCTCAGGCTAAATGGGTCCGTATGAGGAAAGAATAGGTTATATGGAAGCAGAAATGTTAAAGAACAGAAAAAAATATTGACTGTAGCTGGATTATGGAGAGATTTGATATAAAAACGATAATACTTGAATACATCAAACACTTAAAAATTTCTCTAAGAAAAAGCAGAGGAAACTTAAATAACTGAAAAAAAATGAGAAAAAAGATAACATAAAGGCATTGAAACCAAGAAACAGAGATCCAAGTTAACAATGTACTTGTAGAAACAAACCATGAATAATTGAAGTTAAAACAATGAAGAAGAATGAAGTTGGATGTAATTCATATAATATGAAGAAATAGAAGGTCTGAATAAACTTCTAAAATATTTCAAATTATAATTTTTATTTCTATCTTTACTTATAGCATTTTAAAAAATGTTTAAAGTATTATTGAAATGTATTATATTTTCAAATATTTATGGCATTAGAACTCGGCTGAAAAAATTGTACTAAGAAATGTAATTTTAAAATTTTTATATAATTTTTTTCTGAATTAAAAAGAAATATATGCTATGTGCTCTGAATTCTCTACTCTTTTCAGGTTACTTCAGATGGGGAAACTGGCTGTCCATAATGACATGGGAGATGTAGCTTGAAAGAGCCAATGTGTAGACTTCTACATCCAGTTTTCTTGTCTCAGAAATCATGCACTAAGCATCTGAGAGGAGCCAGGCACAGCTACCTCTCACAAGGCAGACTATCATGAGAGAAGATAAACTATCCTTATGCTAAGCTACATAGATTTATAAATCTTTCTTGCCACAACATAATTTAGCCTAACTAATATACATGGTTAGTGCTGAACACATAAAAAAATTCAATGGGAAATGTACAATCCCATCTTCTTATAATAAACTTCTTAAATATTAACAAATATATGTTCTCATTACTTCTCTTATTTTCATTTACATACACATGTGTGTATATATGTATATATATACATATATATAGCTTTGAATTAAAATTTTTTATTTGTTAATATATATTCTTTAGCTCCATTATGTTAATATTATTTTAGAGTTTGATAGGAAATAATTTCTATAGCCCTGAGAAGTCCTCTGAGAGTTGGTAGTGTGCTTTGTTTTAGAGAGAGAAAATAGTGTACCTCCTTGCTGACCCTGTTGTTCTTTTGCCTTTGGGGGCTGATAACGGCCTGAATTTTGGTCTTAGCCTCCTTGTAGCATCACCCCTAATGGCCCACCATGATGCCATTTTTAAATCAGGGTCACTTTGGCCCTACCACTGACACCACACTAGCTCATTCCCAAGCCAAGACCTCAGTTTCTTCAGGGCAACATATAGAAATATTTGATTCTTTTCTACCCAACAACAAATACAAGAGTAGCTCATGATCATGCCTCAGAGTCTCTTCCTAACACTTTTCCTCCAAGTTATTATAGGCATATGTGATGAAATCTCTTCCTATCTCTCTCTAGAGTTTTGAATGGTATGCATAAAACTGCTGCTCTGATTTTGTATTTCTCTTCAAGGAGATGCAGCTCTCAGAAGGAATTGGTATGGCCTTGGTCACTTAATCTCCCTCTACCCACCTCCCTGTGTCTTCTCCTATCTATATCATAATCTCCAGTGTCTCCTTTCAGGATGACCAGTTTTTATTCCCTTTATCTCAGGTTGTTGTGGCAAATGAGAGGTGGGGAAAGAGTAAGTGGTTTATTAAGTCAGGAGAATAAATATTTTATGCATTGCACATGAAATTCTTATGCAAATAAAATAATTAAAAGTTTTATAAGTATTTGTTGTAACTTCCTTTGTTTCCCTTTAGTTTTCATTGTTCCAAGTTATAGGTGCCCAGAAAACTTCCTTTATATGTCTGCAATTACTTTTAGCTCAATTTGTGTGTCTCTCTTTGGGGCTAATGGTGAAGGAACTTTGCAAAATAGAATCATAATAGCTGTTATAAAAGTATGTGGCCCACTTCCTCATGCCCACTTTTAAACTTGGTACCATTATACTCAAATGATTTGCCACCTGATTTCTATGAACAAAAAGTGAATACAGGGATTCAGATGAAATATAATGACAGATTCCCAGTCTCTCCATGGCTAGTGCCAGGAAAGCCAAACCCATCCCTTTCCACTCCACAAATTCAGCTCCATCAGCCCTCCCTCCATATCTGTTTTCCATATATGTGGATTAACCCAACAAGTGTTCAAATACACAGGCTTATGGTGGTTGCTTCTGTACTCAACATATGCAGCCTTCTTTACCTTGTCTTTATTCCCTAAACAACAGATATAGTGACTATTTACATAGCATTCTATTGCATTAGGTATTAAATCAATGTGGAGATGATTTAAAGTATATATAAGGTTTTGCGTAGGTTATATGCAAACTATATACCATTTTATATAAGAAACTTTTACAAACAAACCAATTTAAGAAAACCAATGTCCTGTAGATATGAAGGGGTAACTATATTTTGAAGTAAGCAGAATGTGAGTACAGGAACCAACCAAAAGCACAGCAAGAAATTTATAATATGATTTTCATTGTTTTTGCCTTTTTTCTATATTTTCTGACTTCCCTAATAAGAGCTGGAAGTCCTCACCTCTCTTAAAGTTATGAAGATAAAATAAAAGTTGAAAATTAGGTGAATAATCATTATTTCTCCTAAAAGGCAAGTAGTGAATCCACACTAAGCAATACAGAATTCATTTGCACTGAGTCTCACAGTGGTTATTTCAGTCCTGAAAATTTTACTTGCAATAATTTATATTGAATTTTGAAGTAAGGCTAAGGGTATATCTCGGTGGCAAGTGAGAGGCACTGGGTTGGAGCCCCAGCACTGTAAACAAAAAATAAACAAATAAAAGGAAAGAAAATCTGAGTCCCTGTATTTGCGCTCTATTCATAGAAATCAGGTGGCAAATTATTTGAGTTTAGTGGCACCAAGTTTAAAAGTGGGCATGAGGGAGTGGGCCACATACTTTTAGAGCAACTATTATGATTCCATTTTGCAAAGTTCCTTCGCCATTAGCCCCAAAAAGAGACACACAAATCCATTTCTGTTGCAAATTTGTTTGACTCATCCAGGTCCCTCTAGTCCTGAACAAATGAGTTACTTTAAGTTTGATTTCTCATAAAAATTTTAAGAAAGATTTTCCCTGGGTTTTCAAATTGTTAGTTCCTGGAGCTTTGCCTGGGACATTTATGCATGAGCATTGACCTCAATGATTCTTTCCTTTTAAATATTGATAGTACCACCCAGGGATTTGAGGAAGGTGCTATCTAAATATCAATGATTCGTTTTTATTTTGTTTTTTCAATGTGCCTTAGGGCCATTCCCAAATGTACTTTAAAAGCAGAAAACTATAACCTAAGACTTCAAAAAGTCCTATTTGTGAGTATTCTATTCTTGTGGAGGCTGGTGTGAGGCAGAGCAAGATTGCAGCTGGGTATGCTCACATATGCTCAGGTGTACCCAGGTGTGCTTCTCCAGAAGGAAGATATGCAGATTTGGGGAATTGTATGCATTTTAGGAATTGTAACAGAAAAACATGCAATTATGGAATCAAACTGTACTTGTTTCAAAAACTTTCCTTATAGAAAACTGCTAGTAGGCCATGAAATTGGTTCTGTTTTCTTTGTTTTCTCTATTAGAGAGAAACAAATAAAAGAGCCTACTCACACTCTGATTTTCTGTGTGACTTGACAACATCAGTTCTCTTTCCTAAAACCATCATTGTCATCTCTTATTTTACAAATATAGAGATCATTCAGCCAATTCTGTTATTTTGTTTCCTGGGATCCTAAAATTCAGGACTCAGATGATGCAAGACTGAGGGCAGAGTTGGGTTACCAGCTGGACTCTGCTTGGCTAACCCAGGGCTTTCTCTACTGCTGTGGCCTGGAAAACTCTGACCTTATTTGCCTCTTATCCAGCAAGACCTTGAGCTTTGATTGGTAATATGTTGGGGTAAGAAAATATGATCTTAAATTAGACATTATGAAAATTAATCTAACAAATTATAGAATGATATGAAAAGTTGATACACTCCACATTAAATACCTACTGAATGATTTCCAAAAACCACTCTGAATAAACTTTATAAATAATTCATTTTAAAATGTGATTAATCCCTAAGTTTCAACATGATTAAATTTTTCACATCTTTAAAAGCAAAAGCTAATGTTACGTTCACTTAAGAATTTTTTCATGACATTAAAAAATAACAGGAAGGAGGAAAGAAGGAAGGAAGGAAGGAAATTAATAGGACAAGGGAAGCAGAAGGCCTGTAAGGACCGAGAAAGTTGCGTCATTGTGTAGTTTTATTCTAGTCAGCACCTGGCATATTCAAGAACATGTTTTTCAGTGTGAGTCAATTCCATTAAGAAGAATGACTTTAATACTAATACTGCAGCAAGTCATACCATCTTCAAATATAGTGGTTTATTCATGGAATTCTGGCGTCAGTGGTTTTAAATCCACTTATAAGCTGATCCACATGACCTCTTTGGATCTCTCTTGTGGATGGCTGCTTCTGTGTTACAAATACTAGGAAGAAGAGAAAGGAAGCTCCCTGCTGTCAGTCTGCCCTAATTCCAGACATCTGCACACCCAGCTGAGAGCACCTGGATTCTCACTAGCTATGAGACTTGGAGATACCTATGAAGGAAAAGGTAGAGTGTTGTGAAACTCAAAGTTCAGGTACTCTCCAGGGAGTCATTGTGCTTGTTGGTTTGTAACATTATATCCAAGGCCCCCTTAATGTTAGATCAAACACTATGAAGTGATTCAGGAGAGGCATTACCAATGCATCTTTACAGCTGTGAGAAAACAAAAAAAACTTTCACATTTTCAGTGAAATTTCCTCATTCATCTCATTCTTCTATTGAGCACATACAAAAATCAAGCATTTCAGTGACAGTAGTAGTCTGAAAATGAATGGACCATGAATGTGCTAAAAATATCTCAAACTCTAATATGGAAATTTGAGTTTTTTTATACTAATATTAAAGAAGGGGATAACAAACTTAAAACTATGTAAATCTCTTAGCTTCAACCTCTCTTCAAAGTTAAATTACCAAGGTTTAAAGACAAAACAGTTTTCTGAGCTTTTGTCTTTTAAATATGCACATATGCAAAAATATGTAGATGAACAGATGGAAAAATAATTGAACATATATGACAGAGTTGATTACCATATATATTCCATCTGGCAGAGAAAGATGAATACTATCATAATAATTGGCAACAAGCACAACTGTAAATTTACCAAGAAAAAAAAATGACCTATCCTATGAAAAATCTCTAATCTTATTATCAAGTTCTGAACTCACTAAGATTTTAAACTAAGCATTGAAAACAAAAATTTTAAAAATCTCGATTTGTTTCAAAAAATTATCTATTTCATTTAAGAAACTGCAAATGCTAGGATATTATTTAGTATAAATTTTTATAACTTTTGGTATATTTAGTGAATCAACATAGAACCTTTGACTTGTTCATCCATTTGATGGAGGGATTCTACATACAGAATATATGCAAATATCAAAAAGATTATCTTTAAGTATATTTATGAGAAT
>CM053407.1:98784511-98799679 GCA_028644305.1 Xerus rutilus
AATAAATAAATAAATAAATAAATAAATAAATAAAATGTTAGTACAAAACAATTCAATGTTTATTGGGAAATTTGGGGAATTTTTAAACCAGTCCATCTGAGAAGAATGGCTTGATAGGAGTCATTCAAATGTATTATATAAATTCAATCATCTTCTACAACATCTAAGAATAAGCTTAGAAATTAGTGAAAACAAAGCTGATGATGTAGAATTTTCAGACTCAGAGATCATGTGTTGAGGATTCCTAAGTATTTCATAAGCCTCTCAAGTTATTCTGTGGGAAAAAGAAAAAAGAAGTGAAATTCATTGTGCTGGCTGATTTAAAGCTAGGACCTTTTATAATCTAAATATCTAACCCAGGCATTTGTATAAATATTTTAGGAGACTTTCTTAACTAACTTTCATGGTCCATTTAAGCATGAAATGATGCTAACATGGGGTAGAAACTAAAATACATTCCATAAACATGTAGAATTCTTATCTCATATCTTAAGAGATCTATTATAACTTTGTGGTTTGGAAAAATGGGAGATACAAGCAGAGCTACTTCTATCACAAAAATTTGCCTGGTAAGGTCTCCTAACCACTTCTAAACTTCTCTTGTACACTAATTTTTTTTCAAACTAGATGCATCTTTTCATTAAAGATTAAAAAAAAGATGTAACATTTTGATTTATATGATGAGTAGTATTTTGAAACACCAAATACCAACTCTAGAGACTTCTTCATAACTGAATGCTGTTCTCCATCTGTACCATGAATTATAATGAAAATTATCAAATACAACATTTTAATATTCATTTCATGTTTAGTTTCATATTTCCATGATGTAGTTCCTCAATTACTCTAAAGTCAAAAAAGTAACAAATTCTGTTATATTTTACCTTATATTGGTAGAATTACTCTATCAGAGGGAATTTTTCCCTGAATCTACCTCCTTTATGAAAAATTTTCATAACATTTCAATACCAGTAAACTAAGTAAACATGATATTTTCTCCTGAGTTCCTGTAATGTACATAATGTATTTTCTTTGCTTCAGCTGTGAAAGTTATTTTATTTTGTACCATGTTCATACACATTCTGCTTTGCTCATGGATTTTCACTTTTCTTTAGCATCTATTACAACCACTAAAATGAAACCCTTTAAACACAAGAACCTTGTCTGATGAGTGATGGGTGCCCTCTATCTGGCAGTTGAATGACTTGCACAACAAGCCATGTTTACTAAAGTTGGTTAACATATGCTTAAATTTAAAAAGTATGTTTTTCCCATTTAAAATAGATGTGGATACATTATAGATTCTTTTAAGTTCTATAAACTTGACTTCAGAAGCAGAAGTATTTTAAATTCATATATAAAATCCCTAGGAAGGATTATTAATGCAATGGGAAATTTTATGCAATTTAATTTTCAGAGGTGAAAGAATAGTTTGTCTTCATTTGGGAGCCTGGATCATACAATGCTACCTCTGGAATTATATGCAAGCATCTAACTACTACTGTAATTTTATTGAGAAAATCATATCAAATTATATTATTTTTTCCCAATAAAACAGATACTAAATAATTTCAACAAAATGACTCATATTTATAAAAGAAATTTTATGCCATTATGTGATTAAGATAGAATTTGTATACAACGTCTAATCAAATTATAATTGAGACATTTAAAAAAACATTTTTTCTAATAAGGAAATCTTAGAAACAAATAATCTTCAACATTTAGAGTTTGTTTAAATTAATTATGTTACACTCATGTTATTAATTATCATATTTCAATAATAGTTAACTGAGGTAATGAAATAATAATGAAGTAATGAATATTTGTAAATTGATAATTAAAAATACAGAACACAAAACCCTTCTAATTTTGTGTTTGCAATGTAATGTTGAGTGTAAGAATTAAAAAGTGATATTTCTTCTTTATAATTTTATTTTCTAAAATAAATTTTTTAATCAGAACATATTTTAAACTATACATATATACATTTTAAAAATGTCTGTATATGCTTTAATAATGTGCATTAGTACACCCAACCAAATGATCACCATAATTTAACAGCATAGCACACTGTGGAGATGGGTTGCTTTCCTCATGGCTCTCTGAATAACTAGGTGCTATAGCTTGCAGTTGCTGCCTAGTATAGTGAGAGAGTATCATGCCATGCATTGCATACCTGGGAAAAGGTCAAAACTCAAAATCAAAGCACAGATTCTATTAAATACATGTCACTTACACATCATCATAAAGTCAAAATATTGTGAGTTCAAACCACTGTACACAATCTTAGAAATATTTTATGTTGGAATTTTAAGGATAGGTTTGAATTGTTTGTTTCAATTTAGTATTATGTTTTCTTTAGCATTTCTTTTGAAGAAAGAATATTTCACTCATATAAATAATAGATTGGGTGAGGCAAGTACAATATAGTATTTATGATTAGTTTCTAATTTTATTTCTTAAATTCAAAACTTAACTCTGCTACTTATTTATCATGTTTCTTCTTTGAAAAAATTAGATTAATAACAACTACTACATTTTTTTGATCAATGAATAAAATTGTATGTGTAACACTCTAATCAGAGTGACATACATATACTAAAATTCATTATGTATAGCTTTCAAAAATATCCATCTATCAGTCAACTTTAAATGTTGCCTAAGCAACAGGTCTGGCTTGTGAGTCATAGAAGGAATAATGTAGTTATTAAAGCTATTATATTTAAAGATATTTCAAAAATTTTATTTCAGTGAACTTCTGATGATATCATTGTATGAACAAAAGTAAACTCTTTTAGGACAGATATAATTCTATGTGCTATTCAATTTTTAATTTAACACACATCTATCAAGCACATATAATGCTAGATATTCTACCAGATTACAAGGGTCAAAATATCTATGATGAGCCAGGTGCAGTGGCGCAGGCCTGTAATCCCAGCACTTTGGAAGGCTGAGACAGGAGAATCGCGAGTTCAAAGCCAGCCTCAGCAACTGGTGAGGTGCTAAGCAACTCAGTGAGACCCTGTCTCTAAATAAAACACAAAAATAGGGCTGAGGATGTGTCCCAGTGATCTAGTACCCCTGAGTTCATCCCTGGTGCTCTCCCCATCCCCCCAAAAAATCTACGATGTAGCTCCTGATCCTAACATTGCTCCCAGGCAAGCTGGACAAGTTTCAGATTCATTGGATGTTAGGTACTTTTAATCTGGGAATCATGGGTTTTGAATCCCTAGTTTGTGTGCATGTCCTAGTCTATCTATGTAGATCTACATAGATAGATTAGGTAGACTAGGACATGCACACAAACTAGGGGTCATCTATAACAAACTTGGGAATATCTATATTTTTTATTAGGTTCTTAGAAATGTCCATGGCTTCATAATAGTATAATAACTTCTTTGAAAGATATGTATAAAATTTATTTATGGCATCAATTAGAAAATGATCTCTGCTTGAACTGAACTGAATATAGGAGCCTTACTAGTACAGTCAACCATGATCTACCAGTAACATTAATATATATATCAATGTGACTATTTAGGGTAACTGTAAAGAAGTAAGAACAGGTAGAATGTATGGCAGGTAAAAAGAAGAAATGAGACAGGTGGATGTTAAAAGTGTAACATCATAGATATCCTTAATGCCATAGATAAGCTAGAGTTTATCCCCGCTGGGCACTTTTCTTAGGGGCATAGCCTAATGTGAATGTTTTTCTTTAAAATGCAAACTTAAAAAAAAAAAGTAGAAGGGAGACCAGTAGAATAGCAGAAGAGGAACAGGGGGAGGGAGGGGAGGCAAAGAGGAGAAACTAGGGAATGAAATTGATAAAACTATACTGTTTTATTGTGTGAATGTATGAATACATTATAAAAAATAAAAAATGGAAAAAAAAAGAATTTGGTGGAATAGCGAAAAATTTCACTTAAAAATTTTTATTTAACAAGAAAAAGTGCAACACTAAAAAGAATACTGAAAATGAATTAAAGGAATATAATACTCAAAAATAATGTTATCTTCAAAAGTCTTTTTCAGAGATGACAGAAGCCTAAACAAATACAGTAGCATTACACTGGAAGAAGGCTATAGAATTCGCATAAATTTCTCCTACAGAATAAAGGTCTAGAACATATATACCTAGTGCGTTGTCCAACCATCATACTTATTGACCAAGAGAATGGTGAGTTCTTTACCCAGAATGGGAATCAATGATCAGAAATTGTTTTGGGTTGTAGTTGGCTATAATGAACTGTTTAATGCACGTATGCATTGGTTAAGAGCATGTACTTTGGCAGAGAACTTGAATCATAGGACAGTTTCACTTATTATAGCTGTAACTTCAGCTTTTCTGAATCCCAAAATAGACATTGAGATAAGTGGATTTAGAAATCAAGGTGGAGGAGAAAAATTGGAAGCATTCACTCTAAACACAGGAAAAAGACAGGAATGCCCTCTTCCACCACTTTTATTTAACATTGACCTTGAAACACTAGCCAGAGCAATTAGAAAGATGAAAGAAATTAAAGGGATACAAATAGGAAAAGAAGAATTTACATTATCATTATTTGCTGACAACATGATTCTATACTTAGAGGATCTCAAAAATTCCACCAGAAAAATTCTAGAATTAATAAATGAATTCAGCAAAGTAGCAGGATATAAAATCAATACCCATAAATCAATTGCATTTCTATACATCAGTGATAAATCCTTTGAAAGAGAAATTAGGAAAACTATCCCATTCACAATAGCCTCAAAAAAAATACTAGAGGTATTTTTGAAATACCTCTACAATGAAAACTACAGGACACTAAAGAAAGAAATTGAATAAGACCTTAGAAGATAGAAAAATCTCCCATACTCTTGGATAGGCAGAATCAATATTGTCAAAATGGTCATATTACCCGAAGTGCTATATAGATTCAAAGCAATTCCAATTAAAATCCCAATGTCATTTCTTCTCGAAATAGAAAAGGCAATTATGAGATTCATTTGGAAGAATAAGAGACCTAGAATAGCAAAAGCAATCCTTAGCAAGAAGAGTGAAGCAGGAGGCATCACAATACCAGACCTTAAACTATACTACAAAGCTATAGTAACAAAAATGGCATGCTACAGGCACCAAAACAGACATGTAGACCAATGGTACAGAATAGAAGACACAGAGACAAACCCACTTAAACTCAGTTATCTTATACTAGACAAATGTACCAAACACATACATTGGAGAAAAGATAGGCTCTTTAAAAAATGGTGCTGGGAAAACTGGAAATTTATATGCAGCAAAATGAAACTAACCTCTATCTCTCACCATGCACAAAACTCAACTCAAAGTGGATCAAGGACCTAGGAATTAGACCACAAACCCTATGCCTAATTGAGGAGAAAGTAGGCCCAAATGTTCATCATGACAGATTAGGACCTTACTTCCTTAACAAGACTCCTATAGCACAAGAAGTAAAATAAAAAAATCCACAAATGGGATGGATTCAAACTACAAAATTTCTTCTCAGCAAAAGAAACTATCAATGAAGTGAACAGATGGCCTACATTCTGGGAACAAATTTTTGCCACACGCATGTCTGATAGAGCACTAATCTCCAAGATGTATAAAGAACTCAAAAAACTTGACACCAAAAAAACAAACAACCCCATCAATAAATGGGCTAAGGAGCTGAAGAGACACTTCTCAGAAGAAGATATACAATCGATCAACAGACATATGAAAAAAATGTTCAACATCTCTAGCAATTAGAGAAATGCAAATCAAACCTACTTTCAAATTTCATCTCATGGCAGTAAGAATGACAATTATCAAGAATACAAACAACAGCAAGTGTTGGTGAGGATGTGAAGGAAAAGGCATGCTCATACATTGCTGGTGGGACTGCAAATTGGTACAATCAATCTGGCAAGCAATATGGAGATTTCTTAGAAAACTTGGAATGGAACCACTATTTGACCCAGGTATCACACTCCTCAGTCTATACCCAACAGCATACTACAGTGATGCAGCCACTTCAATGTTTATAGCAGCTCAATTCACAATAGCTAAACTGTGGAACTAACCTAGATGCCCTTCAATAAATGAATGGATAAAGAAACTGTGGTATATATACCCAATGGAATATTACCTAGAAATAAAAGAGAATAAGATTATGGCATTTGCAAGTAAATGGATGGAGATGGAGAATATCATGCTAAGCGAAGTAAGCCAATCCCAAAAAACAAATGCCAAATGTTCTCTCTGATAAGTGGATGCTGATCCATAATGGAGGAGAGGACACAGGAAGAATGGAGGAACTTTGGTCCAAGAGGGGTCAGAGGGCATGGGGATAGTAAAGGTGGTGGAATGAGATGGACACTATAGCCCTAGCTTCATGTATGACTGCATATATGATGTGATTCTACATCATGTACAACCAAAGAAATGAAAAGTTGTGCTCCATCTGTGTACAATGAATCAAAATACAATCTGCTATCATCTATACCTAAGTAGAATAAATAAAAAAAGAAAAGAAATCAAGGAGGAAAATATGGTGTAACAAGGGAGTTTTCTGGACATAGGAACCTGAAGAAATTTGTGTCCAATATATGTTGCCTTTCTTTCATTCTGTTACCCCACCCATACTTACTGGGCTACAATTTTCCATGAGTTCCTTGCATTAGTGCATGCTGTGAAACCGTAGTCATGGACTCTTTGTTCTAGACAATCATAAATATGTTGGTATAGTTGTCACTCATGGAAGACAGACACAATAACTTCCTCCAAAACAAAGGTCAGCAAGGCTTACTGCTCATTATAAAAGATTTGAGTTCCCTAATCTTAGAATTCCTCTAATACTATGCATTGTCTGGGAACTGGTTATCAGACAACTGTCATGTGGAAATACTGACAGTCTATCAAATATGATTGATATGAGTAATAATGTAATAAGGTCTTTTCCTAAAACCCAGGAATCTCATGTCTTTTTCCAGAATTCATGAAACTGAGGAGGCTCTTCTAGCTTGCACATTGATTAAAATCTGAGCCTTCATGCTTCTTGACAGATTTTGTTTTTAACAAATCAAAACAAGTTACGTTCAGAAACTGAAGTGACAACATACATTCAGATGTTTCCTTTCTAGAATGTGAATTTTCACACAATCTTCTTAATATTGGCATAAGACTCTCAAAACAAATACCCACTCAGGGAGACACACCCTATAGGACTGTCTTTTCACATTAAATCCTTTATCTAATCCTGGTTCTCTACTGGATTCCAATTATCTCTGAAAGAGATGTACTTTAAAATGAAGATAATATGAATATCTGCCATAAATAAAACAGAACTTTACTAGATTAGAAGCATTTCAGTTTGAATGATTTCATAAAACAGAATGTTCTCATTTTAAGCCATTTTCCCAGCAACCTTGAAATTTCATCAGACGGAAAATGTTTTCAACCTATGAAACCAAAGGATAATTTTGTTTGAAATGATGGAATACCACAAAGGAAACAAGACATGGAAGATCTTATGATCACAGTGCTTTGGTATAAGAGCGTCAATATAATAACAACTATTTGCCCACCAACATCAGTTTAGGAGTCTCAGAATTTGAACAAACAATTAGAACAACATGCTCCTTGGAATAATTACTATTTTCCACCCTAAGTTCTAGAAGTGATCACTAGCATTCTCAGGTTCTTGTAACAAAAGGACAAAATTCATAATTTAGTAATTTATATATTATCTAACACAATGACAGAACTTAAAACTGCAATAGATAAGTCCATAGAGGTCCACAGTGCAAGTTGTTGGCAACAAAGAAATTGGGGCAGTAGTTGTCATTTGCATTTTACCTATGAAAACATCTTCAAGACTGGAACCTCTCTTTCTCTGACTCTTTATTCTATATTTTTAATTTGTTATTAACTGGAGGTTGAAATACATATTATATATATATATATTTATATATACACTATTGTATTGAATTCTTACCACTGTCTGTTTTAAGTTCTAAAACTACCATTTGCTTTCTAAAATATATTAACAGTCTTATATTTCAGAAATAACATTGCAACTTAAGCAGAATTAAAACTCAGTGTCACTTTTGATGCATCTGTTCTCCTCATTTTCTGACAAATGGTTGTAGAAAAACAGAAGGTATTTCAGAACTTAGGTAGCTTAATATCCTTGTGTTATACACGAGATAACCAAGACCCACAATTTGCTCACAATTATTTGTTAATGACTGAGCCTAAATTCATACCCCTGCATCTTACTTGTGAGTAGTACCCTTATGTTCTTTGGAAAGAAAAGAGCATCTGGTTCTTTCCAATTTGACTGTTTTTCTGACCTCAAATCTCAGCCTCTACGTTTGTTTTCTAAATTCTTATGTTACCTATCATCTCCTTGAGGAAATAACAAAAATACTAATCTTTAAAAAGTACTACAGTATTAATCTAATTAGTTATGGTGAATAAATTAGATGTCAATAAATTATTCTTGAAAATATCCAGTTATAGAGATTAAAAGATTAATTACATGAATTGTTTTGATAATATATTTTTTATATTTATATTTATTCTTTTTAGTTTTATACAACACCAGGATATGCCCTGACATTATCCCAAAGGTATGGAACTTAACCTGCTCCAATTGAATCCTCAGCATCTCCACCCCCACCCCATACTCCCTTTTATCCCCTCCACCAATCTTTCTTCAATACATTTAGTTTTCATTTTTTTAAAAATTTTCACATCTTGACTGATTCCTAAGTGATTATAAAAACAGTGAACTCCTCAATCAGAAAAGTTTACATAAAAAAGAAATACTCTTCATTTTAATTTTTAACTTTTACTTGATTTCAGGCCTACTGAACCTTTACAAGAATAATACAGAGAATTTTCACTTTTCAATCAAATTCCCCAAATGTTAACAACTGATTTTCTTGATCCTTTTGCTTATCAACATGGTATAATAATTATATCCACAATATTTCTCAGTCTTTTGAGAGTAACTTACAGATATAATTTCTTTTTTAAGCAAAATACTTCATTGTGCATATTCTAAACACAAGGACATTCTTGTAAATAGCCACAAACTATCAAAATTAAGAAATCAAAGATGGCTATTTTTCTAATCTGAACCATATTCATATCCCATTAATTGACCTATTATGTTACAATTTTACCATCATTGCCTTTACAGCAAGAGGAAACCATGGAGCGTGCACAGTTTTCAGTGCTGTGTTTCTAATTTGGACGATTCCTCATCTTGTTCGTCACTGCTGACATGGGCATTTGTGAAAAGTACAGGGAAGCTCTTTTGTAGATTCTTTCTCCTTCTGAGTTTGTTTGATGTTTTCTCAGAATTCAACATGTTATGCATTTCTCAAGAGGCATGTAATATCAATATGTTTGTTCGAACAACTATCGATGTTAGGTTTTTTGTTTTTTATTTTTGTTTGTGTTTTGTTTTAGTTTTTTGTTTTGATTTTTTGTTATTGGTACTGGTATTAAACCCAGAGGGACCTCACTACAGAGTCACATACCTAGTCCTTTTTATTTTTTGAGACAAGTCCTCACTAAGTTGCTTAGGGACTCACTAAGTTGCTGAGGATGGTCTATAACTTGAGATCCTTCTGTTTCAGCCTCCAGAGTCATTGGAATTACAGATGTGCACCATCACACCTGGATGGTTATGTTAACTTTTATCACTTGGTTAATGCAGTGTACCCCTGGTCTTTATTGTAAAGATGTCATTATCTTTACCTTCATACTTCTAAAGTATTTTTTCATGAGGTACTTTGAAGCTACAGCTATTTTTTTTACTCTAAATTTTCACTCGCTGGTTTTTGCATTCATTGATGATTGTTAAACAATTTAATTATTATTTATATAATTATTTAATTATTAACATATTATACTATTACATCTCAAAACATTATAAGATAATGAAAGCAAATTAATTAGGAGAGTGTAAGGGATAGTCAAGCAAGGTAATAAAATAGAATAGTCCATATATTAACCCAATTAACCTAATTAATGATAAAGATGGGATATGGCAGGATGATTTTTAAAAGCAAATAATCCTGGATCAAATGGATATCTGTGTAGAGAAAAATGAAGATTTTCAATTTCATGCAATACATAAATATATACAAATATCAATTCTGTGGATATGAATCTTAATGAACAAGTAAAATAGGAAAACATTAATAAGAAAACATAGAAAGCTAATATAAAAGCAAACATAAAGGGAAATATAGGTTACTATCTGGCTCCATGACTGAAAGATTTTTGCTCACCAACATTTAAGGCAAGCAGATTTGAGCAAATATTAAAGTGCACATATCAAAGAAAGAACTGTTGTAGTTTATATGAAGAACTGCTATATATCAGAGAATGACAGACAAAACATTACAAAAGGAAAAAGGAAAAAGCAATCTGAATGTTCTCTTTACAAAAGAGAGTAAGAAAATGAGCATAAGCATTTGAAAATGTGCTTTTTTCATTAGACATTGGGCGACATGGTGATAAAAAACTACAAGTTGATACTCCCACTTGCACTGTAGAACAGCTAACTCAGCTATTTTGTTCATATCATGAAATGGCATGAGAAGCAACTGGAACTCTATATGTTGCTGATAGGGCTAGATATGGGCACAAACACTGTGAGAAAATGTTTGACAGTTTCTACAAGAAGCTAAAGATGTATCTCATGACAGAGCTGTTAGAAATTTAATAAACAAAAGTGTTTGTAAAAGCTCTATTTATATTGGCTGAAAACTAGAAACAATTCAAATGTGTAGCAACAATAGAATAGATAGACTGTGGAATACCCTTGCAATAGAATATTCCAAATCAAGAAAATCAAGAATATCTAATTTATTACTGTAAAACACAATAAAAATAAATCTCACAAACATTGTGTATGATAAGCAAATTATTTCAGTCACAAAACCAGAGATATTTCACACATGTTCTTCCACTTGGATAAAGTTTAAAAAAATAGGCAAATCTGATTTATAAATATGAGAATTTATTATGAGAATAATGTTTATCTTCAAATGGAGGACAGTCTGTGAGTGGAAGTAGGTATTAAGATGCAACTTTTGGGAAAAAAAATAAAATAAAAAAAAAAGACTTTTTAGGATTCTGTTAACTTCTATTTCTATAAGTGGTCACTTGTGTACATTTAGCTATTGAAAAATTCATAGAGGGCAACTCATAATATTTTTGTATTTATTTCATATTTTGATAAAATAGTACTGTACATTTTTAAGCAGTTACTCAAAATCTTTTCCTGACCTCTTCATAAGATTAGCACAATCTCTTGAGGCTATCAGACTCATTAAAGGGTCACCTATCAATGTCAGTGGCATTTTCTCGCCATTTCTCAGCCTCTCCTCTCAAATACTCTCTTGTATACTACATAGTATTTTAGTAAAATATTACTGTATTTTTCTTTTCTACCACCTACCTAAATACCATCTCTTCCATCCACACTTAAATTCAGGCACTGAGTGCTAATTTTCCTAACTCTTTCCAAATGGAAAGATTTTTCTCACTAATTACTTCTAGTTTTCTTTTTACCACTCTTCCAGACTGAGTATTACTGTACTCCATATTTTCTCTCTGATAATAATCTTTGCACACTGTTTTGTCTTTACCGAAGTCCAACTCCAAAGTAAACTGTTTTTCCTCTTCCTATCTGCTGTCATATTACCTAGCAGAAGTGCATTTTGTAGTCACTACCTTATCCCTGAAGAACTTGCATGCCATATTGAAATATGCAACTTAATGGGAAATAGCAGCTTTATGGAATAAAGAGTTCCTTATCAAGGACAATGTATTCAGGTTATTTTGAATCATTTCTACATGCTTGACTTTCTGGAATTCATTTCAAAATTATTTTTAAAACGATCTATTCAGGAAAATAGTGTGGTGAAGCCTAGTCGTAAGAACTCTATTGTACAGTATTGATTTTCTAGAGGTCTTTGAGGTTGTTAAGGTTTATGATACGTGGAATATAGAACATCTATCTCATCTTGTAATCATGATTTTATATTCCTTTTCCTTTATTTGTACTTTTAGGCCTTTTATCTATCTGGCCATCAAAAGGCATAAAAAAGCTTTGGAAGAAATAAGAAAATGAATAATATAGAAATGCTCATAGTGCACTTTTCTTTTTCTGTCAATTTTTACACTAGTTTCCCAGAAAGCTGCATATGATTTTTCTCCACACTTACATTTCCCTCTCAATTTGTGTGGCACATTGCTTCATTTCTATTCTCCTTTAAAGTTTATTCTGGATAACCCATTGCAGATCTGAAAGTCATTGAGGACTTCAGTGCCATAATTGGTGCTGAGCAAGGAAGGACCATGGTTCTGCATAGCATACTTGAAGATACTAAAATATTTTATAACATGAGCAGTATATATTGGCTATATTAAATTAGTAACTGAAGATGTGAATAAAGTATAACAATATATATTTTGACACTTCTGGCAACTCATTTTGGCATAATTTTTCTCAGAAGAGATGTAAATGTACACTTTAGAAAATCAAATTTCAAAACTTTATTTTCACTAATATTGCATTTAAATTTTTTTTTATTTTTCTCTAACTATATTTCTATTACATAATTTCAGTGTTCAGATCACACTCTGAAACCCAATTCTACTCCACAAGCCCTTATGGAAGGAAAAGATGAACAATCATATGCATAAGAGAAAAGATAATTATATATTGAGTCTTTCTCCATAATTAGACAATTATATTCCTTATACCACGAGCAACTATAGTCCTTACAGAATATCCTTAATCCAAGTAGGATCTTTCACTAGCAATCATCAAGAACACAAATAATGACAGATGCTGGCCAAAATTTGGAGAGAAAAATACTCTTATATATTGTTGGTGGAACTGCAAATTCAATAACCAGTTTGGAAAGCAGTATGGAGAACACTCAAAAGTCTAGAAATGGAACCATCATATGACCCAGCTATCCAACTCCTTGGTATTTATTCAGAACTAAAATAAGCATACTATACAAACATACTAATGTTCATAGCAGCTCAACTCATAATAGCCAAGTTATGGAACCAGCCTAGGTAACCATCAACAGATGAATGAAAATGAGGTAAAATGAGGTATATATACATAATGAAGTTTTACACAGCCATAAAGAAGAATGAAATTCTTATCATCTTCCAGGAAAAGGTAATAGTGCTAACGATGAAGGTATAGAAGAATAATGTAGACCAGGGAGAAAGAATTTATATCAGAGTTATAGACCACCATTACACAGGGTTGCTTTACCCCAAAATTATCCTAGAGAGGACAGCAATGAAGATAATAGGGGAAATCAAGATGATGAGACCCTAGGTCACCAGAAACTCAACTTTGGTACCTCTGCCATTATGACACAGACACACAGAAAACAAAACCACAAGCTGGCAAAGAAATAAAAGCAGCCACTCCACTAGCTGAGAATTCACCCAAACAGAGGTTTGAACAAGGCAAGGCTTACTGAAACGTCAGTTTGCCATCTCTACCATCATCTTATCATTCATCAAGAAACTAAAATGAAATTCCAGCAGTAGGCAATGAACAAAGACTGGAACTGAAGATCTTAAATGTTTACATTCTGCCCATTGACTAGATAAGAACTATGTGCATTATCTATGCAGCATGGAAATTTTATTATCTTTATCTTAAAATGTCTCTTTTTAGTAATGACAAGCTTTTTTTTTAATCCTGAATTTTCCCAATGCACCTTTAAAAGCTTTTATATTCTATCATATCTGATGAAGTTGAAATTTTAAGAAATTCATTTGTGATATGTAATAAAAGTTTACAACACAATTTTTTCAAAGAAAGTTAACATTACATATTAGTAATAAAGATCTTAAATAATTTTTGACAATTACATGTGGATTTCCCATCTCTAGCCCCGGTTAACTATATAGGAAAATATCATAACTCTTCCTCTGACCCTGTACTGTAGGTTTCCTTCCTTTAAAACAGCCCCCTTCATGAACTTCTTATTTTATTAGCAACTGCTTCTTCAGTGAACTCTGTTTTTAGTGTAGTTTGGACATAGTTTGCATGTGTCCAACAAAAACTTATGTTCTGGAAATTTGGTCTTGAATACAGCAATATTAAGAGATGGTGGATGAACATATGACCAGTGTAATTCCACTTCATGTACAACCATGAGAATGGGAAGTTATACTCCACATATGTTTAATGTCAGAATATACTCTACTGTCATGTATGACTAAAAAGAACTAATAAAAATTTGTTTTAAAGAAGAAAGAAATGGTAGAAACTTCAGGAACCTAGTGCAAGGGAGACAAAACAGTCTTGAGCAAAAAGGACAAATATGGAGACATAACACTTCCTAGTATCAAAATCTATTACAAAGTTATGTTAATCAAAGCAGCATGGAACTGGCATAAAAACAGACACAAGGATTGATGGAACTCAATGGAGCACAATAGAGAACCTAGAAATAAATTCATATATTTATAGCCAATCAATTTTTGACAAGGTTTCCAAGTATACACAATAGAGAAAAGAACAGTTTTTTTAGTAAACGGGGCTGAAAAAATTTGAATACCCTACCATGTGCAAAAGAATGAAATTGGAACTTGACTTGCTCCCAAAAAATCCTCTCAAAACAGATCAAGGAGTTACATATAAGAACTGGATCAGTAAAACTTCTAGAAGAAAACACAGTGGAAAATCTCTGATGTTGGTCTGAGCAATGATTCATAAACTTTAACCTTGAAAAAATAAGAAACAAGAACAAAAATAGATCAATGGGGTTAGATTAAACTAAAAAGTTTCTACACTTCAAAGGAAACAACCAACCCAGTGATGGGATATGTGTTGTTTATGTGCATGTGTGTGCATAAGTATGCATGTGTGTGTGTGTGGTAAGTACATAAATTTGTGTGAAAATTCACCCATGAAACTTCCTGAACTGGAGTTAACACTGTGAACACTTATGACTAGCCAATAAATGTACAGTCATGTGTTGCATATGACAACTTGGTCAACAATGGACCACATTTACAAGAATGATCCCATAAAATTATAATGGAGCTGAAAAATTCCTATCATCTAATATATTTACTGTATCTTCTTTATGTTTAGATATATATAGGTA
>CM053407.1:98800179-98823228 GCA_028644305.1 Xerus rutilus
GCATTATAAACCCTAGAATGTTTTGTAGATGGATAAGATGTAGAAGTGAAGTAGACTCCATGGGGAAGATTCTAAGAAAAAAGAAAAGTCTTGGTTTATTCTCAAATGGAAAAGGCCAATTCTGAAAACTTTTGGTTTATCAGTTGCTGAGTCATGAGATGAGATCATATCAAGTAGACAGAATACCTGAGAGTCTAGGAATATCTCATTTCTGTGTAAATATCTGCAGAGAGGCAGGTTTCTAAAAACAAGAACCAGACTTGGGGTGGAGCATTTCTCCTTCCTATGGGGCTGTTTATACAACCCTCTATGGTGCAAATGTTCCCTTTATGACCAAATTCAAAGTGCCAGTGGAACATCACTGAACACAGAGTTTGGGGAGCCAAGATCAGAAATGTCTTCACAAATGAATATGAATCATCTGCAGCATATCTCACTGACAGCTCTCAAATATACTTTTATTATATTTTCAAGGTAACTATAATTTTAAATTCAAAATTATGTCACAGTTTGAATGTAAATATGACACCTTAATGCTTGCACCTCTATATGAGAGACAAAAATCAAAAATGGCAGTATCAAATGTGAGAGATAATAGTGATCACATAGAAATCCAATACATTAGTATTAGAAATACGAATAACCTCAGTGAGTTTGGGGAAAATATTGGAACTGTAGCTTTAAAATAGAAACAAGCATAGTTAAAATACTCTCCTACAGGGAAATGTATACAGTTGCATGAGATTACATTCACAAAAACAAGGATAGTACTGATACTCATATTAGGTAACAATCATAATATTTTTAAAAAAGAAAAAAAAAGAATGTTCAGCAAATATATGAAAAAATTTTCAACATTTCCAGCAATTAGAGAAATGCAAATTAAAATTACACTGAGATTTCATTTCACTCCATTCAGAATGGCAAAATTCAAGAATACAAGTAACAATAAATGTTGGCAAGGATGTAGGGAAAAGGGTATACTCATACTAGTGGTTCTGCAAATTGGTGCAACCACTCTGGAAAGCAATATGAGATTCCTCAGAAAACTTGGAATGGAATCACCATTTGACCCAGTTATCTCACTCATTGGTATATACCCAAAGGAGTTAAAATCAGCATACTACAGTGACACAGCCACATCAATGGTTGTAGTAGCTCAGTTTGTGGAATAGGTAAGTTGTGGAACCAACCTAGGTACCCTTCCACAGATGAATAAATAAAGAAAATGTGGTATATATACACAATAGAATATTACTTAGCCATAAAAGCATGACTTTATGACATTTGCCAGAAAATGAATGGATCTGGAGACTATCATGCAAAGTGAAATAAGCTAATCCAAAAAAAACCAAAGGTTGAATGTTCCCTCTGATATGTGTATGCTAACTCACAACAAGGGGATGAGAATGGCAAAAATAGAAGTTCTTTGAATTAGACAAAGGGGAATGAAAGGAAGGGAAGGGGGACAGAAATAGGAAAGACAGTGGAATGAATCTGACTTAACTTTCCTGTGTAAATATATAAATACACCACAGTGAATCTCCACATCATGTACAGCAATGTGACTGAAATCCTAACTAAAATAGGATGTACTCTATTTTTATATAAATGTGTCAAAATATACTCTACTGTCATGTATAACTAAAAAGAACAAATTTAAAAAATATTTGTGCTATATTCCCACCATGGCATATTATATGGTAGTACAAATACACAAATTATATCTATCAAAAACAACATATATTAATCTTCAAACATGATGGTAAATAAAAGAAAATTATAAAAAGTGCCATACAGAGCTAGCCTATTACATAATGTTCAAAAAGAGATAGCAGTTATTATTTACCAACAATCAACCCTGTGAACAATGGAAAGAATCCTATGTAATCCAGGGTGGTGTTTATGTATAAAGCAAAACTGGAAGATTTTGTTCAAGATAGAAATCACAGAAACTGCTGAAATATTGGCAATATTCTCCTGGTCTTGATAACATGAACTCTGCCTGCTCAGACTCACCTGAGTCCAATCAGAAAGTGAGCCACATCCAGATAAGATATTACTCTTCATAAGACAAAAATATTTGCTCAACTGATGAAATTAAAATTTTAAGTGGTCAGAAGAATTCTAAATCCTATTATGTTCAAACCATCTGAATTTGGAAGAAGGTCATCAATATGAACTTGAGGGTTATCTCAGAATGATAAGAAAATAGAAAAGTACCTATGCTGGTGATGCTAATTTTTGGATAAGGTTTGTCCTGATTCCATTACCAAATAGTAACTCCCTGTATGCTTGACCTTGAAGAGCAGACCCAGAATCACCAAGACTTAGCTCTGCCATTTTTAAAATGGGGACACTAATTGGAGCATCTTTCCTCCAGTTTTCAATAAGATATTCCTTAATTTCAGTAAGGTTTCATAAGAAAGTCTTTCAATGTCAATATTTATAACAGTAAGTGTGCTACAGGCTTTTATCTATCATGCACCTTGATAGAGACAAGATAGTTAACAGTTACAGGGATTAATGATAGAATACATTCCAGTGTTCCATGCACAGTAGGGTAACTAGTTCAAAACAGTTAATTGCATATAACATAATAAGTAGGAGAAAGAAATATGAATGTTCTCAAAACAAAAAAATATATATGTTTGAGATAACAGATATTCCAGTTACCCTGATCTGATCATTACACATTTCATACATGAATTTCCTTCTATCAAATAAAAAGAAACTATTATTATATACCAACTATTTATTTTTTAATTTATAAGTGTTTCTGTTTATAAGTGTTTAATTTATAAGTGTTTCTGTTACACAGTTATAAAATCATTCCAAGTTTTAGGTATTTTTTAACAAGAACACCCTTCTTTTAGTACCAAAACCTGTATTTTTTTTCCTAGCATTGCAGTAAAAAACTACTAAATTTTTTCTATATTAAAACAATAGAAACTTATCCTCTAAATATTTTGGTAGCTAGATGTCACAAGCCTAGATGTCATCAGAGATATATCACCTTGAATGTTCTAGGAAGAATATTTATTTGTCTAGGAAGAATATTTATTTATTGTTCTAGGAAGAATATTTCCTACTTTCTGGTGATTCCAGGCACTCCTTGGCTTTTTGCAGAGTGAGTGTTCTCTCTTCCTCAGTCTTCACAAGGTTGGCTATTCCTGTAGCTCTCTGTCTTCATATAATATTATCCTTTCAGTGTGTCTTCTTTTTGTCTATTAAGGAAATCAGTCATATTGGAGTAAAATCTATTATAATTCTGTAAAATCTTGATTAAATGTACAAAGGCCCTGTTTCCAAGGGTATTCATATTCACAAGCACTGGGGTTGAGAATTACAACATATCTCTTTGAGATTCAGTTCAACTTGTAACAAATTCCAAAAAGGGGAAAAATATATAAATATATGTGTGTGTGTGTATATATATATATATATATGAATTTAACCATAGAGGTGTAATGCTTATGGTGCACGTCTGTAATCCCAGCAGCTTGGAAGGCTGAGGCAGGAGGATTGTGAGTTCAAAGCCAGCCTCAGCAATTTAGCAAGGCCCTAACCAACTCAGTGAGATCCCGTCTCTAAATAAAATATATAAAAGGGCTGGGGAGCCGGGCACTGTGGCGCATCTTGTAATCCCAGCACTTCGGGAGAATGAGATAGGAGAATGGAGAGTTCAAAGCCAGCCTCCGTAATGGTGAGGCACTAAGCAACTCAGTGAGACTCTGTCTCTAAATAAAACACTGAATAGGGCTGGGGATGTGGCTCAGTGCTAGAGAGTACCTGAGTTCAATCTCTGATACAAAAACAAACAAACAAAAAAAAACATTTAGAAGGGCTGGAGATATGGCTCTGTGGTTGAGTGACCCTGGGTTCAACCCCTGGTACCAAACAAAAAACCAAAAAACAAAGAATAATGTATTCATTGAAAATTAAAGACATTTCTGAAATAAATTTTAAAAAGAACCAAATAAGTATGAGGATGTGCCAGGATCACTACTTGAAAATCTTAAAGTTGTTTAGTTGTCAATATTCTCAAAGGAAATATATAGAATCAATGCAATCCCTAACAAAATCCTAATGGCATTTTCTTTGTAAGAATGGAAAATTAACATGGTATGCAAAAAGATCTTACATAGCCAAAAAGAATTTTAAAAATGAACAAGTTGAAAGTTTTAGGCTTCTCAGTTTCATAGCTTCTTACAAAGTTACAGTAATCAAATCAATATGGAATTGGCCGAAAGTTAGACATATAGATATGTGGAATAGTATTGAAGAACAAGAAATGAACCCATACATAAAGTCAGTTGGTTTTAAATAAGGGTGTTAATATCATTTAATGGGAAAGCAATAGTCTCTTTGAAAACTAGTGCTGTATAAACTTGTTATTCACATGCAAAAGATGAAGCTAAACATTTATTACACACACTTCCCCTCAAAAAACGTAAAAAAATATCAATATAGGAGCTGAAATTATAAAACTCTTGGAAGAAAACAGATGAAATTTTCATGCCCTTTGGCTTGACAAAGGTTTCTTATATATGACACCAAAAGCATAATTGACAGAAGAAAAAATAATTTGGACTTCATCAAAATTAAAATTGGCATTTACATATGAGAGAGAACATGTGATATTTATCTATTTGACTCATTCTTCATAAGAAAATCTCCAATTCCATTCATTTTTCTACAAATGATAGTATATCATTTTTGTGGGTGAATAAATAGTCCTTTATGCATTTAGAATAGTGACTACTAGAATCTGGGAATGGTGAGGAGAAGAGAAAAGAGAGTAAGATTAGTACTAAAACAGAGTTAATAGACATAATGTTTAAGTGTTCCATAGTATAGTGGGTGGAGCTATAATTCACAGTAAGCTATTATATATTTTATGAATAACTAGAAAAAAGGAGTTTGAAAATTCCAAACACAAATTAGTGATAAAGAGATAGAAACAATAATTACCTTGATTTAATTAGTATATATTGTATACATTATTGAATACTGCCCTGTACATTATAAATATGTACAATTTTATATGCTAATCAAATCTTTAAATGTTAAGGATATAGATATGTTAACTACTCTAATTCAAAATACATAATTTGTGTATATGTATTGAGTTATAACACTATGTCTCAGATATGTACAATTAAAATAATTGATTTGAAAATTTATAATTTATGTACATTAGAAATCACTGTCAGAGAAGAAAGAAAATCTAAAAAACTATAAAAACTAATTTCAAACCATATGACTGTTGTATACATAACATACAAAGAGTAGTTTTAACTCAGCAACAAAAAGACCAAAAACCCAATAATTCATTAGCTGATAGAATTAACAACCCATAGAAAGATACTCAACATCATCAGTTACTTGGCAAATACAAATAAAACCCTATAGAAACATCACTTCAGGTTCATTTGGTTGGCTATAATTGCAAAACAAAAACAAGCCACATAATTTTAAAACAGAAAACTGTAAGTGAAGAAATTGGGACCCTTATACATTGATGATAGGAATGTAAAATAGTTCAACTACTGTGGAAAGAAATTTAATTATTCTTTAAAAAATTAAATATAGAATTACTATACGACCTAGAATTCTACTGTGGGGTATATAGCTGATATAGTTTGTCTTTCATTTCTCAAATATTTGCATGCCAGAAGCTCAGTACCCATTTTGTTGGTAATGAGGTGGTAGAACTTTTAAGAAGTGGGACCGAATACAAGGCAGTTAGGTTACAAGGGCATCACCTTAGAAAGGAACTAACTCTGGTTTCACAGAGTCTTGTGATGCTGGATTGATATAATTCAAGTCTACCCCATTTACTTTGCCCTTACTAAACAAGCTGCTTCCCCTCCAAATTCTCTGCCATGTAATGATGCAGAAAGAAGACTCCTCCATATCCAAGCAGATTCTGGTGCCATGCTCTTGAATCTCTAGAAATGTGAGCTAAATATACCTCTTTTCTTTATGTAAAGTACCCTTCGATATTTTGTTATAGAAACAGAAAATGAACTAGGACAAAAACCAAAATGTTAAAGCAGATATTTAAACATATACTTACATATACATGAGTGTCTACAGAAATACTATTCATGATAAACAATAAGTTAATAAAAAAATGTCCAGCAACTAATGAACAGATAAACAAAATGTAGTATCTCCATACACTGGAATATTACTTAGCCATTAAAAATGAAAAACTGTTATATGCTACATTACTGATGAACCTTGAAAATATGAAACTAAGTGACAGAGCCAGATACGAAAAGTCATATCTCTTATGATACCATTTATATGAAACACCCAGAAGAAAGAAAAACATGGAAACAGAAAGATGATTGAAGATTGTCAGGAGTTGTGGAGAGGTGGGAATGGACAGCTACTCCTTAATAGGATGAGTTTGGGGATGAACAAAATATCTTGAAACTGAATACAACAGGGTAGTTGCACAACAATGTGGGTTTACTAAATGCCACTGAATTATACACTTTATAATGGCAAATTCTGTATTATGCAAACTTTGTATCAATAAAAAGAAATTCAAGGAAAAAAAATGATTCCCTGTAGATCTCTTATTCCTTAAGAAGTGGAACTATGACAAAATTGATTTTTGTTTGAAGTAGGACTCAAGTGAGAAATGCAGTAAGTGCCACAGTGCTCGGATCTTAAACCACTGTTGAAATTTACTTCTTCACTCTTCAATTGATTTATTTATTAACACAAACATTATGTATTCTTTACGCCTTTGGTCTTAAATCCTCTACTAAGGATTATTATTGCTTCTGAGTAGCTTGTTGGTCATGAGGCCAGATTTAGGGGCTTCCAAACAACCATTCTTCACATAAATGCTCTGTTAACCTATATCTTAATATGGTCATTGAAACTACACTTTATAGAGGCCTCCATGTTCAGACACATCGGATCTCCTGAATAACTCTGAGCAGTGGGGTCATTTATCATTTTTCTACAATGAGAAAAGTGATAGAGAAGATGTTACCGGCTCCAGGTCAACTATCAATAAATGTCCCCCCATGCTTTCAATTAAAACCTGTGGGTTTCCTTCAACTAGTGCTCTTGCTCAATCATGGAGATAAAATCCACAGTATCAGAGAATAAGAAAAAGTAACCACAGAATCTGGTCAAGAGGAAATAGGTAGTGAGGAAACACAAATGATTCAGACATGTTGATGGTGATATATAAGGAAAAAATGCTTATATAAATAAGGAAGTTTGGAAGAAACAAAACCACATACCTAGGAAATGAGAGAGGTTATGCTTCCTACTATAAGTTGGTCAATAGTCTTATAAGCATCTCCCCAAGCCTCTTCCTTCTCCTGGGGTCATTGGTCCTGTGATGACTCCATTGACTCTACCACTTACAAATGCCCTCAGTTCCTAATCCTCTCCTGTTTTACACACAATGAACAAATCTAACAATCTGTCCCTTGGGCCCTCATATCAGTGGCTCCTTAAGAAGAAACAACAAAGTCATGAATAGGAAGTTTTGGGGAAGAGCGGAATTGCTTAGTGTGGTTTCATCAATAGGAATGACATAAGAAAGATGTAGTTTGTACAACAGACTGCCACAAAGGACTAACCCAAGAAGGACCTTTACAGTATAGGAGGTGGAGAAACTATGGGAACTATGGGCTTTTGATATTGATGAAAGAGAAAAGTGTGTGGAGGCAACAAGTTTTAAAGGACCTGCTGTAGTTCCAAGTCAAAGCACTAAATATGCAGCATATTATAACCATTACAGACACTATATACATCCTGTGGTTCTCCATGCAATTGCTAGCAGAATTACCAAAATGCTGAGAGTGAGGAAAAGAAACAAAGATCACAGAGCTCTTCTGAAGGTAGACCCAATCATGCTGATCCTACTACAGCTACATGTGCACACCATACTACCTACAGACACCCCATAGACATCAATAACTATCTCCCTCCTGTGGATTTCTCACTCCTATCAGGGAGAAGTGATAGAGACTGTTGAAAAAAAAGGTAGATCAGTGAGACAGAATAGGTATTAGAGTTACAGACCATGATTGGCCAGGGGCTCTCCTCCCCAAAAACATGCTAGAGAGGCCTACAATGAAACAGACAAGGAAAAGCAAGGAGATGAGACCCAAGTCAGCAGCCACTTAAATGTTGGTGCTGCACAACTTCAGTTATAACACAGGCACCCAAAAAAGCCCAAACCCCAAGACTTCAAGGAAACAAAGCAGTCGGTCTACCAGCTAAAAATCTGTGCACTTCAGGACTAAGTAAATGTCAGCTTGTCATCTCCACCACCATTCAGTTATCTAATAAGAAGGGATGAATATGAAATCCCTGCAGTAAGCAATGAGCAGAAGATTGGAGCTGAAGACCTTAAGCACTTGCTTTTTGCCTGTTGACCCAATAAGTAGAACTAGCTGCATTATCTATGCAGTATGATTTTTAAAATCATTTTTACCTTTTAAAAGCAAAAGTTTCTGTTTGCTAGTAGCAAATGTGCTTTTAGAAAAAGGGTTTGCACAATACACTTTTAATTTTATTTCATATCTGGTCAAGTTGAGACTTTTAACAACTTCATTTTTAATTTATAATGACTTTTTTAAAATTTTATTTTTTAAAAGGTCAAAAAATTGCAAGTACCTATTCATCAAAATTCTAATTTTTTTAAAGTTATATATGAAATTAATAGAATCTGTATGACTAAAAAGTCATTGTATATCATAATGTATTCTAATTGATACAATGGTTTCACCTGGATACAGGTTAATAAATCTGAAACCATTATATGTGTATAGTGAAAATGAGAAATTAAAGAAAAGCATGCATGATGGTAAGAGCCAGATTTCTACCTATTAGGGTTGGAGGTTACAGGTGTATCAGGAAAGGATGTTATAATGATCCATGTGGCAATTAGTTAGAGTTGGAGACATTCATATGAACACATGTTTAACTTTATATGGATACAGATGGTTGGTTACATAGAGAAATATTTGTAGATATCTGTCTCCACATAGATCAAAATATATACATTTTTATCTGTTAACTAAAAATTGCCTAGAAGCAATGATACCAAGTAGCAACATCTAGTAGACATATTTGGTTTCTCTGCCCTCCTTCTATGAAAGGAATCAGATCTCCTTGGAGAAATGGCTGATTCTAGGACATTTATTTAACATAAGTTGAATGTGGTTGTACACACCAGTAATCCCAGCAACTTGGGAGGTTGAGGCACGAGGATCACAAATTTGAAGCCAGCCTGAGAAACTCATTCTGACATGGTCTCAAAATAAAAACTAAGCAGAAGCCTGGGGATATCATTGAGCTGTAGAGTTCCCTTGGGTTTAATACCTAGTGGAAGGAAGGTTTAATACCTAGTGGAAGGAAGGAAGGAAGGAAGGAAGGAAGGAAGGAAGGAAGGAAGGAAGGAAGGAAGGAAGGAAGGAAGGAAGGAAGGAAGGGAAGGAGGGAGGGAGGGAGGGAGGGAGGGAGGGAGGGAGGGAGGAAATACAAGATAAACCTGAAGTATCTTATAATACTGGGATGCAAGGAAGAGATTAGAAAACATTCACAATAATGAGAGACAGTCCAACTGAAAGAGCTCTAAATATTTAAAGTTGGAGCAATTTGTAAAGCAAAATAATTAAAATGATGCTGTGCTATATCCAAGAGCCCAAACTGATTTTAAATGATTAAGAAATATATAAGTGGGAGAAAATAGATCTCTTGTTTAAAATAATTAATGTAGATTCTCCACCTCAAGCATAACTATCTATTGCTTTATGTTGTGATTTTCTTTTACTAATTATAGTTTACCAAGTTGGAAAAATATTTCAGCAAACAAATCAAAAATATACTACCCCAAACAGCTGATGTAAATTAATATCACCAGTGGTAAGTCATATGATTAGTGTGTATCCTTGATATGATGTGATGAATGGCACTTTGTCTCCATGATCTTCCTCCCCAAAACATAACCTTGATCTAATCCTAAGGCAAATATTAAATAAGTCCAATAAAGAAGCAGTCTAAAATTTCCTTATGTGATCCCTAATGTTGTCAAGGTCATCAGCATCAGAATGGCCTAAGAAACTCAAGACCAAGCAGATTTTAAGAAACTTGTCTATCAAGGGCAGTGTAACATAATGGCTGGAGCAGAAAAAGATATTTGGAAAAACTGCACTAATATGAATAAAGTATGGGTGTTAACTAATAATGAATAAATATTATTTCTTAGTGGTAAAAATATATATTACTAATATAAAATGCTCATATGAGGGGAAACAAGTGTTGGTTATATGAGTATTCTCTGTACTATCTTTACAATTTTTCTAAAAATCTAAAATCAATATAAAACAATTTTTGTTTAAAAATATGTATTCCTATAGGCAAATATTTAAAATTTAAGCCTATATTTAAAATGGTTACCTATCAGTAATTTAAAACATCACACATCCTACAATTATTGATTAATGACATATAAAAGACACTGGGATAAGCAGTCAGTAAAAATATATGAATAATATAGAGTGCTTTTCTTACTTGCATTCCAGTGAAGAAGTAAATATATTATTCAAGTATAATGCTGTACAAGAAGAGCATTATAATTTAATTAAAATGAAAACAAAGCCATTTTATGATATGATAGATAAATTTAAAAGGCTTCCCAGATAATGGATAATTTAAATACATGTTGAAATATTAGTACTCTTCTAAACGACAGAGTATGAAAGAAATGTATTGTTGGCTGGGATGAAAGAATTCATTCTTTCATTCATTCACTATTTCAAGAATACTTAAGTACTTCACATTTAATTCAAGACCCAGTGTCATAGACTGGTGCACATATTTTACCATTCTTCCAATCTCTATGTACAGACTTCCTTCACTTCCCTGGAATCTGGTTTGGCTCTGATTGATTTGATCTAATTGGGGAAATGCTGTGAGGAAGATGCAATTGTAACTTCCAAGTCAGATTCTTAGGAGATCTTCACATTCCATCTTCATTTCTTAGAATATTCTGTTTTGGATACCACTGGAAAAGTGAGATGCCTAAGCAACATATCTTGTTCAAAAGCAGGAAAATCACAGCCTTAGTTGAACTTCCTCCAAATGGAGAGCCAGTATCCATCACCTGTAATGAGGTATGAGTCACCCATCCTGCATATGATAACACCAGCTACCACCTATAACTTACACCTGGTGCTCTGGCAATGGTGGGAGCAGTCTAGCAATTATGGGAACAGCTGTGTGCATCTTTATGTAGAGAAACTTAAATAATATATAGTTAGTCAATCCACAGAATTATGAGAGTTGTTGAATGCCTTAAGCCATTAAGGTTTAGTTCTTTGTTGTTTTGCCATAGATGCTTGAAACAGAAAGTCATAATTGTGAAATTGGCTTTGGGGCCAGCCAGAAGAGTTAAACTCTTGAAGAGTTAAAATGTCCTTTGACATTCGGAAAGGCAGTAAGAAATTTGCTCAGAAAATTACAATTTAAGTCTGTAGAAATGGAATCCCAACTTATATACTCTATAACTCATAGCTAAGTGCTACTTGAAATAAGAAAAAATGTATAAAATGAATTTGTGAATCTGAATAAGGAAATTTCCAGGCAGAATATTAAAAGTTCCAACTGGCTTCCTTAACTGACAATGAAAAATTACAGAACCAAGAAAAAATGAATTTAAAAGCAAATGCATGTTTCTAAGTAGAATTTAGAGACTTTCCAATCCACGACTTGCTGAATTGAAAATAAAAGAGTCATTTCACCTCTAGATTCTCCAGCTATCAAAAGCTTGCAAAGTAAAAAATGGCTCCAAGACAATGGTCAAATCCAAGGAGTCACAAGTGCAGTGATCAAGTCAGGGGTACTGCTATAGGTCTCTTGGTTAACATCTCAAAGACCTACACTACCAGAGTTGGTGCTAATCCTGCACACTAGTTTAGTGGTACAATTCTGCCTAACTTGTGCAAAGCCTAGGGTTTGATCCTTGTCACTGATAAAAGAGGAGAAAGGAAAAGGACCTTAGGTAGCCTCTCCACCAGATAAATGGGATCCTAAGAAGGTCATGCACATTACCTTGCAATTCCAGGAAATGGTTTTTTGTTTTGGTTTGGTTTGGTTTTTTTGGTACCAGGGATTGAACTCAGGGGAACTTGACCACTGAGCCACATCCCCAGCCCTATTTTGTGTTTTTTTTTTTTTTTATGTAGCAACTCTCACTGAGTTGCTTAGCGCCTCGCCATTGCTGAGGCTGGCTTTGAACTCGCAATTCTCTTGTCTCAGCCTCCCTAAATGCTGGGATTACAGGCTTGAGCCACCGCACCCGGCTACCAGGAAATGTTTCTGAAGGCAGAGAGGAGTCTATCTAGTAAGAAGCATGAGTATTACCTTAATAGAACAGATTATGATTTCATACATAAAGTTAAAATATTATTAAAAGGAGCTATATTACTTCAACCAAAAGTGATAAAAACAGTTCAAGATGAAAAGACACTTTCGAACATCCAAACTTCCATGATCAGTGAGCAAACTTAGAAAATCACTCATTTGCAAACACAGATCATTTCTTATGAATTGGAATACCAAGGTCTCTAACAGTGGAACCTTGGAGAACAGATTCTTTCTTATTAAGCAAGGTTTTTTATTACTCCAAGAACACTCTTCATCCATGGAACAGGAGGGCTTAGCAGCATGTATTTGACAGAATTCAAACAGCGCAGTCGAGGGTCTGTTATGTGTCTCCCATGCTTCCTGCTGTTAGATCACTAGATATTTTCATTAAAAAAATACCAATCACAGAAACTCATTTTATCAGTGAAGGAAGATGGAAATCCAAGATCAAGATTGGACATGGAAGGTTTTTCCTGAATCTACTCCTCCTGGCTGGCAGACCACCCCTGTGTGCACACTTGGGGTCTCTTTTTCTTCAGACATGTTTGATTAGGGTACCATTCTATCAGCCTCAGTTTAACATAGTCACCTTTTAAGAAGTGATTCAGCCCATTACTTTTGGAATAGGAATGTCTGTTGTGGTGACCCTGTTTCTATCATTCATTTTACAGTGAGAAAAAGGCAGCTTGTTTGTTTATTGTTCCACTAACAAACAATTCTCAAATTCTATGGACCTTACCAGAGTGTTCTACAACTTAACTCAATTTTAACATTAACTAACCAGCTTTAGTTCCAACTGCACATGTTAACTGTTCTGTCCCACAAGATTGAGCCCCCACTTCAGATATAAATCACAAATAATGGGTTTCCTTCTACCTCACTTGGCTACAAATCAGGAATTCTCATGACACCCTTCTCAGGTTCAATAATTTGCTAGATGACTCACAGAAGTTAGAGAAACAGTTTATATATTCTAAAAATTTCATTATATAGTATATCATACATAAAGCAATGAATAGCCAAATGAAGAGACCCAGGAAGTACCAGAGAAAGATTCCTCTGTCCTTGTGCATCACTGTCACAGCAATCAATGCATTCACTACCCAGGGATGTTCTCTATGACCTGTCATCAGAGTTTCCCTTATGTAGGCATGATTGATTAATCATTGGCCATTTGTGATAAACTCACTTTCCAGTGCCTGTCTGGAGGTCTGGGTTTGGAGCTGAAAGTATCTGCCCTCTAAGAATGTCTTGATTTTCTGGTGACCAGTTCCCATCCTGAAGCTGTCTATGGAACACAACTGCCAGCCATCTCATTAACTTGTATTTCGTAGGATACATATATTTACATATACCTCTAAGAAGTTGTTCATACATACACACACACACACACACACACACACACACATATACACCTCTTCTTCTGTGTGTGTGTATACATATATTATTCTGTCACAGATAATGAAATCTGGGAACTTATATTTGAACATGATGGCATATAGGCTGATATTTCAGAGGATTTTAGAAGGGGGTAAATGTATTTTGTCTGTGGGAGAAATGTAAATAATTTTGATCAAAAATCTGACTCTGGGGTTTAAGCATGACTATAAATTTATTACTCCTACTGAGAGGTGAGCCTATGAGCCTATTTCCACTCCTTTAATCATAGTTGGCTCTATAACTTGTTTTGACTAATTGAATGAGACATCAACAATTGATGTATCTTTTGTGACATCTGTCTCTAGAGCTGGAGATGTTCCTTCTAGAAACCTAGTGGTAATGCTGAGACAAGCCTGAGTCATGTGGAGACGTAATGGGGGAACAGTTTCAGCTGATAGACCCAGTTAGAGTGTTTCCAGGAGGCTTAGTATGAACTGTCAGCCATATGAATGAGCCACCTGCATATTTCCACCCAAGTCAAGCTTTCTGATGACTAAAGCTCCCATCATCACAGACACCTACCTGAGCCTGGTCAATCTACAAAACAGCAAAAAATAACTGAAACTGTCCTTGTGTATATTATCATACATTGAGGAAATTTTAAAAAAATAAAATAGATTTTTCCAAAAGATTTTTAGGGTATATGAAATATCAAAGCATTTTTTTAGGTAAAGAAAAGTAGATGTTTTTGTGGGAACTGTTTTAGACATACTGTCTAAATCTGAATTATTTTTATTTCAAAAATAAAAACTCTGACATGTTAAATTCATGGCACCTATTATGTATCAAAGTGGGATTTCTAATGAGCTGTTGTATTCAAGACTGGAATTCAGTAGATTCCCGACTGGAAATAACAATTTTGAAGAAATTTGCCCATGGAATATATTTAAAGTATCATGATAAATGCTTATTACATTGAGTGAGAATTCTGAAGGAGAAGGAAGGATATAGCAGCATGGCAATGTGAAAGAAATTTAAAAGCAATAATGTGAAAGTACACAGGAGAATCTGGAACAGTGAATAAAATTGTCTAATATAACTGAAACAGACCACAGGCCAATGAGCAGAGAAGTACCATATGTCCTGCACAGGAAAGGCAAAAGGAACAACATATATATTTTTTTACCTTAAGCTCCAATGATCTAGTCGATTGAGCAAGTCCTAAAATATAAAAAACATGTTTCCCTGCAAGGGAACAAGTTATAAAAAAGAAAAATGGCAGCAGAGGAAATGTTCTCCTGTGGCAATCGGGGGTCAATACAGGGAGGAGCTGAGACTAAAAAGCGGCAAGAATAATTTATGCTGTTAATGATGTTAGGTAAATTTAATTCTTTGCAAGCTTTCTGTATCTCAACATCTTTCCAAGAAAGACTAAATTGTGTGTGTGTGTATTGTGATACATGATATTCAATATGGTATATTCTATGACATGCTAAAATTCATATTTTAAAAACTAATTAACAGAAAAATAGGTCTGTTTTCCTCTCTAATAAGATATGAGACATTTATTTGAAATTGAGATTATGATTTTATAGCTTACATATATCATTATACAGAATTTAATCTCTTTCTTGGAAAGACATTGAAATATGGATGTTGTGTGGAATAAGTTAATTCAACACAATCTGTTTACTTACCATTACTGACAACAAAGATATGATTCTACTCATATGATATAGCTATGATGGTAAAACTCAGAAGCAGAGAATACGGTAGTAGCTATTAGGGTCTGGGGCTGTGGTACATGAGAATACTGGTCAACAAGTCTAATGCTTCAGTCATTCTAAATAAGTTCTAGAGATTTGCTGGAAAACCTAATATCTATAGTTAACAATGCAGTATTTTATAACTCAAAATATTTTATTTTTTTATCACCATAAAAGGAAAACGAGAAAGGAGAAAAGTCAAGAGAGGAGGAGAAAATAGAGAAGAGGATGCAGGACAACTTTGGGAGGTCTTGGATATATCTAGGGCCTTGATTGTGGTGATGATAATGGGTGTTTCCATATGCACAAGTTTTTCAAATTCTGCTCATTAAAAAACTTGGAATGGAACCACCATTTGACCCAGTTATCCCAGTCCTCCATCTATACTCAAAAGACTTAAAAACAGCATACTACAGTAACTCAGCCACCTCAATATTTATAGCAGCACAATTTACAGTTGCTAAACTGTGGAAGCAACATAGATGCCTTTCAATAGATGAATGGATAGGGAAACTGTGGTATATATACACAATGGAATATTACTCAGCAATAAAAGAGAATAAAATTATGGCAGTTGCAGGTAAATGGATGGAGTTGGAGAACATCATGCCAAATGAAGTAAGCCAATCCCAAAGAACCAAAGGCCAAATGTTTTTGCTGATTAGTGGATACTGATCCATAATGGGAGTGGGGGTGGGGAGCATGGGAGAAATGGAGAAACTTTGGATAGGGCAAAGGGGAGATAAGAGAAGGGAGGGGGTATGGGGGTAGCAAAGACGGTGGAATGAGATGGACATCACTACCCTAGGTACATGTATGAAGACACAAATGGTGTGACTCTACCTGGTTACAACCAGAGAAATGGAAAATTGTGCTCCATATGTGTACTATGACCTGAAATGCATTCTTTTGTTTTTAAAAAATAAAAATAAATTCATAAAAAATGTGCACATTAAATATGTGAAGTTCTTTGTATGTTGTATCTCAATAAAGCTGACAAAAATAAAAAATAAATAAAATTCACAATATTTTTGAAAATGTTCAATTATTTCTTACTGAAAGAATGAAGAGAAGTTATCTCTCAGGAATTCAAACTTGCTTTTACACTCCTTGGCTTTGACCACACAGTCTCTCATGGTATCAATCACCCTCATTTGCATCATTTTATACATACTAAAGGAAATTTCCTGTTATGTTTTTTATATTGCCCACCTCGGCCTTTGTCTTGTCTCGATGACTTCTTCTTTGATTCACTTCTATTAAAAACCTGAAAACCATGATTTGGTCATTACTACCCCTGGTGCATGTATGAAGACACAAATAGTGTGACTCTTTATGATTTGCAACCAGAGAAATGGAAAAACTGAGCTCTGTTTATGTACTATGACTTGAAATGCATTTAAATAAAAAAAAAAGAATAATAAAAAGTAAGTAAAATAAAAAAAATAAAAAAAATAAAAAAAAAAACCTGAAAACCCTTGAGGCTTTATAATCTCATTGCCTGTTCAATCAGTATGTTAAGAAAAACTGAATAAATTATTCTCTTTCTCTGAGAGCACCTGTAGTATTTAAATGTATGATCCTTACATATAAAATATAAATTACATATAAAAATATAAATTAAATTATAAATGATTTTAATGTTTATATTAACAATTACAAAAGGAAATACTGAAAATATGCTTAGGAAATATGAAATGATATAATGAAAACACTGAAATTCTACTGTGGGATAACCTGATTGCTTCAATGGATAAAATAGTCCAGTCTGGCTGGACAGAAGGAGAGTTTGAAATAATTGGATTAGTACAAAACAACAAATGGGGCAAAAACACTCATTTGTGGTATGCCAAATAAAAATATGAGTTTCATTTCAGATCAATGAGATAGCACTGAAAACCTTTAAGACTGGTTGGATAATTAAAAAATAATTTATGAAAGAACTTTCTTTTAAAAGACAATAAAGTAGAATGAATAACAGTGAAGATTAGAACAGAAGAGAGATCTGCTAGAGGACTATTGAAATATATTAATGATATTTAACAATGCTTTGAATAATCAGTTTAACCATCATGGTATTTTCTGAAACAATATAAATTCAGCAGGGGCAGTGTTGGTGGAGAAGAGGATGAGATTTCCTTTAAGACATATATTTTCCACTGATGAGGGGGAGCTGCATAGAAGCTAGCCATTATGAGACCTTAAGCTATGTAACATGATTTAAAGACATCAATGTAGTCAAAACTTTTAACACAGTCTAGTGAGAGGTGGAAAGTGTGAACTGAAGAATGACTAAGTTATTTTTAACAAGGAGGGGTGAGTGACTGATGTTGTTATCCATCGAAGTTATTTTGGTTAAATTTCAAATGGGACAATATAATACAGGTTTAATTAATGACGGGAAGGATCTTGAAGAGAATCAAACTCATGGAGGGATGGGAGGGGATAGGGTAGATCATGAGATGGCAGTGGTTCTGGAGTCTAGATTGCAGGCTGGAGGCTTGGTCTTATATTAGAACTTTAATTTGTAGTTTCTCTTCATTTCTTAGTCCCCATCCTGAGAATTTCCCAGTGTTCTATAGAACTGACATAGTTCCATAGTTTTGAATTTATTCTTCACATTTTTTAGACTGGTTTTTATTGTCATTATATTTACTTATGCCTTGTAAAATATAGTTTAAAATGTGAGCCCTCCTGCCTTTGTCCAGGTTCCTCTTTTCCTCACATTGAGGCATCTTTTCACAGATGGACACATCCAAAAGTGAGGCAATATCAACTTCTGTTAACTTTCATTACCAGAAGAAAGATACAATTAAAATATAAATATTTATTGCAGGATTAGAATTTTCCTATTATATTTATAAAGATAAAAGTGGTAGCATTATTTATCTTTATAAATACCCCTGCAATTTTATCAGTTAATTCACAAATCAAAGTGAAGTGATAAAAAGACAGATTATTTGAAATTATCATCTTGAAATTCTGTGCAGTGACAAATTATTTAGTTTCTAGAAGACACATTGAGCAAGAAATGGAGACCAACATGTTGCCTGGAGGAAACATGATACAGAAAACAGGTTGTGAAATTCAGCATTTAATAGATCTTCCACTCACTGATTTATCTTTGTACAACTTGTTAACTTGACTGTCAGCTAGGTCTATTAAAGCATCTAATTCACAAGCAGATTGAGAGAGATTTATAAATTAGATAACCAAGTATTATTAATCTCTGAATAAGCATTGAAAATGAAACACACCCACTATAAAATGAAGTTCACATATGGACACAAAATTTGTCAGCTCATCACCAATAAACCCAAGGTTTATGGTTAAAATAAAAAAATGTTAAGTATAGATGAGATGGAAATTATGAGCAAATATCAATAATGTCTTAGGATTTATTATTTTTGGCAGTGTTAGATAATCAAAATCACAGGATACATTTAAATTTCACACATGACTATAGCATGCAATCAAAATTTCTTAGAAGGCAAGAAAAGGAAATGTGTTCCCTAGGAATTGAAATTTTTATAAAAGTGAAAGCCTGAAGAATTGCCATCTAGTTGTCTTGCTTGTACTTGGCTTCATAATTACTGCTGAATTTTCTAAGTAGGTACTATAGAGCTGACAGGAGCTGTGCCTTCAATTCAGCCTGTATTCACTCACTGTTATAACTGTAGACAGTGCTATCATTATGTAATGGATAGAACCCTACTTTGGAAACTGACGGTTTTCTCCCTCCTCAGTTATTAAAAGTCAGAATTTCTCTGCTCTCTCTTTAGTCATCTACCTGTAACCTACTTAATGATAAAGTTTATTGAATCACTAGGAACAACAATGCATGGTATGCACGTTAGACTTGATGCTTCTCTTTCACTTCTTGTCACTAACATTAGTGGAATTTGACAGTAGATTCAATTCTGTGAAGTTTCGTTCACAAATTCATGCCTTAAGATATAATTAGGAACTTGGCAATAGTACCATGATAAATGTTCGTTATTCTGAAATGATCTTTTTCCCCTACATCAATAAGCTTTATGCTGCATCTAAAAGCAGTCATTCAAAATTTCTTAATGATGGTGATTGCAGCATTTTGCTGACTATTCTGCAGTCACTATAGCTCTAAGAGCTGACAATTAACTTCAAAGAAACTAAATTCATATCATAGTCTACAGTGAGCATACTCCACATGCTGTCTAAATTGCATATGGGCAATTCAAACCTGAAAGATTATTATGCATTTTGCTGTGTTGGCAGCAGTTCTAATAAACAAGAAATTCAAATATCAAAGAAGAAAATAAGATTTGACAACATCTGGTGTAATGACATGTGGAGAGGTATCCGGAATCCAAGGAGAACCAAAGGAAAAAAGAAAATAGATACATTCATGACGAACAAATTCTGTGAGTGTTCATGACAGAGAGCAAGAACAAGAGAGCCCATAAACTGAGTAGATTTTTTAACAGATTATAATATCCTACTTCTGATCTTTGTTTCTATTCTGATACAATGCACTATGACAATAATCATTAAATACAGGACAGCAAAATATTTCTGAAGACAAAACAATCAATGATAGCTGTTGGCTAACGCACAAGAAATAAAATAGCAGAACCATAGATTCACAGTTGGAAGGGCATTTGGTATACTACTGATGTGAAAATTAAGTCTATGCAGCCTTCAAATATTTATTCTTGAATGTTTGGATATTCCCAGTTTTAGGGAGCTCAAAAATGATACCATATGAAAGGTAGCATTCTTGGAGTTGATAGAAATAAATTTAAATCTTTGATTTACTTCTCTAGTAAATAATCATGAAAGAGTTAAAATAAAACCTCTAATTTTCTCATTTTGGAAAGGAATACAATCTGAAGTCAAAAGCCATATTCATATTCTTCAACAATCATAGTGATTTTTTCTGTAATTTTCCAGCTGTCCAATGCTTTGACTCTGGTCTACTTTTGCATTATATATCCATTAGTATCAAAATGGTTTATATGTACTATCTACATTTAAAATCACATCAGACTTTACATATATTACTGATTAGCTACAGATTTTAACATACCTTTACCTATAGAATTTAATATATTTTTACTATTACTATTGTCAGCTAGCCCTAAAATCCATCGATCTCTACCTATAGCACCTGGAAAACTAGCTTAATCTTAAGTAACAAAAACGTAATTAAAGCCAAAACAAATTCTGACATATATATATATATATGTATATATATGTATATATATATACATATATATACATATATATATATATATGTATAGAGAAGTCAGGTAGGTTGCTGAAATGCCAGAGAAAATTCCCAGAGACAGTATTTGGTGGGGAAAGCTTACAAGACATCATGGACTGCTCCAGGAAGAGTTTAGGGGTGATAGGTTGAATGCATAGCTCTCCATCTTTCAAGGTGCTCACCAAATAGTACTTCCTCTCCCAGATGTTTTTGTCCAGTGGCAGCCAGCTGGACAAGAGACAAAGGGACAAAGTGCCCTCAGTTTCTTACCAGTCCACTGACAGAGTTGTTTTATATGTTAGGTTTTATGTGTTAGTGAAACCATCATCATTAGCTTGCTTATTCTGCTTATATGATTAGCATCCCAAGAAGCAACTTTCCTGACATACATGCAAGAATTTTACAGATGATGCTAACTTACTCCAGTTTTCAGTGTGCATAAGAGAAAACCAGTGTTCTTCAAGATAAAATGTTTGTGAACATTGCAGCCCAGGCTTTCACACATTTTTCTCTTAACTTAGCTAGGTTTAGCAGGGCAGGGCAGGGCCAGAGCAGGGGCATTATTGAATATGGTGTTTTACTATCTCCCTTTTCTTCAAGGATGATACAAGAGCAGAACCAATAAGTATTTCCTATGAACTACTTCAAATTCTGAATTTTGATTTTTTTTCTAGGGGAGCAATATGCCACAGCAATACCCTCACAATGCCAGGCAGTGACAGAAACCTCAACTTCCAGTCAGCTATGCCATCATGATGAGAAGAGACTAATGCTCTATAGTACTTGGGCTGTTAAGCTAGAATGTTCAGTAGGTTAGGTGTATTAAATGCATTTTTGACTTCTTATTTTTATCTTATGATGAAAGTGGTGACCCATAACCCCATCGTAAGTTGAGGTGCATTAGCAATCATAAGTTTCAAAAAAAGATGGGATTTGATTCAGCTAGTAAGGTATTACTGACCACTTACTTTCTTTACACCTCTGTTCAGCCTTCTTAATTCTTAATTTCATTTTAAAAGTAGAGCCCCTGCATGGTTATTGTTAGGGTATTGGCCAACCAGACATGGACAACTCTGTGCAGCCAGGAAATCCTTTATTCAGGGGAGTGGGCGCCCAGGCAAAGAAAAGAGGAAAAGAGAAAGAGGGGACGCACAGCAGGGATTTTATAGAGCCCACTACAAACCGCGTGGCGAGCTAGGAATTGGTCACTTCAAAATTGGGGGCAGAGAAGCAGTAGCAGTTTTCTTTTGATGTGCTAACCTGAGCAGTTAGGCTTTGTTTCCCAGGTGGAAGATTTGAGAGAGGAACCCCCTGGGGCAGGAACTGCCTTGGGCTTTTAGAGAGGGAATGTGAAAATTAATTACAAAAGGGCTGTTTTTTACCTTACATTCCCCCATTTTTGATTTTATAAGGATGGGAATGTGGACGACGTTGGCTGTTCTGGCTGCTTTGAGTGGAATTGGGGCGATGTCTATTGAGCAGGATGGAGGTAGGGGAAGAAGGTAGAGCACCTAGGCCCCAAAGGTTAGGGTCTCTCAAGGTGAGACATCTGAAAGGTGCCTTGTAGCTATAGCATTACCAGCCGGTGGGGCCAGAATGTAGGTGTGGAGGCAGGAGCCAGGAATGCTGGAGTAGAGTCTCAGGAAACGGTTGTAGGTTAGTGATTGTCCTCCTTGAGAATCCAAAGATCCCTGAGGAGAAGCTGATTTAAATATTTGATTAGAAACCTGCTGGATTTAAGATTGAATAAATTTGAACAGACATGGCAGGGGGAGACAAATCAGGAAAATATACTATACAAGGGAATTTTGAAAAGAAAACCCATGAGCTTATCTCTTTGGGCTTATTGACATCTGATCAGTCAGATCCTAAAGGAGTTTGATGTTTTCTATCATACCTGACTTATTTTTCATTAAATGATGAAGGGTGTTGTTATCTTTCTTGATCATTCCAGTTTTGTTGATATAGCAGCAGAATTCTTCTTTCAGGAATAGGCATGTTCCTCCTTGTCTGCTGTTAGGAGGTGTATGGCTTGATGGTCCTGCAATGAAACTTGGCCAATAGATGTTATCTGCCATTTTAGGGAGGCAAAAGAGGTGGCCAATACCTCTGGCTTCTTGAAGTTGTTGTTTAAGCCTTTAAATAGCGGTTACCACATAAGCAAGTTCTTCTACCTTCACCTTGAAGGCAGCGAGTAAGGAGTAAGGAGGCCAGAGTGAGTTTAACTACTAGTGGTTGGAA
>CM053407.1:98823728-98853741 GCA_028644305.1 Xerus rutilus
TTTTGATGTGCTAACCTGAGCGATTAGGCTTTGTTTCCCAGGTGGAAGATTTGGGAGAGGAACCCCCTGGGGCAGGAACTGCCTTGGGCTTTTAGAGAGGGGATGTGAAAATTAATTACAAAAGGGCTGTTTTTTACCTTACAGTTATAAGGTGAATTCTATTAGTTCCTAGAATCATAGGTTCAACACCAGCACAAAAAGGCTAGCTTCACTCCAGATGAATTTAAGGTACACAGCAACCCTGAATCAGTGAGGATGTCCAGATAACATGCTGGTCATCATAAATGTGCATTGGGCACTCAGCTCTAAACTCTGCATTGTGGCATGGAGGCACCTCTTGGATTTTTCAAAGAAGATAATTAGAAATCAGTCTGCTCTTCATAACAAATAAGCCCTTGTTTTCATCAAATGTGGAAGGAGATTGGAAACTACAAGAGAAATCTGTAAGGAATATTTCACTATAGTAATATATTGGTGCACTACAAATCCAACTCCTCCTTCTGAATATAAAAATAATAAAGGAAGTACTGAAGACATTTTACTATCTCAAGTCAAGGAAAGGGCTTCCTGGAGATTAATCTAAGTGACTTCTATGTGTCTTCTTCTGTGTTGCTTGAGACAAGATTGAAAGGCAATTACATTGAACTTGTGATAGCCTCATACTAAAACAAAAATTTAGTGAGCAGGAGGTGGGCTGGCTGTCTACTAATGTGAGTAGTGAAAGAGTGGCCATGTTGGAGGGAAGAATTCTGAGAGTTTGTCATAATAAAATACAACTTATATTTTCATGTGTCCCAGACCTGGTTGATACAAAGAAGTCAGGCAGCATACAGAAATATTTAGATCAGTTAAAGAGAGGCAGCTGACAAGGTTGTCAGGGTAAATCTTCATTTATTCCATGTGGTCATAGCAACTGACAGACATTAGCAAATTTGATTTCTTTCTGTTACTTAGCTTCACTTTTTCTGTTCTTTAGAACCACTGTGAATCCAGGGAAATTTTTGTAGCCAGCTATTGTTCCCCAAATTGTTAATGATACACAAGTAATTTAGATGTTGTACCTCAGGGCTTTTACAATGCCTACAAGCAGTATTCTTCACTGACTGTTTCTGAAAGCAGCATCTACAATGTGTTCTGATTACATTTGTAAGCCTTCTTCCTCAACTTCCACTGGTTTTAGCAGCTTTGCATATTTTTATTTTGGAATTTTAAATGTCTTCTAATTTCAACAATAATTGAATTTGTTATTTTATTTCACATTATATTTACTTCTTTTAAATTTTGTCCAGGAAAAAGGTGGAAAACAATAGTTTCACGCTGCCATCCCTATACCAAAATTCTCTCTTTGTCTTTTCAGAAGGGAATTTGGTGCACATAAATCAGTAAAATACTTCAATTATTCTTTAAAGGTCCTCCTACCATCAACACTACTGTGTTATCAGTAGTCAGACAGATAACTTAAGTTATTTCACTATTTCATATTTGATATATTTGATATATTTGTCCAAGATTGATGATTATTTCTTGTATATAATGGTCTTTCTTGTTTTATGGATGTGATATCCTCTTTACTTTTAAAGTCTCCCTTGATATGAATTTTACTGACTTTAATTTCCTATTTATCTCATGTGCTTTATACTACTTTTATACTATCTATTCTTTTAAATAGTTGTGACTTTTAGACATATTCACACTCACAAATGAAAGACTTGATTGGTATTTGGTAATAATGTATGTCCATTTTCTTACACAAAATCTTATCCTCTTTGCCACTGACACTCATTCTTCATACCCTGTATAAATTGCAGACAGTCTGACCACTCATCTTTTCAGGTTTGTCTTTCCTTAGTCTATTAGATGGTCTCTTTCCACACTAACTGATCAGTTGAGTACTTTAGTGGATCCTCCATGGATGGCAGGGAACCTTCCACATAGCTCTCAACTCTCCAGTTCTCTCTTATGGGCTTGGTTTCCTAAACTCTAGCTTTATGTCCTCAATTCAAGAAGTCTTCCAGGCTTCTCCCTGTTTTTCATTCAAGAAGAAATTTAGATAGATGAAAAGTTATACTCACTTGCTTATTCAGTTTGGAAAAACTTCCATTTAGTTGTTACTGATCCAAGTTTAAGAATGGTTAAGATGAGAGAAACATACATTGCATTTGTAACTAGATGAACATAATTTGCATATTATTAACAACCTATACTTCTACATTGATAAGAAAAGATCTTTTTGGCTTGACATCTTCATTTGAAAAGAATTCATGAATCATAGAGTCTACTGTAGAAAAGAAGAACACTTGGATGATGAAAAGAGAATTGTTGATTGCTTTCTTTTCAATGTTTGTGGTAGTGTATGATTTTTCTTAAAATTAATAACTTACATTTGGAAATAAAATTTCAATTGTCTACAACATTTTACATTTAATAAATTGTTAATCATCACTACATAGAACTAGCTAAAAAATAATCATTTTATTTGTTTTGTTTCATGAGCAACCCTGAAATTGAAAAATGGTCTCTAAGATTATAAAATAGGTTTCTAAGACTAAAATAATTTGTGTGCATGTCACATCACTCTGTCAAAAGGGATCTATTTTGCTTAAGCTTCATTACAAGGTAAAGTTCTGAATAATTGTGTCTGACACATGAGCAGATAGCCCACAATGTTTATCACCCATGCTCCTTTTGCTGGAAAAAATATATCAGTTCACATAGAAATCAACAAAATCAGTAGGTTATATTCATTTTAAAATTTTTTGAGAAGCCAGGAGTGGTAGCACACGCCTATAATCCAAGCTGCTGGGGAGGTTGAGGCAAGAGGATTGTAAATGAAAAGCCAGCCTCAGCAATTTGGTGAGGCTCTAAGCAACTTAGAGAGGTCCTGTCTCAAAATAAAAAATAAAAAGGCCTGGAGTGTGGTTCAGTGGTTAAGCACCACTGGGTTCAATTCCTCGTACTGGAAAAAAAAATCACAAGAATCTTAAGGTTTTGTTTTTAAGTCTCTAAAGAAAATGCTCAGATTTCAGGTTATTTGACTTCTTTTAATTGTAAAAATAATGCCTAATTTAATGATAATGTATTGTATATTTGTACTGGTTTTTAACCTGTTAATAGGAAGAAAGTGAAAGAAAGAAAAACATGTCAAGAAAGGAAAATAAAAATAAGAGAATATAAGAAGAAAAAGGGAAATTCTACTAACCATAGCACTTTACAGATTTATACATGGAGTATATGATAAAATAGAATCTTATTCCATTTTTCAAAAAAAAAAAATTCTTAAGTTCATCCAAATCTCTGTTTAAAGTCAACATGAAATTCTCATCTATAACAGCATAGAAACATGCTCACCGGAAATAAAAGCATTTCCATCTTTGGAATAGAATACTTCTAAATATTATGAATGAATTTTTGAGCTTGTATTTTCTGTGTCCCTGAGCATGTGATTTTCCAGACTTTCTCACTGCCACCTTATCTGTTTCACTCTCCTAGATGATGTATGTGTATGCAAATACACCATCTTTATACACTTTCAAATCATCTCCTGTACTTCATTCATGTTTACGAATGATCACAAAACCAAGGGCAGTGTTCTGCACAGAGAATGAAATGAAATCAGTAAGAATATCATTAGTTCAGAAAAGCAAAGAATATGAAGAGATTTTGATAGGTAAACAAGAATCATATATGAGTGTCATACATAATTACTCATGTATCTCAATAATTTCAACATGCTTACCTTGCCAATTTACTTTAAGTATTTCTGGTTAACTTTGTTTCTAATGCATTAGTTTAAGAACATATTTAAGTATTATAGGAGAACTATCTGGGGTTATGTTGATGGATCCTACTGAGTCTTATAGGAACAATACAAAATTGGCATTCTGACAGAGATGGTTACAGAATTGGATTCCTGCCCAGAAAATTATTATCTTTAGACCAACTGTGGCTGTGATAGTGAAAAATATCACAATCCCTGAGAAATAACCAATGTCACAAATTAAGTTAAATCAATCAGGAAGTTGAGGCTATCTTTCATGAGCAGTCTTTACCTACACCCTAGAGACATTGGTTACCAGAGGAAATCAAGATTACCATGGAGGTGTGACATTTTTAATTTTTATGACTTAATATTTCTCAGGATCTCTGTAAATATTACTTTTTATTTTTTTGGTACTAGAGATTGAACTCAAGAGTACTTGACCACTGAGCCACATCTGAGCCCTATTTTGTGTGTTTTTTTTTTTATTTATTTTTTTATGTAGGCACAGGGTCTCACTGAGTTGCTTAGCACTTCTTCATTGCTGAGGCTGGCTTTGAACTCACAATTCTCCTATCTCAGCCTCCCAAAGTTCTGGGATTATAGGCATGTGCCACTGCACCCAGATGTAATTATTACTTGTTAACTATTTGTTTATTTATTATTAGTTATCTCAGGAACCCAAAGTATGCATGAACTATATTGAGTTCTGTTATCTGGCAAAGAAATCATGGTGCTTGAAAGGATATGGAAAATTTATTTTTAAGGCCCAATTATGCAGCCTAGCTATAGTAATATATTGTGATATTGATGTCATATGCTATTAGAAGCACACATGTAACTCATAGGTCAAAACCACAAGCTGTATCTGTGGAGGTGGCTATCAAAATCAAGAATGACTGAATATTGAAAGATGTGTAGAAGTACACAGAGGTGAATATATTGGGAAATCAATTGATGGAAGGGGTCATGTGGAAAGTCTTATGCTAAATAGTACTCAGATATTTCACCATATAGATGTAGATTAGTATATTCTACAATAATTTACACACACCCATCCTCACCCACATGACTATGTGAAAGTCAAACAAAGAAAATTTCTAATGTCAGAGAAAGAGAAATATAAACCAAAATGGAAACATAACTGGAAGTTTTCTTTAATTAAAAGATATTATATTCTAAAATAGAATATAATACATTGCATTTGAAAAATGATACATAAGAGGAAATCCATCCCTAGTGCATCCAATAACACTGCACAAAAGCTAGAAATTATTGCAATAATACATTTGATAGTAGGGAGAAGTGACATAAAAATATATATGCTTGATGGTAGGGTACACAAATACAAATCTTTTGTAAAAAATGATATTGTATTTTGTAACCTTATTGGCCTCATGAACTTTAATAATGTTTGTGCATTTAATGGAAAATTATGTATACATGATTCAATTATCTACAAATAGGAATAATTTTGTTTCTTCTTCTCCAAACATTGTCTTTTCTTTCTTTTTTGTCTAATAGCTCAAGCTAAAATATCTACTGTAATATTAAATGTAAATGGGAAAAACAATCTTTGTTCTGATCTTTAATTTAGGAGATATTCATTCAATTCACTGTGTGACTTTTTTTTCTTTTCTCATGTTTTGAAAGTTTCCTTCTTTTCCTAGTTTGTGGAGATTTATATAAAGAAATAAAATTGGAATGCACCAAAATTTTTTTTTCATCAATTTAATTTTTTGTATTTTTCTTCTATTTTATTAGTATGCAAGATTTAATTGGTTCATTTTTGCATATTTACACACTATTTTTTTCCTGGTAGAAATCTTATTTGTGTAATGGTTTGTAATCACTTTATATGTTGAACTTGACTTTTATTTTACTGATGATTTTGTCTATATTTTCACAAAAGATATGGATATCTTTGCCAGATTTTTCTATCAGACTAATAATGACTTTCTGAAGAGTTTGAAAGTGTTATTTCCTCTTTTAGTTATTGGAAGATTTTTTGAGAAAAATTTATGTTAAATCTTCCATATACACAAAGTAGAATTAATCAATAAAACTATTTGGAATGCAGAAGGATTTTTGGCAAGTTCTAAAATTTATTATTAATTAAATCTCTTTAGGTGTTCTAAATCTTTGCAATTACCTGTTTTTTTTTCTTGGCTTATTTGTTGTAGCTTATATATTTCTAAAAATTTATCTGCTATAACATTACTATTTGTTTGAACACAATTATTCATGATATTACATGTAATATTCATGATATTACATATTACATAAATGACTTCATCTTTTTCGTAATTTAAATATTCTTAAGTTATCCATCTTCACTATTTTTCTTGATCAGTCTAGCTAAAAATGTGTCAGTTTTGTTGGTATGTTCAACATACCATAATACATGGTATTTTTTTATTCTCTATTTTATTTATTTCCACCCTAATCTTTATTACTACCTCTCCTTTACTTTCTTTGGATTTAGTTTGTTCATTTCTCTAGTATGCTAGCGTTTGGAAAGTTAGTTTATTCTTTTAGACCTTTCAAAGCATAGGCCACCTGCAGCTGCAGGTTTATTTCTCTCAACACTGCTTTGGCTACATTATGTAAACTTTTGTGTATTTTATTTTCATTTTCACTCATCTCAACATATGGCTCTAATTTTCTATATGATTCATTCTTTGACTCATTAGTTATTTGGTATTGCTTTTTAAAATTGCCACATATTTTTAATTTCCCGCTATTTTTTAATTTCCAGATTGATTTCATTGTGGTGGGAAAACATACTATGTATTACTTAAATCATTCCAAATGTATTGAGACGTTTTGTGCATGTGACTTATTATGTTCCATTCTGGAGAACATTCCATAGGTAGAGGAGAAAAATTTATATTCTGTTATTGTGAATGGAGAGTTCCATAGATGCCTATTAGGTCTAATTGATTTACAGAGTTATTCATCTTTGTTATTGATCTTTTTCTAATTGCTCCACCCATTTAAAACATGATATTGAAATCAACAGGTATTATTCCTAAGCTCTTTATGTCTCTCTTAATTTCCATAAGTTAGTGCTTCATTTCAGGACTCTGTTGTCAGTGCAATTCAGTTATATACAATGTAATTTACTTGATAAGGTAGAATTTTTGTCTTTAATTTACCCTTTTTTATTGAATGGCCTGTTTCTTTTATTATTCACGAGACAATAGCTTACTAACTTTTTATATTAAAAAAGTATATTTTCTAGTATACTCTATAAATATGCATTTTAGTTTTTACTAGATTATTTTAGTTATTTTTCTCAATGTTTGGCATTGAGACTACAATAAGTATCAATTTATAATGACCAAATATGCATTAATACCTATTAAATTTCAATATTATATGGAAGTTTTGCTTCTTTCTAGTTCCTTCCTCCCTCATCTCTCCCCCTCCATCATGCAAATTACAGATTTATATATAACAAATCCATCAATACAGTTTCATAGTTATTGCTTTATGATTTTTTTTAATTAGCAGGAGATGAAAATTTGTAAACAAAAATAACACAATTAGAAAGTTTTACTAATTCCCTTACTGGTACTTTTTTTTTCAATTTGAATTAATTTCTAGGGCTCTTTCATTTCATCCTGAAGAATTCTATCAATTCTTGAAAACCAAATCTGATAGAGACAAATACTCTCAGTTTTTGTTTATCTGAGAATGTCTTAATTTCTGCTTCATTTTATAAGCAAAATTTTTCTGGTTCTTAAATTCTTGGTTGACCATCATTTAAACACTTATGTCCTCTCACTGTCTTCTGTTCTATTTGGTTTTTAAAATAAATTAGCTGTTGATCTTATTGAGTAAATCACAAGCAATGTCCTGCTTAATGTTTTCAAGGTTCTCTGAGTTTTTTTGACAGTTAGTTTGATTATGACATGTCTAAGTGTGGAACTATGTGAGTTTATTCTACTTGAGTTTCTTTTGAGCTTTTTCTATATAGAAATTAACAGTTTTCATCAATTTTTTTTGTCTTGTACATTATTTTCCAAAGTATTCTCTCCTTTCTGTTCTTAGGAAATTCAAAATACTCAGTTGCTGAAATGTTTCCTGGTGATCCACCCTTTGTTGATCTTTATTCTTTTTAAAAATGTTTTCATTTTTATTCATTTCACTTCTCAAATAATCGTATTTAATCTATTATCAATTTCAGTAAACCTGACAGTAAGAATCTCCCATTGAGCCACAATGGTAAACATTTTCTTTTAATGGCAATTCTCAAATCTATAATTTCTTTTTGGTCAATTTTTATAATTTGCAGTTCTATATTGTTACTCTTTATTGGAGTCACGTATACTTTCTTTTAGAATTTCATAGTTTCTTTTGGATATTTAAACTTACTTAAAATATCTACTTTAAAATTTTGTCTAGTAAGTTCAATGTCTGGGATTCTTCAGGGACAATATCTATAGATTAATTTTCCTTCATATATGGACCATATTTAACTGTTTAATTTAATTCCACAAATATATTGAATTTTTTCAAGTCTATAATGTTGCAACTCTTGAAAATCAGATTCTCTGCTCCCCAAGATTTATTCTTGTTATTATTTATTTATTCTTGTGTTATTATTTTTATATTGATGTTAAAGCTATTTTGTGACTTTTCCCGACTAATTTTGTAAAGTCCATATTTCTCATCATGTGTGGCCACTGAAGTGTATATTTAATTAGCTTAAAAGTCAGCTAATGACTAGACAAACTTCACCAAGATTATATGTATGTTGAGGCATGTATTGGATCCTCTGGATGAATACTGCCTTGTTTTTTGCTTCCTATTTCAGAAAGCCTCAATATTATCCTTAAGCAAGAGATTAAGACTTTCTTGGGCCCTTTTAGCATTTCCATAGATCTGTACATGAATGTGGCCTTCTAAGTTCTCTGGACTATGTAAGCTTTTCAAAACAACTATGATTATCTCATTCTTCAGCTTTCCTTTTTTAAGTGTTCAATTTCTTGCTAGTCACACCTATACAATTGCCTGAGGCAGATGTGATATTAAACCAATTGCCACTATTTTATTTTCAACAAATATCCCAGGGAAAAGACTATTCACATTGAACAAGCTAATTTAAAGTCAGTTCCAATACAAATAAGCCCTGTGGCGATGATAGTGGAGATGGTGTGTGTGTTAGGCATGGGCAGAGCAAGCGGTGATTCTAGGAAACTGCTAGGTAGGTCAGATAATGAAAATTCTCTGGAAATGAGTTGATTATAAAGCTCTAATCCCATCTGGCACTGTAGTGCACACCTGTAATCCCAGCAGCTCAGGAGGCTGGGGCAGGAGGATCTCGAGTTCAAAACTAGACTCAGCAAAAGTGAGATGGCTAAGCAACTCGGTGAGACTCTGTTTCTAAAGAAAATACAAAATAGGGCTGGGGATAAGGCTTGGTGGCCGTGTGCCCCTGATGTCAATCCCCAGTACCTGCCCCCTAAAAAAGCTCCAATCCCATTTTCCCCTTTGCAGTGATTGTCTGGCTTCAGGTTTTCATGACTACCATTACAGACTGTCAGTTTCTAAGACAGACTTACTCAGACCTGAGGGCACCAGAAAGGGAAAAAGATAAATTCAACTGATGCAAAGCTCAATCTTACTGAGATTTGATTGTTTTTCTTGATTGAACATTACTACAACTATTGCCTGCCTTTTGTTAGTTTGGAGTTCTGTAAAAGTTGATTTTGACAATTTTTAACAGTGAAGACTAAATTTTATTGTTTTTATAGAGGAAGGACTAAATTTTGGGAGTTCCTTACAGTATCATTCTGGATGTACTTAATGAAAACCCTTAGTATAAATATATCCTTTATGTTCAAAGATAATGTCAAAGTTTATTTACTCTGACAAGTTAATAGCAAGATTCCAAGCAAGAGAGCAATATAGGATTTTTTAATATAACTGAAGATAAAGTTAATTGAAATTAAATAGATATAATTAAAGAATATTTAAGAGAGAAGTAAATCCAAAGGAAATATAAGAATGTGAATGATGAAAGTATAAGGAAAAATTACTAAAGTGGGCTGGGCATGGTGTGCACACTTGTAATCCCAAGGATTTAGGAGGCTGATGCATGAGAATCATGAGTTCAAAGCCAGCCTCAGTAAAAGTGAGGTGCTAAGCAACTCAGTGAGACCCTGTCTCTACATAAAACACAAAATAGGGCTGGGAATGTGGCTCAGTGGTCCAGTGTCCCTGAGTTCAATCCCCTGTAACCCCTCCCCCCCAAAAATTACTAAAGTGGGTAAAAAGAACTATTTCTATGATGAATATATTAGGATAGTTGGGTTTCAAGTATAAAAATTTAACTCAAATTGATTTAAAATAATGAAATTATATAATTAACTATATTTGTCAGAGTTCTTCAGAGAAATGTATATATTGTTATATGTTGTATAGATAGTTAATAATATGGGCCCATCCTTGAGTGTGACTTAGGACAAGGGAGCTCATTAGTGAGGAATTTGGAAAAACTTTGAGGAAGCACCCTCAATGTTATTGTTCAGGGCCATCTGGAGCACTAATGAGCTCTTGGTGCCTCAAAATTTTCAGCCTTTGATCCTGTGAATTTTGGAACCTGGCCAGTTCCCACCTCACAGAGATTTTACAGCCTAAGGCTAGCTGCATAACGCTGGACTGCATGTTAGGAGGGGTTGTTGTGTCTTTTTAAGCCCTCCAAAGGAGAGAGAAGGAAGAAGAAGGGGATCCATCTGGACTGGAGAAAAAGGGATCCATCTGAAGAGGAGAGATTGAATCCATCTGAGAAGAAATTTCAACCGGGGAAGAAAGAATCTGATGTTTTGAGTAAGAAGAAGGAACCTGATGATGAGAAGAAAGAAGCTGATTTGCAAGGAAGAAGGCAGACTCTCACCTGTGCTGTTTACCCTACCTCAGTGTTGCTGATTATGCTGATTTTGCTGATTTTACCCAAGGATAGGTGTTGAAGGTGTTGATGCTGTTGTGAGTTAAGAAGAAGGATCTTGAATGGTGCTTTGAGGAGAAAGACTCTGAAGGTGATGATGGTACTTTGAGGAGGAAGACTCTTACCTATTGTCTACCTCATTTTTGGTGTTGCTTATTTTACCCAAGGCTGGGTGTTGAAGGTAATGATGATGCTTTGAGTGTACTTGCAAACCCGTGTTGTGTTATCCAGTGTTGACTGATGAATGCTTATTGAGCTGGAGCCACTCTGTCTCTCTTTCTGTTTTTCTATATTATTGATTCATTACATACAATATTCAATATTGCAAAGTATAACTGTTGCTTGCTTTGTTATATTGTCTCATATTAAAGCTTATAAAACCCATCCTGTTGTGAGGCTGGTGATTCATCCCACGAATCTGCCTAGATAAATTAGTCTGAGCTCAGCAATTCTTGGTCATAGATCCAGACCAAGACATATGTGCATAACTGTATACATACATGAATAAATATAATGTATGTGTGTAAATAAATCTCAAAAGAGAGATTTATTTTTAAGGCTTTGTCTCGCAGTGGTGACAGCTGGTGACTCTGACGAACTTCCCAACATTGTGGTATAAAATCAGAATTCCTTCTTGCCTGGAACTTTAGTTTTTACTCCTTATCCTTCAAATATTGGATGAGGCTGATGCATATTGTGGAGGAGTATTTGCTTTATTTAAAATCAACTGATTTTTACATGTTAATCCCATCTAAAAACTTCTTTTCAACAATACATATAGTTTTTGAGCAAACATCTGGTCACAATGGTCTTGGCCAAGTTAACACATGAAATTGACTCACTCACAAATGAAGAGAGGCAGAGTGGATTCAAAGCTGCTTCACCCACTGCTTTCAAGCCCATGTCTCTGCAGGTGCATATTTTCCCCATGCATGATCTGGCTTTTGCTTTAGTCAGAGAATTAGATATATCAGCATGCCCAGACCTCACATTCATACAAAACAAATCCTACAGCATAGAGTATATTCTAATAATTCACATAAAAAAAAAGCATTTTTAAAATTTTTTATTACCTGGCATCCAATTGGGCCAAATGTGCTTATATCCTCAATTTGATAATTGATTACTATCTAGGGGGACAAAATTACTTCTACCAGAGAAGGTTCATCCTGCCCATGAGGCTATAATCAGCTTCTCTGACTGTCAGGTATGGGAAGGATACATAACTAAACAAACCACTGCTCTTTTAATGAGGATGAAAGAGAAGAGATAAAAATTAGCAAGCAGTAATATATATTTGCTACAAAATATAAGATGGCCTTAAAAATAAAAACTAACAATATCAGTATCAGTAAAAGCAGCAAAATTCAAAATGTATCCAAAGGACAAACTGCAGAAAAAACAATTAACAAAGAAGCACAAATACATATTATATAAAATAAAAATGGGACACTACTATAACTAAGATATCTATAGTTGTTAAAGAATACTTTGAACAAATTATGTCAGCATTTTATTTTGAACTTAGATGAATAAATTTTAAAATAATTATAAATTTCAAGTACTTATTTTGAAAATAATAGAATGCCTGATTGAAAGAGCAACATTAAGAATTTAAATTATTACTCACTTCTACTCCTTAACCAAAGTAACTAATTATAGATAGTTTTATAATCAAGTTTTACTAGTCTTTAGGGAAGAAATAATTCCTACAAAATAATCCAAAGAATATGAAAAGGATTGAAATTTCACATTTTTTGTATGAATATAGTCTTAACATGTATTAGAACATAAGATAGCCAGAACCAAAAAAAAAATATAAAATTATGGCTTAGTATAACTTATGAACATAAGTGAAAATTTCTAAATAAAGAATAGCAAATTTGGGCTGGGTTTGTGGCTCAGTGGTAGAGCACTTGCCTTGCACGTGTGAGGCACTGGGTTCGATCTTCAGCACCACATACCAAATACATAAATAAATAAAAAATAAAGATTTTAAAAAAGATTTAATTAAAAAAATAGCAAATTAATCTAGCAAAAAAATTTACCAAGTACAATGACACATCCATATAATCCCAGTGCTATTGAGGGCTCCGACCAGATGACCACAAGTTCAAGGGCAGTGTCAGCAATTTAGCACGATTCTGTCTCAAAAAAACTGAAGAAAGAAAGAAAGAAAAGAAAAGGCTGAGGATATAGCTCAGTGAGTTAAGCCTCCCTGGATTCAATTCTGAGTAAAATAAATAAACAACAGCAAACAAACAAACAAAAACCAAACAACCTAGCAAAAAATCAGTATGAAGCATTACCAGATATATCTGCTTCCATGTGTAGAAAAATATTTTAACATGATCAATTTATTGACATAAATCACAATTATAGTGGATCTATATAGGGACAGAACATGATCAGAAGGATAAAATGAGGCATATGGAAATAAAATAGGCAAACATTAATGACAAAAAATTTTGAGACATTTAGCATACTAGTGACAAAATGTTCAGAGCAGAAAAAGTCAATTTTAAAATTAAAAAAAAAGTTTTTTACAAGACTTCTAGGAATATCACATTTAGAATTCAAATTCATGGACATTCCACTTAAAGTCAGGAGGAAAACAATCATATTCATTATAAGCTTTAATGTTCCATTGCCAAAGAGAACCAGAACTAAATACTAGTAAGTAAAATATTTAAAAAGCAGATTTTTTTTAACACTATTGCAATAGAGGAAAAGAGACCTCCATAAAAAATAATGCTCAGTTCTGGAAATAGTAAAGAAAGCAGATTGGGGGTAATTTATTAATTAATTTAATCCTTTCAATATGTCTATGAAGAATCTATAATGATCCCTGTTTTTCAGACACGGAAGTTGAGGCACAGAAGATTCAACTCACAAGCTTAAAATTGCATGGCTAATTGGCAGCAAATATGAATTATCCTATTCCAAAGTCTAGGCTCTTAACTATCACATATATCTTTATGTGTTACAAATGAGAAAGCATTATTTAATTCTCAATGATGGATATTGTGCTATACAATTAAATTTCTCTGTATTAAAAAGAAACAACACAAAGTGTAATCTAAGTAGGCAGAGCTTTAGAGGCAAATGATAGCAGTGTGTGTTCCCTATTACCTACCTACATGAGTGAAAGTGAGAAAGATATAGGATCAGGTCAACATTTGCCAGGCTAATGAATTTAAAGTAGGTGGTTCTTTGAAGAATTTGAGGTAAGTGATTGCAATTCCTGATATACATAATACATCGTCTCCTCAGTATACGAAAAGAAGTCACCAAAAAAAGATGCAGAAAAAAAAAAACAGAAGAATATGATAATAGTCCCAGTGATAAGGCTTACTTCAACATTAAATACAGGACTGTTGAGGGGGGACCTAGGAGAAAAACTAAAGCAGTAAAAATACTTGACTGGGGAATTGATGGGATAGTAGTTATATTGAAATCAATATAACTGGTTTTCTTGATTAGAGTGTGAATGGAAAGCTTCTACATATTGAAACAGGCAAAAATAGGATTGAAAAGGAAGTTCCTTGGATATACTAAGCTTGATTGTGAGAAATCAACCATACCACTAATGCATTTTTGTTAGAGTCTCTGGAAGGATGTCAGACTGAAACCAACAACCAGACAATGCAAAATTGATAAAAGTATGGCCTAAATACAGAAAGTTGGGGAATGTGGGTGTTATCCACATTAAAGAGAGGGAGGAACTTATGAAAAAGGAAGAAAAATGAAAACTTAAGGGATAAAAACCACTAGGAGAGCTTAACTATGGAAGAAAAAAGGAGAATTGAAATGAGAGAACCAGAATTTTAAAAAGAGCAAATAAAATAAAACAAATAACAATACCCCCCCATAAAAACTTATCAGACTGAAGTACAGTACAATAAGGACTGCTAGAATCCAGTGCTTTTGGTGGGATGTTGATTACCTGACAATCTTGTCACAGTCCTTTCAATGCAGCTTTAGAAGTGGCATATTAAAAACCCTAAATTATCAGACAAGAAGAGATTGAGGTCAAAGGACAGACTGTGCTTCCAACAAGTTTGGATGGGAAAGATGGGAAGTGGGAATGAGCAGAGAGAAACAGTAGAAATAGAAGAGAGTGAAATAAGGAAAAGAGAATATTGTTCTTGTTATTGCTTTTAATAAGATATTACCAGTTCTAGAGGAAAGAGCTAAAATGAGAAGTTAAAAAAAAGAAAGAAATCACAAAGTTCTTGGATATCACAAAAACTGTGAGCAAAATTGGAGTCCAAGAGCATGCTCTGTCAGTGTTTGATATAACCACATAGGAGTAAGTGAATTAGACCAGTGTTATTTGATGAGGTCCACCCACCAGCAGCAGGGGCATCACTTGCTATAATTAATTAGAATCTCTGGGGAAGAGACTCAGTGATCAACATTTACCAAGATCCCCAAGTGATTTTGTGTAATTTAAAACTTGAGAAGGGTCATGATGATTACAGACTTCACAAAGTGGCACAGGAAGACTTCTGCCGACAAGATTTAAAAACTCACCATTAGAGTCAAATTTGAATGAAGAACTAGATTACCAAGGAAATTACACAGGTATTTGAAAAAGTGACCCTCTTGTTGGCAGCTTTTGTTATGGGAGATAAATATGAAATCAGTTTTCCTTTTAGATGATAAAACTGCCATTACATTTTAAATTTGAACTTACATACTTATAAGTAAACTATATGTTAATTTTAGTCTACACATTAATATGCTTATATTACAGTATATATATTTTTATTTACAAGGTGATTTTTAAAACTAACTTTCTGGGCTAGAGATGTTGCTTAGTGGCAGAGTGAGAGACTCTGGCATGTGAGAGACCCTGAGTTTGATTCCCACCACTGAAAAAACCACTACCAAAAAAATAAAGAAATAGTTTTCTCAGAAAGCCAACATCTCAAAACATTTCTGCAAGCCAGAGCTGAGCAGAATATTAAAAATAAGAAGATTGGGACTGGGATTGTGGCTCAGTGGTAGAGCGCTTGCCTTGCATGCCTGAGGCACTGGGTACGATCCTCAGCACCACATAAAAAAAATAAATCAATAAAGATATTGTGTCCACCTACAACTAAAAAATATTTTTAAAAAAATTAAGAAGATTAAGTTGTCATGTGAGAATTGGCTTATTGTTAAAGTTCACTATGTATATAACATTATAAAATACATATAAAATAATTTTAATATCCACATAAAATAATTAATATCTATTGACCTATTTCCCATTTTTCTATTCCTGGGCTGACATGTTGGAGTGTTGGGCCTACATTTTCTTCTAGCAGTTGCAGAGTTTCTGTTCTAATTCCTAGGTCTTTGATCCATTTGAGATGACTTTTGTACGCTGTGAGAAATACAGATAAATTTTCATGCTTCTACATATGGATTTCCAGTTTTCCTGGCACCATTTGTTAAAAAGGCTACCTTTTCTCTCATGTATGTTTTTGGCACCTTTGTGGAGTATAGAATACCTGTATTTATGTGGGTTTGTCGCTCTGTCTTCTATTCTATCTCATTGGTCTTCATGTCTGTTTTGGTGCTAGTACTTGCTGTTTTGGTCCTATATCTCTGTAGTGATTTGAAATCAGCATCACTCTTTTTGCTCAGGACTGCTTTGGCTATTCTGAGTTTCTTATTTTTCCAAATGAATTTAGAACTCTTTTTTCTAATTCTGTGAAGGATGTGATTGGTATTTGAGAAGGATGACATCGAATCTGTATAATGTAAAGACTCTCTTCAATGATAACAGGATGAATAAATCATGTTTACTTGCAATTTATTGGTCTTTTCATATTTGATGACTTGTACTTCTTTCTGATTCCTTGAAAACTGTGCCCTCCCTGAAGAGTCTATTATTTCCTGAGGTGCTTACTATTCTGGTATGATTTACTTATTGAATTATCAAATGAAATTGACTCAAAGATGTACCCATGTGTGAAAATAGCATACATTCCCAATAAGATTTTGTTTTAATTCTAATATAGGACACAATTCCTAGGCCCAAAATTAGAATAAACAAAAACTATACAACCTTTTTCCTTTGAAGTTATAAAATGTCACAATTTTAAAATTTGAGTCTCAGTTTCTATATGATAACAACTGAATCTAGTAAAAGAAAATTTGGAGTTAATCTGTTTAATTTTAAAATCAAGAATTCCTCTTCTGTTGCTTTTCCTTACTCTATATGACTTTGAAGTCTTTAGTCACATCATTGCATCACATCATTGCATCTGGTCTGTGGGGATTGTTCTGCAGTGTTACCATCCACATGTACATTAAATATTCTGGTCTTTTCTTACAGGATCCTCTCACACCAGTCCTCACTGTAGTAACAAGTAATTCCCTACTTGAACATCTGCTGAAGTAGGTATGTTCTACTCCCAGCTGCCCCTCTTGTGCAGTACCCCCAGCTTATGCGACCATGCAGACCCCCATCTACCAATGTGGGGCTCCCTCAGTTACCTCCATCTTGGGACACTGCAACTACTGTCATAGTCTCCTTTATGTGGTAGCCTGCACCTGGGGACACCAGACAGGGTCTGGAGATAGCCACTGTTGCAGCACTGAACACCACAGAGCTGCATCTCCGAACACACTGCACGATGCCACTGCCTTGCCCACCCCAATGCCACATCTCTGAAAGTGGCCACCTCCATCTTGGGACACCTTTTGCCATCCTGGGCTATCCTCACTACCACCATCACCATCTTTAGTTGGGGTAACTCCCATCTTAGAACATCAACTGGGGCCTAGAAGCAATATCTAGGTACCTATAGTCTCCCAACCCCTGCCCCACCACAGCCACCAATCCAGCAGGCCCATAGCTCACAAAGCCTGGTCCTGATCTGCCTGATACAAAACAGCTCTCTGTGACAGGTGCAACAGCTTTCTGCCAAGAGTGCAGAAGACTCCAGAGAGAGAAGTTCCTGACTGGGAAGTAGAAAAGGAAGGAGGGAGGGAGTGAGATACTGTTTATAGACTAAATTAGAGACTAGGAATTGTGAGGTCTACAGGCAATATAAGGGGCAAAGACCAGGCACCCATATCACACAGTGGGCCCCAAAGGAGATACTTGGGGTACAGTCTTCCAATGAGGAGTGGCAAGTGCTATACCCCACTTCCAGGAGTTTTGCCTCCAAGACCAACCCTCCCACCCTAATAAATTTTATTATCCTGAAGGTGGAGATACCAGCAAATAACAGACAAACCCACCTTCCAGATGTGAAGGGAAGGAGAAAATGTACTGAACTCCAACAGAAACACTCCTTTAATTTTTCTTTGATATATTTTTTTTCTTTTTTTCTTTTATCTTTTTGTTTTTTCCTCCCTGCCCCCTCTCCTTTCCCACTCTCACATCCCCAGCATTTGGGAAACTAAGTACTGTCCATGCATTAGGCTACTGAGGATTGGAATTTCTGAATAGTATATTATAGTTGTGTTGTATATTCTTTTATCTTTTTATTTTTTCTTTATTTTTAAATTTTTGTTTGTTTTATACTCTATTTTCTTTCCACTTACCTGTCTCCTCAAAGTCCCTTTCTCTCTTTTTTCTTGCTACCGGCCAACATCTTTTGATTTCTCTTTCACACTTCCTAAGATCTAATAGCTCTATATTCTCATCTCCTACCTCCTTAACATCTCATCCTACACTCCCCCATTCTCTCTTTGTCCACAATTAGAAACTGTAGACCCTTTTGGAAACCTACTCTTTATGTTGTAGATAATAATTGAACTCACCATTTCTGTCTGTTGTGACAAAATTGTAAACATCTTACTTGGTGCTATTTGATTTAAGGCTGCATATCATTGGCATTGGGATATGTTAATATTGGTCTCCTCCTTAAAGGGGAGGTATTGGAATCCTGCATGGACACTATAAGTCTATAGGGTAAAAAATGCAATACCTCAAATCTGCACTGCTAGAGGGAAAGACATGCAAACAACATGAAAAAACAAGGGGAAAAAGTACCCCAAACAAACTAAGATAATACATTAGTATCTATGGCTAGCACAGCAGAAAAAAATTCAGAGAAGGAATTCAGGATGTACATAATTAAAATATTCTGTAAATTAAAGAATGATATATGAGAGCAAACAGGCAATAAGAGATCATTTTGATAAAGAGCTATATAAGCAAATACAAGAAGCAAAAGATTACTTCAATAAGGAGATAGAGATTCTGAAAAAAAAATTCTTGAAATTAAGGAAACAATAAACCAAATTAAAATCCCAACAGAAAGCATTACAAACAGACTAGATCACTTGGAAGACAGACCCTCACACAAAGAAGACAAAATATATAATACTGAAAATAAAGTTGACCACACAGTGAAGATGGTAAGAAACCATAAGCAGAACATCCAAGAATTATAGGATAACATGAAAATACCATATTTAAGAATTATTGAGATAGAGGAAAGCATAGAGTTACATACCAAAGAAATTAACAATATATTCAATGAAATAATATCAGAAAATTTTCCAAACCTGAAGAATGAATTAGAAAATCAAATATAAGACACTTACAGGACACCAAATGTTCAAATCACAACATATCTACACATTATAATGAAACTGCCTAGCATACAGAATAAGGAGAGAATTTCAAAAGCCACAGGAGAAAGGAATCAGATTACATACAGGGGGAAACCAATTAGAATCTCTGTAGACTTCGCAACCCAGACTCTCAAGGCTAAGAGGTCCTGGAACAATGTATACCAAGCACTAACAGAAAATAAATGCCAACAAAGAATTGTATATCTAGCAAAACTAACCTTTAGATTTGATGATGAAATAAAAACCTTCCATGATAAACAAAAGTTAAAACAATTTACAATGAGAAAATCTGCACTAAAGAACATTCTTAGAAAAATATTCCATGAGAAGGAAATGAAAACCAATAATGAAACTCAGCAAAAGAGAAAATACACTAAAGAAAAAGCCAATTAAAGGAGAAATCAACTCAAATTTAAAACCAAAAATAAACCAAAAAGACCAGGAATACAAACCGTGTTTCAGTAATAACCCAGAATGGCCTAAACTCATCAATCAAAAGACATAGAATGGCAGATTGGATTTTTTTTTAAAAAAGAGCCAACAATATGCTGCCTTCAAGAGATTCATCTCAAAGGAAAACGCATCCACATACTGAAGGTGAAAAGTTGGGGAAAAAATACCACTCACATGAACTGTGTAAACAAGCAGGGTTTTCTATCATCATATCAGTTAAAGTAGACTTCAAGCCAAAATTAGTCAAAAGGGATAAAGAAGGATATTTCATACTGCTTAAGGGAACCATACATAAACAATTTATAACCATTATAAATATATATGCTTCAAACAATGGAGCATCTGTGTTCATCAAACAAACCCTTCTCAATTTCAAGAGTCAAATAGATCACAACACAATAACACTGAGTGAATTTAACACAAGTCTTTCACCACTGGATAGATCTTCCAAACAAAAACTTAACAAAGAAACTATGGAACTCAATGATACAATCAATAATTTAAACTTAACAGATATAGAATATTTTATCGATCAATGAGAGTATACACTTTCTTCTCAGCAGCACATGGATCCTTCTCTAAAATAGACCATATATTATTTCACAAACAACTCTCAGCAAATAAAATAAGAAATAGAGATACTACCCTGCATTCTCTCAGATCATAATTGAATGAAATTAGAAACCAATGATAAACTAAAATATAGAAACTACTCCAATATTTGGAGACTAAATAATATGCTATTTGAACAATTGATAGCAGAAGACATAAGAAAGGAGAAAAAAATTCTTAGAGGTAAATGATAACACTGATACTACACATCAAAATCTCTAGGGCACTCTGAAGGCAGTGCTAGGAAGAAAGTTCATTGTATGCAGTTTATTTTTTAAAAGAACAAAAAGTCAACACATAAATGACCTAACGTTACATCTCAAAGCCCTAGAAAAAGACAAACAAATCAACAGCAAAAGAAGAAGACAGGAAATAATTAAAATCAGAGCTAAAATCAATGAAATTAGGACAAAAATTGACAAAATAAAAAGTTGGTTTTTTGAAAAAATAAATAAAATTATAAACTTTTAGTCATGCTAATGAAGAGAAGGAGAGAGAAAACACAAACTACTAAAATCCATGGTGAAAAAGGAAATATCATGAGGAACACCACTGAAATACAGAAATTAATCAGAAACTATTTTGAAAATTTGTACTCCAATAAAATAGAAAATATGAAAGACATCAACAAATTTCTAGAGTTATATGATTTACCCAAACTAAATCAGGATGATATACACAAGTTAAATAGATCAATTTCAAGGAATGAAATAGAAGACAGCATCAAAAGCCTACCAATAAAGAAAAGCCCAGGACCAGATGGATTCACAGCTGAGTTCTACAAGATCTTCAGAGAAGAACTAATACCAATAGTCCTCAAATTATCCTATAAAATAGAAAAAGAGGGTACACTTCCAAACTCATTCCATGAAGTCAATATCACCCTGATTCCAAAAGCAGACAAAGACACATCAAGGAAAGAAAACTTCAGACCAATATCTTTAATGGACATTGATGCAAAAATTCTCAATAAAATTCTGGCAAATCAAATACAAAAACATATTTAAAAGATAGTGCACCATGATCAACTGGGGTTCATCCCAGGGATGCAAGGTTGATTCAACATATGGAAATCAATAAATGTAATTCATCACATCCATAGATTTAAAGACAAGAATCATAGGAATATCAAAATAGATGCAGAAAAAGCATTTGACAAAATATAGCACCCCTTCATGTTCAAAACACTAAAAAACCTAAGGATAATAGGAACGTATCTCAACATAGTAAAAGCTATCTATGCTAAGCCCATGGCCAAGTTAATTATAAATGGAGAAAAATTAGAAGCATTCTCTTTAAAGGTGGAACAAGAAAGGGATGCCCTCTTTCACCACTTTTATTTAACATAGTCCTTGAAATTATAGCCAGAGCAATTAGACAGGTGAAGGAAATTAAAGGGATATTAATAGGAAAAGAAAAACTCAAACTGTTACTATTTTCTGATGACATGATTCTATACTTAGAGGATCCAGAAAATTCCACCAGAAAATTTCTAGACCTAATAAATGAATTCAGCAAAGTAGCAGGATATAAAATCAACACCCATATATCAAATGCATTTCTGTACATCAGCGATGAATCCTCTGAAAGAGAAATTCAGAAAACTACCCCATTTAAAATAGCCTTAAAAAAAAAAAACCACTTAAGAATCAACCTAACAAAACAGATGAAAGAACTCTACAATAAAGCTGGGTGCTGTGGTGCATGCCTATAATCCCAGCACTTTGGGAGACAGAGACAGGAGAATGGTGAGTTTAAAGCCAGCCTCAACAATGGTGAGGCACTAAACAACTCACTAAGATTCTGTCTCTAAATAAAACACAAAATAGGTCTGGTGATGTGGCTCAGTGGTCAAATACCCTTGAGTTCAATCCCTGATACCAATAAAAAAGAAAAATAAAAGACTTCTGCAATGAAAACTACATAACTCTAAAGGGAGAAATTAAAGAAGACCTTTGAAGATGGAAAGATCTCCCTTGTTCTTGGATAGAGAGAATTATTATTGTCAAAATGACCATACTACCAAAAGCATTATGCAGATTTAATACAATTCCAATCAAATTCCCAATGACAATCCTCATAGAACTAGAAAAATCAATCATGAAATTCATCTGGAAAAAAGCAGAGACCCAGAAGAGCCAAAGCAATACTTAGCAAGAAGAGTGAAGCAGGATGTATCACAATACCAGACTTTAAACTATACTACAGAGCAACAGTAACAAAAACAGCATGATATTGACACCAAAATAGGCTGGTAGGCCAATGGTACTGAATAGAGGACACAGAGACAAAACCACCTAAATACAACTATCTCATACTAGACAAAGGCACCAAAAACATATATTGGAGAAAAGATTGCTTCTTCAACAAATAGTGCTGAGAAAATTGGAAATCCATATGTAGCAAAATGTAAGCTCCTATTTCTCACCATGCACAAAACTCAATTCAAAGTGGATCAAGGGCCTAGAAATTAGATCAGAGACCCTGTGCCTAATAGAAGAAAAACTAGTCCCAAATGTTCATCATGTCAGATTAGGCCCAACTACCTTACCAAGACTTCTAAAGCACAAGAAATAAAATAAAAAATCAATAAATGGGATGAACTCAAACTAAAAAGCTGCCTCTCAGCAAAAGAAACAATCAATGAGGTGAAGAGACAGCCTACAGAATGGGAGCAAATTTTTACCACACACACATCAGATAGAGCACTAATCTCCAGGATATATAAAGAACTCAGAAAACAACACCAAATAAAAAACAACCCAATCAATAAATGGGCTAAGGAACTGAACAGACACTTCTCAGAAGGAGATACACAACTGATCAACAAATATGTGAAAAAATGTTCAACTTCTCTAGTAATTAGAGAAATGGAAATCAAAACTAAGATTTCATCTCACTCCAGTCAGAAAGGCAGATAGCTAAATTCTGGAACCAATCTGGATCTCCTTCTGTAGATGAATGAATAAAGAAACTATGGCATATATACACAATGAAATAGTACTCAGCTTTAAAAGAGAATAAAAGCATGGCATTTGCTGGTAAAGAGATGGAGTTGGTGAATATCATGCTAAGTGAAGAAAGCCAATCCCAAAAAAACAAAGACCAAATGTTTTCTCTGATAAGTGGATGCTGATCCATAATGCGGGCAGGGCATGGAGGAACTTTGAACAGGGCAAAGGGGAGGGAGGGGGAAGAGAGGACATGGAGTAGAAAACAAAGTGGAAAAAGATAGACATTATTACCCTAGGTACATGTATGACTGCACATATGGTGTGACTCTACATCATGTACAACCAGGATAATGAAAAATTGTGCTCCATTCATATACCATGAATCAAAATGCATTCTGCTGTCATGTATAACTAATTAGAACAAATAAACTAAAAAATTTGCTCAACTAATTCCAAGTCCCTCTTAGAATCATACATGAGTGTCAAAGGAAATTTTGGTATTCTCTTAAGGCACAATCTCACTTAATGAACTTTGCCTCTTTTATATATTATTATCTTGAATGAGATATAATTACCTGTAGTCTTATTCCTCAAAAGGTATCTCTTTGTTCTATTATCCAGCCCTAAATTCTGGTAGCTGGAGGGCAGGACCCAACCTTGTTAAGCGACTAGGCATCCCTCTTATTCTGCTTTTGTCAAAAATATTTCCACCCTGCCAATCACTCAGAGAAGAAGGGTGTTTGGTTTCTTCATCTATTATTTTTCTACTGTTTATTGAGTAAAACAAATTTGTACTATTATTCCTTCAAAGGCATATAGCATTTTGAAATATAGAAATTATTTTCGAATTTTCAAATTTCTTAGAAATCTAAAATTTTTTTAACAACAAAAATTCTCCATTCATCAGCACAAACACACAAAACCATTAGCTTGATTCCATTTTAAACCAAAAAAGATATGTGATTTATATGGAAAAAATTGTAAGCATTAAGCTTATAAATAATGATTATCTTTAAAATACAGTAAAGAAGAACAGATATAATTGCAATAGGAAAATGTTCAGTTAAATATGAAATTAATGCATATATATCTCTGAGAAATTAACATATGGATTAAACTGCACAATTGTACAGGATTAGAGAAACATACTCAAGAAAATTTATAAAAATAAAACTTGAAACTACAACTTAGTCATAAATTGTTCTAGCCAAATGAAATATCAATTTCATCAGACCCAGCACAGTCTCTCACTATAACCAATATTTTGTAAGGTGTGTTTGAAGATATAAATTGAAACATAATTCAATTTTATATGAACTATCTGCATAAGTTCTAACATGATTTATAGTGTCCTCATTACAATGTAAGTATCTTACTAAAAAAATTTTATGGAAAAAAGTATATTTAAACACTACAAGATAAAGTGAATAGTCAGTTGTTTATATCTATTTATGATAGGTAAGTTTGTATTTAAAGAAATACAAAGATCATATATAAATTTGTACAAAAATTAGAAAGTAAGGCTGGTGTATAGCTCAGTGGTATGGTAGGTACTTAACATTTGTAAGGCACTGAGTTCCATGACCAACATCAAAAAAACAAAAAAAAAGAAACTTCAAATAAATGAAAAATTTAAATTAGACACTAACTTAAAAATTAAAAATCAAGTAAAAATAAGTTGTGTATTTTTTCTTTATGACAAGAGAAAAGATGAATAACTATATTAATTACAGTTATTTTTCCATCTAATACGGTGCTTGTGACCTGGGCTTTTTTACAAATGTAATATTAAAATAAATTTTGTCATCATAGATGGAATAAGATGGTAACAAAACATCATAAATATATTTTGTACCTTGTGACTTACCATAGACACATTTTCTTAAATATGATATTTTAAATGGGTATTAAATGAGATATAATATACAAATTAAAGTTGAACCTTTATGGACAATGTCAGAGTAATCCTAAAGAACAACAGGCAAAAACAAGTTAAATAAATAAATTTAATATTTTTCAAATCATAGACATTTTCATTCAGCTTCAGTAACTATACAAATATACAGATTGGAAATAGCATAATTTTGATTTGAATTATTAATAAAATTAATGACAGTCTTTCATTTATGTAATGTTTATTTATTAATGAATATGAATATCTTTCACCGACTCTCAAATTGATTTTACTGTTTCTGCTTTAACTACACAACTGCACAGAAAACTTTCCCAACCAATTACATGACTAGAAAATGCCACAAAAAAGTAATTCATTTTTCCACACAGAATTAAAAAGCAATCTTAACTTAGCTTTATGTATTTTGAAGAACTGCTCCAATGTATGTGCATGTTTAGAATTAGTGTATCTTCCTCATAGAATTTCTTACCTTTAAGGTGTTCATGGATATATTCTTCAATCATTTAACTTTCAACTACATTCTTGTATTTTAAGAACTTCTCTTTCAAATAGAATTATTTGAAACTTGCTTTGTTTTTCTTGTCTGTAATCCAGATTGACAAATATCCATCCTTTAATTGCACTATTTAGTCTGACTCCATTTAATATTAATTATGTGTATGGTTTAATTTAATTCTACCATATTTCAATTTGTTTTCAATTTGCTCCACCTTTTATTTATCTCTCTCCCTTTTATGTCTTGTTCTATTTAATCAAAAAAAATGTGTTCTTTTCTTAGCATTTTTTTATGTACATTTTTTTGTTTGAAAGCCCTGAATTTTAAAAATATTCTAGGTAGGAATTGCAATACATATTCTTAAATTATCATAATCTGCCTTGAATTGATATTATTCTATATATAATACAAAAATATGTTATAATTCCATTTACTTGCTTTACTATTTTATGTAATATTATACTTATGTAATTTACTGCCCAATATTTTATTAGCCCCATAATACATGATTTCAATTCTAAAACTGCCAGTTGTTACCTTGTATCAAACAATGCTATTGAGAAAAGAGATATACAAATTTAAATGACTGAATTTCTAACAAAAATGATAATGAAAAACATGATATCTGAATCTATGTAACATAGTAAACACCTTGGTCAGAGTGAATTTGACACCACTACATACTTTTATTGAGTAAAAATGAAAGAAAAAATAATATGAATGCACCCAGCCCCAAATCTAGGAAAAGAACAGCAAAGTAAATCAAAAGAAGATCCAACAAAGGGGAAAAAATGAATTAATTACAGTGATTGAGAATAATAATCCAGGAAGCATAAGGATCTTGATGTTATAGTTTGAATCTGACATCTTCCCCAAAGCTCATGAGTTGAAGGCTTGGTTCCCAATGCAGCAGTTTTCAGACGTGAGGCCTTTGGAAGGTGATTGGTTGGTGGTGGTTCTAACCTCATCAGTGGATTAATCCACTGATAATTTCATAGCTTAATGAGTTTTTCAAATGTCGTGGAAACTCTAGGAGGTAGGCCCTTGTTGGAGGAAGTAGATCACTGAGGACAGGTCCTGGAATTGTATATTTTATCAATAGCCACTTTTTCTCTCCAGCTCACTCTCTTTTTCTGCTCCTGGCTGCCATGAAATGAGCAGCTTTTCTCCACCATATGCTCCCCACATAAGCTTGGGCCTCACAATAGGACCACAAACAATGGAGTCAGATGACCATGGACAGAAACGTTTGAAACTATAAGAAAAAATAATTCTTCCTCTAAGTTGATTTTCATAGGTGATTTGTCACAGTGATAGAAATCTAACTCACTAAGTTTATGAAAAATATTATTAACCATACTCTTGTCTATGATAGGCTGATATTTCTGTCTACCTTGATTTTATGGGAGGTGACATGGTTTTCTGTTCACATATAAAGAACTTGTACAGATATTATCTTAATCAACCAAATCTTTTTATACCCATTGCTCTTCAGTAGCCTTTTAGAAAAAAAAATTATTTTATCCATTAACATTTTTTCCATCAATTCCAGTTTACAGGAAAGGTCATTAATATCCTCCTATATTCTAACAAAAAGTAGAAATTTTTCTTCAGATTTTAATTAATGGAGTAAAAATATTATTAATACTATAAAATTATATAACATTATCAATATATTATAATAAAATTATGATATTAACATATTATAATAATACCTTCAAAAAAGTTAATTTATAGACTCATCTTACTGCTCTGTAGATCAGATATTAAAAAATGTCCTCACCACTGTTGTAATTTATAGCATAATCTATCATTCAATGCATGGATGTTAAATTAATTGATAGCACTGATATCGACATTGGTGATTTTTCAAGTGTTTTACTAAATTTAAAAAAATATTATGAAATAAATAGTTGAAATATTTGATAAGATATCTAAAAATGCCACAAATCCATGTTGTGGGCAAACCTTTACTGCTGTTTTTCAGGTACAGAAGCAGTGACAATGGTCAAACTTTTTTCTATGAAATAATGTTTAAGATTTATATTTGCTTGCAATCTTTTATTTTCTATTGTTAGTTATATAGTGGCATTTCTTCTATAACTGTTTCATTCTTTAAGCAATTTATATATTCTAGTAGTTAAACTCAATTTGTTGCACAGGATGATTTAATTGAGTTGTAATAAAATTTGTTGAACTGTGATCTGCTATGTAGATTATTTTAAATGCTTTGATATCTCATTAATTCTTCTTACAAAAGTATCATTGTTTCAATTGGATATAAGATATTATTTCATTTGGATTCTTTTGTCAATGTATTAATATCACCTCTAACATTTTTTTAATTCATTTTCCTACAGTATTCCATGACTCATGAGAATTATTATGTATATTTCTTACATAAAAATCAATGCTTTTACTCTTCAGATTAGGATTTTAAATACAACAAAGATAATATTCTGTGGTTTTTCTCTACATATCAGAAGCAAGATATATCTTTCCGATATTAATCAGTACATGATGGAAAAATGTTTACTTAATATTAATAATTATCTTAGTTCACTAAAACGTTTTGGCAGAGTAAAAACTATAAACAAATATTCAATAAAACTTCAATTATTCAAATGAATGTCAGTGCTTAACCTTTATTAAATGGGAGAAATATTTTAAACACGGGGAGTGAAATTGACCATTTAAGTTACACGGATGTTTAAATATGTCACAATGAAAACCTAATTCTGTATAATTATTATGCACTGATTAAAATGTATATATGTAAATATGTAGAATAATAAATATTACAAAAAATTTGAAGCCCAATGCAGATATGTTAAATTGGCGGCTTTAATATTACTATTTATTAGCATAATTGTCCAGAATAGTAAGTCTCTTGAAATGTTCTAAGCAAAAATATATTTCCCCATTGACTATAATAATCACATATGGGGACAATTCAGTATATGATAAAAAATTCAAAATATAATTTAGGGATATCTGAAATGAGTAGTCTAATATCAAGTAATTATAGATAGTTTTTAAACTATAGGAATATTCCATGAAACATTTTATTGTTATATGGAGACATGGCAATTCTTCATGAGTAAGACTCTTCTCAGAGAGGGTACTGCATTTGTTAGTGTTACTGTAATGAAATACATAGAACAATTATTTGATAAATAGGAAAGATTTATTTTGGCTCATACTACTGGAGATTCCACTCCAAAATCAGACAGCCCCATTACTTTGGGTCTTTTTTTTTGAACATCGTAGTAGGAACATGTGGTGGAACAAACAACTTAGACCAGGAAGCAGAAGGAGAGAACAGGAAAAGACCATGATCCTCAAATCTTCTTCAAGAGCACATCCCCCATGAACTCAGGAGCCTCTACTTGGGTCCATCTCCTAAGGTTCCATTGCCTCCAAAAAGCACTACCCTAGGGACTAAGTCTTTAACATATGACCTTTGGGGGCACTCAACATCCAAACTATATAGTAGGTACCTAGAAGCCCATATCCATACCTACTTAATGCATTTACACCTGTCAGTCACTGATACAATGAAGAGTGGAGAATTTTCTAAATTGTACTCAAATGTCACTTGAGGAATCACTGGCCTAAGAAAATTTATAAAAATAGAAATAACAAAAGCCATATTTTTCTATGTAAAAAAAAACTAAATTATTTTAAAGAAATTATTAAAGGACATAATGTCATGGTTTTGAGAAAAAATGGTAGAGAAGTAACAGTCACTGTACTAAAACTGCTCCCCACTTGAACTGGATCAATAGTTGAAGCATCAGGAGAACAGCTGGATCCTAACTCAGAAATAGTGATCATCAGAAGCACAAGAATAGTGTTTGTTTGTTTGGTTTTTTTTGGAAAATTGAGCATGCCGATGAAAGAATACTATTCTACAATACTGGACACATGTGGCTGCTGAGTGTACAAAGGGAAACCACCTTTCAGAGTTTTGTGGCCCAAAAAAGGTTCATAAAGATCTCAAGAACTTCTAACATTGCCATCAGACACATATGCAGTTTAAGCAGAAAGGAATTTAAATGCAACTCAACAAACTAGATAAATCAGGACCAAAACTATATCTCCTGCTGGAGATGGTGACATCTTGTATCAGGATCCATCTTAAAAGGGGCACATTTGTCTGTGCAAAAAAGTAGGAATCTATATACTTGTTTCTGTCATATATCCTATTTTCAACATCAAAAAGGTCTCACAGACTCCAACAATCTCATTTTTTCTCTTTATCTCTCTCTCTCTCTCTCTCTCT
>CM053407.1:98854241-98888896 GCA_028644305.1 Xerus rutilus
AAAAGTAGAAAAATAAAAGACTTGCTTAATACAGCCTATATCCTATTGATAGAGTATATTATGTAATTTTGATTTTCAGATGATAAGGCAATTTTATATTACTAGGATAAATTCCACTTGATTGATATATAATCTTTTAATATTTTACTGGAGTGTATTTGCTAATATTCTCTTGAAGGATATTTTAACCCAAATTAATATAAGATATTGCTACGTAGCTTTTTTCTAATTTTTTCCCTTGTGATTGTTTGGTTTGTTATCAGGGTAATGATATCATAGAATGAGTTGGGAAGTGTTCTGTACTTATCAGTGTTTTAATTTTGAAAGAGTGTGAAAACTTGACATTCTTCTTTAAATATTTGGTAGAATTAAACAATGAAGCCATCTGAGTTTGGGCTTTGCTTTTTGTGGGAAGTCTTTAAGTTATCAATTAATCTCCTTGCTCGTTAGAGACCTATTCAGGTTTCCTCTTATTTACTGCTCACTTCATTTTTGTAATTTTGTCTTTCTAGGCATTTTCCCATTTTGAATCACTCTGAGCCAATTTTTAAATATGAAATTTTATGGAAACTGTCAAATCCATTAGCAGATATGTATCAATATATAACAAGTTGTATCTCTTTTACATTTGACATTATATTGTCTATCTTTTTTTGTAATTTTTTCACTTTTTTTGGTTAGAGGTAATGTTTTAGTAAGAATTTTTTCTCCTTTTATGAATTCTAAAATGCATTCCCTGAATTCTATATAAATCCTGCTCCCTTTCTGTTTTCTAATTCATGAATTGTTACTTTCATATTTAGTTCCCTGCTGCATTAATTAGAATATTTCAAGTTGTATAGAACTATAATCTAAAACTGAACACTGAAATACGGAGATGAGTAGGCACAGGGAAGTGTTGAGTTTGTGGATTTCTTTGGAACATAAATACAAATATTTATGAGGTTGTTCCAAATAAAATTTCCATTCAAATGGTCATATATTATCGATTTCATATGGCTTAAGTTTATTGGTTACCCACAAATATCTCAAGCTTGATCTGTTTAAAACTAAACATCTTTTTCCTTCTTATTTACTATTATTTTGCTAATTTCCTAATCCAACCAAACACCCAAGTAAAATTGAAGTTTTGCTTTAGAAACTTTAGTTTGTTTCTTGCTTAATCTCCTTGTGTACCAAGTCAGTCTTGTGTTACTGTGGAGGCTCAGTTTTAGGGTGCTCCTGTGTCATATATCTGTTTCCTTGCATTGCCACGATGCAAGGGAATTGGTTGAAGTCCATATTTTCTCACATTTCAATTGTTGTGATTATTCATTCCTGCTCCTCTTTTCAGAAAACCATTCTCTAAACCCAGTATGGTGGTACACTCCTACAATCCCAGCTACTTGGGAAACTGAGACTGAGGATTGCCAAGTTCTAGGCCAACCTGGGCAATTTAGCAAGATCCTATCTCAAAATAAAATGTAAAAAGGGCTGGGGATTTAGCACATCCGTAGAGTCCTCCTGGGTTTAATCTGCAGTGCAAAAACAAACAAACAAACAAAAAAGAATTTAAGAAAGGAAAGGAAAGAAAAGAAAAGGAGTTCATTCTGTACTCTGCAAACTAATTTTTTAAAACAAAAACCTTAGGTATTCCTCTGCTTTAAAATATTACACTGACTATAAGATGAAGTCAACATTTACCTGAACTAGCCTCTATTTCTCTTCAATACCCTTCCCATTCCAGACCTTCACCACAATATTACAACTTTTGGTTTCTAAATTCTATATATCTCAAGTTACTTGGAATAAACCTTGATTCCTTGATTATTTCATTTATTTGTTTTTGCCTAAAACACACTAAATTTTTAAAAATTTAATCTTAATACAATCCCTATAGAATAAATAGATTTCCCTTAGTCCAACTCTGTGAGATAATAATATTTGAGATGTTACTTTAAAAAAAATTGTTCTCTCTTATTTATATTTCAGTGAGGCTCATTAGTTATATGATATCATAAAGCAAACATTTTTAAAAAGTTTTAAACATCACTTTTCTATATTTCTAAATTTAAAAATTTCTGAATATCACAAGTGTATCCTATATATTTTGGTAGGTACTTTTCCCTATCATGTAGGAGGAGAAATTATATGTACTTCATTCCAGATTCTGTGTTATCTCTGCTGCAGTGTGCTGTCTTCTCTGGCTAAGTGGTCTTAACTTAATCATTTGTCACAGAAAAGAGGGGATCAGGGTATATGAACTGCTGCTGAAATTAACTATTTCATAGTGTAAGTTATGATTCTTTGCATTTGTTTAGCAGAGAATTAGAGGTTAAGCAACTTTTGACTATGAGATTGGCCTCACTCTCTCTTTCCTCCCTCTGCCCCTTTTCTCTTTCCCATTCTCCCACTTTCCCTCATTTTTCATTACCAGCTAAATTCCTGGTTCCATTCTTTTATTCTATATCTTTTGGTTTAGATTTTTCATATTTAAAACACTGATAAAAGTCTTAATCTATATTCTCAGGAAAACTGTGAAGATAAAATAAGAAGTTATGCATAAGTGTCTCCTGAACTATGGAAGTATCTCCAATATTAGCTGTTATTATGCAGAATAGTTGAGTAAAAGGAACAGATTCTCAGTAAAGACAAAGTCAATCACACAGCATGAAGAACATGCAGCTGTACTAGATTATATCAGGGAAAAGAAGACATCAATGTTTTCTCTAGATTAGATGTGGATTATATTTTCAAATTCCTTAAGCACATCTAATCCCCCCATATTTTAAATAAACATTTTCATTTTTTACATAATGATTCTCTAAAGAGAACATGAAAGATACAAAGAATTTACATAATAAAATTTTTAAAAATTTACAATGAAATGCTAATTTGGACTAGTGAAGACTCCCACAATTTTTACTCATTTTGTTACATGTACAAACTATTCAACTTTTTGCCTGGCTTTTTAAATGTAAGTCCACACAATTTCAACATCCTATCTAAACTCATTTAATGACTGCATATAATTTTACAATGAATATTTTACTTTTCTTCTAACTTTTGTTTAATACCAATCTGTTCTTATTTCATCCAGCTTAAATATCAATTTATTTAACCTTAGCTCATTGTTTCTCATTCCAGTCTTTTCTCTATTATGACTTCTAATTTTTCAATTGAGAAATATAGTCCTATAAATATCCAACTCCTCCCTCCTATATTGCCTGTTGATTCATATATGGAACTAAAGGCAATGGGGAAATGCCTCCATCAAGACACACACACACACACACACACACACACACACATTTTGTTCTTTCTTGGAGGTCAGAATTGTACATCTCTACCAAGTTCTTCTCTCTTCTGATCTTACCTGGAAGAATCTAGCAACCAATTCCACCCAGCATGATTACCAATGATGCCTCTGCAGCTGACATTCTTTGCTGGTAAACAAGGGTAAGACTGAGGATATAGTCACGATCTCCCAGGTACTCACATGGTATAAAATTCCCAGGGTATTCTGAGAGCTTCTTCTCTGGTTCCCCTAATGCAATGGACCCACTTCTCTTCATCCTTCCTCCATCATCAGACATGGATTTCCCACGGAAAATGGGAAAGTTGAACCATGATGTGAAAAGTTGATCGTAATGGAGAATACTTAGATGCAGGACTGTGCACATCCCACATGAAGAAAGTGTATGGCTGTTTGATTTTATGAATCTGTAAGCTGGAGTTTTATAAACATGAAAAGCCAAATACTGTCTTTCCAGAATGAGGCATTTTCTTAGATGAGGCTGCAGTCCCTTGGGCAAATAATTATATTGATTGCTTCATTTTTCTCTGACCTTTCTTTTGGTGGGAATCCTTTCAAGAATTGAGAAATAAATGCATTGGTAATACTTGCATTCTTTCTTGTGACTTTTTGACTTTATCCTGTCCATTTATAAGTAGAACATTTTGAGAAACTGTTGCTGTCCAGATACATTTTATCTTAGAAGTCTAAATCATTTTTGTATGTAGGGAAAAAAATCCTCATTTGTCTAGGAGAAGGGGTGAACTTGGCACCAAACTAAGATGGTGTGATTTTTCAAACATTGCAACAAAATGAATAACTTCTTATAATTGTGTTTATGTCACAAACAATTTGGCACAATGGTATAAAGAGCAATCCAAAATAAAGTTGATTAATATCATAGCATTACATTTTATTGAAAACCTAGTTATCTTATTTAAATAGTACATTTATACATTATCATACTGCAATTCTTTTCCTTGCTATTAATTTACAAAATATTTAAGCTATGCAGTCAAGTATTTTTCTTCAAGTTCATATCAAGAGCATGAGCATTCATTACCAAGTCAAAATAAAAATGAATTGGTACCAGAAAAAAAAAAATCTTCCAGTGAGTTTCGTAAAACTTGCTTTAAAATTTAGCACTCAAAGAATAATCAAAAGAACTAGCATTGTATATTCTGATTCCAATTCCCTTGTCTGTTTGAAATGTAGACAGATAAAATGCCTTCCAGAAATGTTTGTAATTATTGTACTAACAAGCTTCAGTATTCAACATGTTAAGGGAATGCAGCAAAACCTTAAGTAATAGAGTTTCAAAATCAAAGTTACTTTTCCACCATTATCAGCATTCTAATGATCCCTTGCCAACAATATACCAGGACATTTTTAAAAAGCATTGCACACGGTAGAAGGAAATGAATGCTTTTCATGACTACTAGAGAAACCCCTCAAAAGTTTGAAATATCCAAGGTAAATTATATATAACAATCATGGCTTCCATAATAACTCTTATTATTGCCAGGGTTTATAAAAACAAATATATTTGGTATTTTCAAAGGAAAAAGAAAGTTTAGATAATTTTTGAAATGTGAACACAAAATATAGCTTTTATACTTACAAAAAATTTTTATTTGATGTATTTTAAAATCTCTAAATTCTTCAGTATGTATTAAAATTAATTTAATGTGACTAATATTTTTATTTATTAGTAATGGTTTAAAATAAAGTATTTAAAATATTGGTCCTGGCTTTTTTCTTATTTCACAAATTACTCTAACTTGCAATTATATTTAGTAATTAAAATGTTTCCGAATGCATGAAAATTTTTGGCTAAAAGGTTAAATGTTATTTTTCTATTAAATTGTGTTAATTAGGGCTGGGGTTGTGACTTAATGGTAAAGCACTTGCCTAGCATGTGTGAGGCACTGGGTTTGATTTTCAGCACCACATATAAATGAAAGAAATAAAGGTCCATCAACATTTAAAAATAATATTTAAAAAGAAAAGAAAACATGTTAAAAATATTGTGTTAATTATAAATCAGTCAAATTAAAAATGAAATTTATTGTATTTCTATCAATATTGTCTATTATTGTGTTCACATTAAATGTTTGTACTGACATCAAGTATTTTGTTCATAAATGTCTTCATTTTAAAATAATAGATATTTATGATATTTTTCATTGTAACTTTCCCTATCACCATCCATCTACATCCACCTTTGTTGTATACTATGGCAAATTAAAGATGAATCAAGTGTTATTATAGTAAAGAACAGAAGTTTAAAAATGATGTTAATTGATAATAGTATAATAAAATTTGGTTGGGCGTAATGGCACACACATGTAACCCCAAGGACTTGTAAGACTGAGGCAGGAGAATCACAAATTCAATTAAGGCCAGTCTCAGGAACTTAGTGAGATCACATCTCAAAATTTAAAAATTTTACAAAGGGCTGAGGAAGTATTTCAATGGTAGAACATCTCTGGGTTTAACTATAGAATTTTTTCCCACAATTGACAAATAACTAAATCCATATAAACTGTCATAGGTAGCTTGCCAAGGTGCACACATGTAGTTCGTACTATAGTAGGTTATGTCCTTCAACATGCTCACTATTGAATGAGTTATTTAAAGGAGGCAAAAGGTAAAGGTAATAGGGACACACAAAGATATCAGAGGAGCCACTTTCACTGTTACTGATTCTGGCTTTCACCTGGTGTTGTAAGCAACATTTCTTTCTTCAGTCTGCACAAAAAGATAGGAGTTGTCACATGGTCTGTATGTGGTGGTTCACAAAACCCCTATTTCACATTCGCAATCAGACTGATGCTTTGTCAGGTTGATGAAGATTTTATGCTACAACTGCTCAGGAGAGCTGAAGAGTCTTCTCACAGAGCCTTTTCAGTGCTTCAGCTGTCATTCAAACTCAAGCAACTTGTTTGCATTCACTTGCATTACAACAACTTATAAACAAGTTGTAAGAAAAAAATACGTTTTCCACATTTTAGAAACCATTTTCTCAAAACCAACTTAAAATCAAATAATTTGTGTTTGTGATATTTCATGAGAACTACCTTCTTACAATTTCACAAAGTAGGATGAAAACACTGTCAAGAAAGTCTGCTTAGAGGAATGAGGTATTCTTTAATTAAATTTACATAAAGCATACATATCAAATGGATTGATTCATTTGTTTCTTGTCTTGAAAAGCCCTCCTTTTTTTGCTTCATGTTCTGATCCGCTTTCGTTGCTGTCATTCAAGCTCAAGCAACTTGTTTACATTGGTTTGCATCACAACTTGTAAACAGGCCATAGGTATGTTTTTCTTTTCTTTTTTTTTTTTTTTGGTACTGGGGATTGAACACAGGGGCACTCGACCACTGAGCCACATCCCCAGCCCTATTTTGTGTTTTTATGTAGAGACAAGGTCTCACTGAGTTGCTTAGTGCCTCGCCATTGCTGAGGCTGGCTTTGAACTCGCGATTCTCCTGTCTCAGCCTCCCTAAGTGCTGGGATTACAAGCGTGAGCCACCGCGCCCGGCTAGGTATGTTTTTCATGTTAAAAATAGAACATTTATTCAAAATAACTTGATTAAAATCAATACTAAAATTCAATTGAAATTCATGTGGAGAATGTCCAACCATACAGTATATAGAAGTCAGCTTTCAAAGGTAGAATTTGGAGTAAAAAAAGGTGGAGTGTAGACCCAAATGAAAATGAATATCCAGGGCGTATTCTAAGTTTGGGATTCCAACTGGATTCAGATTTTAGATCAGATTATCAAATTACATTTTAATGGAATATTTCATCCAGACTGTAAATGTACAGGAAGAACTAATTTCAAGTCACACTTGATAAAATTTAATATTGTACTTTATAAAATTTTATTTATGACACCTACTAATGACATGGTGTAGCAGCACCTTCAGGGACTCTTATCACTTGTCTGTGCTAGTTCCATGTAAAATGGGTAGGCTTTCATTTTCTCTTACAGTTGCAGTTTCATGTAGAAATTGTGCTCTATTCTTTCTATGGTGCAAGAGGTTTATACTCTCTCTTAACTTATTCCCCAATTGAGCCTAATTCCAATGTACATGTCAAGCCTTTATTATAGAAGAAATGTTAAATGTTTCCTGGTTTCAAAGAAGTTTTCTGATTTTTGCATGTAGTTATTTGAGGAAGAAAAAGGGGCAGAATTAATATTCTTCTCTATTGTTTTATAATGGTTTCATATGGGTATGATCTAGGTTTTTTTTTAACTGGGAAAATTAAAAATAATTTCTTATGTGTTGTAATATTTTGATTAAAACATTGCAACTGACTAAAAGCACGTGTTTGTTTTAAGATGTTTTTGTGGTTTTGATGTAGTTTGTTGCCAAAGGGTTTGTATGTTGGAAATTTGGTCCCCAATGTTATAATGTTAAGAGATGGTGAGATATTTGGGAGGTGATGTCTGGGAGAGATTGAGAGATCATTGGTGGTGCTGTCCTAAAAAGGAATTGAATTTCCTGTGGAACCATGGTTGATTCTCAAGAGAGGGTTGTTTGAAAAGAGCAAGCTGGCTCCTGCCTGTCTTTCTGTCTTCTTATCTCAACACCATATCATCTATTCCTTTTGTACATACTTCTGCCATGTTGTCATCCACAGTGAAGTCCTCAGCAGACCTAAGCCAGTGTTGGTGCCATGCCTTCAAACTCCAAAACTGTGAGCCAAGTAAACCTCTTTTCCTTATACATCACTTAGCCTCATGTATTTTGTTATAGCAATTGGTAATAGATAAATACAAGTGTGTATAAATCCCTTTTTTACTGTGCAAATAATTAGTGTACCCAAATGTAACTGTAGAATCTGATATATGCATATAATAAGTGAAATTATACAATAGAAAGTCAATAGTTGTCTACAGTGGAGAAATATACTTGATTAATTCTGAATTCCTAAAAGCTTTTGTTGATTATTTATAACTCTAGTTGACATCTTAATTTCTGAATATTTTAGCCAAATTATCTAAGTGTTTTGCATAATTTTCAATATAATTTTATTTGATTTCCCCATAAAAGTCTAAATAGTTTTTTTGACTAAAAGAAATCCAAATTTCTAAAACAAAAATTTATTTAGTTCAACAACAGTAATTATAAAATAAGACTATTGCACACCATAAGGTCCTAACTCTTGTCAGTTATATACTTTGGCAGAATTTGGTGATAACCTACACTGCTTTAAAAGAAGAACTATATACTTGGACATACAAAGTTTGCCACTTCCTATAAAATTTGAATAAATACAATCTTACATCAATTTCTGCTTCCAAATATAAAACTGATGGATTACTATGATATTCATTTTAGAATCATATTTGTTTTAGAACACACTTAATATAATGATGATCTTTCTACTTTAGTAAGTACCATTTCCTAGTGCAATGAGCTCTGTGTTAATAGAATGAATAATTGAGTTTCTCCATTGGATAATCAGGACTCCCAATTTTCTCCCTGGCATTGAAAATTTAGGCTGTGTTATTGGAACAATCAAAGTTGTTAGAATTCATGTAACTTGAATTTAAGGTTGATCTGGCCTTGAAACAAGATATACAAGGTACACAAGATTTCCTGAAAAGGAAGCAAAGCCTTTTCATACTATGGAAAAATATGAGCCTTAGATTGTCCCATTATTCTAATAAGATCTTATCTGGGAATGTCATAGAATTGTAGAACCAAACCAAAATATCCAGGATATTTTTCCTGCACAGTTATTATTCTACTATCTAATGATATTAGATTGGTTTTTAAGATTCTATGTCATTTAAATTTCTAAGATGTTCTTGTTCTATTTAGCTTTATTTTTTTCCATTTCTTTTTTTCTTTAATCTTTGTTTGTAAATAGTATGTGCTCTCACTGACCTTTGCTTTACAATAAGGAGATAAAATCACAGAAATCTGAATTCTCTTCATGATTTCTTACTTTAAACATTGAAAACATATGCAGACTTGAATATAAAAGAGCTAATTTAGTTAATCCAATTAACTTCATAATGCAAGTGCAACATATCATTAATGCTATTTTCTCCCATTTGTTTAATGGATTACTTAATTGGTTTAATATAAAAAAGTAAAACAGAATTAGAATCAAATGTTGAAGGATTTTATTAAGAAATCCTGGGAGAGAAAACAAGAAAGAATTCTGCAATGACAAAGCTGTTATAAAACAAGTTTGATGCATTTCATAAATCTTTAACTAAATTTGGTTTTAATAGAGCTAAGTAATGCTGTTTACACAAATTGTTTTCAATGTTATCACTGAATTATCATGTGCTCCCCTCTACAGGGTCTCAAAGAGCCTTAACACCACATTTACTTGAAACCATCTCCAAGTCATATGAATAAACACTATGTCAAATTGGAAATTTTTGCCCCATTTCTCCTGTTCCTTTGCACTATCACCAAATTCATGCTCCATCTTGAAAACTAAGCTATGGGAAGTGTCTCCCTCAAACCAACCAGTATAATAGAAATATTCCTGATCCATTTCTCTATCTCTCTCTTTCCCTTCTTTCTTAGTTCCTTCATTTGGAAAATGAAAATATATACTTGTACAGATTCATTTTAAAATTCAGAGCATAAAATATTGTACATAGGAAAAACTTCTATTTTTTGACAAAACCGAGAACTTCTCTCAAAACTTTGTAGTTAAAATGCAATATTTTATTTTATGGAGAAAAAAATGCAGAGGGTATATTTTCTAGGTGCCTAATTACTAAATATGTCTTTTTACCTTTTCACTTTGGTTTAAAGATAACTATTTTATAAAGCATGTGATTGTTTTATTCAAATAGAAATTCTTTGTCTTTAAACATCTTAATTTTGTTCTTACTTTCACATATGTTTTATACTCTTTATTTCCCCATACATCAATCTTGGCTCAAACACAAGTTCATTTGTAAAGTATTTTTGTCTGTTTTTGATGTTAATTTTATTTACCTAATGGATACCTACCATATTTTAAAGATAATTATAGTCTATATTTTTCAAACAACCTCAAGAATCAGAGAGTGCCTGCAAGAATAGAAAGATATGGAATTATTTTCTCCCCTTATTTCATGTTGTAAAGTTTTCTTGAAACCATCTCAAATTTGAATTCCAAATTGTGGCTTACATTTATGTCATTTTATGCATCTTGCCTCTTTTACTTTACAAATTTTAACAAATACATCAATCTTTATACTAATAGCCTCAAAAATGTGTTAGTACTTTTTTTAAAAAAATTACTCATAAACACATGAGCTAATTATATTGTCATCTGAGATTCCAATTAAATCTGAAAATACTCTCCCAAGTATAGTGGAAGCACTTTGTTGGAGGTGTTGGAGGGCGGACTGGTGGCTCACCTCTCTGATCCTCCTGAATCGTATCTATAACTTATTGCCAGATTATCCTGTGTTGGACTCACCTTGTCATTTTACCTGGCACTCCAGTTGTTCATCATCTCAGGCACAGAATATTGCTTTGATTGACTTGCCATCCCATAGTGATCCCCCAAATGAAATCCATATGCATAAAATACTTTACTAATTGCTTGGTGTGATAGTATTTTAAATAGCCACAAAATATGACTCCACCTTACAGTGATGTCTATTCATCTTCACCTATTTGGCTTCCTTTTATTATGCACAGACACAACTTGGTTCCAGGCCTTAAATGTCTCGTATATGTACTTCCAAAATCATCTGTACCAAATCTGTTCCTTGGTATGAACAACCCAGCAGAGGTCTGTAAGATTTCTATTTACTTCTTTTGTTTCACTCTGGTATGTGTAAGTTAGAATTGTACCATATATGTTGTAACTCATTTATTATGATATAACCTTTGATACTTAGACCTAAGAAGTGAATATTATCAGTTTGGATATTTTTCTTCTGTTTATGAAATTATATTCTATGATTTCCCTTTATGTTTTGATTTTAAAATTTGTTTTCCATTTTACTTGTTTTTTACAATGCTGTTCAATTGATAAATTTATTTCTAATGTCAAAATTTCTACATTGTGGCATTTTTTTTACCATCACATGTTTTAAGCTCACATTTAAAGTTTGGGGAATGTAGAATAATAATTTTAAATTATGTATTTTTCACCATACCTTCTATATAATTTTTTAATTGCTTGATTGCCTTTGTTCTGTCCCAGACTGTCTTTTCTCTGCGTGGGCCTCTTCATTTCCTTACTTTCTTGAAGTTTGTAAGAGTTTCTCTGTGTTTCCATTATCCTATTTCAACTTCCTTCAATAATCAGTTAACATATTTTGAGTACTAAAACTTTTCATAGTTAATCATTCTTATCTAGTTTATTTGATCTTCCTTTCATCCATCCTTGCAAGATGATCAGTTTGATAGACAAGTGGTGAGTGGCTGTAGCAGATCCTGGGGAGGGAAAAAGTTGCAAGGGTTCATAGCACTGAAACCAGTTAGGGGTTATTGAAATATGCCAAATAAGAGGTTTTATTGGTTTGGATCAAGGTATTAATTTTTTCAGAATTGAAAAATTCTTAGAAACTTGGTACATTTTGAAGGTAAAATTAACAGACTTTGTTGATGTTTTAGCTACAGAATATGATAGAGGCAAGGATGGCTCATTACATAACTAAGCCAAAAAACAAAACAGTAACAAAACACAAGGGTGGAATGTAGTTGTCTGGCCTGAGATGAGGATCATGTCTGTAGAAGCACCCTTGAAATTTAGCAAAAAAGGAAATGAAGGTTTATTTGCAGCATAAGTTGGGGAAGCTTTCTGAACATGAATACATGGGATGAAATCATAAAGTAAAATATTAAAATCTTGGACTAGTTAAATTAAAAACTAAAAAAAATTAAAATATAAAAAAACTTAAACATTTGAAACATTTTCATAGAAGCTAAATATTACATTCCACTTATAATCTGTTTTCCTTTTTCTTTTTCTTTTGTTTTCTTAGGATTTATCTATCTTTTTAGTGCTAACAAATGGGATTTTGTACAGATCCTGAAGACCACAAGCTCTCCTAATTAGCAGCTGTTTGTAAGAGAAACCAGAAGAAAAAGGAGAGAAGAAGAAGTGGTTGATTCTGGTGGATTAAATAAAATTTAAATAATGAAAGCATATGAAAGAAATAATTTCAGTTAAAACAGGAAACTCTGTGTGTGTGTGTGTGTGTGTGTGTGTGTGTGTGTATAATGTTTTGCTATGTGTAGTAATCATAAATACTTGTCCTCGAATTTCTGTGCAAAGAAATTAGGGGTTTTGCCCTGAATTAATCATCAAGAAATATTCAAATTTACAAATTTACATAAGTATAATTATAAAATATATAGAGACAAAATTTTTCTTTTACCCCAAAAATTCCTGTATTTTATTTTTCTCTTTTATACTAAAAGGGAAGGAAATTGATGCTTTCTTGGTTTAAAAATGTTGACATTTATGATTGATTTTCACATTGTCTATGAAATATAAGGAAAACAAACACATCATTCCATTTTTGAACTTTGCATGTATAAAGAATAACATTAAAGCATCTGTAATATGACTGGTACTTTATCTATCTTTGATTCCACAGAAAGTAATCTTAATTGCTTCTCTAGACATGGAATCCACAGTATGGAAGTAGCCTTAGAACTAGCCAAATATTTATGCTCCAATAAAATATTGCTAATATTTTGGTATTATTATCTTTTTCTTACAATTTTTCTCTAAAATACCTAATAATATTGTAAACTGCCATTGCAGTGTCATAAGGTTGAAGCAATATGAGAATTTTATATGCAGATGATAGAGAAGACCCAGGACATATAAGTCTAAGAATTATACACATTTTCTCTTTTGTTCTTGAGCTCAGTCTTCTGGTTTCTAGATTCCTAGGACACCTCTATTTAAAGAAAATGTCTCACAAACTCATCCCATTTTACTCACAAGCTCTGATTTAAAATCTAAACCCAAAGCCCATCTGTGTTTTTGAAAAAGGTCATGTTCTAGCCTTTGTCCTGTGTACTTATATTTTCTTTCTTAGTGTGAAAAGTACAAAATTCAGGTATTATTGAGTTGCAGAATGTTTTCTTTAAATTACTCCTTTCCCTGAAAAAAAAGGAACTCCACACACAAATTCACTCTATGAGTCCACTGGAAATATGCTGTATAGTCTCCAGAACACTATTACTTATTATTTAACAAAAGATTAGTTAAAATGCAGTTTTCAAAGAGAAGTGTTTGAAAAGAAGGTGAACCATCTGCATTTGTATTGTATTCTAAAATTTACTGTTCCACAAATTTGTTTTGAGAGACCAGAAGCAATATGAGTAGTTTGAACAAATCATGTTGACCTTCTGGAAAATTAATTTTATGGAATTACATTTTGTTTTATTTCTAGCATTCTTACAGTCACAATTTTTAAAAGAAATCACCTAATAAAACCAACTTGTATTGACAGTAAATATTTATAATAATTATAACATCTTTAGGAAGTTTTCCATCTGAAGAAGTTCTATTGATTCCTATCATTGATATCACAAATTAAACCACCATTAAATTTAAAACCAATATGTTTTGCATAATTTGCAAATCAGCATGTTACACATTTTAGCTTCTTGAGTTTAGGCTTCCCTTCTGAATTCTCTCTTATCTCTGTCAATATTCAATACAAGTAAATTTTAATTGTCTATAAAGAGGGCTGAAAGAATTGATTTCTTGATATTATGTTGGTGGGAGGACATGTGTGGGTGTATGTATACATGTGAGATTGCATATTAATCTGTATAAAAATTCTTAAAATGTTCATGACTGGGACTTAATAATTTAATGTCTCATAACATAGCCTAAGAGTATCATCAAATATACATAGAATGATTTATGAGTCATGATTTATTATATATTATTGAAAGTAGTTAAAATTATAAAATAATGTCAGGACCCAAAACTAGAAGAATTGTTAATTAAATTCTATGCTAATATTACAAAACTAGTTCTTATAACGCATCTAAGGACTAGGAAAAGTTCTCGTGGTATGAGAACCATGAGTATTTTAAAACATGTAAAGCTCCAATAAAAAATGTTGTTCTCAAAGTGAAGGGATTTTGGACAATATTCATTGCTTTTGATATTTTCTTCATTTTCTAAACTTTCTAAAATAAATATGTATTAGAAATGCTGATTTTTTGAGGATTAATTACCCAGAAGAAAGTGGATTTTTATTTCGCTTTGTTTACAACCACTCTTTCAATCAGCAAAAATATTTTTTAAAAAGACAAAATATTGGACAGTTTTCTCATATTTTGAAATATCACATTTTTATAAAAGTGAATTATTTATTAATTTTGAGTACATTATATAAAATTATCAGTTGGTAAAATGTTTTCTGGGAGCTATGTAAAAATTCAAAACATGAAGTCAATCATAATTAGGAAAATTACTAAGAAAAAGAGACATAGACTGAAACATTACCATTTCAGTGACTGGCCAGGCAGGGTACTCAAGTGTCCTGTTTTGCAACTGAAGATTTACAATTGACCTAATATCATTAAAAAATAGAAAGATAAAAATTTCTTAACCCTGTCTCAACTACAGAAGGTGACTTTTGACACTTAATGTGACTTACCTGGAAGTTAATAAGCTAGAAGGGAGTCTGGCTTAATAAGTTAAGTTAATAAGCTAGAAGTTATAAGCTAGAAATTAATAAGCTAGAAGGCCCTTCTGTCCATGACCCCTTCTGGGCTACTAACTTCATTCCTGCATCTCAGATTCAAAAACCTCCCAGCTTGTAGGATACTACACATCAGACTATACGGAAAACAAAATGACATACTATACCACTTCCTATACTTTAGCCTTAATAAAAGCAATAATCAAAAGTCAAACAAAAAAATTACATATTTCATGAAAAAATAAATGTGGATACATGTCCACTCATGCAAATTTAAGACAGTTTACAAATAATGCCTCTTCTTAATGTCCATTTTTATGTCTTTCATAAATAAACCACCAATACTGAAACAGACTAAAAATCTAGAACATTTTCAGAAGTTACATAAAAGGAAAAGATGAAGTAGGAAAAGATGAAGGAAACTTAGTTTACGATACCCAAACTCACAGAGCAATTTCAAAATAAGGGAAAGAAGAAAAATCATCAAGATAAGAACAAAAAACAAAAAATGTTTTGTTTCTGTCAGGCATGTGGCACACTCTTGTTATCCCAGAAGCTCCAGAGGCTGAGGCAGGAGGATGGCAAGTTAAAAGGTAGCCTCAGCAACTCAGCAAGACCCTAAGCAATTTAGTGATACTCTGTCTCAAAAAATTTGGGGCTGGGAATTTTCTTGGTGGTTAAGCACCCATGAGTTCAATCCTTGGTATCATAAAAATAGTTTTGTTTTTGTATTACTATTTTTTAAACCCATATCTTTAGTCTTTAGGCATTTTGAAACAAATCCTTCTTGGCATACACATGACAAAATTACTGTATTACATAGCAGCAAAGAGTTAAAAATGTAATTATAGATTAATATGCAAATAAATTGGGGATAAAATTTGCATTAACATCATTCAAAATCATGTATCTTTCTTTATTTGTACAATACAAACTACAAATAATGAAATGAGAACTCTGTTTATAAGACTGACAAGAAAGTAGAGCTTAGCTTACAATAAATGTGCTCTAAAATACTCTCAAGTAACTGACAATGTTTTAAATAATGATGAATATAGAAATATAACTCAGAAGTTAGTTAGATTAAATAGTTTAGGAAATATACTGCAAATTCCAAATCATTTTAAGCACATTTCCATGTCATCATGACATGCTCTTATGGGTGTCTGATTACACCTCAGCGATATATTCTCCTGAAAATTGGAGACATCCTGTATTCTACTCTCACTATTGTGCCTGTCAGAGTGCTTAAGATTATTAAAATCATTGCTTGCTGATGAGAATAAATAATAGATCTTCTGTTTTTATAATCACACATTCCTTTAAACTGAGTAAATACATTTCTCAACCTCCTTTTAAATATATATATGCAAGAAACCTAGAGAAGGCTCACATCATCGACTCACATGACACACATCTACATGTTTCTGAAAGGACTAAAGAATTTATAGTCTCAACACTAGAAAAACAGAAGAAACATGGGATGGCCCTTAACTCTTTTACATAGTACTGGCCTATATAGTTGACATGTAATTTAATTCAGGAATTCAAAAAAATGTTTATAAAAGATTCCAATGAAACAACCTCGTAATGGTAAGTTAATTCTGAATGAAAAAATTAAAGCAAAGTTGTTTCTTTTTAAATTTTCCAGACTTTCTTTCACATTCACTTCACCTCTAGAGTACTTCACCTCTAGTTCCCAAATTGTACACAGGGATTTTTCTCCATCAACATCAGTAATGCTCTAGTAGACAAATGGGTGTCTTATAATTGAAATTAATCCCAACACTATTTACTAGAGGTAACATTAGATAGTATTAGATAATATTAGGTGGTATTAGATTCAGAGCTCACTCTCAAATGGCTATCCCCCATTTCAAAGGTAACCAGCCTTGAATCAGAGTTCTCACAATCTTCTCAAGTTCAATTAATTGACTAGAACAGCCCACAGAACTCAGTGAAAAACTTTACTTATGCTTACTTGTTCATTATAAAAAGGATATCTCCAAGGATACAAATAAACAGGCAAATGAAAGAGATGCATGAGGCAGGCATGAGCTTCCTTGATGTCTTCCTGGTGCCATGCTATAGCGCCTCCATGTGTTCACCATTTTGAGAGCTACCTGTGCCTAGTCCTTTTGGGTTTCCATGGAAGCTTCTGAAAATTCCCACCCTCTCCTCACTCGACTGGTTCCCTTGATCATGCCCACATATATGTTAGATTTATTTTATTTATATGCTTATCATCATATTACCTATATCTACATTACATTTCATGGGTAAAATAATTGTCATTATCTATACACATATAAACATATATACAAAAATACACATACACAAATCTACTTACAATATTTTTAAAACATTTTCTAATAAAACTATTACAAGCAGTAGAGTTTAATAGCTGGGAATAAACAAAAAGTATTTTCCCTCACCAAAGGTTACCATTTCCATAATAAAGAGAATCAAAATTCTCAATTTTCTCTAGACCCAGATAAGAAAATTATCATTTAATAGCAAAGTAGTTTGAAAGTTTGTTTATAATACTATGAAGACTTCTAAGTTATGTTAGAAAAACAACTATGGCTGTAATGAGCCTGACTATGCTTGTCTTTTTAGAGTGATGATAGCTATTTAAACAAACAAACAAACAAAGCCTCAAGGCAGCTACTGAAGTAGACATAGTAGTCTATTAAATTATTTTAAAATAAAACCATAGTAAATGTCTCAGGCCAGAGATTATTCATAGATGATTCCTCTTCTTTTGTTTTCATCAGGAGAAAATTACACACTCCAAACTGTGATGTTAAAAACAGTTTTCTTTAAGTTTTTGTTGTATTTTGAACCATTTAGCAAGTTGAAAAGCAGGAAACAGAGCTAAGTGCAGGTCATACAGAAATTAATATATGCAAAAACAAATAAATTCTGAAATTAATATTGAAATTGTTAGTATACATCATGTTTTGTGATTTCATAAGATCATTATAAGAAATATAAACAAAATATTCATTTAAAATCTGTATCAATAATTCATGGATGGCAACACAAAAAGGGTATATTTTTTCTTTGCATCTTAGTTATCATATGATTTTATTCCACAAAACTCTGAGATCCTATCATTTTAATTACAGGTAAGAAAGCAAGCTCTTATTCCCTTGTTTCCCTTTAACCTACCTTCAAGCACAAATTTAAAACCAAATTATTACTTGGGACATTTCAATTTGAACTGCTTTCACTTCTGGGTCTCAGGAATATCTCATTTACTACTCTGTATCTCTAAAATCATTTTAGAAATTGTCTTCAGGGCAATAAAGAATAAAAAAGGAATGAAAGCCCATGAGCTGCAGATATTTAACATATAAATATGCTATTCATAAGCAACAGATTTTTGCACTCTGGAATTTTAAGATAGGTAATGGCTTAAGATAAGAGATATATATTTAAATGAAAAGGTCCAAATGCTTTGAAAGACATAATATTCCAGGACATTCTACTTCAGAGAATACTGTTACTGGACATCACCTTCAAGGAAAAGGTCTATTTTGGCTCAGTGTTAAATGATTGTTTCTGGTTTATTCATCTGATATCCACTGGAATTCTAATGTGAGAGAAACTGACACAAGCTTCAGTAAGTATCTCACAGGACATATAAGAACATGAGTGTCCAGTAGGTCTACCAAATCTAAGAGTATGACCAGGAATATTTGAAAGCTGTCTGTTAAGCAAAGAAAGATAATAGCTTTCTGAAATCAAAGAGCTTAAATACTTAGAATACCACATGGAGGATATAAAAAGGAAGCATTATCCTCAGCAAAAGGACAAAGTTCATTTACCGATTTTCAATTTATAATAAAACTCATCCGCAAAGGTGTTCTAACTTTGAAGCCAAACCTACCAGCAAATTCTTTTTTTATTTGTCTTTACAGTTAGATAAATAAAACTGTGTTTAATTTGCAGAACATAAATGATGACGAAGCTATGGTGATGTAGTAATGATATTATGGAATAACTAAGTAACCTTCTTTGAATAGCTTATACTTTATAAAATATTAAGTATATAAAGCATATAAAATATTACAACTAAGATATTTTAAGCTAAAAGGAATGATGCTAAAACTGATACATCCAAGAAATACTGTCACCACTGCCTTCAAAATCTGCTGTGTCTCTCTTCGTCCCATCACCCCTCTCCCCAGCTGAGATCCCAAATTCCTATGAATCTATAATCCTAGATTCCTATGAAGTATTTCCTTGAATTTCTTTAAATCTGTTACTGTCATCAGTGATTCTGTACAAAACATGTGATAGAGGTGTGGCTGGCCTGATCTTTCCATTTGAGCAATCTTGTTGTGTTGTGTTGATTTTTCTGTGCTTTGCTTTTTCCCTCCCTCAACATGAGTCCAGGCTGACTTCTTTAGGAGTAATTCACCATTTTTCCCTCTGAATTTGTTATGTGAGTAAGACAAAATTTATTAATTCATTGATGGATACTTGAATTATTTCTTTTTCTTTTTTTTCTTTTTTTCCAGCAAAAGGAAAAGAATTCTCAGTATGCCTATGTCCTTTCTTTGGACCTAACAGTTTTCAAAGTGTTTGAATGATTGATTGGTTACCAAACATGCAATAAGATTGCTTTATTTATTTATTTATTTATTTATTTATTTATTTATTTATTTATTTATTTTTGGTACCGGGGATGGAACTCAGGGGCATTCGATCACTGAGCCCCATCCCCAGCCCTATTTTGTGTTTTTTATGTAGAGACAGGGTCTCACTGAGTTGCTTAGTGCCTCGTGGCTGAGGCTCATGGCTGAGACTGGCTTTGAACTCGCGATTCTCCTGTCTCAGCCTCCCTAAGTGCTGGGATTACAGGCTTGTGCCACCGCACCCGGCTTTATTTTTAAAATTAAAGAGATTCTGATTAAAAATGAAGACAGATTAGGAAGTGGACCTAGCAGAATGTTCTGAAATGCAATAAAATGTTAAACAGCATATGAAAACAGTCAAAAATAAAACCCCACTAATCACTAGAGCATTACTGAATCTGAAGACAACTTTGAAGAAATAACCTAGATATATAAAATCTAAATATAAAATAAAGGCTAAAAGATAAAAGGAAAAAAATAAAAAGTTCAAACAATACTTCTGATCAGTTCAAAGAGGTGGTCATAGAGTTAGTGGTCAGTGTTTGGGTCATATTCTAAAAGATAACAGCTGAGAATTTTTCTAGATTTAACAAAATGCATTTAGATTCAAGAAAACCAACAAATGTAAAAACGGATAAATAGAACAGAGTAAAATCGCAGAACAGAAAAAGCAAAGAAAATAATTTAAAACCAACAAGAAAACAGAGATTTGCTATAAGAAAATGTGGTTAGACCAATGAACAATGATATTCCCAATGCTTCCCTTTCTTTATGTAGATCTAAGCTTATGGCCTCTATCATTTTATTTTCTTTATCTCTAAAGAACTTTTTCTAAAAACATTTTTAGCAGGACGGGTCTATTGTCAACAAATTCTCATAATTTCTATTTGTCTCAGGTAGATTTCATTTCTCTCAATTTTCTAAGGATTGTTTCAGGATATAGAATTCCAGGTTGGTGGTTTTTTTGTTTGTTTTTCTCTCAACACTAGAAACCATTCACTTTCTTCATGGTTGTATAGTTTCTGAGGAGAAATCAGAATTAAATTTCCCCTTCTCAGGCTTTTATCAAGTTTTTTTTTTAATTTTTCTACCATTTTGCTGCCATTTGAATATGAGATGCTTGGGTGTGATGGGGTTTTTGGCTTGGGGTAGGAGGCATTTCTCCTACTTGGTATTTTCTCGGCCTACTGGATACACGGTTTTGTGTTTCACTTTAATTTGGGAAATATTCTGTCCTTATTGTTTTGAATATCTGTCCTGTTCCTTCTTTCTTTCTTCTCCTTCTTGAATTTCCATTGTATGTATGTCATACTTGTTGTAGTTGTCCATAGCTACTTTTTTGTCTTTTTTTACCCTGGGCTTTTCAATTTGAGATGTTTTTGTTGACATATCCTTAAGTTCAGAGATTCTTTCCTCAGCCATGTCCAGCCTATTAAGTCCATTGTATTTTCATTACTGCAATAATATAGCTGACACAGGCTATTCAAGAAGTAGAGGCACATTTATTTTTACTCACGGTTCTGGAGGTTCAAATCTAAGAGTGTGAAATCCCAAGGGTTTGGGCCCTTAGCAAAGGCAGCATATAATGATGATGGCATGAGCACATGTTCGAGTGAAATTTTACATCGCAAGCTAAAAAGCATTGAGAGAGAGATCAAGGTCCCACAATCCCCACAATATCCTTTAAGGGTATAGCCCCAGTGACCTCCCACTAGGTCTCATCAAATGTCCAATACCACCACCTGGGGAGCAAGCCTTTATATGGTAACTTTTGGGGGAAAAAACCACGACATCCATAAAAAGCATTTTTTCATTGTGATTGCAGTATTTTTGATTGTAGAATTGGATTTTAATTTTTTCTTAAAATTCACAACTCTCTTCTCACACTTGCCATCTACTATTGGATGCTATCTACTTTTTCCATTTAAAATCTTTTACATTGGAAAAAAGTTTTATATTATTTACATATCTTACAATTACAATAACCCTGCCACATGATATTTTCTGTGTCTCTCTAAATTGTACCTTTTGCCTTTTAGTATGATTTGTAGTTTTTTGTTGTTGAAAACCTATCCAAATACTATTTTCTGCAGAGATTTCTACTTAAGAATTTCTGCTGTGCCAGGTTGTGATTCTCTTTACATGCCTGTCTGTCCAATTTCAGAGGAAGGAGGATAGTTTTCCTTGTGAGCTCATTTCTCTGATGGGACTGAGTTGATGTACATGTTCAATTTGTTCTGTGTTTCACTTGTTAGGACCAAGTAATGACTTTCAAACTCATTATATTGCAGAATTAAAGGCTAGAACCACACTTCCTTTGAAGAATATAAGTTATAAACAGTATAATTTGTGACATTACTTTCTTTATGTCTCTCATCCTGCTCCAAATAACAGCAACTATGACCCTTATACTTAGCAACTTAACTCTAGTATTTATCTCACTTCTAAGTAGATAGTTGAAAATCTATCAATGTTTCAGATTTAAGAAAAAAGAAATTAGACCTCATTTGTCATGGTGCTAAATATATGCTACTGTTTTTTTCATTATTATATTTGAAGAGTCTCTACAGAGATGCAGTTTTTAAAATACTAACTACAAACTGAAACAAAGTAAATTCCATTTGTGTCGAGATATACTTTCATTAGCAAGTTTTGCTCATAGGCATAACCTAGTAGTTTTTAAAATGTATTTGCAGAAACTACTGTTTCTTAGATGGCGTTTACTTGTAATACCAGACAATGTGTTGTAATCATTGCTTTAAGGTATATAGTGGGTTTGACTCTTATTAACATTAATGAGAATTTCTAGGTTTCCTCTGTGCATGAAGTAGTAGGATCCTGTCCCTAGGTTATATCCTCTTTGTGTATAAATGGCTAATATATGACATTAAACTATAATGGTAAATATAACTACTTGGAAATTACATTTCACCTTTTCTGCCTGCAGATCTTCACTCAAATTGAAAACAATTAGTTGTGCTTATAACACTTCTGTAAAGTACATTTGAAAAGTGAAATATGAAGATAATCTATATTACTTCTGAAGTTTCAACTGAAGAGAAGTGACAATTTTTTTATAGGAGAAATGGAGGAACTCTGGATGGAGCAGGGGGGAGGAGAGGGGAGAGAAAAGGGAAGGGGTGTAGTAAAGATGGTTGAATGAGATGGTCATCACTACCCTAGGTGCATGAATGAAGACACAAATGATGTGACTATGTGGTTTGCAACCAAAGAAATGGAAACATTGAGCTCTATTGAGTCTATTCTATGACTTGAAATGCATTTAAATAAATTAATTTAAAAAAACAAAAATAAAGATCAAAAAAATAAATTTTAAAAATTAAAAAATAAATAAATAATAATTTTTAAATTAACAATACATAATATGGAAAGAAATATAAATATGATCTTCAACATAATTAGACCAAATATTAGCAGATATATTTAATTGGCAGATATATAATTCATAAAAATGCTACCTGGACTATAAGCTTAATCATTGCAAAGTATTCAAATACAGACTGGATTCAGTTTTTATGCCTTACTATCAGTCTTTTCATAAGTTACAAAATAACATTTGTATCATCTCGTGGCTTAGGGATTTGGTACACCATGGTAAGAACTAATCACCATGGAGAAGACAGAATTCTTATCTGGGTGGCTTGACCATGGCATGGGACTATAGCTAGAGGTGACACTGGACATGTAGGCCAGTTCTTAAGGGGATATGGTGGATTAACATTTGATTTTTAAGCATGGCCAGCCAAGGAAATACCTGTCAATGCTATATGCCAAGAACTATTATAGGCAATGGAGATAAAAGCAATGACAGAATCAGGCAAGGCCTTGATTTTCATGATTCCTGCATTCTAGTGGGAAATAAAAAATAATAATGTATTAGCAAGCTCTGCTCACATGTTTTGCACTAAGGACTTCTTTATACTCTTTTAAAATTGAGACTCCCCCAAAGACTTTTGTTTTTATGATTATAGCCACTGATATTTTCTGTAGTGAAAATTGAGACATCTTAAAATATTATTTATTTATAAATAATAAAGTTATTATGTGTTAACATGAAAATCATTTTTATAAAAATACTTTTTAATAGCAAAAACTATTAACAAGATACGTGGGACTATTTACTTTTTGAAAATCCCTGTATTTTCATAGAAGACAACTGGATTCTCTCACATGTGACCTACATTGAGTGCTTTGATATGTTGTTTTAAAGGAATATCTGATGAAAATCCACCTGAGATAAGACAGGAATATTTCAATATTCTTTCAAATATCCTTTTTTGGTACTACAGTAAAAATCTACAAGTGGTAGCTTTCATAATGAAATTATGCAATGTGGAATCTGAAGTCCTAACAATTAACTTTCCATTATCCGTAACATAAAATCCTTTCATTTTGCATTGTGAATAGATCTTTTATCATTCATGATTCTGTTCAATAATGTATTAATAATTTGGAAAATAATATATCATAGATTTATACATATTGTCCAAATTCAACACATTTGAGTATGATTTGATTATGGCTATTACATTGTGATTATATATTTTTAAATTCACATTTGTTAATATCACACCAAATATCAAGAAGGCTTTTAAATACTGGGGAGTTGTGGCAGATACAAAGGTTGTATTTTTGCCTCATAGCTTTTATTTTATTGATGGCAAAATACTATCAGTTGTATGACAGTTTCACTGTGTTCATTTTCATTCATTTATTCAAGTCAAGATAGTTCTCTAATAAAAGTCTGTTGTCTGGTTCGTATTCCACAAGAGCTTTTGCTACAGAACTCCATCAGATTCTGCTATGCTACAGAATGCTCAAGTAGGATTTTCCACTTCATAGTACAGTATACTAACAATACATGTACTAATGGCTCAAAAGAGTAAAGTTAACTTTTTGTGCTTTATCAAGGGACATTCTTAAGTGAAAATTTTCTCTCTGTCTTTTAAATGATAAGTGGTAGTAATGAAGAATTTCATGACTGGTAATTAGTTTGTTGTTGCTGTTTTCATGTTTGCTCTGACACTAATTTTACTGACGATTGCTTTTGTACTATCATTGAAAAAGCAACATTTGCACTTGCAAATGAAATTTTAGTTATTATGCTAAGGGCAAAAAACATCTTAGTATTATCATAAAAATATTTTTATTTCATAAACCTACCAGAAGGGTTATAGAGGGCCTATGGGTTATATTTTCAGAAACACTGGAGAAAGCAAATGAATTATCAAGATAATTAAGAAATTAGAAGAGTTATAATTACTATGCTGATCACTATGCTGTATCAGATCCAGGACACTATCAGTAAAGATGATAAAATCTTACCCAGCAATAGAAAATTTGTCAGAACAATACTGAATGCACTAAGTTCTGAAGTTAGCAATAATATTGCTTGCTTCTTGGAAAGAAATAACATAGGGTGACTAGAACTTAGTAAGAAAAAAGAAGTGTGGAAATGCTAAAGAGAGATAGGCAGGAACAAAGTAAGTGTAGAGGTTTATAAGCCATGGAAATAAATTTGATTTATATTGTAGTGTTGTAGATGTTATTAGAGAATTTTTTAAAGAATATAATGTAATGTGTGATTTTAAAAGAATATATAGCATAGACTATGGAGGGCAGGAAAAAATGATGGGAGCAAGATAGAATATCAAAAATGAGACAATACAGACTAGGGTAGCAGCAGTTAAGATGGAAAGAAGTAAATATATTATGTATATATTATATAAAATATATTTACATATATAATGCATTACTTATTTGTTTGTTTTTTGTTTTGTTTTTGTTTTGGATACCAGAGACTGAATCCAGAAGTGCTTAACCACTGAGCAACATGACCAACCTTTTTATTTATATTTTTATTTTACTTTTATTTTGAGACAGAGTTTTGCTAAGCTACTTAGGGCTTCCCTAAATTGCTAAGGCTGACTTTAAACTTGCAATCCTCTTGCCTCAGCCTCTGAGTTGCTGGGATTACAAGTGTGCATTACTGTACCTGGCTATATGCTACATTGTGCTTCTAGAAGTTGTACGTGAATTAAACCTGAGAGGTGAGCATGAACTGTGGTGCTCTTTATTAATTTTTTTTAAAAACGGAAGATAAAGGGGTTTGGTGGGTAAGAGAAAGGGATTTTTTGAAGAAAATCCTTAGGAGAATACATTGGGTCTATTCTGAACATATTAAGTATAAAACATACTGGATTTTTAAGCAGAGATATAAAATGCAATTGAATAATTCACTCTGAACATCAGGGGAAATGCTAGTGCCTATAAATAAATACATACATACATACACACACATATGTGTGATTGTCATTTAGGTGGTAAAGTCCTGGACCGGAAAAATCATATTAGTGGAAAGTATGTGAATCCAGAGATAGAACTCAAGGCTGAGCCCAGAGCATGACAATATGGAGAAGATGATGCATGATGAGTCACTTTCTTTGTTATAGGCAACCTGTTTACCCAGCTTATGTATTGACATAATTACCTTTTCCCTGCTAACCTATATTGCCACTTTATAGTACATCGTTTTTTATATATGTGAGGCTCAGTATCTGAACTTGCAATTTTGTTTCTATTACTGCCTCTTGTGTTAATTAACTGAGTTCTGTGAATTGTGAGATCCTGTAAACCAAGCTCTGCTGTTTTTCTTTTCTCAAATTTTCTTGGATACTCCTGGTCTTGATTTTAAAATCTGCTCATCAGACTCCATTAAACAAAATAAAAAAGAAAACAAAAATGCACTAGAATTTTAATTGGGATTGCATCAAGTCAATAAACCAACTTGTGGAAGAAATGACATATTTACAATACTGAGTATTCCAGACATAAGCATGGTACTTCTTCATTAATTTATGTGTTTAAAATTGTTTTCTAAATATTATTTTAAGATAGTGCACAACAAGCACTTAGGGAGGTTGAGACAGGAGAATCGCGAGTTCAAAGCCAGCCTTAGCAATGGCCAGGCACTAAGCAACTCAGTGAGATCCTGTCTCTACATAAAACACAATATAGGGCTGGGGATGTGGCTCAGTGGTCGAGTGCCTCTGAGTCCAATCTCCAGTACCAAAAAAAAAAAAAGATAGTGCACAACCAATATGGAAAAAATTTTATTAAATTATTCCTAGGTATTTGTATTTGTGATGCTATAGAAATTGGTTTTTTTGTTTGTTTGTTTGCTTGGGTTTTTTGTTTGTTTGTTTTTTGAGGTTCTAGGGATTGAACCCAGGGCCTCATGCATGCTGAACAAGCACTCGACTACTGAGCTAACACCCAAAATGGAGACATTTTTATTCCATTTTGTATTTGTTACTGTTGTTATATAGAAATAATTTATATATTTCGTATGTTGAACTTTAATTCCATGAGCTTGATAAACTCTTTGTTAATCTTGTAAACCACCAATAACTTTTTTGTGAATCTATGTATATAACATCATCTGTAAAAAATGCAACATCTTTGCATTCTTTTCTTTTCCAGTTCTTAAGCTTTTTGTCTCATTTCAATGGATAGAACATATAGTACTCTAACTTTTTTTTTTTTTTTTTTTGCTTGCTGAAGTTCTTTACACTTTGGAAGAAAAAACTAGATACAATTTTATTCTTTATATGAAATTAACATCTATAACTTATCATCATAAATCAAAACAGTTCCCAGGCTATAACTCAACATATGTGAATATTCCCATTTAAAAATAAAACTCTATCACCTTTCTTTTAAATGTATCAATTTTATCTGAATACTGTAGCAATTTTATGTCTTGCATCTTCTATTAAAAGCACAGTGTATAATTTAGTATCATTTATTCTCCTTCACCTTATATATCTGTTCCGTTATCTACTCAGAATTTTATTTTCCTGAAATATTTTAGTCATGGAAGTCTTTTTTTGATCATCTTACAGTATTCTGAAACAAAAATACAAACATTAACTAACTATTTAATCTTTAAATTTTTTCTTATGATCTTAAGTAAATTGAAGCAATATACTGTTATCAATTTTTACTACATTTATTTTTACATAATTAATTGAATCAAGTATACTATAAATTTTTATGAGAAATAAAGAGAGGGAGAGAAGGTATTAAGTCATTAGTAAAACTTCAAAGTTACATTAATGACCTAATTAAAGACTTCAGGACAGAATTAAGAATTGAAAGAATTAGAGAAAACTTGAAATATAGGAAAAATAGAAGTGTCAATATCAAATGCCTCTAATAGGGACACCAGAAGATAAGAAACAAGTAAAGTATATTTAAAAAAATTAAATGAAGGGAAATGGCTGAGAGTTTTCCAGAAATAACTAATATGTGGAAAGCAATCAAAGCTTATTAACATTTTGTCCCAAAGAAGGCACAGGAATATGTGATTAGGAGGATACAGAGCAAATGTAAAATGTGATTTACTGGAAAAGGTAAAGACCACAGAATCTCCACCTTTTTTTCCACCATTCTGTAGAGAGGAACCCCTGGGGGTGGGGAAAGAGGTGGGCAGACTTCCATAAATAGTAGTTAAAAGAACTTGGCTCTGGCAACCTCACATTCAGGTATGAGGATGAAGGGCTGGGTGTAACCAGGCAAGTAAAACATTAGACATTTTCTATTCAAGGTGGGCCTTCTGGGAAAGATGAAGTTCGTGAGACTCAAGGTAGGAAACAACTTTTTTCCTTTGAGTTAATTCAGATACCACCCATAAGCTCTTTGTTAAGGTACTGAAATAAACTTCAGGTCTGTCTAGGATCATTTATCATGATTATAATTATAATTATCATGGTAATGTTTGCTTTGTAACCAAAATGCGGTTTGGTCAAAGAATATGGTCTCTATTATAATGACTTTTTAAAATTACTTAATAAACTGTAAGCTTATGAAATTTTGTTTAACTGATCCCTACTTTTAATTTCCTCCATCCAAATCCTAATAATCCTGACTTTTGAGGATGAATATGACTCATGAAAGAGTTTCTCATTTACTTCCCAAAGTTAATTTCTAATAATTTGTCTGCTTAGTTTTTCAGGGATATCTACTTGACTTGATCTAGTTTGATTACAATTCTATAATTCAAATCATTTATCAGAATAGTGATCAATATTTGAGTTGGTTTTGGTTTTTTTGTTTGTTTTTATTTTGTACTTTTGGTACAGAGCATGAATTCAAGGGCTTCTTACCATTGAGCTACATACTTAGTCCTTTTTATTTTTTATTTTGAGACAGGGTCTTGCCAAGTTCCTTAGGACCTTGCTAAGGAACTTGGCAAGACCCTCAAGGGTCTTGAGGCTGGCTTGCAATCCTTCTGCCTCAGTCTCCAGAGCCACTGGGATTACGATAGTTTAGTTTTTTGTGTGGCAAATATGTATAATAAAGTCATAGGCTCCACAAATGTGTAACTTTTCTTATTCAACTTTTATTCTTAAGGTTTTATTCTGGATTTGGTTTGGAGTTCAATATAAACATAAAGAACAAATGAATGAATGAGACCAGAGATACCATAAATTTGACAAGAAGAGTGGGGGATGAGCTACGTTTTCTACATTGTGAAGATAGAAGGAGCCTAGGACATCCACTCAGGAAAACTCTAGGACATGGTGAAGTATGTATGACTGGACCTCAGGAGGACTTCTGGATTGGAGGTATACATTTGAGACTTACAGATTACTAGTTTGCAATTGAAACATGGGATAGAACAATCTCATACAGACTTTATCATGATTTGAAAAGAGGAAACAGCCAAGGATCCTGAGAGAAATAAATGTCTGGAGAATGAGTGAAAAATCCAGAAAAGAAATTGATGTATTCCTCACATCATTGCCCTGAACCAAGACAATCACTTCTACACAGAAATGTTTCTGTTCACATATCTCTTTTGAAGAATCATTGTTTAATCATTTTCACATCCTTGGCAACTAACACCTAATACCCATAAAGTTCAATCTACTTTATGACTCAGCATTTCAATTAATACAAGCTTACCATGTACATTTTTTTTTAATTCATTCCAGTTAGGACACAAAGAAGATAAGATTGTTGTAATAGAATTATCTCCAGTCTTTCAATGGTTTGATTTTCCTCTAGCCTGTAATTTGTGATATTTCCTTAAAAATATTCTTTCTTGGACCTTGGCATTTTGATAAAATATGGTTCTCAGTTGGTAACAACAGGAGTGCAAGAAAATGACGACATCTTTGGCCGAAAACTAAATAGGATTCTGCTGATTATTTTATTTTATTTTTCATACTCCTAAAACTTTTGTCCTTAAAATGCAGGTGATTAAGCCATTTAGTGAGTCACTAACAAAAGCACTTAGAGAATTTTAGACCTATTTTTTATGAAATCCATCTCTGCTTTTCAAAAATTGTTATTTAATTCCGGAACCCAATTCTCTAAACATATATGGTCTATATTAAAGATATTAATTTCATATTTTATTTTAAAGTTATGGATAAAGGAATTACCTTTTGGACTAAGAAAATCATACCTAATTTTCAGTGATATAAAATTAAGAAACCCTGAATCCATTAAGAGTTAAATTTTAAAAAAATACATTTTGTGAATCAATCTGATGTAATTAAGACTTCTGTTCTCATGGAGCTATAAAATCCCTCACAGAAGGCATAAAAATGATTACACAAGTATTTGAATTATTCAATGTAAAACCTGTATTCACATGCATATATTCACATACACACAAATATATATAAAAGAGCATTTCAAAAAAAGCATACTATATAATAGTAATTTTTTAAATTTGAGATTTATCAGTAATGAATGAAAATATATAGAATTTGGAACACTAAGAACACTGAAAGTTGTATTTTTTATTCAAAATTATTTAAAATAATTGCATGTATTTATTGATACAATGTGATATTTGGATTAATAGATACATCAAATCAGGGTACTTAACATATCTATTATCTTAAACATTTATCATTTCTTTGTGGTAATAACATTCAGAATCCTCTCTACTAGCAATTATGAAATGTGCAATGCATTATTTTTAACGATATTCACCCTATTCTGCAATAAACAGCAGAACTTATTCTTCCTATTTAACTATAATATTGTCTCCATTAAATTACCTTTTCTCACCCTACCCAGGTCTCTCCCTAACCTCTAGTAACTATGCTTATGCTCCCAACCTTCCATCAAATTTTTGAATTGCATATATGAGTAATTCCATATATGAGTAAATATGATACTTTTTTGTATCTGGCTTATTTCACTTAACATAATGTGTACAAAGTTCATCCATGTTTTTATAAATAATAATATTTCATTTTTTATTGCTGAGTAATAATCCATTTTTAATGCATTCACTGATGAATATCTACATTGATTCTATATATTGACAATTGTGAATAGTGCTTTAATACACATAAGTCCAGTTATTTTATTTCCTTTGGATAAAGGACCAGGAGAAGGATTGTTATATCGTATAGTAGTGCTACTTAAAATTTTTCAGTACTATGAATCAAACCCCAAATCTTGCATGCTACCATTGAAATATATCCCCAGTTCAATTTTTATTTTTTTGAAGAACATTCATACTGTTTTCCATAATAGCAATAAAAATTTACATCCTCATCAAAACTATATGAATTTTCCTTCTTTGCATTATTAACAATACTTATTAATTTTTTTATCTTTTTTGGCAATATTCATTCTAACTACAGCAAGGCTACCTCTTATTGTGGTTCATGAGGCTGAGTATTTTTTAATATATCACTTGGCCAAATGTATGTCTCCTTTTGAGAAATGGCCTTTTATCTGCTTGTTCTTTTGTTCACTGTGCCTTTGATATTTGCTCTTTAAAAAATCCTGCCAAACTAACATTGTCTCACATTTCTTTCATTTTCTAGGAATTTCATTGTCAAGACTTACATTTATATTTTTAATCTATATTGTGTTGATTTTTAAATATGTTAAAAGATAAGGACTTAGTTACATTCTTCTGCTTGTGGATACCCAGTTTTCCCCACAATATATGTTGATAAGATTGTCCTATCCTGATTGTGTGGTCTTAACTCTTGTTGAAAATGTGTTGGTTTATTTCTGGATGCCTTTTTCTGTTCTATTGGTCTGTGTGTCTCTTTTTAAGACAATATCATGTTTTTCTTGGTTATTATTTTATTCAACTTTTTGCTGCTGTCACCAAAAGACAATATTCTGACTCACCTTGGGCACAGAGCAATGGAGCCAGCTATGTATGGACTGAGACCTCTGAAACTGTGAGCCCCAAATAAACTTTCCACTCTAAAATTATTCTTGTTGAGTCTTTAATTGCAGCAATGAAAAGCTGACTAAAATAGGTATGATGGATAATTCAATTTTTAAAGAGATATTTGGGCTCTTTGGGGTAAAAAATCATCTCTATGAAAATATGAATACATGGAATTTTATTTTCAGTCTTCTGACACAAAATATAGGAGGAGATGTGAGTCCATAGGTTAATTAGTAGCATGTAGCAAATGGATACATTAAAAATAGGTTAGTTTGAACTTTGAGATTTAGAACTGTCTCATAGTGTCTTCTGCAAAAGAAATGAAATCATTAAGATGAAGAAGAGAGAGTCTATAGAATGAGATGAAATCTTTGCCAGCTACTGGAATTAAAATCCAGAATATATGAAGAAGGGGGTGGGAAAGAGGAGTAGAAGGACCTAGTCAGTAAATGAGCAAAAGATCTAACAAACATTTCTCAGAAAGAAAGAAAGAAAGAAAGAAAGGAAGAAAAGAAAAGAAAAATAGTCAACAAATATATGAAAAAAGGTTCAATATCTTCAGTAATCAGGAAAATGAAATCTACACTGAGATTTCATCTTAGTCCAATTAGAATGCCATTCATCAAAAATATAAAAATTAGGGAATACTGATTAGGATGTAGGACAAAAGGTACACTTATACAGTGTTGGAGATTTCAAATTGACACAATCACTTTGAAAAGCAGTATAGAGAGTCCTGAAAAGACTATTAATGGTGCCACCATATGACCCAGGCATCCCACCCTTTGGTATTTATCTAAAAAAACTAAAGTCATCATAGTATGAGTATTATGTGCATACCAATGTTTATAGCATCACCGTTCACAATAGACAAGTTATGGAACCAGCCTAGATGCCCATTAACAGATAAATGCAGATGGATGGATAAAGAAAATGTTGTATACACAATGGAGTTTATTCAGCCATGTACAGGAATGAAACTATGTTCTTTGCTGCTAATGAATGGACCTGAAGAATATCACACACTAAGTGAATAAATCCAAAATCAGAAAGTAAGAATTGAATGTTTTCTCTTATATGCAGAAGACAGGGTAAGAGGTTTTTATATAGAGGAATGATAGAAGGGGCTCTCATGAATATACAAGGGAGGGCAATAGAGTGAGAAAAAGGGATCAAGAGTGAAGGAGGAAGGAAGGGCATGGAGAAATACTGGGGAATGAAATCTACCACATTTGAACATACCACAATGAATCCAGCTTATATATATAACACACTAGTTAAGACTCATATGATTTTATCAATTGATGCAAAGAAAGCATCTGACAAAACATAGCACCTTTTTATGTTCAAAACACTTAAAAAACTAGGGATAGTAGGAACATACCACAACTTTGTAAAAGCTAACTATGCTAAACACAAGGCCAACATCACCCTAAATGGAGAAAAATTGCAAGCATTCCCTCTAAAATCAGGAACAAGACAGAGATGCCCTCTTTCACCACTGCTATTCAATATAGTCCTTGAAACACTAGCCAGAGCAATTAGACAGACAAAAGAAATTAAATAGATACAAATGGGAAAAGAAGAACTCAAACTATCATTATTTGTCAATGACAAGATTCTATACATAGAGGATCCAAAAAATTCTACCAGAAAACTTCTAGAATAAATAAATGAATTCAGCAAAGTAGCAGGATATAAAATCAACACCTATAAATCAATTGCATTTCTATACATCAGTGATAAATCCTCTGAAAGAGAAATTAGGAAAACTAATCCATTCACAGTAGCCTCAAAAAACCAAAAATACTTTGGAATCCATTTGACAAAAGAGATGAAAGACCTCTACAATGAAAATTACAGGACACTAAAGAGAAACTGAAGAAGACTTTAGAAGATGGAAAAATCTCCCATGCTCTTGGATAGGCAGAATCAATATTGTCAAAATAACCATACTACCTAAAGCACTATACAGATTCAATGTGATTCCACTTAATATCCCAACATCATTCCTTATAGAAATAGAAAAGGCAATCATGAAATAAATTTGGAAGAATAACAGATCCAGAATAACTAAAGCAATCCTTAGCAAGAAGAGTGAAGCAGGAGGCATCACAATACCAGACCTTAAACTATACTACAAAGCTATAATAACAAAAAAGGCATGGTACTGGCACCAAAATAGACATGTAGACCAATGGTACAAAATAGAAGACACAGATACAAACCCACTTAAATACAGTTATCTTATACTAGGCAAAGGTGCCAAGCATGTACATTGGAGAAAAGATAGCCTCTTCAACAAATGGTGCTGGGAAAAGTGGAAATCCATATGCAGCAAAATGAAACTAAATCCTATCTCTCACCATGCACAAAACTCAACTCAAACTGTATCAAGGACCTGGGAATTAGACCAGAGACCCTACACCTAATGGAAGAAAAAGTAGGCCCAAATCTTCATCATGTTGGATTGGGACCTTACTTCCTTAACAAGACTTCAAGAAATAAAAGCAAGAATCAATAAATGGGATGGACTTAAACTAAAAAGCTTCTTCTCAGCAAAAGTAACAATCAATGAAGTGAACAGAGAGCCGACATTCTGGGAACAAATTTTTGCCACGCACACATCTGATAGAGCACTAATCTCCAGGATATACAAAGAACTCAAAAAACTTAACACCAAAAAAACAAACAACTCAATCAATAAATGGGCTAAGGAGCTGAACAGACACTTCTCAGAGGAACACAATCAACCAACAGACATTTAAAAAAAATAGTTCAACATCTCTAACAATTAGAGAAATGCAAATCAAAACTACTCTAAGATT
>CM053407.1:98888996-98920419 GCA_028644305.1 Xerus rutilus
CTACAGTGATGCAGCCACTTCAATGTTTATAGCAGCTCAATTCACAATAGCTAAACTGTGGAACCAACCTAGATGCCCTTCAATAGATGAATGGATAAAGAAACTGTGGTCTATATACACAATGGAATATTACTCAGCAATAAAAGAGAATAAAATTATGGCATTTGCAAGTAAATGGATGGAGTTGGAGAATATCATGCTAAACGAAGTGAGCCAATCCCCCAAAAACAAATGCCAAATGTTCTCTCTGATAAGTGGATGCTAATCCATAACGGAAGAGAGGACATGGGAAGAATGGAGGAACTTTGGTCTGTGGGTGGGGGGGATTGGGGGCAGTAAAGATGGTGGAATGAAATGGACATTGTAGCCTTAGCTTCATGTATGACTGAATATATGCTGTGATTCTACATCATGTACAACCAGAGAAATGAAAAGTTGTGCTCCATCTGTGTACAATGAATCAAAATGCATTCTGCTATCACATATACCTAAGTAGAATAAATAAATTTTTAAAAAAGAAAAAAAGCAATGGAGAAAGATCTGTAGAGTAGAACAAACAGATTTGGAGGGGAGGAGAAGGAAAGAGAACGTACAGAGGAATGAAGTTGATCAAATTATGTTATGTGCATGTACAGATATAGCATAATGAATCTCACTGTTTGTAAAATTATTACACATCAATAAAAAATTAAACATGTCGAAGACTTGATACGCGTGTCTTAACATATTAATGAAACACTTTAAAACACTGGAAAAAAGCTTTGAATTTAATAATGGAATATGAGTTTTCACTAAATTGACCATTATTTCACATAATTTAAAATCTGACTATCACTTTACTGTGGTCCAAGAGCCCCAACCCAATGTTCATAAAAAAGTCAAATAAACTTAAGTTATACAATACAGTATCCACTGAGTCAATGTCATATCCTGTTTCAGTAGAAGCAAGCTGTTAATAAAGCACAGGTGTAGTGTGTGTCCCTGTGAGGTGGCAGTTGACATGAATAGCTTAAAACCCATCCCTAAAAATATCTTCTCCTTTCCAGACACAAGTGACACACTTGGGAGCTTGAATTTCAGATAATTTTAGAAACTATCTCTTAATATTGTTAGAGAAAAATAAAATGTCTAGCTTTCCAACCACTGTCTCTGTACACATATTGTTCCAGTCTTACTCTTCCATATCCAATACCTCCATCATCAGATGAGACACATTCTCACTACCACACCATCTGTGTGATTCCTGGCCCGCTACAGTCATTTGCTCATTTTTGATCATTTGGTCACTTCTTTCTCATTGCCTCAAACTTACCCAGAGATTCCTAACTACCAAATATTTGCATTGTATAATTTTGCATATTAGGGTACATTGACACCACACCACAGTATCTGTCATTCAGTGTTGCTGATTTCATACTACTTCACTGGGATCATGTCAAACATAAGAACCTACCAGTCCTTTTCTGAGGGAAAGAATCTGTCCTCATCCAATTGAACAGAAATGCCTACAGTCTGGCATTGCAGAGTGTTTAGCTGAATGCTGAAAACGTTCTTTTGATGTGCTTTATTAATAGTAATGTGTGAGATTTTATGTATTTACTTATTGTTGCACATGAGTACATGCAGTTTCCTCTTTCTCTGGCTTTACTTCACAGCAATGTCTTCTCCTGATTGGCTGCCTCATGTTACACTACTCAGGACAGGGTATAAGAAAACCAAGGCCTTGAGCAATATGTCATTTGCTAAATCTTGGGCAGGACACTCTCCTGGAATATACTACTGGAAAAATGTAATACCAAACCTTCTCTACTTAGATTAGAAGCTTCTTCTGTTTTCTACTTTTCTCTCTTTAATAAAATCCTTGTCCTAAACCAAGAACAACTCATTATTGACCATCTGTTAGTACTGAAGAATGGTAAACTCTTTTAATAACCAAATATAGTGCTATCATGTGTCAGGCAATATCCAAATGTATCTCTTAAGATAATCAAATATGTTATTTAAAACATTTTAGAAAAGTTAGTGCCACATACAAAGAAATTCTATTTTCAACAACATGTTAATGGAAATTTACATGAGTTTATAATTTTTTTTTCTTTCCTAATAATGTTTCCATCAATAGCTTCCTTGTTCAGTAGTATCCCTTTGTTTGTTAAGGACACACTGCCAGGGAATAGAAATGAACCCTTTATTTACACTGTTTTTTCCTATAAATACATACCGGTGATAAAGTTTTATTGACAAATTAGATAGAATAAGAGGATAACAGTAATAACTAATAATAAAATAGAACAATTATAATGGAATACTGTAATGAAAGACATGCAAATGTGCTTTCTTGCCCCCTCATGAAAGTTTAGATAAATATTAGTACTTTCCTTTTTTTAACAGGAAACTGAAACAGTGGAAAGCAAAACTGAACAATAAGTGGGGATGGCTACATATCAGCTCACATGATCTTCAACTCTAGGACTCTGCAGAAGGAGGTGTAACTCCCAATAACTTCATTTTCCTGATGTTTTAGGAATAATGTTTTGGAAGTATTATCTGTAAAGCTTGACAGCTTTACCCAAAGATTTACCTCTTTCTGCAGAGCAGAAATGTAGCTCTGCCTAAGTGACAAGGTAGAGAATTGGTGTAGAAAATATTCCCCCTTTCCACTCTTAGTTAAAAGAAAGGGTCACAGAATATGGGACTGAACTAAAGTCACATAATTTTGCATTTCACATGGAGCCCCAAACACACAAGTTGTATACCCTTCAATCAAATGAAAATTATAGCCCAGAGCTGCATTTCTATCAAAGAAAAGCAAATGTTGTGATTTCTGAACTGAAATCAAATTTAACTGGAATGATTCAATAAAATGATGGTATCATTATGAACGTTGCTCTTTTTCTTAAGGTTTGATTAGTCTAGACACCTGAGTTGAGAAATGACTGTTGCTTGATACTTCAAAGCACACTTGGCAACTTTGATTAAATATTTATGTTAAATGTAGATGACTTAAAATGTGTTCCAATCAAGACACAAGCATACTGGATATACATCCTTGTCAGTTTTAAAGTATCAATTTAAGGTAGTATAATTTGGGCTTTAACCAACTTCAGTGGAGCAGCCCTCAGATTTCTACTACATAAAAAGATGTCATGGCAGGTTTGCTTTTTGTTTCAAAGCAACTCAATAACCAAGCAACTCAATGTCTAGTAATTCCTAGGATTTGACTCTCAGCATGACTATGGGAGAATGTGATAGTTAATTGCATGGCTAGTTTATGGTGCCCAATTATTTGTTCAAACACTAGTCAAGATGTTGCCAAGAACATATTTTGTAGATGTGATTAAAATTTGCAATCAAGCAACCTTAAGTAAAGGAGATTGTTCTTCATAATATGAGTGCTCCTCATTCCTTCAGATCATGATCTTAAGAACAAAACTCAAGGTTTCCAAGAAAGAAAGAATTCTGCCTTAAGATCATAACAAAAATCCTACCTTAGTTTCCAACCTGATCTTCTGTTGTATAGATTTCAGACTCACCAGTCACCACAACCACCAGAGCCATTTCTGTTCCTTAAAATAGATCTATCTCATTCTGTCTGACTGTCTCCCTCTATCTATCTGAAACTCCTCTCTCTCCCACTGCTTCTGTTTCTCTGGAGAGCCCTGTCAGATCCAGGGAGGGATCTTGACTTTCTGTTGATAGCAGATTGACACCATAAAGCAGCTCTTTGACAGTACTCTGCTAAATTATTATGGTAACATTAACTGCTGTTACAAATTAATCCCACATTTCAACCTCAAGTATGGAAATACATGTCTGGCTCACAAAGAACACACTGCATGTGAATAGTGAATAGTTGGCTTCCACATTCTGGAAGGCACCCATGCCTCTCCCATCCCATGATTTTGCCTTTTCCTCTAGCCTCCATGCCCTTTCACCCAGATGTTAGATGAGGAAAGAGTGAGTAGGGCAGGCATTATCTTTCATCAGGTTGATTGATCCCAAAGGATAAGTTCCCCTCATCTTTCATTTATTTAATAAGTCATGACTCTCTTCATATTTTCAAGAGAGACCATTACTGAGTTGCCACACAACAGAGGTAAATTCACAACATGGAAGAGAATGGAAACATGTATGTGCATTCAGTCTCCCTGTGACATCCACCATATACAGAACTTTACAATAGTAAAAATAGCGCCTTTATTTTTATGTATAATGATATATTATTTAATATATATGATATATAAAACATTTTCCCAGCTAAGCTATATGATTTTAAATGCCTAAAATAATACATTATTCATGTCATCACTTGAGGGTCTATAAATTTTAATACATTAAACTATATTCCAAATTTTTTTAAAAATGTAATTTTATTGGAGGCCAATTTATATGCATATTAGTTTGTGTGATGATTTCAGCCAAAAGAAAACTAATGCAATTTTAAGATACAATTTGGATATTACATCATGGAACAGGAGCATTACACTCCGTTTTCGGACACTGTCCTGTGCCCAGAATACTCTGTTCTGGGCTGATGACTCAGATGTAAAAATGATGAAGTAAATTTGTTGGAGTTCAGAGAACAGTATAATGGAGAACAGAGTTGATGGGACTAATTAAGGAAGGGCAAGAGGAACTAAACAATAGCTGCCAAGTACTAATGATAGGAACCTAGAACTATGTAATTCAATTTTGACCTCTACTTATGTTTAAACTTGATTTCAATAATTTAATAGTATATCCTTCATTACATGTGAGCAAGACTCTAGTGGAGTAAATCATGAAATAAGAATAAAGCCTATAATTTTGATTAACATATTTTAAAATGTTTCTAATTTGTATGCATTTGATCAGATTTTCATTTGCAGTGCACTATTTTTTTCCTCTTATGTAATGTTTTACATTACCATTCTTTAGTGAAATACTAATATTTAATAAAATGCTCTATTTTTAACATGTCTCATTGAAGAGTTTTTCTCAGTTTAATGTATATGTAATGGGAACTAAAACTCACAGGAGATTCAAGCCTTGGTTAACAGATAAAAGGAAGATTATCAGTTTTATTTATTTTTTAGTGGGTGGGTGTATTTTGTCAACATCTTGCTTCCTCTTTCTGTATTCCATTCCTCTTACTTCTATGTAGCCAAAATGAATAATCCATGTGTTTTAGTCATCTATTTCACTGCTTTGACTAAAAGATTTAACCAGAACAAATTTAGGGAAGAAAAGTTTATTTGGGGCTCACAGTTTCAGAGGTCTCAATCTATAGACAGTAGGCTCCGTTTTGGGGGCTCAAGGTGAGGCAGAACATCATGGTGGAAGAGTCTAATGGAAGGAAATAGCTCACATGATGATCAAAGAGCAGAGAGAGCCTGACTCCACTATCTAGATACAAAATATATACCCCATTGCCACACCCCCGGTGAACCACCTCCAGGCATGCCCCACCTGCTTCCAGTTACCACTCAGCTAATCCCATCAGGGCTAATTCACTGATTAGATTAAGGCTATGACCTGATCGTTTTTCTTCCAAACTTTCTTGCCTTGTCACATCCTTGCTCTTGATTTTCTTTAGCACTCCATTCAAATCTGTATGCTAGAGCAAGTTCAAGATAGAAAGTAGAAATAGGGCATGGAATATTGAAATTAATATTAAAATTACATAACCTGAAGACACTATTTTTAAAAACATTTTCCTTTTGGTCAGATATATAGCAATTGCTATATATCAATAGCAACTGATGCACAAGCAGATATTCTGTACTATAAGTAACCCAGAGACAAATAAAGTATATGGGCTGATACGTGCAGGTTTTCTTCAAAGACCATTTTAAATAAAGAACTTAAGCATCTGCAAATTTCAGTATATGAGAGGGTAGGAAATACCCTATACTATATTGCCTTTATATGTGATCTTTGAGAGCAGGGATCATTTTAATTTTCTAAGTACTTCCTGGACTTTGTAAAGTCTTTGTGATTTTAAGCAGAAGTCAATTAATGTGCCTGAGATTTATATTATTATTATTTATAGGATCTTACACATGACCTTCTTCAACATTCCTTCTTCCTCTTTATGAGTTCTTTCCACTATTCCATATCTTCCAGAGTCTGAGACATAATAGAGACCAACTAATAGCCACATCCAAATTATCTCCCAAAATTTCATTTTATTTAACCTTTCTATAGAATTTGTCAAATTTGGATATTTACTTTTGTCCAGATGGTAGGTGGGGGAGGGGAGGTAAACAGAGAAGAGTAAAAGACTCATGCTTATAGGAGAATGAAAGAGTTAATGTGAAACCCAAAGTAAAATGTTATCATAGGGTCTGGCAAGTTGTAATTCCTCAGAAACTGTACCAACACTATTTCTTTACGATCATTAATGATGTAATAATGTCTAGAACATTCATGCCTTCTTGTTTCTGCCATGCAGTTAGTAATGCCTGAGATGTACTTTTGTTTACAATTTCACTTGTCAGAAAGATGCTTATCTGTAAAGTAACAATTGAAATGTCACTTTCTTTGATTATTTCCCTGATCCCCTTTATGGGGACAAATATAAGTTCTTTCCTCAACTCTTGGTTCTGATGGAAAAATTTTAAACTTACAGCAATGAGAAGTGAGGTACAGAGTAGTGGTTTGACTTACAATCTCTCCCTTCGCTCTATGTAAACATTAAATTGAGCGAAGAAACAAGTGTGGAAGGGTAAGAGCAGTGGCAGATTTGGTATCTTAATTGCTGAAACATAAAATGTCAAGATAAAGAACATAATGTTTTATTTTAATGAAACTAGAATAAATTAGAATTTTGCTTTCATTTTAAGTTGTATGACACTGCATGATCAATGCATAAATAAGAAAAAATATGAGAATTTAATCTTTAATTCATTAGTCTCTTTAATACTAATCAGAAAATTCGTGATCTGAGAAATGATTTAGAAATCTGTTTAAATTTTTCATCACAGATAAAGGAAGATTGGGAAATTTAGACCTATATATGAGCCTATTGTACCAGATCACATAGTCGGAAAGGAGAGAGGTAAAATTACAAGAAATGGCCCCAGTGAACATCAGATTTGTCAGGTCACCACATTTTCTATTTGCTGTGGTTCCTGGCTTGAGCAGGGAAAAGGCTGTCATTTTGTCCACTAAGAATCTACATTGTTTAACTTTACTACTCTGAAATTGTTTTTCTCCCAGTAAGTGATCTGAGATCATTACAAGAAATGTGATTTTTCTCTTCATTTGTTTCCCAACAGTCTTCTCCTCCCACCTCTCTTTCATGCTGAGACTGGAGAAGTTAGTAGTTTTCCTATTTCTGTTTTGGTTTCATTCCTTCTACCTCACTGACAGAATTCTCTCTTTTAAGAGGTAGGTGTGTACTGAGCTCTTTCCAGTTCTGCTCCTCTATATCACCCATAGGTAGACCCAAGTTCATTGCCGAGATGGCTCTGTTCCTACCACCTGCGCCAAAAACCTTTCCCTCCTGTTGTGAATAAGCTAGGCCATTAACACAGACCAAACACATTTTTGTGTTTTCATAATGTCAAATGTATTGAATAATAATATATTTACATGCTAAATCACTTTTATTGATTTCAATTCACTGAGTACTCATGCTTCACTTGATAGTCATAAGCAGGCCAATCATAAGTGTTTTTTATTCCAGTCTTAATTAGTAGTATCAATAACACTCAGTTCATTCATCATACTTTACACAATGGTATATATATATATATATATATATATATATATATATATATATCTTATATATAATATATAAAATTATATTATATATATAACATATATCATTATGTAAAGTGTGATATATATGATAGAAAGACTAAGAAAGGATTAAGATGGCCACAGGGTTTTAGGAGGCTTCACTGAGAGCAGAGGCAGAGAGAGGATACAAATGCTAAGGAGTCACTGCTAGTGGTCAGTTAAGATGAGGAACCTACCTGCCTAAGAACTTGTTCAGAGAACAGAGCTATCAAAGCAGGGAACTTCCTCTAGGCCAGGGTCCAGAAGGCAGGTGATTTCAAAGTGGACCATGTCAACCAGGGAAATCAAGATGAGCTGACACTCAGGGACATAGAGTCAAAGGTTTCTCACCTGTCAACTTTATGAAGTATTCAGCATATTGTCTGAAGATGGATCAACATATGCCACCACAAGCTGTCTTCTGGTGTTTCTCCTATTTTGAGTTTCTGGGGGAGAGGTTACATTTGGTGAGACTGCTAAGCTCGCAGGCCTTTTTTTTTCTGACATGCATTTGATATGATTTAATTCAATAGCTTCACAGGTGGTCATTTTTATTGGAATAATTTATTTATTAGTGTGTGACTTGTGCTTATGCTATGCATATGGTGGTTGTTTACTTGTACAAGCAAGATTTAGTCATTCTACCTGGGTATTTGTACTCAGAATGGCATAACTCATGGTGAAGTACTGCTTTATACAATGGAGTTACTCAGAGCTAGGCACACCCTACAAACAATTGTTCTACTCGTCACAGAATAACTCAGAACTAGAGACAGCCTACTCTCCACCTCTGTATCAAGTCTAATATTTGCCCATTTTGTTTTCATTTTTAAAAGAACAATGTTAGTCACTCTGCACTCCCTTCATGGTTCTGTTAGAATGTTCTGCTCTGCCTCTTGACACCATTTTGTTGCCATTGTGTTCCAGGATCCTTTGTTGGGTTCCATATCATTTTATTTTTCTGTTTTTATTTCATTCTGTAATTATCTAAATTCTTTCTGACTTAATAAAAATCATAAGATGTGGAGTCTTCATGCTAATATTCCTCATTTTGCACTTGGGTGTGGTGAGATTCTCCTGTTAGTTTTGGGTCACTAATGTAGTGGTCCACTACACTAAGTAGAAAGCACTGCAAGCACTAATCTAGCAATTTTTCCTATTAATGGACATTTATCTCTTCATTATTTGAAGAGTGAAAGCATATTTTTAAAGTAATTTGCTGATCTTCCACTACATATTTATTGAGCCCTCTTCTCTATACTGATGAATTAGTGGAGAATATGACAAAGTTCCTTTCCTCAGGGAATTTATTTTGAAGCAGGAAATAAAATAGTGACTGTCAATAGAAATAAATTTTAAAATCAAGCAAGATAATTATAGAAAGCAACAAGAGTCATGCAGGAAACTTTCAGAAATGCAGAGTGATAAAGTAGGAAGCAAAATTCATTGTGAAGGAATGTGTCTTAAGTAATATATTTTAAATTCTATTTTAAGGGTAATTCCTGCTAGGTTACAATTCATACTGAAAGATGGATTCAAAAAGCAGAATAAAAGTTAAAGAACATCAGTAATTATATGTTAAGAAAATATAGTTTTGCATCTATTACAGAAAATTAGATGCCATATAAAGAATGAAAAAAGAGGAAGAGGAAGGAGGAAGGGAACATTTGAGTTTGAGAGCTCCTGAGGAATGGAATGTTTAAAATATGAGCACAGTTTTAAATAAGTAAATATAGTTTTGGAGAATACAATTTAAGAATTTTCTCAGCAAGCAGAAAAGGAAATAAATGGAAAATGAAAGATAAATACACAAAAAGTATAGGATGAATCAGATGATTCTAACTCAGAATAGTAGAGTCCTAGAAAAAAAATTGAGAAAAATAAGGATAATGAGAGAATTTAATAAATATAATAAAAAAATTTCCACAAAATCAAAGACCTGAGTTGTCAAATTGAGAGAGCCATCAATTGAATAATACAATTAACAATAAAGAAATAAAAGAAGACACTAATACTTACCATAATAAGATTTAAAGAGACTGTAAATAAATAGAGAGCAATATAATTTTTTTCTAGAGAGAGGACTAAAGATTAGTAACAGTATTTTGGAGTAAGAATATTATCAGATTTGTCAATTACTATGTTAGAAGCTTTAAGATGGTTAAACAATGCTTCAAGATTCAAAGCACTTCAAGATGATCTCCATCTGTGATCTTTATGTAATCTCATTTAAGTATAACTCAAAAATTTTCAGACATGCAGGTTATCCAATGATTTGCCTCCCTTGAAACCATTTTAGCAAGCTAATGAAGTGTATGCACTAAAAAAGGGGAAGTAAATGATATAAGAATCTATAAGAGCCAGGGAAAAAATACAACCACGTTCAAAAGCTAAGGAATCCTCAGAATAATGAGGGAAAATCTGAGTGATGGAGAATCTCATATGAGGGAATATATATAAGAAATAAAATTAAGAAAGATAGATGACCTTATTTTCCAGATTGCATTGAAGGGGATTTAGAGCATATTGTGAGAATTTTAGTACACAGGAAACTAAGCAAATGCTTTTTAAAGGGCAATTATTAATTCCAGACAAAGCAAAAGCTTAGAAAGGAAAGAAAATATCAACTTACCTAGCAAACATTATTACATATTAGTACAAGTGTATATATGTGTAAGTGGAAACTGATTTAACCAAAAATTGATATAACTACATGGAGTAGACATTGGTGAATATATGCATAAGTAATATTTGTTAACATGGAAAAAAGAAAAATATTCATTTTCTAGGCAGTTAGTCAATAAATTTAGTCAAAAGTCTAAATTTTAAAAAGTGAAAGCATCATAAACTTGTTATTTTGGAACATAAAGGACAACAGCAGAAGAAATGGCTAAAAGAATTTGGAATAGTGTCAACTAGTCAGGTAAAGAGGGGCAGCTGTTGCTTTATTTTTAAAAAATACACATGTATTACTTTGATAATGTAATAAAATAATCTGCTAAAAATGAAATTAGGAAAACTATTTCTTTCATAATAACTTCAAAAAAAAAAAACCCTAGGAATTAATCTAATGAAGGAAAACTATAGAAAACTATAGAACACTGAAGAAAGAAATTAAAGATGTTAGTAGATGAAAAGACCTCCCATGTTTTTGGATAGGCAGAATTAATATTGTCAAAATTGCTATCCTACTAAAAGAAATATACAGATTCAATACAAGCCCTGCAAAATACCAATAACATTCTTCACAGAACTAGAAAAATAAGTTCTAAAATTCATTTGGAAAAAAAAAGAGTCCAAACAATGGACTACTGAACCTGAAATTATTCTATAGAGCTATAGTAATAAAAACAGCATGGTACTGACACCAAAACAAACATGAAGATCAATGAAATATGATAGAATTCAAAGAGACAAAACCTACATAAGCATAGTTATCAGGTACTAGACAAAGATGCTAGAAACATACATTGGGAAAAAAAGACAGCTTTTTAAATAAATGGTGCTGGGAAACTAGAAATCCATGTGTAGAAAACTAAAATTGGATCTCTACCTCTTACCCTGCATAGAACTCAAAAATGGGTCAAAGACTTAAGAATTAGAACAGAAACACTGCAACTGTTAGAAGAAAATGTAGGCCCAACACTCCAACATGTAGGCACAGGAACCAACTTCCTTAAAAAGTCTGTTAAATGCAAGAAATGAAACCAAAATTAATAAGTGGGATGGCATCAAATTAAAAAGCTTCTGCATGCAAAGGAAGCAATTAAGAGTGTGAAGCAAGAGCCTACATAATGGGAGATCTTTGCCACTCATTCATCAGACAGGCCACTAATATCCAGAACATACAAAGAGCTCAAAAAACTTAACACCAAAAAACCCAAATAAACCAATTAATAAATCAGCAAAAGAACTAAATAAACACTTATCAAAAGAAAAACTACAGATGACCAACAATATATGAAAAGATGTTCAACATCTCTAGCAATTAGGGAAATGCAAATTAAAACCACATTGAGATTTTTTCTCTTTCCAGTCAAAATGGCATTTTATCACAAACACAAATAATAATATGTTTGGAGGATATGGAGAAAAAAAATTACACTTACAACATTGTTAGCGAGACTGCAATTAGCTTTCCAGGGTGCAAACACTCTGGAAAGCAGCGTGGAGATTCCTCAAAAAACTAGGAATGGAACCATTATACAACCCAGCTATCGCACTCCTTGGTATGTATCCAAAAGATCAAAAATCAGCATGGATGCAGCCACCTTAATGTTTGTAACAGCACAATTTATAATAGCCAAGTTATAGAACCAACCTAGGTGGCCCACAACAGATTAATGGATACAGAAAATGTGGTATATATGCACACGGCAGTATTACTCAGCCATCAAGAAGAGTGAAATTATGTCATTTTCTGGTAAATGTATGGAACTGGAGACTATCATGATAAGTGAAAAAAACTAGACTCAGAAAGTCAAAGGTCAAATATTCAAATGTTTTCTCTTATGCAGAAGCTAGTTTAAATAAAGAAGAGAGAGAGAGACAAAAGAAATGGGGATGGGGATTTCATCAAAATAAAAGAAAGACCAGTAGAGAAGAAGAAGGGGATTGAGGGAGAGGGAGGAGGGGCAGGATATGGGAGAAACAGTGGAATGAATCTGACCTAACTTCCCTATGTACATGTATGAATATACTACAGTGACGCTCACCACTATACACACACACACACACACACAGCAGAAAGATCAGTAGAAAAGGGTAAAGAGAACAGGGTAGAGGGGAAGATAATGGAATGGGAAGCACTGGGGACTGAATTAAAACAAATCATATCTTATGGATTTTAATTATGTCAAAATGAATTCTAATGTTATATATAATTAATATGAACTCATAAAAAATGAAAAAAAATAAAACTTAAGTACATAATGGAAGTAGTCTTGAATTTTGATGACTATTTTGAAAAGTCAAGTTAGTTTAAGACTGTATCCTAGCTGGCATGGTGGCACAAGCCTGTAATCCCAGTGGCTCTGGAGGCTAAGGCAGAAGAATTGCAAGTTCAAAGCCAACCTCAGCAAAAGTGAGGTGCTAAGCAACTCAATGAGACCCTGTCTCTAAATAAAATACAAAAAAAAAAGGGCTGAGGATGTAGCTCAGTGGTTAAGTGTCCCTGAGTTCAATCTCTGGTACCAAAGAAAAAAAGACTGTGTCCTCTGGATTTTGTAACATGAAGGATGTGATGACTTCACCAGGAAATAAAATGGAGATAAAATCAGCCACTCAAGGGGCTGGGACTGTAGCTCAGTAGTAGAGCATTCCCCTAGCATGAGTGAGGCACTGGTTCGATCCTCAGAGCCACATACAAACAAATAAGCAAAATAAAGGTTAAATTCTTGAAAAAAAAATCAGTCACTCAATTTTTTTATTTTATTTTTTATATTTTTAGCGAAAGTTCATCATCTCAAATGTATTTATGAATGCACATTTTATTTTGCCTTTGGAGAAAGCCCCTAGCTTTCAGCACAGATATAGTCAACACTGCTTTTTCTATTTTTGTGTTCATTTCAATTGCTGTCCAGAGAAGAGCTTACGTTTTCCCCTATCTGTAAATCCCACTTTAATGTCAATATCTGAAGGCATCCTGAAACACAGATAATAATTCAAGGCAACTCAAACTTCTAAAGTCAATTCTGTATATGTTAAAGCACTGACAATACAGTTAGCTCCACTCTGGCTTAGTGCATTCAAGAAATTCTGTAATGGTTTAGATATTGGGAGTTTCCCTAAAGCTATGTGTGAGACAATGGAAGGAAGTTTATATGTGAAATGTTTGGGTTATGAGGGTCTTAATCTAACCAGTGTGTTACTCTCTGATAGGGATTAACTGGATGGTAACCGTAGGCAGGTAGTGTATACCTGGAGGAGGTGAGTCCTTGGGGGTCATGCCTTTGGGGTTTATATTTTGTCCTTATTAAGCATAAGCCTTTCTCTCTCTGCTTCCTAATTATCATGTGAGCCTCTTCCCTCCACCACAGTCATCTGCCATGATGTTCTACCTCACCTGGAGCCCAGAGGAATGGTGCCAACTACCTATGGACTAAGACCACCAAAACTGTGAGCCCCAAAATAAACTTTTCTTCCTCTGATTGTGTTTTCAGGTCTTCTGGTCACAGCAGCAAAAAGAAAAAAAAAAAGTCATTATTTTGAGTTTAAACATGCACTTGGAAAAATATGTTAGGATGAGCCATATAAAGTTGCTATTTCTATAGGTCAAAATCAATTGTACATGGTTATTTCACATAGTTTAACCTAATATATTTTGCATTTAGAATCTCCTCTGCCTACTCAGAATGTTATTCGTTACTAAGGGATGAATTTTTTGGCTTCAGGTGCATAATCCTGTATTACCTTTTTCACTCCATGTTTTTTAAATACATCACTATAAAGGTCTGGAAGTCTGCAAATTTTAGAGCTACTGATTGATCCATTTTAAACTGAACTTCACTGGATAGGAACAGAAAACTATCTTTATAGATGTTTCTAGGAAATGAAGGATAAGAGTTTAGAACATTTAAAGACTTTCGCTGAATTTGAAAGTAGAAAAATGGGGGAATTGGTAGCTGAGAAATCAAAAGGAGCAACTTTGGGGAAGAAAATAACCTAATAGGTATATTTATGTGATGATAATGTATACTCTTTCTTCCTTGCTTTTTGATCTGTATTCAATTCCACCTTATCAGTGATGCTCTTGTGCCCTAGAGTCTGGTTGGGAGAAACTGAAAAAGAAGATACTCTAGGCATGTGGAATCCACCCATAGAATGAGGAACTCTTCATATAGATACAACATCAGTTTCTTCCTGTCTCTGTAAATGAAATATGAGAGCCAGAGTACCAAATTATTTTCCTTCTAGAACTCTTGTTATCTAGAGTTCAACATAGTTTCTAAGGAAAAGAAACTTCTTTACTTATTTTAAACCAGATGTTCAAGGATTTATCCATTAATGAAAGAGGGAATTATTATAATTTATTTTTCATGACTCCACAAAACAGATTAACATTTTAGAATGAACCAGAATTTTATTCAAATTAACTATTCATAATTCATTGTATAACCTCAAAATAATAACTACATAAAGTCCACTGATTTTTGCCCTTTCCCAAGTTGTGTTACTTACTATTTCATTTTTCTTGTGGGCATGAGCTTATATGGATACTAGTACATGTAGCATGATCTCTTGATTCAGAAGATTGCCTCACCTCCTTTTTAAATTCTTCCCTTTTCCTTTCTCTTCTTCCTCGTTTATGCTTAAATAGCTATTGCTATTTAATTAACCTCTTGCACAAAGTATCAAAGTTTCATTTGTTTTATTTGTTGCCAGTTCAGAGGAAATAAGAAAAAGTTGTTGATGATCATGTCACTGTTCAATCTCAACTTAATAATATCAACTAGTGAAGAATGGTTTCTATCAAGTCCTTTTGATTATGAGGGAAGGAAAGAACATGTTTCATCTCTTCTATATTTTCTATATTCAAGGCCACATTTATTTTACTTCTCCACTTGCACTTGCTAGCTTAAGAAAAGATTGATAATTTCAAATTATTCCTTGCGTTGGAGAAAAATCAGTAACATTTAGCTACTCTATTCAACAAATAGCATTTCGATTTTTATGTAGCCAGAAACACTAAAGATGGTTATAAGAAACTAAACAACTGAAGAGTGATATGCCATTTTTATCAGTGATCCTAGGGAGAATACTCCATTAATTCAATGCCACTTTATTGCATATAACATGTTATTAATCTTCATTAAAATAATGAATGGTGGGTCCAGTTGAATGCACCACCAACTCTCCTTTGAAAAATCTGGTAGCATGTACTAGTATTTTGAAGTGTGTTACATTTGATATATGGGACTAAATAGAACTTGTAAAATTAAATACATATTAATGTTTATCTTAGTGTAAGGGAAGGGTCCTGTGAAATAATTTATTCAGTAATTTGTTCTAAATGAAGTATCTTAAATGGAACCCAACAGCCCTAGAGTTCAAATAGTTCCTACTTATTAAAGAGTTCACAGATTCTTATAATTAAGAAAATTTAATATAATTGTTGACATTTTGAGATATCTCCATTTGGGTTACTATAAATCGAAGGTATTTAGACTAGTAATCAAATATTTAAAATATGACTGCATAAATTGGGAAAATTTGAGAATTTAGGACACCGGCTTTGAAATGTTACCATAGTGTCTAAAATGTATAATGAAACACTTAAATGTTAAATCATCCATTCATTCACAGATATATATTTTTTACTTGAATGTTTACAAGGTGCTAATCAATCAATGGTAAAAAAAAAAACTAAAAGGTATATTCTCTGCTTTTACAGAGTTCCTAGACAATTTATTATAGAAATAATAATTTTAAAAGTGTTATAAATAGTAATGCTATCGAATACAAGTATGTGATACCACAGGCACCTATTCTTGAGACTCAGACCATCAGACATCACAAGCTGAGCTAAAAGAAGTAAATCTTTGAGCTCCGTGTTGGAAAAGTGCACATCCAATGTAGTATTTGTGACTAATACCTGCCACTACTGTAACAAAGCACACTCTGACAGAGGCAGCAGAATTGTTAGAATTGATAAAGTCTGGAACTTCAACTGGGACTGCAGAACTGGAGCTTCCAGTCAAGGATTTTGCCATGATTTTTTAAACTCTTGGTAGTCTATCATTTGCAATATTTGTCCATTAATATTGCAAAAGTATCCACATAGATCTTAGATATGGCATAAATCTAAATATATCTCATTCCAGAATCCACAAGAGCACAAAAATTCACAAATTTGATGAATCGGTGCTGAAGACATAATCCTCTGTGATCTTTATAAATAGAAGCTACAAGATGATTTAAGACAAAAGATGTATAGTATCACCAGGAGATGGATAAAAAGACCATGATAAGAGCCTTTCCCAAAGACAAAGAGAAGAAAACAAACATGACTGTCAAGGTAACTAAAACTAGATTCCAGACTAATGTTGCTTAATGGTGCACAGTACAGCTCCCTGGAACTCTGCTTGAGTGTTTTTTTCATCAAGCACTTTCCCCAACAAAAGTGCTATTCTAGGGTAATATACCATTTTTCTTTATAGAAGACATCTGCCAAAGGTAGACGTGGTCAGAGACTTCATTTTCAAAAATAATTTAGAAACAGTTTCTTCAACTTATATGGACACAACAAATAAATCTTGTTTAATTTTATACATTTATAATCTATTCTACCAAGTTATGTCATCATTTTATTTACCATGGACATTTTTATTTTTGCTCTTATCAAATTTTATGTATGTCTGAATGTACACATGCATACCTTGTCAGCCAAGAAATTTCACTCCCAGCTCAGATAAGTTCCAAACACTGTACAGATTCACAGAGGAGTAAATTGGTTTCTTACCTCAGGAAGACTCCCTGGGTTGTGTTATATGAGAAGAGGCAAGTCAAGTTCAAGGCAATCTGTTAGCTGGAGATTACTGGGGCACTTCTAGAAGAGTACAAACTAAGATGAGGAACTTTCTAGAATAGCAAAAGCTTGTAAATAAACCCATTTTCAGAGGCTTTCTGGATTAAAACTCTTTATAGATTATAAATCACTGGATATATTCAAATATATAAACTTAGTGTAAATCATTAAAAATGACCATTGGATCATTTGAGTTTGTGGGTGACATGTTAGTTAGGAAGACAAAATTTGGGAGGAAGTTAAAAATATGTATTCACTTTCTTCCAATATTAACAAAATGAAGTTTACAAAAAATAACATAGTGTCTGATATTGAATATCTACTAAAATTTTGCAAAAATATCATAATTTATGTAAATTGAAGCAGATTTAATTAAAAAATATAAAATGAATAAATTTTAATTTTTCTTACCTGGAATTTAAAAGAGATCATTTTAAAATGTACATATATTACCAAATTTCTCAAATTTAAAGCTGTTTCAAAGAAATGTGCCACTTATAGGCAGGATAGAAAGAGTGAAGAAAATAAGACAAGTAAACCAACAACACACAAATGTCTTGGATAATAAAAAGTATGCAGTAAAAGAGAATAAATAGACATTATATTCAATTTTATTCAGAGTTATGGATAGGTCCATTTTCCATCATTCAGTGATATCATAGAATAACAATTTAAATTATGTGTGTTTTGCATAGCATTTCACATACATAAACATTAACTAAGATAATATACAGATCTCTCTCAAATTGTACTTATTGGAGATAGAATAATTAGAAAAAGAAGTCTATTACTGTACTCAAGGGATTAAATTTTCAAGCACCAAACATACACCAAAAAAAAGCCCTTATGTTTTATCCCTTGATATAGTTTAAATCAATTAAACTAGAAGATAAATGATTAATGCTAACTGTAAATAATGCAAGGATTTTATTTGGCTAGTGCCACATATCCTTTCTGTGAATGATTCTCTATGTTCTATATATAACAAATACTTTAGCAGCTGGTAAGAAAACACTTCCAGAGATGTATTCATTAAGAATAATTCAAGAGTTATTTTGTCAAGTATGTATAAACTTGTATATTTTCTCTCATTAATGCATTTATAAAATTAATGATTCTACACATATGAATAAATAAATTTAAATACAAATGCCTGCCCATAGAAATGTACTTATAATTAATTTACTTCAAAACTGTAAATAAATCTACAAAAATTTCACTTATGCTTTTATTTGTGAACAAAAAATGTCCAACCTCATAAATCATTCCCTAAAATCCACTCTTTTATGTACTGTTTTATCATATTTAGACTTAATAAAAGAAGGTATTATTTAACTAATTAGATAAATCAAATACATACTTGGATTTGGGGAGAAAAGGAAGAAAAAAACTACAATCCAAGGAGAAGGGATTGAGCAATTATATAAGCAATAATGAGTGAATGACCCAAGTGAATGCTTCCAGGAATTATAAAATAGTGAGTAACCAAAAGGAAGGTCTAGCCTGATCTCTTCATATGTCTGCATGGATACTTTTTCTTCATTGAAAAGCACAAGGATCATTTCTAGAATTGATCAGTGATAAAAAATCTCAATCCTTGGAAAAGCTGTACAAAAGGTTAATTCTCTGAAGATGCTTTGATATTGGCAAAAGGAAGGTCAGAACAAACAAACTTGAGATAAGAGCATTTGGACATCTCAGGGACTGGCATATGATTTCAGAAAAAATATATAGTATATATTACAAAGACTTTTTCATGCTTGAGTTTCCCTGCATGCAATTGTCATAACAACAACAAAATGAATAATTCTTAATCTTACTTTAAAAATGAGCAGCTTAGTTGTTGGAAGGCATGGGTGACCCCTACAAGCCATCTCCACTGAGCCCTGCTTTCCTTCATCCTGTCAGCAATCATGTCATTTGTGGGCAGCTGGAATCCTCAGCCAGGGCTGTTTACTTGTAAGCACAGGTCAATTCTGGTCTAGGCATGTGGTTTGTGTGAAACACAGGCTGTCTGACAGATGTTAAGGAAAGGTTGCTGCAAGGCCCCAGGAAGTGTTCTCTCATTTCTGGTAGACATCAGATGGGGATTCTTTTCTATTTTTCTTTTAGTGAGTGACAATTTGAAGTCATCATCTCAAGACTGTTAGGGGACTACCAAGGTAACTGCAGAGATAGTTACCTGAGACCAAGATGATACTGAAATTTTTAATTAAATGAGCATTGCTCTGTTACTTTGATACTTCCTTTGAATTATCAAAGGAAGTCCTTTATTGCTTATGCTACTTTCAATTTGCCTTCTGTGGTTTATGGACAAAGCATCCTCAGATGTATGCTAGCAGGTCATATGTGAGGTAGTAAAAGCAAGTCAAGGCAGGACTGTCAAGGGCAAGGATGTGGAATTCAGCATAATGACCATGCATCCCACTTGTTCAACCATGGGGAGTCATTGATGGTTTTTGAGTAAGGAAGTGACATGAGCATAACTGAACTTGGAAGGATTAATTTAGAACTTGTGTGTGGGAAGGATTTCAGACAAGGACTGGAACATTTTACCATTTGGAAGGCATTGTTGAATATTCATAAAAAAACTAGTTTATGGCTCAGCATAAATAATTTTAAACACAAAGTAAAATACTGTGTGTGTTGCCATGGAAGTGACAAAGCCTAGGAAAGATAATGACAAGCACAAAAGACAGTGCCATTGTAATTTAAATTTTTATAAAGGTTTCTAGAATTTAAGTACGTTTTCAAGCAGAGTATTTTGAATACACTAGGAAAAGATTATGGTTATTTTATAGTTCTTACTAAGAAAGAAAATAACAAAAGAGGAGATTTTTTGTGCATGAGACCCATAAACCTAACAAAATCAAGTTCACATAATCAAAAACTGACTAGAGTTTGAAAGAGTGAACGAGTCAATCGATAATGAAAATGCTGTGCAGAGCAGAGATCTGGTGAGAGTGCCATTGTCAGTGTTGGTTGTAGTGACACTCACAAAGGCTAAAAGGTATTGACCGGGATTACCTGCTAAGCTCTGTACATAACAGACAGGAGCCTGCAGCATCTTTGTGTCCCTCACTCTCATTCTCATTCACTGGTGATAATAAAATGTAATATGGACAAAGAAGACATCATTCCTGAATTCAGAAATATGTCAAATGAGAAACAATGCCATAAAATATATAAATGGTTAATGCTCAAATTTCCAAAAGCATGAATTATTAAATTGCTTGGAAAGGATGATGGACATATGAATATAATCTAAAAGAGATATATATTTCAGAGTTTAAAATTGAAAGCTTTACACAATTGCTTAAGGGGGAAATTGCTGTATGTAAAAAAGCAGAAAGAAGTTATAAAAGCCAAAGCAATATTTCCTCAAACTGAGTGCACATAACAATGTCACATTAAATCAATGAAAGTGAAGGATCGAAGTGAATAGAGAGGAACAAACAAACCAAAAAAAAAAGAGTGAAAAATTAAACTTTGGAATACACCTTAGAGCAGCAACCTCACAAAATTTGCCCATGATGTTATGGCAGGAAGTTTCAGATATTTTAGATTTACTCACTACTTTTTCTATTATAGGTGGAAGTATGGATGCACATTTGCACATTTCCATTCTCTTTTTCATTGAACAGAAATAAGTGACAAAAGGACTGAAATTTGAGAAGGAAACCCCATCTCTTATGAGAATTTTCTCTGACTCTATTCTATCTCCATAAATCTTAAGGAATATTCTAAAATAGTGGTTCGCTAGGCTTTCCCCAAGATGTTCTGATAAGTAAGTCTGGAGTTGTACTTCAGAATTTGCATTTTAACAAGTTTCCATTTGATGTTGCTGTTTCTACACACTGAAAATTAAGGCAGAGTATTCCAAAACTACATATGCATCCCTCTAAATATGGTATCCATGCAATCTCCCTTCCCCACCCAGGCATTCACAGACAAATTTCTTAAAGGAGCTAATAGTACAATATCCATTCCCTCTTTGGGCTATTTAAATTTGAATTCCACTTCAGACTTGCTAATTAACACCTCCAATATCTTAGTATTCCAGTTGCCTTGGTGCTGACCACTTGCCTTTTAGTAAGTGCAAGTCCTTCTTGTTTTGCTCCCCAACATCAGTGTACTTCTCAGTCTCTGCTATGGTGTGTGTATGGTTTCAGCGGGTCTCCCAAAGGTTCATTTGCTAGAAGCTTGGTCCTCAATATAATGATGTTGGGAGCTGGATCTGTAAGATCCTAATGGCAAATGATTAGGTCATGGAAACACCACAATTAAAAGGGAAAAATTCTTAAAGAACTGGTTGGTTCCTATGACAGTGGGCACTATAAATTGAGACAGATAACATATTTAGACTTTTCTATAAGTGACTATTTGTCTTTCCACTTCTCTACCATGTGATACACTCAGCACAGTCCTTGAAAGATGCTGGTGCTATGCTGTATGGACTTTCCAGCTACCAGGATAGTAAACTCTTTCCTTTATACATTATGAAGCATCAAGTGTTTAATTATAGCAAAACAAAACTAAGACAGTTTCTCTTGTTAATCCAGTTACCTTATTGGTTTCCATTTTGTAGCTAAGTTTACTTCTCTAACTACAAAAATGATCACATGGATATTCTATTTAATTTCTTCTGACTTTTCTTGGGTATCTTCTATCTCAATCTCTTTCACAAGACTACCATAGTTAATTAATACCTATTCTTCAGATCAGGGATTAAAATCTCTCCTTGCTTCTTTTTTTTTTTGGGGGGGGTTACTGGGGATTGAACTCAGGGGTACTCGACCACTGAGCCACATCCCCAGCCCTGTTTTGTGTTTTATGTAGAGACAGGGTCTCACTGAGTTGCTTAGCACCTCGCCTTTGCTGAGGCTGGCTTTGAACTCGCGATTCTCCTGTCTCAGACTCCCTAAGTGCTGGGATTACAGGCTTGCGCCACCGCGCCCGGCTCTCCTTGCTTCTTCTAAGTCATCTTTGCCCATTATATTTTCTAAGCCTGCCTTTAACTTTGTTTTAGTTTTCTAGGAATCCAAAACAAAAGCCCATAGATCAAGTGTATTAAACACAGAAATTTATTTTCTTACATCTCTAGAAACTGGAAGTCCTAGTTATTAGCAGGTTTGGTTTCTCCTAAGGTCTCTCTCTTTGGTTTACACATGGCCTTTTCTCAGTGTGCGAGCATCTTTGGTGTCTCTCTGAATGTTCTAATTTCCTCTTCTTATAAGGACACCAATTATATTGCATTATAATCAACTCTAATAGCCCAATTTTAACTTTAACTCCTTAAAGACTCTAAACAGTCATATTCTGAGGTATTAGAGGCCAAGATTTTAACATATTGTTGGGGGAACACAATTCAGTTCATAACAAACTTCTACAATGCAGTTCTTATTAGAATTGTAATTCAGCTATTACTTAACTGCCCTCTGTCCCCTGCTAGGAACAGAGACACCTGCCACTGTGTGTATTCCATGGAAGAGTCACTGTGTGTATTCCATTGAACCTGAAGCACCTGCCACTGTGTGTATTTCATTGAAGAGTCAAGGTTAACTTGTTTGCAGTCAAATGAAGGGATCATGATCAGGAAAAACATTCCATGAACCTGGACTCAGGTTTCCCTCCACTTGACTTCCTAAATACAGACACTTGAAATAAAATGATTATGATCCCCACAGCTTTGTGGGACCTGGCTTTTCCTTACAAGCCACAGACTCAGTCAAATGCAATGGGAACTACATTACCCTGTCATGAAGCTAATGCAATTCCAAAGTGGAAGAACCAAACAATTCAAAGAAATGTTCAGAACCTAAAAATTCACTTACTAGACTCTGTGAAGTTGACAACCAAGCCACAGTTCCCCTCCCAGTGCCCCTTTTCACACAGCTAAATACCAAAGAGGCAAATAATCAATATTCAATCTCCCTGTTCAGGTTCTTATTATTTAATCTAATAATGTCAAAGTAAACACTGGTATGTGGAAGGAAAATCCATTCTTTCTGTTTTGTTGCACCCTTTGTTCTGCTTAGTCAAACTGAAAAAGTCACACATGTTCATGCAGAGGCTATTTTACAAAGCCAGAGTCTTAGAACTTACATAAAAATTATATAAGATGAAGTTGATTCAGTTTTTCACTTCATTACAAAACATAATCACTGCTCTTTGAAAAAAGAAAGTTTTCAGAAATATATAGTAGAAAATGTTATTCCAAAACTAGCCACTAATGTATTTTCTGTGTCTAATTTCATGTACATATACCAAAATAGGCATGCATATTTTATGCAAACATTCATATTAAACAAGTAGGAAACTAGTCTATACAGTGACTGGTTTTCAGTTTATTTTTTATGATGCTTTTAATTTTGAGAAACTTGAAATCGATGCAGAATTGGTTTTGATACATTATGTCATGTGAAAATATAGTTATTTTTCTTTATTTTCTTTTTAAAATAAAAAATAATTTTATTCCTTTAAAATAAAGCACTACTCATTACAAACTTCAAAGGATTCAATGAACCTTGGAGTAGAACGGAATGGTAATATATCACTCTTCTTCCTCCACATCATAAGCTCATGTGTTAGACTTCAAACATTTTTGATGTAGATTTCCAGACTTTCTTTTATGCATCTTCAGGAGGCTAATGTTTTAGTCCTTTTCAAGTTGTTGTAACCTATAAACAACAGAATTCACTGCTTACAGTTCTGGAGGCTGGGAAGTCCAAGGTCAGACCACCATATTTGGTCTCTGCTTTATAAATGCTGCCTTCTAGCTGTGCTCTTACATGATGGAAGGAGTAAAAAAGGTCCCTCCATACAATAATGTGCACTCTAATCACACTTGTGAAGGCAGAAACCTCACTTGCCAAATATTCCACCTCTTTATACAACCACACCAGGAATTATAATCCCATGTGAATTTGAGGTGACACAAACACTTAGGTCATAATTGCTAGTTATATCTCTTTTTATAATTTATAGTTTTATTAATACATTATAGTTTTACATAACTGTGAGGTTCGTTTTGATATATTCATAAATACATATAACAGAATTGGCTCCATTTCAATCCCTAGTTACTACTCCTTTCCATCTCTTCTTCCTTCCCAAAATTCTCACTCTTTATTATATTGGTGTTCCTTCTAATTAATTTATTTTTCAATTGGTGCATTATTATAAATAAAGTGGAATTTATTGTGATGTATTTATACATGCACATAGCATACTTTGGTCAGTTTCATTCCTTCCCTTTCCCTCTCTACTTTCTTCCTTCCATTTTCCTGAGATCCTGTTTTTTAAGAATTCCTGATTTTTCTCTAGCATGTAAGAGAACATACAACACTTGACTTTCTGACTCTGGCTTACAGTTATGTCCCTTTTTAAAATCTAATTTGATCAATGACTAAAATCACAACTTGCTTTTTCACATTTAATATTTACTTGAAAGTTACTTCCTATTTTCATAATAATTTATATTTACATAAAGGAAATTTTTATTTTCTTTAAAATTGCATAATATCACATAATACACTTAACTGTACCACCATAGATTGGCATTTAATTTGCTTTTACTTTTTTTTCTATTATAAATAATGTGGCAATAAATATTCCTGTGCCTGTGTCATTTTGCACAAGAATAATAATGTATGTGAAACTAAATTCTAACCTTTATATAATCAACTAAATTTTGACAGAGACTTCTAAAGTGGCTCCAAAAAGTTTATATCTATCCACATTCCTTCAACAGCATATGAGAATAATTATTTTTCCCACATCATCCTAATTTAGCATATTTTAAAGTGTTTTCATTTTCTCACAAGAAATGGACAAGAAAGTATTCAATTTTATTAATTTGCATTCCTCTACTTTCCTGTATATTTGTTTTCCTTTTTATATATGTATTGCTTATTTGTATTTCATCTCCTTTAAATTGGTTTTTCAATTTTAAATTACTTTTTTGAATTATGCAAAGTTTTTATACTCTTTTGTCTTTTGCTGAAATTGAAATATTTCCCTCCTTTATTAATGGAAAATACTTTCACCAGTCTATTGTTGTTTTAACCTAAGTTTCAAACTGTTTTTACTTTTTATGTAGTCCATTTCTCCCTTTTGTGCTTTGCTCAAAATGCTTTTACTATAACATATAAAGACATTCCTATATATTTTTTGTGTTTTAAAATTTTAAGATTTAAGTTTAGATCTTTTGCCAAGTTGGACTTGGTCTCTGTGCCATGTATGGGTCCATATGGTCACAGTGGACCTGTGGTCAAGGATCATTGATACCTACTCTACCTGAAGCCTCCATTCCTGTTCCTCCACAACTTCACTTCAGCCAGGATTTTGTCCCCATCAACTTTTCCATATTACCAAAGCTAACACTTATATGTTTGTCCTCCTCACATTCAACCTAGCAGGAGCATTTCCTATTGACGTCCATTCCTTATTCTTGCAACACTTTCTTTACTTCATGTCTGGAACTCCGCAATCCTCCTTCTGATCAGTGTTTCTGTTTCTTTATGATGGATCATTGTCCCAAACTCTAAACATTAGAATTCCCAGGGTTCGGTCCTTTAACCTTTTCTCTGTGTCTACATTATCTTCTTTTGTGATTTCATCAAGCACTTATCTGAGTCTTGGCATGTCTAAAACTATTTATTTTCCCCTCACTTTTGAATGATAGTTTCATCCACATAAATGAATTTTGCTCAAGGCAGTGCAAAGCATAGATGATAGAAATAGCCTTCTTGGATTTGTTTTTCTTTCCTCCAATCATGAACTGTGTGACCTTAGGCAGCTTATCCTCCAATCATGAGCTGTGTGACCTTAGGCAGCTTACTTAATGTCATTGTATAGAAACTTCCTTTCTTATAAAATAAGGCTAATAATAAATACCCACTACATCACGTTAATACAATTCAAAGAGAAAACATACACAAAGAACTTGGAATAAAGACTGTGCTCTGTTAATTAGCATTCTTGTTTGATGACACCTGCATTTAAATAACTGATGCTATGCTGTGCCTTCTTACTTTCTAAGTAACCTGTTCAAGATTTTCTATTCTGAAGGGACTTAGGATTTTCTCATGTAGCACATACTTTCCATTAAGGTGGCTCTAGATGGGAATCTTTTTTCTTCCAAGATATGGCACCTTGGCACTTGCAAAACTTTTGGATCTGAAAGCATTTGCCTTCTCAGTTCTCCAAATGTGTCAACAATAAATTTTTTGATTTTTGCCTTTCCTCCATTCTTATAGCTGATCCTACACAACTTCTGACAGTTCCTGCAGACATTACATGCATTAATCTCACTTTTCTTACATACTTTCTTCTCTTTTTCCTTTTATACTATGCTACTGAAAACATTTCATCTTAATCATTCAGATCACTAATTTTTATCTCATATAATTGATGCCTTTGAACTGTATTCTTTTGGCACTTTTACTTGTAATTTCCTAAATAACTGAGTTGGGGTTTTTTTTTGCATATTACCCTGCTAATTTATCATACAGAATAACACTTCATGGATACAAATCATATTTTTATTAAAGTATACTCTCTTCTATCTTCAAAGATAAAATGTGCCAGATAATTAAGGAAGTTACATAATTCAAACTATTGTAAAAAAAAAAAACTTTAATTTCATGGGGTCAGATAGACAAGTGAGTCTTGAGAAATGATGGATTCAGATCTTTTTTCAAAATAGGGTGGTTCCTTTAAGACCAGCCACCTCTAAGAACACAACTGATGAGGAGATTTCTCAAATTTTCTTTGCTTTTCAGGATCAAAGGACTCAACTAACATTCAACATTGTCAACGATGCTTCTTTTTTTGTTTATTTCTTCTGATAGTTGAATTTGGCACCTTGCTTACATGTTATGAAGTTACCATAAATTTATGGTAATAATTTATTTTATGTTTATTGTGTATATAGGAGTGAAACAAGTAAACGCTTATATTAAACATCCTTCAGCTATTTTCATTAGTCACGCAAAGATGCCACCACACTTTTCAACAAGAATAATAACTAGGATTTAGGAGAAAAACCATAAATCAATTTTACCATTAACTTTTTTATTTCTTACCTTTGTTATGGTTTCTCTTGATGAACTCCCTGTAGTATTTCTGTAATATACTCCAGTAGTAAAATATTGCCATGAACTAGCAACATCTATGGGTCATAGAAACTCAGCAGATATCTCTTTATCTCTCTCTTTTAATTTGAGTGGCCATATGTTGCTAGTGAGAGGACACTAATGCCAGGAATATAAATAGAACTTCACAGGTATTTCTTTAAAATGCATTGAAAGTCATACCCAGGGCACCATAATTAATCATTCATTAAGCTAGTTTCAATAGCCAAATGATATAAGGAACAGTCCTTATTTGGTTTCCAGATTATTTTAGTGTTAAAGTAAAGAAGATTTAAAATCTCAGGGACTAATCCTGCTTTATTTCCCACACTCTACCACTAAACTAAAGGATAGAGATTGCAGCATTATCCAAATGTGGTTCATCTAAATGGTTTTAAAGGATGGGCTTGTTTAAAATCATAACAAGAAACACATTGTGTGCTTATATTTAGAGATGGGTGCCCCAATAGTCAGCTTCTTGGAAGTAACTTAGGGAAATTACCCCACTTCTTACAGATCAACAGTCCATTTGGGAGCCTCCTGGTTCAGAATACCCACATTCATTTTTAGCAGTGGCAGTCTGATAATCCTATTAAAAACAACTTGAAAATTCAGATAAAGCACAGAGGGAAAAACTATCTGGAGGCAATGAAGAGATATTGAAGCAAACTGCACTTAAAGGTACAAAATTTCAAAAGAAAAGGAACCCCAGGTAGAGCCAAGCCAACATTCCCTTGGGATATTTGCTAATTCTTAGCCTACAGGGAAAAAAAAAAAACTGAAATGTGTGCAGAAAACAAGAACAAGAACAAGAAAAGAACTGAAAAACTTATAGTTTTGAAAGTGTAGAGAGAAGGGGCAGGGAGAAAAAATCTGAGAGGTCAGAATTCTTGGAAGGAGAAAACTCAGAAAACTCAAAACTGAGAAAATCCTACAACTCTCTTTCCATGTCATTTAAAAGATTCAGGCTGTCACATTAGATTTGAACATAACTATATCCTTCTTAAAACTCCCTGTATAATTCAGCCTGGTTGAGAACAAAGAAGAAAGATGTTTATTTCAGGTTTGTAAAGTTTGTAAACTTGGGAACCCAGGATTCAAGCAGTCTTGAATCTATTCTCCAATATTTTACAAAACAGAGGCCGTTTTTAAACCACAAAACCTCAAAAAGGAACTGGAGTAAGATGAGGGGTCTGCATCAATTTTTTGTCTGAATTTTGGATGGGTGTTGGCAAAAGGGCAAGTTCTCTAGTTAGTTCAGGACTGGAGAACTATTAACAGTCACTTGGCAGTTTCACAGAAAGAGAGAGGAGTTTTGCAAAAACTATTTTCTGCAAAACAGCTCAGCAGTTTTGCAGAAAATAGCAAACACTGTTCCAAGAAGTGAGGATTTGGATTGTGACAAGAAGTTAGCTTTCATCCTGGGAAGTAGTGTCATCCAAGTAGCAGGATCAGACATATCTGGGATGTGATCTACCTGCCACCTCCATTCTGAGTACCCTGGAATGAAATTATTCCACTTTGAATATGTTTTAAAGTAAATTTTAAGGGCTGGGGGTATAGCTCAGAAGTGTTTATCTAGCATGTGTAAGTGCCTGTGTTCAATCTTCAGCACTAAAAACAAAAGCAATGTTAAAGAAAAAAATTGTATTATCATATGATACAATTCACCAAAAGAAAGCTATATTGTCCATGAATTCCAATAAATAAATGTTTTAATGATAAAGAGGTCAATCCACCAGGAAAATATTATAATTCTAAATTGGTATAAACCTCAATAACATATATATGTTATATGTAAACATAAAGTCATATACCACTTAAACCAAGGGACATTTCTGAGAAATGCATCTTTAGACAATTTTTTGTGCAAACATCACAGAGTGTATTTACTCAGACCTGGATGGTCTACGTCATTCAATTAATGTGACCCCCTCGATGAAATCAAAAGACATGATAAACAGGAGACACATGATGAAGGGTTATGGAAAATAATATTCCTACAAGACAGTTCCCCAGGAAAAATGGAGGGACAGTATGACTTGGGAGGAGGCAGGTGAAATTAGCCAAATATTAAACCTCTCCCAGTACAACCTTTCCCAGTAACAATGGGCCCCGAGGGAAAAAGTAAACTCATCCCTCCCCAGGTTTATCCCCAGCATCTCCACCAAAAGCAAACATTTACTCCTTCCCAACTACAATGTATCCTGAAGGAAGGAGGCAAATACTGAAATGCTGGACCCTGGACTTTTACCCTTTCTCATTGCAGATGAATTCAGGAAGGAGAAAAGAAAATAGTGAAACTCTAGGTAACAATGGGTCCCAGAGGAAGGAGGATAAGAAGTGTACACTGAGTTGTGGGCTTTTCCCAGTGACAATAAGTTTCAAACTTTTTAAAACTACCTTCCTGAGTTAAAAATTTAACCTGCACAACTAGGTCCCTGACTGTCCAAAAGGCACATCTGCAGTCTCCAATGACTAATTCACCCTCACTGTAAACTATAAAACTCAGACTCCTGTAACCCAGGGACCCATCTCCATATCCAGAAAATGAATCCTCTTGTGCCTGATCAATTGATTTCTCTGTAGGATAAAGGAAAACTTGCTGATCTGAGGTTTGCTTTCCATCTCCAGCCTCCATCATTTGTGCACCATGTGCTTACACATGAAGTTGCTGCAATTACAATGAGGTATATTATTTTACAGTAATTTATTTTTAATAAATAGAACATTCTAATGATAAAAGTATTGTATAGAAAATATGCAAAAAAGTAATACTGTCATTTATTATCATTATCTCATTACCAAGTACTGTGTATACAAAATTGCATGTGTTATACTTTAATACAGACTGGCAGTGAAATAGGTTTGTTTACACCAGCACTACGACAGACTCATGAGGTATGCATTGCACTACTACTTTATAACAGTGACAGTGGCACTAGGTGATATTATAATCATATGGTACAATCATCCTGTATTTTTAGCACATCATTAACATAAATATCATTATGCAACATAGGTCTATATAGAGATGGATAGATATATTAAACTTGTGGGATGTAGCTAAACATTTACTTAGAGAAAATCTAAGTCTGAAATGCAATATTAGATACTTAATTTTAGTTTTTTTTACTAAGTATAGACAGTCACTGATGTTTCAGTTTATGATGACTTTATGATGATGGAAAGGTTGTAGGCATTTAGGAGAAACTTTATGACTATTCACTGTTTTACTTTCAAATATTTAGCAGCCATAGCAGCCCTTTTTTTCTCTCTATCTCACATTAACTTCATACCACTTAGGCCAGTAGGTAGAATAAGTGTTCTTAATGATCCTTGCTTTTTTTCCCAGACCACATTCACTTCCACAAACCGAGATGCAACAAACAAATGAAAATAACACAAAAAAAGTTTTGAGTGTAAAACAAACTATGGTACCCACATTCCTTCAGTGTGGCTTCCCTCCACAATTCCTAAGAAATCTCTTCATTTTCCTGAAAAATTAGTTCTATCTAATCATTGGTGAGTTCGACGTCTAATACCCAAGTCTCTCAGTCCCTTGTCTTCCTTGTCTTCCTCTCCCCAGTGAGTGTGACCTCCTTGCTACCTCAGCAGACACCCCCCAAGATGTTGCCTAGTCATTTTCATGACTCCAACCCCTCCTACACTTAATTCCATGCATCTCTATGCATTCCATCTCTTGTTTTGCACTTTAGTATCCTGAATTCAAAAAACACCCAATCTCATGGGAATGTTTATTATTCTACTGATCCTACCAACAGTTTTCTGTGAACATTACTCTTTTAGAGAACTTAGAACATTCCTTACTCTACTTAAATACTATAGCCAATCATTAAAATTTCTCTTTATCTAATCACTTATCAAAACCACAGCCCTGAGCCGGGCGCGGTGGCTCAAGCCTGTAATCCCAGCACTTAGGGAGGCTGAGACAGGAGAATCGCGAGTTCAAAGCCAGCCTCAGCAATGGCGAGGC
>CM053407.1:98920519-98955246 GCA_028644305.1 Xerus rutilus
CAAATCCCCAACAACTTGTTCTTCTTCCTTATTCTTTTATTTTCTACTGAGAAAGTTTAAAGGATTGAAATTCCACAAGCCACATTTCCATCTCTACCTACCAGCACCTCCACCTATATCCTTTGCTTTTCTGCCTGTTACCAAAGAATTGCACACACTTCTATTTAAAGCTAATCTTTCCAATTGATTATAATCTCCCATACTTCTAACCTGTTCACCAATAGAAAATGCACATTTTTTGTTTCTTTTCTAAACCAAACCAGGTACAATGGCATATGCCTATAATCCCAGGATTTGGGAGGCTGAGGCAGGAGTACAGCAAGTTCAAAGCGAGCCTTGACAACTTAGTGAGGTCCTAAGCAACTTAGTGAAACCTTGTTTCTAAATGAAAATAGAAAAAGGGTTGGAGGTGTGTCTCAGTTATTAATAGCCCCAGGTTAGGTTCTATCCCAATACAAAAAAAAAAAAAAAAAAAAGAAGAAAAGAAAAGAAAGAAAAAAATCGAACCAAATAACTTACTTCTATTCATTTCTACACCAACTTTCCTATCTTTTCTATCCTTTTAAATATACTCTAATATGATCTTTGGCTCATCATTCTACCAAAAGCTCTTTCATCTTTTTTGTCTTTTGCCATTAATGACCTCTACCTTGCTGAATCCGTTGTCCACAGAGACCATAGAACCTGATCTATCAACAGTATTTGAGAGTTTATTTCTCTTTGCTCCATAAATCATTGTCTTTGCTTGACCTCAGAGAAACCACATTCATGAAGTTTTCTCCTACCTCACCAGTTTCTCCAATACACTGTTTCTCAGGGCTGAGGATGTAGTTCAAGGTAGAACTCTTGCCTATCATGCAAGAGGCCCAGGCTTCATATATAGCACCACAGACAAACAACACAGACTCTTCCTCTTCCCCTTAATCTCTTCACATTACACCCCCACGGCACTTATTAGTTTCTCCATTGGTCTTTGTTCTTTGCTTATCAGCCTACATTCACCTCTTTGACAGACTTTTCAAGTCTTAGAACTTCATATACCTTCTACATGACAGTAGCTCCAAAATTTGTATTTAGAGTCTAGCACTCTCTCTCTCTCTCTCTCTCTCTCTCTCTCTCTCAAATTCTCGATTCATGCATTCAATATTTTCTTATTTGCCCACTTGGAGATTTTAAGAGCCTCATGAATGGAACACTTATGTTATGAAAGCATAACTATTTTGAAAAATAATTTATTAGAATGGGAAAGACTTGGAATGAGATTGGGGGCATTGGTGTCGATGGGTTGCTATTGTTAATTAGGGCAATCCAGATAAGACTCAGTGAGCAGTAACTTGGAGTGGGTGATGGAATTAGTCAAGTAGATTCTGTTCTATTCACCCAGGGGTACAATAGTGAAAGAAAGGAACAAAAATTTCTACCTTCTTGAGAATTTACATTCTAGGCCAAAATTTATTTTCAAATTATTTAAATAATTCTTTATAATATTAGTAATAAAATATAAATTGCAAACAAGAGATAATGGATACCTAAATGTATTTATTAAACAGTAAATTTTTCAAAAGAATGGACTTTTCAACAGAAAAACACTACCTTCTGAATAGTTTATAATTGTTTTATTAAAAAAAAATCAGCTTTCACCAAAGAGAAAATCCTTAAATCTATAATACTAATGTTAGTAATGAATAGGCTCATAGAACATAAGTTCTTGTTTCTGAAATTTTTCTACATATAGGAGCAGAGACAAAATCATACAGGAACCTCAAGTCTTGGGTCTAGGGCAGGGAACTCTGTCACACCCTGTAAGTATGTGTATTCCACCTTCACTCTGAGAATGTTACTATGGAAGACACCAGGCAAGTCCCAACCATCATGATTCAAAAGGCGGCAATCCATATTAATGCAACAGGAGGATATTGAATCCTGCCAAGATTGGAGAGCAGGAGTTGGGGAGGAGATGGAAATGGATATTGGTATTATTATACATTATCTTGCTGAAACAAAGAAATATTCTTCAGAAATATTACAGAGCAGAGCTGTTGAGAGGAAAATCATATGAGCACATGAAAGTAGGTTGAGTAATATTGGAATGAACTGACTTTCCCTTTAGAGTTATGTGAAATATAGCTGTAAATACTTTATCTCCTTCACCATATCACTAAAAGTAGATGAAAAACTAAAATATAGTGATTAGCTCTGAGTGATGGATTATAGGAGACAGTTTAGTTGTTGGTTTTTTTGTGTTTGTCTTTAGTTACTGGGTACTGAACCCAGGAATACTTTGCCATTGAGACACATCCCCTTTTTACTTTTTATTTTGAAACAGGGTCTCCTTAAGCTTCTAAGGGTCTTGCTAAGATGCTTAGGCTGGTCTCAAACTTGTGATCCTGAACTTCCCCAGCTTCTGGAGTTGCTGAGATTGCAGTCAGTGCCACTACATCTAGCGGAGATTCTTTTTATAAATTTTTTACTTACTTATTTCTAAAGATATCAAATTTCTTAGCATAGATACTAGTTTTTATTCTATTATAATCTAAGGAATAAATGACCTTCTGATATTTTTAAAATATCAATAACATCTGCTTAATTTTTCTTAAGAATCAACATTGTTTGTCAATGTTTTTCCCCAAAATCAATCTTTTAAAATATTTTTCCACTTGAATTTTACCTATATTTTCACAATTTTTCTATGACAATTAGTAACTAATTACATATTATATTTATATTTATTGTTCTGATAGGTCATTGAGAAGCAGAAATAAATGTCATTAAGAAAATTATTTTTTACTATCTCCCTATCTTATGGTCATATTCAATCATTCTAGCCATCATCCATTACCCTTTTTAACTTTAATGTTACAGAGAGGAAGTTGAATATCATGCTTTCTATTTTTGTAAGGCATTATCAATTCATACTCAGATTATAACTAAAAGGAAATTACATTCTCCTTTTGTAGCATCAAGCCATTGTTAATTCTTAGAGTTTATTTCCCTGACACTATTATTATAGGTCAGCTCCACTTTTCAAAATAAAGAAGGATGACTACTATTCCAAAGAAGAAGAATTATATTTTATTCCCATTTTGCTTTAAAATTTTCTCAAGACTCAATCAAGCATTCAGGAGTAGACTATAATTATATCCAGATACCAATTATTTGTCCATCAAATAATATATTTCTAATTAGATATGGAGAAAACCGAATATGCATACAAATCTTTTTTGCATTTACTGAAATTTTCTTCTTTCTATTCAGAACACATCATTGTTTTGCAAATGAACATCCATCTGTTATAGTGGGAAGAGAATATAATCCTATGCTCTTTACATCCTATTTCCCATTAGGCCATACAAGGAAAGGAAATGAGTTCTAAGCTATACTTTTGATTTATTGCAGAACTGAACACATTTACACAGAGAAAAGTGCTATTTTAATTTTACACACTTCAATAAACACACATACATATGTTCAACCTTTAGATGTAGTCATAAAAATGACTAACGGAGGCTTCTGGAAATAGAATGAAAACATACATAAAAGTTTCACTTTTAATAGTATTGTTCAGAACTCTACCATACAAAATTAACAATAGATTCCTAATATTTTAGGGGAATATTCTTTAGTTTGCTCCTCCAAAACTATTTACATATGACATAGTGTTAGTTTTTTTCTCAATTAATCATGCTGATGGATGAAAAAATATGCCATGAATTTTCTTCAAAACATTTTGTTTTTTTAAAAGAAAACTTAGGTTCACAGAAAAATTATGAGTAAAGGAGAGATATATGCCACATGCCCTTGTCTTTTTGCATGCCCAGCTTTTCTTATTACATCCCCCACTGGGTTGACATATTTACTACAATTGGTGATTTTACATTACACCCAGAAGCCATACTTTACATTAGAATTTCTTCCTGGTGTTATACATTCCATGGGTATCAACAAATGTTTATGACAGGTACCCACCACTGTGGAACCAAATAAAGTTCTTTCACTGCTTCCCAAATCCTTTGTGCTCCACATGCATTCCTCCCAACCCCATCCTCTGGTAATCACTGACCTTTTATTGTCTCCACAGTTTTGTTTATTCCAGAATGGTATATAGTTGAAATTACATAATATATAACTTACTTAAATTGGTGTCTTCATTAGCAATGTTCATTTAAGTCCTCTTCATGTCTTTTATGGTTTGATAGCTTATTACTTTTAACACCAAATAATATTCCATTGTTGGAATATCACACAGTTTATTTACTTAAAGATATGGTAGGTGCCACTAAGTTTTGGCAATGATAAGTAGACCTGCTAAAAATAGCTATTAAGAGGCTTTGGGTGGATTCTTTACAGTAAATACCAATGAATAAGATTGTTGGATCATATGGTAAAAGAAGTCTCATTTTGTAAGAAACTGTAAAACTGTTTTCCAAGGTGTCATCTTGCATTTCCATCAGCAATGAATTAAAGTTGTGTCACATTCTCATCTGCAGTGATATTTTCAGTATTCTGGGTATTGGACGTTCTGATAGATGCATAGTGAATATAATTGTTCTTTCTATTTGCATTTTTGATAAGATGAATTTGAGCATCTTTTTATATGCTTATTTGTGATTTGTGTTAATTCATTGGTGAAGTGCTCATTCTGTTGTCTGGTCTTTTTGGTGGGAAGAAGAGGGACCTGGGGATTGAACCCAAGGGTCTTGTCCATAATAAACACATGCTCTTTCAATGAGCTACATCCACAGCTCATAGCCCAATTTCATGTTATTTTCTTGTTAAATTTTAAGTTTATCATATATTTTTTATAACAGACCTTCATCATTTACAACCATTTTCATTTACAACCATATCATTTACAATACAGAGCCATATGGTCTGTGGCTTCTCTTCATTTTTCATTAATAGAGTCTTTGGAAAAGGGGTTCTTAATTTTAATAAAGTTCAAATTATTGATTATCTTTCATGGATTGTGCCTTTGCTATTATATGTAAAATCATTTCACAATACCCATTTAGATTTTCTACTATATTGCCTTGTATATATTTTATAGCAGTGGCATTTTTTTGGTATCTCTGCTTCTCTTTAAGTTACTTCTTGTGAAAAGCACTAAGTCTTTGTCTATATTTTTGTGTGTGTGCAGACAAGGATGTAAAATTTGTATAGCACTATTTGTTAGAACGATTATCTTTGCTCCATTGTATTACATTTGCTCCTTTGCCAAAGATCACTTCACTTTGTTTATGTGGGTTTATTTTTGGTCTCTCTATTTGGCTAACATTTAATAAATATTAATTAATATTAATATTAATAAATATTTAATAAATATGACTTTTTATTGGATACTACAGTTTGAAGTAAGTTTTAAAGTCATGTAACTTCAGTTATCTGGGTTTATTCTCTTGCAATATTGTGGTGGCTACTCTGGGTCTTTTGCCTTTCCATGTAAACTTTATTATAGTATATTCAAACCTAAAAAATTACTTGTTGAGATTTTAATTGGAATTTTATTGAATCTAGAAGTCAAGTTGAGAAAAAACTGGTATTATAATAATATTGAGTTTTCCTATCCATGAACATGGAATGTCTTTACCAGTTTCTAGTTCTTCTTTGATTCCTTTCATAAGAATTTTGCAGTTTTTCTTATATACATTATACATATTCTCATATAACTTATACATATTTTATTATACATATTTATAAATAAGAATTTTATTTTTGTTGTACTAATAGTAGGTCATATTGTGTTTTTATTTTATTTCAGATTTCATTGTTCATTGCTAACATACAAAAAAGTAGTTGATCTTTGTATATTAACTCTGTATCCTTCAACTCTGCTATAATTGTTTATTAGTTTCAGGAATTTTTTTTGTTGATTTGTTTGAATTTGTTATATATATAGAGTCATAGCATCTGAATTTAATCCTATTAGTAATCCTGAAATGTGCATGAATGATTCCAATTTTTTTTCTGTTAAGCCATTGATGTCATTATTGCTAAACTCCAAGTCAGATAAAGAGGCTTTTTTTGAATGAATGCTTCTGTTCAAGAAATTCTTATGTTTAGCATCACAGATTTTTGAAAAATACGTTATTATATTATGTTTCTCTCATATTTATCACTTATTTACTATTTTAGAGAAGACATACATTTTTAAAGACCATTTTCTTTTCATGTCTTTCCTTTAAAGTGTGGATTTCTTTAAATGTGCTAAGTGCTCCTTGATGAAGTTATTTTTAGAATATGGAATTTTAATATTTTTCTTTTAATTTGGTGATATTTTCTTTTCTTACTTACTGATTATTTTCTGCCAGTGTTGTCTTTCTATCCATCTAATATACATCACAGCCATTGTGAAATTCTTATCCATCTTTCCAATGACTTTTGTCTATCTCATATGTTTATCTCTTTGTTCTTTACATATGTATTTTCCAATGTAATTTACTTTCCAATATAATGTACTTACTTTCCATGGTATTAATCATGTTTCTAAGTGCCTCTCTTTGAACTAGTTATTTAAGCAGAATTAATATTTTCTAATTTTAGATGGTTTAAACTAGGGAAAAGTTTGCTTGTATAAGAAATTTGGAATGTTCTACACATGGAAAACAATGCCCATTTGCACTAGATTCTCAGAAACAATCAATAGGACATAGTTCCTGGAATACCATGTTGTACCAATGCATCTGCACCTTCCATTTCTGCTCAGTCACTTACAAATGGCCATTCTGGCTACAGTGTGGAGAATGAACTGGAAAGGCAGAATTGGAGGTGACAGGCAACTGAACTGGTTGTTAAAATCATTAAATTTAAAGATGATGATGTTAATCTGAACCACTGAAATGGCAATAGAAATAGAAATACATGAAATGTAATTCTTACTTATATAACAATAATAGGTTGAACTAAGGCTTATGGAAGGGAACAAAAACAAAATAAGGCCTATTTTTGTGATTTTAGGTTTAACACTGGATTGAGGCAATTACCTTTTACTAAAAGGTAGAGAAAATGAAAGGGAAGAGGTGGGTGAGAAATCAAGATTTCTGTTCTAAGTACCTTAAGCTTGAGGCACATGCCTTATAGTCAAATGCTGTGCCAAGGAGGGTGGGAGATATAGAGTTGTATTTCAGAAGAGAAAGTCAGTCTGGATATATAAATCTATAATTTATTGCTGTTCAAACAATACAATAATAAAATATTTGCTAAAATGGATTAAGTGCACTGTGCCAAGTGCCTTACATGTGTTGTCTCAATACTTAAAAGACTCTTTAACCTAACCATCAACATCAACTCAGTTTTACAGATGATTAATCTGAGATTTAGGGAGGTTAAGCAACTTGCCAAACAAAGATTATAAAACAATTCAGTGATGTGAGTATTACAAACCTTACACTTGAAAGAGTGCTGCTATTATAACCACTACATAATACTAACAAGTATGAGAGGAAAAAAAATGGAGAAAAATACTTAGGGATACATAATTCAGCATTTAAAACACAGGTGAATAAAAACATGTAATGATACCTAAAAATTTATGACCAGAATGATATATTGTGTAAACCAAGAAAAAGAAACAAGAAAAAATGTATTATGTGACTATTTCAAGGAGTGCTAATATTTGTGGTAAGATGATAATGGAAAATGTCCAGGAAAAATGACCATAGAAGATCCATAATGTTCTTAGCCAGAAAAGTTTTGTTATGTATAGAAAAAACAGATGAAATGCATGAAACCCATGATGATAGAGAGTGTGCCACTCTGGACATATTTTTTGCTTCAAACACACAAAAATGACACTGAATTTAAAAGAGTAAAAACAAAATAATAATAGTGCAGATGGTCCCTGACTTATGAATTTTCAACTTTCAAGTTGAAAAAGCATATACATAAAGCCATTCTGTTCATCACTTTTAATACAAGATTTAACAAATCACATAATATTTGTTAATACTTTGTTATGAAATGGGTTTTGAGTTAGATAATTTTGCTTAATTGTAGACTAATGTAAATGTTCCAAGTACATTTAAAATGGACCAGCTAAGCTACGATTGATGTCCAGTAGGTCAAGAGTATTAAATGTGCTTTCACCTAACAATATTTTCAATTTCGGATGGGTTTATTTGCATATAACAACATCATAAGTTGAGGAACTACTGTAGAATCTGAAAGGCATACAGTGCTCCTTAAAAAAAATAATAGAACACAAATATGCAAATGCAAACATCAGAGCTAAGGTTTTGAGCTAATGATTCTGAGGCCAGGAGACTAAAACTATCCAAGCAGAATGGAAAGAAAGGATTAACTTCAAGATTTGAAGCTAGAGGTTACTAGGCCACTTTATTATTCACCTAGGTGCTTTTGAAATTAGAAAAAATATCCTATATCCCTACCAGAATAAGAACTGAAATGTTCAGAAAGAGAGCCTGAGGAACAAGGAATTCAACAAAATTGCAGATGGCTGTATAGCTATATTCAGCACAGGGCAAAACTCTAAACCTGCCTTATGAAGATACTGTTAGACTGGAACATGGTGCACCAAGTGGAAGCAGCTCTGAAAACACTAGTTATAAAGAGCTAGCATGAGTGGAGATGAACAAAGAAAGAAGAAATTAAGAATATATTGAAAATAAACATTTAAATTGAATCTACACACTATAGTAACAAAACATTTTAAGCGATCTAAATCTAATGTTAAGAAAGGGGATTAATAGAGTGAATTATGAACATATGAACACATTTTATGCAACATTAGTTTTACGAGACCCTCTGACTTTAGAATAAATACATTTTCAGTGAGTTAAGAGAAGATATGATGATTGTTAAAATAATACTTTTTTAAAAAATTAAAATAAAATGATAAAAACTTAACTAAAAGCAACTTTTTTATTAGTTCTTCTTAGTTACACATGACAATAGAATCCATTTTGATAAAATTATACAAGCACGGGACATATCTTATTCTAATTAGGACCCCATTCTTGAGGGTGGGTATGGTGGTTTAAATTCTAGAGATTTAAAAGAACATTCAATAAAAAAGATAAACAATAGATAAGATAAACTTTTAACTGGATACAATCAAATACATGATCAATATGCTTGAAGATGGAATTGGAGAATACACTGAAAATGGAATAGAAATTTGATAATTTCTTTGTATGTTTGTGTGAAAATATTATACCGACAGCTGGACGTGGTGGTACATGCCTGTAATTCCAGCAATGTGGGAAACTAAAGCAGGATTACAATTTTGAGGACAACTTCAGTCACTTAGCAAGACCCTGTCTCATAACAAAAAATAAATAGTGCTGAGAATGTGACTCAGTGTAAAAGTATTTCTTAGTTGAATCCCCAGAGTCCTCCCTAAATATTACATTACACATTAATATGTACATAATTGTAGATATGTAAAATTATTATGTGCTAAATTTTTCTTAGAAAATATAAATATGTGAAAGAGCAATTAAGAAACATGGAATGTCTCCAATAATCTCTGATGTAATTCCAAGAGCAGTTTCAACAAAAGAAAAGTGAAGAGAAGGACTATTTGAATAACTAAAGCTATAGAACTTTATTGAAAATAGTAATGAGTACATAATTTAAAAATGGGCTAGCATCACTGAAGAGGAAACCATGCACAACAGAAAATCATAAAAATTATCATCAAGAATTGACAAACTTTAGAGGTATATCCATTAGCATGATAGCACAATTGACATAGCAAAAACAAAGCCAGAAGATGAGTAAGTAAAATCTACAAAATACTTAATGAAAATAAGTATTAACTTCAATTTAAACCCTACTAAACTGTTGCCAGAGGATAAGGTATAAAATAAGGCTGTTTCCAGACAAATATAATATACCACAATGAAAATTCTCACCAAGAGAACAACTAAGGGAAACGCTTCAACAAGTAATAAATTGTATGTAGAAGAAAAGTGGAGACTCAAATAAAAATGGTGTTTCTAAATAGTAGTATATTTAATTACTGAATACAAAATTTGATACCTTCTTGTGCTTTCAAGAATGATAATGATAAAATTCTAAAATGAGGTTGACTATGCTCAGAGGGAAGTTAAAATACTCTAAGGAAAAAATAATAATATTTCAAAAAGTTACCTTGTTATAAGTTGTTGAAATATTTTTAAATTGTTAAAAGTATATACATGAATATATAGCATTCAAGTACACATAGAAATAAAAGAACACAGAAAAACTCAATGCAATGAAGGAAACTTTTTTTTAAATTTTATGATACTGGGCCTGAACCAAGGGGTGCAAAAATACTGAGCTACATTCTCAGACCTTATATTTTATTTAGAGACAAGGTCTCATTAAGTTACTCAGACCGGCGTCAAATTTGTGATCCTTCTGCCTCAATCTTTTGAATTGCTAAATTATAGTTGTGTATCACTGCTGAAAACAATCATTTTTAAAACAAGAAAGGAAAGAAAGAGAAAGAATGATAACCATAAAACACAAGGCAAGTTTATAGAAATATACAAATAATCAACAACAAATAAAAATTCATTAAATTTACTATGGCATACAACTATTTGTCTTCCAAATCCTTTCACTACTTCCTGCATTTTTATTACCCATTTAGAAACATGCAGTTCAGTGTGGCCAGGAAACTAGTTTCTCACCAAAGATATGCAAAGGGAAATGATGTTTTTCTTTTCAGAGTCATCATTTTAAGATGTATATATTGGATTCATTCTTGTTTACTGACTTGAAATGATACTGTCAAGAGCAATCTTGAAAGGTATGCCTTGAGGATAGAAGAGCCATCGAACCCTTGGATGACTTCATACAGAAAGTTCTGTCTATCTGTATTGGACTATTATATAAGAGAAATAATCTTCTGTCCTCTATAAGCCACAGAACTTGGAACTCTTACTCTATTAAGTTCATTTACACATAAAAAGTAAGAGTGATGAATAGAATTTTTAAAAATCAATAAAAAAACTGTTAATAAGAACACCCTAAAACAATGCCATATAAAAATACTTAAAGTAAATGAATGAGGGTTTGGGATATAGCTCAGTGGTAGAACATTTGCCTTCCATGAGTGAGGCCCTAAATTCAATCCCAGAACCACTAAAATAAGCAAATAAATAAAATGAAATAAATGGGTGGGGAAATATTTATACTTAAATACTAAATAACAATAAAAATAGTGTGACAATATTTATATCAGGCAAAATTTAATTTAAAACAAAAGACTTATTAGAAAAGCTATGTGTATTAGTCAACTTTCCATTACTGTGACAAAATACCTGAGATAACTTAAGAGGAAAAAATGTTTATTTTAGCTCACAGTTTGGAGCTAAATTCATTGCCATTTGGCCCTATTCCTTTGGGCCTGTGGTAGCACAGTACATCATGGCAGCAGTGGAAAGTGTAGAAGAGACTTGTTCATCTCTTGGCAACTGGGAAGCAAAAAGAGCAAGAGTAAAAGGTAGAGTTTCAATATTCCCTTCAAGGGCATGACCTAACTTTTTTCCACTCGACCCCACATGTTAAAGATTCTATCACCTTCCAATGGGGTCACAGACTGAGGACCAAGCCATGAACACATCTTTATTTTGGGAACAGTCAAGATCCAAACTTTGGCCTCTGGAGCCTCATTATTTTTATTTTATGATTCAGAATACATTGTTTCCTTCCAATAGTCACCAAAGTCTTAACTGTTCCAGCATTGCTCAAAAGTCCAAGTCCTAACTCTTCTCTGTAACTTAAGGGAAACTCATTTGTGAGAACTTGTAAAAAATCTGAATGACAGTTAAATAATTTCAAGATACAATGGGCATAGAATAAATATCCCCATCCCAAAATTAAGGAATAGGAAAATAGCACAAGTCAATCCAAAGCAAGACCAAAACCCAATAAAACAAACACTAAATCTTGTAGCTCCGTGCCCAGCATTCAGTGCATATATTGGCATGATGTGAGCCCCAAAAAACTTGGAAGCCCCACTCCTAGGACTCTGCTGGTGGAAGCCCACATAGCCATTCTTTTGGGCTGAAACTAATGACAGCCTGTGGCTTTTCTCAGCATGCATTTCACATTCCTGGCATCTCTAACTTCCTGGTGTTTCCAGTACATCTTCGGCTTCATTCTCACAGATTCTAGCATTATCCTGTTAGGAGCTGCTTTCAGAAACTCTAACCCTGACATGCGCTGCCTGGTCTCCCAGGCTTTCCTTGGAAATGTTGGAAGAAGTCTCTGTAACCCCTCGACTCTTGGATTCTGTATGTCTGTGAAACCTGCATCAGATTGATGGTGTGCTTGCATTGGTCTGCTTCCAATGCAAGCGATATAGATTGGCCTGCAGGCACCACAGCTACTGCAGCCTATGAGTGTTTTGATGATTGAATACAACAAAAGGAATCAAAGGTAGACAATTCCCTAGGTGGTCATGTGCAAGCAGATACACCCAGGCTCTCTTCTCAAACAGAAGTCTTTGGGATGTGCTTACACTTTCAAACCTTTGAGTCTGCTACAGATGGAATCTTTCTTACTCTTGAAATATACTCAAGACATCTTTTCTCTTGTCCCCTGCAAAGCTTTTGGCTTCTTTTTAGTGTTAAATATCACACCTTCCTTGGCTGCAAATATTAAAATTCTCCTTTTCATAAAAAGCTACAATTTTTCAAACCTTTCTGTGAATACTTTTTGTTCCTGATTTTCACTGTAAATATGACTAAAAGAACCATTCCATATCCTGAGTGCTTTTCTGCCTGGAAATTAACTGTGCCAAAAAATTAGTCACCTTTAAGCTCAGCCTTACACAGATATTCAGGAAATTAATATAATGAAGCCATAATTTTTCCATGATGTAACAAGTATTGCCTCTAGTATAATTCCCCCAAAAAGTCTTCATTTCTTCCTGAGACAACATCACTATAGTCATTAGTGTCCATATTCTGTCAGCATTGTGGTCTTCTGAGACCTTTCCAGATCTCAGATTAAGCTTGACTTACAACATAACAGGTTTTCCCCAGCCTGCTTCTCCAAACTTCTCCCACAGACCAAAGGTACTTCTTATCATTAGATGGAGTCACAACAATGACTCTACTTCATAACTATTTTTTTTCTAGTCAGCTCTTAATTTCTGCAGTAAATACCTGAGATAAGCCCACTTAAAAGGTGGCTAAAATTATTTTGGCTCACAGTTTTGGAAGTTTTAGTCCATGGTCAAATGATCCTGTTGCTTTTGAATCTGTGGCAAGGAAGTGCAATATGGAAGAAGTGAGTGGTAGAAGAAGCTTCTCAACTCATTGAAGCAAGAAAATAAAAAGAAAAAAAGGGGAAGATGCCCTAATATGCCCTTTAGGAGCACTTTTCTGGTTACTTATCTCATTCCCACTAGGCTCCCTCTTTTAAAGGTTACACTATCTCCTAATAGTGCCATATGCTGGCATTCAAGTCTTTAACCCAAGAGACTCTGGGGGGCATTTAACAAACCATAATAATGTGGGTAAAGGTAAATACCCAACTCCAGCCTCCTTGCTTTATTATTTTACCCAACAGGGCAAAGACAAAAAAACAAAGGAGAACCACTTGTGAAGGTTATTGCCATGAGCACTGGCAAATGGAAAAACTGAAACTTAATCCTATGAATAGTATGTGAATCCATACAACACAAACATCCTCATATTTACCAAGAAAATTCTTAAACTGTATTATAGTAAGATATTAATGTTTTTTAAATTATTTTATTTCTCAATTCTGTTCTATGTCTTCATTGATGTGGCAGTTTGAAATAATGGTATTTTATTAAGTTTTAGAATAGGAAATGTCAGCATTTCAGTCCTGACTCTGCACTGCACTTGAAATAAATACCATGGCATGTTTCAGAGTCAGTTTTCTTATCTTTAATGAGAATTTAATGCTGACTTCCTAATGGTATTTTTATTAGATTCCTCCAGCTACCTATAATAAATTAGTAAAAACTTGTGGCTTGACACAACACAAATTTATTATCTTACAGTTCTGAAAATTAGAAGTTGGAAATAAGTTTCAGGGGACTAAAAACCCAGGTGTTAGCAGGACTTCTTTTCCTCTGGAGCTCCAAGAAAGAATCTATTCCTCTGCCTTTTATAGTTTTAAAGAATGCCTACATTATTAATTGGATTGTGGCTCCTTTCTATGTCTTCAAAATCAGCAACAATTTGGCCAAGACTTGCTCATGCTGAGTCACATTGCCATTAACTACTCTGTCTCCTTCTTTCACTTATGAGGTCCTAGTGATTACACTCGATGTACACAAATAACCCAACATAACCTCACCATCAATCATATCTGCAAATTCTCATTTTCTGTGTTATCTAATGCATTTAAAGCTTCCAGGACCATAGGATGTGGATACCTTTTGCCTACTCAAGTATTGTTGTAGAGATTGTAAGAAGGAATGTGCATTAAATGTGTAAAATATTACCACGATAAAATGATTTTATTTCTCTCTTTCACACTCACTCTAGTCCTCTCTCTCTCTCATCCCTTTCTTCTCCCTTCCCTTTTATGGGACAATATATTTTAAAATTGATTTTTTTGCATCTTTCATTTGAGAGTTTAATCTAGTTTTTATTTATTGAATTTTTTTCTCCCTTTCATTTTGTAACCTCTACCTTTCCATATTCATTCTGGCATCCTTGAATCTTAGAAAATGTAAGTCTGTTCAGTTCTGCTTCTGGTCCCCTCATGTTTGACTATAACTCCTTACTATATTCTCACATCATTCGCATACTTTGTTCAGCCTTGGCTCTGTCACCTTCTAGGATGCATCATTTATGGGCCATTTTCCTGAATGTTTTGACTATTATGTTCTTTTCTGATGAGCACATTAATTTTTTCAAATACATTGACAGTCCACCCTTGTGTAAAGCTCAGTATAACCCCTGTTTGTTCTCTTTCATCTAATTCTGTTTTAAGGAAAATCTTTCATGGTAAATATTAAATTACAAAGTTCTTCTCATATGTTTGAAGAACTGTCAATGGATAAAATATTTCATCAACTCCATATCTGAGCAGTAGAACAAAGTAGAACTTTGTCAACTAGTGTACAAGATCAATGTAGACAACTAATATAAATAACACCTTAGTCAAAATGACATTAATGTTAAATTGAATTTTAGATGTCTGAGAAATGTACAGTGAAATAAAATGTATATGAGTAATTGTCCAAGGCATTTGATCAATGAAGAATGCCAAAGTAGATTGTTTAAAATAGGAAATAAGTACTTTTTAGCAAAAACTGCCCTAAGGAATACTCTTTTTTTATCCAATCCACTAAACAACATATTCTAACTAAATTGAAAATTGCTTTCATGAAAATGAAGAGAATTCTGTGTACACTATTGGCTACATTGCCTCTTGTTAATTTCTAATTACTAATTGCAATGACTTAACATATGCCAGATTTAAATATATTCTAGAGATATGTTCTAATCATTAAACATGTTTAAAATTATCAATGATATAATAATGTTTATGTTAGTCATATTTTTATTGCTTTGACATAGTACATATGTCATAGTACGTGACATAGTACAAAGGGTAAAACAACTTTTAAAGGAGGAAATATTTATTTGGGCTTATGGTTTCAGAGGCTTCAGTCCAGTCTGCTTCATTGCTTTCAGAACTGTGATAAAACAGAGCATCATGGTGGGGAGGGTAAGGCAGAGCAAAGCTGTTCACCTCATGGTAACTGGGAAGCAGAGAGAGAGCCAAGAAGGAGCTGAGGACATACCACTCCAGGACATGTTCTCAGAGGCCAGCTTCCCCCAAGTAGGCCTCATACCCTAAATCTTCTACCATATCCCAATAATGCTTTCAAACTATAAATCCATGAATGGATTCATCTACTGATGAAGTTAGAATCCTCATAACCCAATCACATCCTAATCCCCCACTCTGGACATTGCTACTTTAGGGACCAAACCTTTAACACATGAATCTTTGAAGGACAACCCTGATCCAAACCATAAAAATGTCACATAAACAACGTCTATGCCTAAGTAATTCCAACAATCCAGAAGAAAACAAACAAACATAATATACAACAAAATTAAAATTTGATTGAATTAAGGTTTGGAAATATCCAGTTAATGTACTATATTTTCTATATTCATCTCAATATTGTCATACAAATGCATTTTCCAGAAAATTTAAATTTGTCACTCTGCCCTTGTCATTTGATGCCTTAACAATGTTCCTCTGAGATAAGTTACTATACTAACATGAAAGTATATTTTTTCTTGGTAAAGAAAGGGATAAGCAATTCTCCGTTAGCAGTGCAGACATATTGATGCTAGTAAAAATCGCATTTATGCTTTGAATATCACAAAACAATAATAGAAAAAAAATTATCTGTTTGACCAGAATAACATGACCGAAATAAACCAAAAAAACATCATTGCCATTCATTTGTAAAACTGTGAATTAGATTGCTGTGCGATAGTCAAAATAATAAGAATAAGAAAAGAAGAAGAAAGAAGAAGAAGAAGGAAAAGGAGGAGGAGGAGGAGGAGAAGAAATTATTCTTATAGTTCAAGGGTTACACATGAATTTGATTATCTTTTACTTGGACAAACTCAAACTAGCCCAGATTGTGGGCCATGCAAAATGCATGAGCTCTATTATTATCTATTTAACTACAAATTTTAAAGAAATTAAAATTTCAAATGTAAGAATTGACAGGTTTATAAAGCGAACTGAACTTGAGGACATATAATTTGTCAAAGATGAGAAAATAATTGCTTATGAATTGCTGAGGTCTAATAGAAGAAGTTCAAAAATATGCAAAAAAATGGAGCACTCTGAAGTCAGAGAAAAGACATAGGAGAAAGGAAGTGAATTTGGGGGTTGAGGTTTGTAGGTTTGTGGATGGATTGTATACCAAAACAAAAACAAAACAAAACAAACAAAACCTGGAAGTCATTTTTCTCTTTCCTGGATAAATAGTTGACATCTGTTAGGGCTTTTGGAAATATTAATCACATCTCATCACTGGTCTCAGATGATGCTGTCTAAGAAAAAAGGTATAAATGTTTTTAAGAAATATGGTACAATGAATTCAACATTTTCTAGATTCAAAGTTGCAGTATTGACTCATCAAGTGATAACAGACTTTGGTTCTACAGGAAGTGATGATAGTTATGCTTTTGTGATAATGGTTATATCTTGGTTGATTCTAATTCAGTAGCCTGTAAGACAAAAAGCCAAATAGAAAGTACACAGAGAAATGGCTCTCAGTGAAGTACACTGACCTTGAAGAAACAAGGGCTTAGGCACAGACCACGTTCCAGGTTCCAATGAATCTCTTTGTGAGTTTGTTTATAGGATGTTACACTGTTTATTTTTTTCTTGGTCTGGAATCATGACTTAAAATGGGCTAGAATGACCTGGAGAATTATTTTCTAAAGTGTAAGCCTTTATTCAATATACACTCTCCTTCACATTGTGCAAAGGACTTGAAACACTTTGTTTAACACAAAACTCACACTAAAAGAATGTTCTTTTAAACTCTATAGATAAGAAAAATGAAGCACAAAGAATGGAGTCTCTTCACCAGACTCATGCACTGAAGCCTGTTTAAATGTTAAGCAGGCATTAAGCTGAGGATGTCTGGTTTTTATTGTATTGAAAGGATAAATTCAAAATACTTAGGTTAAATTGAAAGGTAAATATAAAGCAATTTCAAAAGTCATCTACCTTTTGAGAATAGGTATTACTACTAACTATACAGTGATCTTAGTTTTGATGTAAATTAAATAAAAGTAAGAGACTATTATTTCCATCTCCCAATAATTTCATTTATCATAGGTCATTTGTGATTGGAGAAAATATAATGTTTTCAGTTACTTTGGTTTGGACTTAAAAAAACTTAATCCCAACATAAGATGACGTGTTATATAGGTACCCATTTTCCAAAGAATTCTATTTGATGTATAAAATCATGAAAAGAAAGACTAGAGGTTGTGTGTGTGCATGCAGATACAAGTGTCTGGGGAGTTGAAGAGGGAGACAGGTGTATAGAAATATAGAACACTCTATGTAGGATTTAATTTTTCCATCTAATTGGATAGGAAACAGTCATAGGGTTCCTTCCATTTTTTTGTCTTTCTTCCTCTTTTTTCCCTAATTTCCTTTACTTAATTGTCCACCTTTACCCTTCTACTCTTCCTCTCATCTTTCCTCAGAGGAGGAAAGAGAGTTATCCAGAGAGAATGGGATATATACTGTTTTACTCTTCAAATATTCAAGGAAACAAATAGTAAATTATGTGAACCACTAATTACCACATACAATGTAGCATACCACTTTAAAATATTGAGAATATTTACAGTAGTTTTTTTTTAATACCATAATTTTAGCATTTGGAAACTTCATATTTTATGTATGAATTGCTTTCTTCTAACAAATTTAATTGACTTAACTTAAGTAACAACCTAAAGACAGCCAAATAAGTACATTGACTTAAAAAAGAGTTTTAAAAATTAAGGGACAATTGTCAATTGACATAAAATTGAGTGATTAGTTAGTCCATAGAAATTAGTATTGACGTTAATGAACCATGAAACTGTATAGAGTTGTGTTGGCCATCAAATGATTTTTTTTCTGATACTGGTTAAATCTTAAGAAGAAAATAATTATGGAACTCTTTATAATCCTAGTAGTGGCAAAGATTGCTTTGCCTTTCTAATACACTTAATTTTCATGTTTAAGAAACGTATTTATAGAGACTGAAGTGCATTAGGAAGATCGATACTCCACTAATGTTGGTATTTTTCAGCATTTTATTTAGTAGATGAGTTATAACATGTCAGTTGCACTTATTAAATCTTTAAACTCTTCTTCAGGTTTCTATACTCACTAATTATCTACATTTTAAATATGACCAATTGTTATATAAATTAAATAATGCTTCTGGATATTTTATTTTAAAAAGTTTAAGCCAAATTATGATAGTCAAGGAGTTCATTCTTGTCAGTCTAGAATGGAGTACAGGTTGAAAAAATAATAATAACCAAATTTAATACCTATTTACATTTAAATTATAACAACTCACATGCCATTATCAGAAGTTCTTGAAATATATTATAAAATTAAATTTAAAATTTCCAAATCTACTAAATGATGTCAAAGTATTCAAATATAATACTTAATTTAAATAGTTTTATAACCAACAAGAAAATACAAAGAAAAGAAAAATGAGGAGTTTCCACATACAAACAAATACAAGTAAATGCAATACAATATATAAGCTAAGCTGGCTTATACAGAAAAAAATAGCAGCAATATGAAAGTAGGCATAGTAGTACATTAAATTGTAGAAGTACAAAAATTAAATGTGATATCATTTTTATATTTGTGATTATTAGGATGAATTCTGAGTCAAAGTGTATTTAGGATAAAAATTGAAATTTAATTCCTAAACTCACTGGGTTCAATAAAACACCAAGTAAAATAATATTTTGAGCAATAAAAATATTCTTAATTATCATTGGATTTTAATGTCTCATAATGACTAATTCCTATGATTAGTTTGGAAATAAAAGAAAGCTATGATTTAAAATGTACTACTGACTTAATTCAATGTTCTCTTATCTGCTTCCAAAAATTGAGTAAGTAGTTATAACTATGGAAAGAACAATAACACTGTTTTATTAAACAGAGGAAAGGGAAAATGGTCCATATGAATACACACCCCTGATCCATGCTCTTGTTCTTGTGAACATCAATGATCTATAAGGGAGAAAGATCACCTCATTGCAAGGAAGAGGTATATGACTTTCATTCTGATTTTCTACTTGGGCACTGTAGTCATGGATCTATAGATGAGTAAAATGAAAATATGCATGATAAAGACAATGATAACATTAATAATAACATTTCCTAAACATATAAAAGTATAAAACTTTCTGTAAAGATAAAAATCTATTCAATTTCAAAATATCTATGACTATAATGGTGTTCATAAACCACTTATAACTCCAGAATGATAATTAATACATGAAAGTACTAAAAATAAATGTAGCTACAATAATTTGTTAACAAATACATAATATATAAACACCACTTGAGTTTTAAGAATATACATGGGCTGAAGGTTAATAAATGCAAAAAAATATTCCATGCAACTGAAAACCAAAAGAAAGCAGGGATAGCTATATTCACCTCAGAAAAAATATTTCCATGGTTTACCAAATCTACATTCATCTATTTCTTTTCCATTCTTTATAATTCCTGAAAGAAGAAATAACAATACAAAATATTAAGGGAGTATAGTGCTTCCTGTTCAACAATGCTTAGAACATCCTGACAGAAAGTCCGTAAGGTAACTTTGGACTTCAACTACAACTACATATCATGCCAAGAGGATCTAATGGACATATACAGAATATTTCATCCAAAAGCAAAATATACACTTATTTCAATACACATTGAACATTCTCCAAGAAGGAGCATATAGCATATCTTAACATTTTAAGAAGATTGTAATATAAAATGTATTTTCTGATTGATATTAAATTAGAAATGATATTAAATTAGAAATTAGTAATAGGAAGAAAATTGAAAAATTTAGTAATAAAGCAAAACAACACAGTGATGGACAACCAACAAAAAAAGAAGAAGTCAAATGGAAAGCCAAAGAAATCTTAACCCAAATGAATGTTGAAATACAATATTCCAAAGCCATGGGTTCAATCACAAAATGGAAAAAAAATTCAAACTATCACATCATATACTGCAAACTCTCCTTAATGCAGGCTTACATTTTATCTACCAAATTCTTAGAACACTATGAGTTTCCTTAATACTTTTTCTTTATATTGTCTTTGTGGACAGTTATACTACTTTGTATGTATTTACCTTTTATTTTTACCATTCTTAATTTGTTTTGTTTTATTTTTTATTTATGTGTTTTTAAAATTCACTGCATTATGTTGCATAGTATTGCAAAGTTGCCAAGGTTGGCCTTGAACTTGTTTTTATTTTTATTTTTTTAGATTTTTTTATTTGTTCTTTTTAGATATACAAGACAACAGAATATATTTTGACATACTATACTTATGTGGAGTATAATTTTAATTAGGATCTCATTCTTCTAGTTGAACATGGTGTAGAGTTTCACTGGTTGTGTATTCATATGTGAACATAGGGAAGTTATGTCCAATTCAATCTAATGTCTATTCCCATTCCCTTTCCTTTCCTTCATTCCCCTTTGTTTAATCCAATAAATTTCTGTTCTTCTCCTCCTCCCCCTTATTGTGTGTTAGCATCCACATATCAAAGAGAACATTTAGTTTTTGGTTTTTTGGGACTGGCTTATTTCACTTAGCAAGATAGTCTCCAGTTCTATTAATTTACCAGGAAATGCAATAATTTCACTCTTCTTTTTTTTTTAAATATTTATTTATTTATTTTTTAGTTTTAGGTGGACAGAATATCTTTGTTTTTATGTGGTGCTGAGGATCGAACCCAGTGCCTCACGCGTGCTAGGCGAGCACGCTACCACTGCGCCACAATCCCAGCTCCAATTTCATTCTTCTTTATGGCTGATTTTTGTCCACCATAGTGGAAACTACTACTTAATTTCTTAACTTCTCATAAAATTTTTTCCTTTATTTTTTCTACTGTTGTTTATATTTTGTTTCATTTTGATTTTTGTTATTTGTTTTTATATTTATTTGAATATATACTGATTGTTTCAAGGACTCCTATGCATATGCACATTTGCTTTGTTTTATTTTTTAACCTACTTTGTTTGTTGGCTAAAATCTTCAATGATTCTTATATTTTTATAAAACTAATTGATTATATAGTGGACCTGCAATAGGTAGAATTTTAAAATAATAATGGCCCAAAAGAGATTCCAAGAAGAGCCTGTAGGTTTTAATTATCAGCTCCCCATTAGCTTGATTTTGCTTTCAGGCAAGTTTAGCTGAGATAGATATATACTTTTAACTTAATTAGGTCAGCTCATACTTTTGTTTGATCTTTGGTTTCTAAGTGTGATAAATTCTGCTTTTTCCCTCTTTGTTTTTTCCTTTTTTAAATTTTTATTTATATGTTTATTTTTGTGTGATTGTTTTGATCTTATCTTGTTGTTTGAGGCATTAAAAGACTTATTTGCATATTATAAAGAAGAAACATTATTATATACAGATGGCATAATGAATTATGTTAATATGTATATACTATATCTGCACTACAAAAGCATTGTTTGGAATTAACTCAACAGAGTGATGTATCACTGTGACTGAAAATTTCTTCTCTTAGAATAAATATAAAATCATATTTATTCTTAACTTACAAAAATGGTGTATCTCTAAATTGCATAAGTAGCACTCTTCCTTTTCAAATGATCTCAAATGCTTTATTAATAGACTCAAAATTAATAAGGTTTTGCTCTACTTCAGCTTTTCCATAATGAAACTAGCAATTTTTATCAGGTATCAGCTTAGAATTAAAGTCTTGTAGTCTGAAAGAAATCCAAAAATAGCAAAAATTAATACAATGTAAACTATATTAAGATATCGCTTTAATTTTAGATATTATGATAGAAACTGATATTTCTAAAAATATATCCTTTTTATTATATGTGGAAATGTTTCCATTTTATATTACTTTTCAGCAAAAAAACATTTTAAAATGATTGTATAAAGTAACATTTTTAAATAAAGGAATATTTAAAATCATTTAAATCACTTTTAATTGATACACAGCCTATACATATTTATGGGGTGCAGAGTGACATTTCAAAAAATGTAATGACCAGATCTGTAATGGTATATTCATAACTTCAAACACATATCACTGCTTTATATTGAAAATATTCAAAATCCTCTCTATTAGCTATTTTGAAATGCACACTTAGTTGTTGTTAACCATAGTTACTCTACTGTGCTATAGAACATTAGAAAATTTTTTATGTTTCCTAAATATGGATGCTAATCATATGAAGTGTTATGAAGTGGTGGTAATGCAAAATCTTGCAGAGAGAAAGAAAGAAAGTTAGTTTTAGAAATGCACTTTCAGAAATGTTTTAATAAATTATAATATTCAGTATAAAGTAGGTATGTATTTAATTTTTAAAATATTTTACTAATAATATCCTTAAGTGAAAATGTATATTCTCAGGAATGTTTTGTATATATATATATATATATATATATATATATATATATATATATATATATTTGTTGTTGTTGTTGTTGTTGTTGTTTTCAAAAATGAGTTTCTGATTAGTTGTTTTCAGGTAGTTTGGCTGATTTATGGTAGTAACTTGAAACAAATACAAGCAATGAATCCTCATATATGAACATGCAGGGCACATGTGTATGTACATTCACAGTTGGATTCTCCCAAATAAGAAATGAAAATGTTTGAAGAATTTGGATAAAAAAGCATCTCCCTCTCCTCCGCAAATTCAAACCAGCTAAGGAATTTTTACCAGGAGATCCTTAAATAGATCCTATCCTCTGAATTCCTGAAACTACTACTCATTTTTTTGCTTATGTCTATTTCTCTCTCCTTTTATTGTTTTTATTTTTAAGGGAAATGATTCATTCAGAATTTTCTTCAAAATCTCAGTGGCATCTGTGATCCAGGAAAAAAAACGTTCTCCTTAGCTAATCAAAGGGAAATGTATCCATTTGAGCCACTCCCTCTGGTAATTTAACAGGATCCAATTACTTCTCAGATGGCCTATTAGAATAGGTGGAAGTTTTAATCAGATAGGAAAGGAAAACATCTATCCAGATCTCCTCAAACCACAGGCCATCTTTTAAAACGTTAATATTCAATAGTGTTGTATTTATTTATTCTGTGTTTTTGACAGATCTCAGGAATTACCCAATAGGAAAAAATAAATTATGTTTTTATTCATTTAATGACAAATTAAACCATGGTGATGATATACCATCCTTCATTACACAAATATTCAAAATAAAATCTTCCTATCTATTTAAACTTGTGCCTATTTTAAAAGTCTAAATAAAACATTTTAAAATAATCACATTTTAGTTTTCTGATTATTCTTGCATTAAAAATGATAGTAAAACTTTGTTCAGTCTCAAACAGAGGAAAATCTGTTGCAAGTATTAGCACAGTAGAGAATTTCAACTACACTTCCCAAAAGTACAACTAAAAAGACTAAAAATATTTCAAACATTTATGTTAAGGCAATCTAGAGTAAAAATATGGTGAAGAAACATGTATTTGATATTCTGAGAAGTTCAGTGATATGTGATAGAGTAGTCTTAGGGTAATCTGTTAATCTTAGAAGATTATAGAAAAAGTGAGAAAATGCGTAATGTATTCTAAAGACTCATGGGCTAAAACGAAAAAAAAAAAAATCAGGATTGAAAATCCATAAATCTTACCAAACTTTCATATGCACATACAAAAGTATACCACAGTGAATCTCAACATCAAGTATATCCACAAGATACTAATTTAAAAAAAATACTATAAATAAATTGCAGAAAGATCAGTAAAGTAGAAGGAAGGGAACAAAAGAATGGAGGGGGAGGGGGAGTGCTAGGGACTGAATTAGAGCAAATTATATTCCATATTTTTGTTATCATGTCAAAATATCCTAAAAATAAGAAAACTGGTTGCATTATTTCTCTTTACTTAAATTCCAGAGCAAAGTACAGAAAAACAAAAGGGTAATAATTACAGAAAAGCTCTCATATCATATATATAGATTGAAATCTTGGAGTCTCTGTAGGAAAAATAATTTCTTTACCCTGTTACATCCACCTCTTTACTCTGACACCACGTGTGGTTGTGGTTGTGCCTGGATTTGTGTGTGTGTGTGTGTGTGTGTGTGTGTGTGTGTTTCCCAAACCAACAAATTCTTCACCTCTCCTGATACTAACTGGTTGTCTTAAATTCACTTATGACACTATCAGCTTTGATTTAGTGCAGATCTCACAGTTTAAGGACACAGTCCCAAAAGATTGACCTCATTTCGGACATCAATCACAAGTAATCGATCCTTTTGTTACCCACATTTTTAACTCAGCTACACAACAGAGGTCCCCAAGATACTCTCCTCAGGTTCAGTGATTTGCAATTATTTCTCACAGAACAATAAGCTCACAAGAACAGAGGTCCTACTTTCTTCTACTTAAAGGATCTATCCCCTAACTAAACTTTCAATATAATTTCAGGTTATGTGAGCCTCCCAGATGGTGGCAGATCTTTGACTCACAGGAATATTCTGGCCCAGTACCACAGCCTAGCCCAAGGCAGAATCCACCATCATCCCCGGGCCATCTCTTCTCTCTGAAGAGAAATTGAGCAAACATCACTTGGTGCTCCTTTTCTACTCTAGACCTACTGCTCTGGTGATTCCCAGTGATTCCTGAGTACTGAAAATAAATTAAAACTCAGGGGCTTTCCTGGTCCACTGCCACAAGAACTGCTACTACAACACTGAGCTGGAATGTCAGGTGGGTTCTTTGTAAATTCAGTGAATGCAATCCAGGGACACAAGGTTGAGAGCAAAGTAACAGGATTTACTAAAGTAATAGAAAAGAAATCAAAGCTCCTGAAGAGGAAAAGGTCTTAAGAGAGGAATGCCAAGGGCTGTCTGTTGTCTAAGGGTTTTTTATGGGCTTGATCTGTCCCTATAGGTGATAGGTGTGGTGTAGAATTCAGAAAGGGGGCCGATCAACTTTCTCTATTTTGCCTTGTTCAGCAAGTCTGTAGAAAGTGATTTCGAAGCCTGTATTATCACAAGGGTGAGGACGAGAGTCTTTTGGCATGAGAAGGAGTGCTTTTTAGATACCATTTTGAGGTTGGATGTTTCTAGGGGCTGCTAAGGAACTGTCCTTGTGGATAGGATCACTTTTCAATCTTCTCTCCCTCCTTTTCTTTTCAAAGATCATTTTTTGACTGTGTATGGATGGTTTATATTTTTTTTCTCACTATTCATTCAAATGCTATCTATTGAACACCATATGACAGGGAAATAAAAACCCCTGTTCTATTTTATTTACATTCTCAAGAGCAAGACAGAGAATCCTCAAGATGCAGACAAGTAAATTATGTAATAATGTAAAGCGATAAGAAGGAAATTAGTGTAGGAGGGATTTCATGACCATGGGAGCAAGAGGTGAAATACATCATTTAAATGGGGTTGTCTGGACAGAACTTATGGAACAAATGATTAAAACCATTTGATTCTCCAAGCTCTGAAAGGCGAAGTACTCATCTTGACTCGTAGGGCTTCTGGGAGGACAAAAGGGGCAAAAGGGGGTTATAACTTTTGAATTCATCTTAAAAACGAAAATTTTCAAGTTCAAGCTATTGTTTCCAAGATTTTTATGTAGACATTAATGCCCAGTAATCAAACACTTTCATGGTTTCTGGTCTTTGAGTGCCTTTTGAAATAGTCTAAAGCGAAATTAGACCCCACAGAAATATTTTATTTTAGTCAAACAAACCAGCTCCTTCACTTATTGACTTATGACATTTTGTTGCTATTCATACATGCTTCATGAAAATTGCAATTACACGGAGCACATAATACCAGAAGCCCATGAGTGACGAGTCTTCACAAAATAAAGTTTCTGGATATGGAAATAAATTTCAATGAAAGGAAAATCACTTATCAGAAAATCTAGTGCACATTTACCCCATCAACTAAATTGTTCCAAAACTTTACAGAAACAAAATGGTGTCAGCTTTTAGCATCTCTAAAACATTCCTTTATTGCAGACAGCTTTTTTGAATCACATTAAAACCACAAGATTGGAGTTGCCATGAGTTGCATTTTATCAGCACAAATGAGGGTGATTTTTTTTTCACCATACAAATTGGAACGATTATTTCAATTCAAGCTGTGATAGTTCTGAGGAGAATGATTGCACATATATTATTCAAAAAATCAAAAAAGAAAAAGAAAAAGAAAGGATCACAGTGGGATTCTTCAACACAGTGTTTAGTTTTGTTTGTGTTTTTTTTTAATCCAGCTACTTAGCAGTAATTTATTGCCCTATTACTTCCATACTTTGCTGAATTCAGAAAGTCTATACTTGTCATGTTTACAACTAAATATACTCATAATCCTTTTTCTGTACTGAAACTTTAAGAATCACATAAACCAAGATAGACACCAATTAAAAGCTACTGATTGTAAATTTAGAAGACATTAAATAAAAAATGTTAAAAACTGTTCTCCAAGGTTCCAAGGTTCCAAATAGTCCAAAATCACATATTTAATAAATGTTTCAACTATGGCTTGATGAGCCAAAAGAAACAAGAGAGTCTGTGGATGTCGCACAGTGGCAGCGCACTTGCACTTGCCTCTAGCATGCATGAGGTCCAATCTCCTACAATAACAATCCTCATCCCCGCAACAGACCCAGAATTTCCTATAAAAATGCCTTTTTCACCATTTCCCTCTACTATCTTTCAACACAAAATCAGATTAAAGAGAATTTGAGGAACAACTGCATCCTGCACTGAAATTACCGAGAGAAAAACAGAATATATAAAATGAATTTCCTTGTCATTTCCTTGTGTGCGTGTGTGTGTGTGTGTGTGTGTATGTGTGTACATACTGTAAGGTCAGATAACGATGACCAAAAGGAGGCCAATTAAAACCGCTAAGCAAAGATTTATTGATAAACACTCCAGGGCGAGACTCCCCAGTCCAACAGAACCGGTCTGGGAGAATCTTGCAGAAGCTCAGCTGGTTTGAAAAGTTTTATGGGTTTGGGGTTGGAAGGGGAGGGCTTGGGACAGGAAGGGGAAGTTTAGGGCAGGAGGGGAGAGGGGCTTGGAACAGGAAAGGGAGGTTTTGGGGAGTCCCGTGTCCTCCTGGGGTTGGTCGGGGGATGGGCTGATTGATAGCGGTTATGAGTCGCAGTCACTGCTTGTCTGCCGGCATCTGATTGTTCTTTCGCTATGCGGGCTGCCTGGTGTTTTGATTCCTTAGCCACCTTAAACAGACATAACACATACACATATAGTTTGCATTCAACTTTTGAAATTCACTTTCTTCCTTATGTCAATTAATTTTTTTTCAAAAAAGAACTGGAATAAAATTATACACATTCAAAGGCCATTTACGTTCTTGTTTGTGATCCTATCACAAAATTGAGGCTGAACCAAACCCAGCAGATGGAGGACTTACTGCAGAGTCAGGTAGGTGCAGAACTGGGTAACAAACAAGTTGGTAGCCTTGCCGGGCAGCTGGTGCATGCCTGTAATCCCAGCGGCTCGGGAGGCTGAGACAGGAGGATCTTGAGTTCAAAGCCAGCCTCAGCAATTGCCAGGAGCTAAGCAACTCTGTGAGACCCTGTCTCTAAATAAAGGACAAAAAATAGGGCTGGATATGTGGTTCATTGGTTAAGTGCCCCTGATTTCAATCCCTGGTACAAAAAACAAGAACAACAACAACAAAAAGATGGTAGCCTCCAAGAGAAGGAATTCAGTTCCTCTCCTTTTTAGTGCCAAGAGAGTAAGGAGTAGAAAGCAGAGGTTAGAGTGGTGGCAGGTAACTCAGACAAAACTATGTTCTTCCAGAGCAGTTTTTTAATGGACATGGCCAGAGGTTCACCTAAGAAGTAGATCCACAAATTTACGTGTTCAGGAAATCAAAAGGAATAATACTTTCTGGTTACCAATGAAATTAGTAGTGTTTGTATATAAATGTTGCTTGGAAATCATTGCTTTATGCAAGCTATCCATTCACTGATTGATATATGTGGTTAAGTCTATTTGGAGCCAACTTGGCAGCTAGAAGATCAGCCTTATACTAAATAGCAGTGATAGGGAAAAAGAAATGATAAAAACAAATTGCTATAATAATTAATAAATATTTCATAAATAAACTTCCCCAGGTGTGTTTCCATTAAAATCTAGAATCATTTTTCCAGAGCCAGTGGTTTTTTATTTGCAGTTTTTAAAACTACTCTGCATGCTAGCAATACTTGATCATGATGCCATGTGGAAGAATTCTTTGAACCTGTTAGAAATATAATCAAGTTAAGGCATTAATAAAAAATATTTTTTCAAACTCATATGAGATTCACATGTAATCAAATGTGAGAGGTAAAAATGTTAGATGTTTTATCTCCCTCTTCCATCCCAGCTTGCTTCCTTGGAATTCAGTATATCAGTGTTTTTTCACAAGAAAGTAATAGACTGAATCTCAAGACCAAAGCCATCAGTATTATTGGCATTCTAGTGTGGCAGAAAGATATATCAAAATTTTTAAAAATAAACATTATCAAGATCCTGTATATGATGAACTAAACTTAGCTACCTTTAATAACTTAAGATATTTAAATTCAAACCCTTCTATTTAAGTATGAGGTGTTCAACTCATTGGAAAAGTAACAAACATCTACATTACTCCACTAGAGTCACAACTAGTTGAAGGTGCCCTTTAATCAGATACCATAAATTACATCTTGAGTATGAAGGAAATTGCAATGTGAATATACATAAATCATTAAAAATACAATCTGTCTTTCAAGTTATGTATGAAATGGAGTGAGATAAACTATATGGCCATATTTCAAGACTGGAAGGAAACCCAGAATAATTTCCACTGGAAGGGGAATAGTGACATGCTATTATGATAAAAATTTCCCCAAACTAGCATTAATGTCTATTACAGAGAAAAGAGCAATTATTATTATTACATGAAATAAGAAATAAGAAACGGCTGTGGTAGAGAAAAGGTAGTTTAAATATGAGGGTGTGCATTTTAGCTATAAGACAAATTAAACAATGAAACAGTTGGCTAGGAAAATTTACTTTCATCATTATCAAAGCTGGCTTCAGATCTAGTAAGAAATTCTTTTAGAAAGCTATTTAAAAGAACATTGTTTACTAATTTGCCAATTTTGCTGTAAAAAAAACAGCCTTTGAGATTTTTTTGTACTACAACAAAAGATATTATAATCTAGTTAAATGTGACTTGAATTAAATTAGTTAAATTAGCTAAACTAGTTAAATTAGCTAATCATAAAATTTTTTCAACTTAGTTCTGAATGTTTAACATAGCTACAGAAAACAAGAGTTTAATGAATAAAAACTGAGCATTTGAAATAACACCTTTAGCATGGTGAAAATATTATAGCAATATTATTGATATGTAAAATATTATAGAGGGCAAAAAATTCTACAACCCAGAGCCAATTTTTTAATGACAAAATTGCCTACAGATAGGAAATTAATAAACTGGACACTTTTTAATCATTTGTTAAACTATTTCTATATACAGAATATTCTTACAAGGAAAATATGTATGTAATATTTATGCAAATATAGTGAATAATTACAACTGGAGACAAGAATGAATTAAAAATATTTTAAATCTATATGAGTTGGTTCATTCCAGGTGATTCTTTCAAAGATTTTTTTGCGTTTATTTCACTTTTATTCTGTTTCAAATATATAAGAGAATATTGCATAGTAGTTAGCATTATGGAATATCATGATGGAATAATTAACAGAGGTATTTTAGGCCCAGAGATTAAAAGAAATCTAAAGTACAATCTTTTAGTAATAAATGTCATGTTAGATTGTGCCCACAGCAAAATAAAGTTTTAATGACAGAAGACACAAAAAAGAATATATGATCTGCATTTTTTAATGCTTCTAGATACTAGGTACACTGCTAATAGGTGCAAATAAAAGACAAGGACAGATACAGTATCTGTCTTTAACAGCAGAGGAGGAATGTAATAAAATAAAATGATTGATCTATTAAAACTGGGATCAGTACCTCAAGGGAAACATATGGGGTGCACAAAGTGAATATAACTAGAAGGCCTAACAGTTTGAATAATGACTTTTATCAAAAAATTGAAGTACGAAATAGTAAACAGGAAAATAATGAGAGACAGACGTTCCAAGCAGAGAACATTTCAGGAACAAAGGCCCTGATTTGAGGATATCTTAACTCAATGTGCTAGTAAGATTTCTGTTACTATAACAAATACCTGAGGTAATGAACCTATAAAGAGAAAAGGCTTATTTTGGCTCACAGTTTTGGAGATTCTGGTCCATAATTCATTGGCCCATTGCAATGGATAAGGCAGTACATCATGGTGAGACTGTGTGGTGAAACAGAACTGCTCACCTCTTGGTCTGAATGTGAAAAGATGGAAAGTAGGACAGACCAGGGTTCCACAGTACCCTTCACAGATATACTTCCAATGACCTAAAGGCCTTCTGGTAGACCTCACCCTTTAAATGTTTCAACACTTTCTAATACCATCACTGTTGGAACGAAGTCTTTAACCCACAGGTCTTTGGGAACCTTCAAGATCCGAACTACGTCATATTAGAGGAAAAGAGTGTCAGTGTACTAGGAGCATAAAAAAACCCTGAAGTAAAGCCAGATGAGCTTGAGGATCTCGTCAGGACCTAGATCACACAAATTTTTCATGCATTAGGAACCTTGCAGTTGATCCTACAAAATGCAGAAGGATTCAAAAGTGTGATGCAGGAAAATGACATGATGATTTTATATGTTAAGTCAATGAGATGTTCACCACTAGAACCATCTGGAGGTTGACCAGAAATCTGAATTTCAATGACAGGAGAAACAAGGTAAGTCCAATTCAATTGAATTATAAGTTGATATTCAAGAGCGTTGATATTCAAGAACTGAGAAAAGAAATATGGTAACAGGAATAATTACATAGTTTGTTTATGTTCAAATTGAGTCTGTGATGAGATACAGTTCTTGGTCCCTGTTCACTTGGATCAAGACCTAAGTTGGTGAAGAGAGACATGGGAAGTATGGTATATGAAGTTCTGGGTATAAGGATTCTCAAAGGATAAAAGACTAGAAGAAACTTGTCAAAAAGATAAATGTTTTAGACTAAGGATTGGTGTGGTGCTCTTAGCCTGGTAGAAAACAAGAGCACAAATTGAGGGAGGCTGATGTATGTGTAGGCAAAGCACTATTATACACACTTGAGTTATTCTCTTTCCTTTCTTGAAAGAAGCAGTTGAAAAATGTTTGTTTTGTTAATATTCTGACATTATTTACAATATTCTATGTGATTGTATTAGTTTTTTTAATTTGAAAAACAACTTTATTCTAATTCTAAAAGAAAAGGAAAGGGAATGACAGTAACAAACAAGATTCACCACTGAATATTGTGATGTGACTGTTGCAGTCATATATGAAACTCAAGAAGAAATTCCAAATAGCTAAATATGATGGTCCAAAAAAATGAAGGTATATTTTTAACTGCCACATTCTCTCTGAAGCCCATTCATCTTCAGCATTCTGCAAATGAAGCGCATGTCTACTTAGTTAGATTTTATTAAAGTGGCACACACGCAGCATGACTGACATCATAGGACAGTTGTATACAAAAGAAGATTTCTGATGCCAGGCTCCAGCTTACCTTATCATGGGTCATCATCCTCGTCTGGCAGAGCAGTTGTCTAAGCGATGTCTAAATATGCTCATACAGCGCAGCCAAAGGAAGGTCCATGACAATGTCTTGTGGGGCAAGAGCAGTCATAAAAACAAACTCCAAGTTAGGGTCTCCAGTGAGCTTTTTAGCAAACCAGAGGAAGGGCTTTTCAAAGTTGCAATTACTTTTGGCCAAGATGTCATAGTACTGAAGATTCTTCTTTCAGTGCAAGACAATAGAATTTGCCTTCATGTTTCCGTCTTTAATATTCACTTTGTTGCCACACAACTTGATGGGGATGTTTTCACACACTCATACTAGATCTTTATGCCAGTTAGGCACATTCTTGTTAAGTAACTCTTAATGTCACATCAAACATTATAATGGCACACTGGGCTTGGATGTATTAGCCATTCCGCAGGCTGGCAAATTTCTCCTGGCCCAACATGTCCCAGACATTGAACTTGATGGACCCTCGGTTGAAACAGAGTGAGTGGACCTCCAGGCTACACACTTCTTGAACTCGCAAGTCAGGTGGCGCTCCACGAACATCGTCTTCCCAGTGCGCCATGGTCCCCCAGCACAAGCTTAAACTGCACCTGCACCTCCCGCTGCAAGGTCATCGCTATGATCCTTTCAGAGGCATCTCCGTGGAAAGGGGTTCCAAGATGGCAGCCTAAACGAACTCCTCAGTGCTAGTCTCTCCAGGACCCGAGCTTGAAGTAATGGAAATACTGTCTCCCAGCCAGCTTCTTGACATCATCCTAAGGCTCATCATCCCCCGCAGGAATTTCACTCATGCGTGTATGCAGGACCACCAGGCAACAGAGTTTGCCACAGGCAGCGTGACTTCAGCAGCAAGCGGGGGCACACAGCTGCAGCGTGGGGCCCTAGCCCAGGGCTCAAACCCAGGATTCACCCCGGGCAGGCAGGGCTTGCTTCTACACGGGATGGGGGGGGTGTTAACCTGTCTCCAGTGCCCACCCAACCACACAGGACCCCTAGCAGTTGCTCCTGTGGGCAAACGTCTCCCGCATGGGACCGCCCCCAGCTACTGTTCTTTGTGGATCTCCATCTACCAGTGCAGAACTTCGTATGCCAGGGGATGCCGGTCAGCATCTGGGGACAAACTTTCACTTCAACAAACTTCTGCCTTAACACAGCACACCATGAAACTGCATTTCCACATCATCCAAGAGTACCAGCGGTCCAGCCCTTCACCCTGTTGCTGAAGCAGATGGCTTCTTCGTGAGACCCCTCCTATGACATTCTTCACGGAGCAGGGAAATTCCAGTAATCAACAGACAATGCCACCTACTGGAGGTGAAAGGAAGCAAACCTGTTCATTTACATTGAGACTTTTATTTTGTTATTTTTATTTTTTATTTCTTTAGTCTTATTTTTTATTTTATCCTTTATCTTTTTCTCCCAATAATCTTATTGTTTAATCTTTTTGTTTTATTTCTCTCCTCTTTTCTTCTTTTCTTTCTTTTTATTTTCCTTTCCTCTTCTCTCTCGCTCTTTTCCCATCCTTTAATCCCCTACATTTCTAAAACTAAGTATCTGTTATACAGTAGGATACGGTAGACAGGAACTTCTGAACAGTATACTGGAATGGTATTATACAGTCTTGTAACTCCCACTTGCATATGTTTTATTTTTCTTACTATCATGTCTCTTTGCTAACTGTACTCTTTTCTTCTTTCTTACTGGTCTTCCTGAATTCTCTTTTGCTCTTTCTACAAATAGTCAATTTCTCTTGGATTCCTTTTTGATACTCTCTAGGATCTAATGACCATATCCTCACTTCCTACTACCCTAACATTCTGTCCTACACCACACTCTCAAGTTTCTCTAGCCCACCAACAGAAACTATAGACCCTTGTGCAAACCTATTGTTTACATAATAGATGTTAAATGAACTCATAATTGTTGTATATTGTGACAAAACTGTAAATGTATTTAGGAGCTATTAGGAGCTACTTGGATGGAAACAATATATTGTTTGTATTGAGATCAATTAATATTGGTCTCCCCTTTAAAGAAGAGTTGTAGAAACCCTGCAGGGAAACTATAACCCTATAGGAGTAAAAACTGCAACACATTGGATCAGCAGAGCTAGACAGAAAGAAACACAAACACCATGAAAAAACAAGGGAAGAAAGCACCTCAAACAAACCAAGATTCTACATTATTAGAATCCATGGTCAGTACAGCAGAATAAATGGCAGAACAGGAGTTCAGGAGGTTCATAATTAAAATGTTCTGTGACTTAAAGAATGATGTGAGAGAGCAAGCCCAGTCAGCAAAAGATCATTT
>CM053407.1:98955746-98977099 GCA_028644305.1 Xerus rutilus
GAATGGCAGCTATCCAAAATACCAGTAACAATAAGTGCTGGCGAGGATGTGGTGAAAAAGGCACACTCAAACATTGCTGGTGGGACTGCAAACTGGTGCAACCAATCTGAAAAGCATTATGGAGATTCCTTAAAAAATTTGGAATGGAACCACCATTTGATCCAGCTATTCCACTCCTTGGCCTATACCCTAAAGATTTCAAAACAGCACACTACAGTGACACAGACACTTCAATGTTTATAGCAGCACAATTCACAATTGCAAAACTGTGGAAGCAACCCAGATGCCCTTCAATAGATGAACGGATAAAGAAAATGTGGTACATATACACAATGGAATGTTATTCAGCAATAAAAGAGAATAAAATTATGGCATTTGCAGGTAAATGGATGGAATTGGAGAACATTATGCTAAGTGAAGTAAGCCAATCCCCAAAAAACAAATGCCGAATGTTCTCTCTGATTAGTGGATGCTGGTACATAAGCGGGATGGGAATGGGGAACATAGGAGAAATGGAGGGGGGAAGGTGGGGGGAGGAAAAGGGGAATGGGTGTAGTAAAGATGGTTGAATGAGATGGTCATCATTACCCTAGGAGCAAGTATGAAGACACAAATAGTCTTTGCAACCAGAGAAATGGAAAAATTGTGCTCTATATGTGTACTATGACTTGAAATGCATTTAAATAAATTAATTTTAAAAAATAAAATAATTTAAAAAAAAAACAAACCAGAGGCATTTCTGCACCTGTGCTACTGAGGCTGAAAAGATGGCAGAACTACAATTCCTATATTGATGTTACTATAATGAATTACTGAAAACTTAATGGCTTAACACAACCCAAATTTATTATATTATAGTTCTGTAGGTCAAAATTTTGAAATGAGTTCCATTGGACTAAAATCAGGTGTTGACAGGAATGTATGCCCTCTGGAAGCTCTAGGGGAAAGTAATTTCTTCAGTCTCTCAGATTATAAAAACTACCCACATTGCTTGATTCATGAGCCCTCTATCACCTCACTTTGACCTCTGCTTCATATCTCTTCTGCTTACTGTTTTCCAAAGGCTTTTGTGGCAACACTGTACACACCAAATAATTCAGGACACTCTCTCATTTCAAGATCCTTAAAAACATTCACAAAATTATTTTTGTCATATAAAGTAATATTTTCACAGATCCTAGGGATTTAAATGTGGACATCTTTAGGGGACCATTCCTATGCCTCCCGCAGTGACATAGCCAAATTTCTGGGTACATTGGAAACAATTTCTAAACATTTGAATCTCTTTTCCCAGAAAATCACTGAAATGAAAACTATCGTAAGAGATTTTAAACATCAGGAATGTGTATCCATTGTACTTTCATTTAAATAGAAGAGGAAGAAATGAAAAGGATAGACTCAGATTTCCTTTTCTGAAAAGTACAAATTTACTTACAGGAGTCAATAGAAGCCTGCATTAGAAGTACAGAGGTGGACAGAAAAAAATGTACCTTGAGAAAAGAAGGGACTACATGAATTCCCACCTACTGCTATAAGTCAGTGTATAGCCATGTGTAATATGCTGCCTGAGGGAAGAGTCACACCAAATTAAAACTCCTCTCTAACTATAATCAACCTAATGCATTGCAATTCTTTTTCTCCCATTCATTCATTTGCTGATACAGTCATCCAAAAAATAGTTAATGGGTACCTCTACACCTATTACAGGTTTCTGGAATGTGACAATAAATTGAATAAATTTTCTCCTGTCCTAAAATTTACATTGTGATTGAGAGAGAAAAGGAAAGAAAGCAAATAAATTGTAAGATAAAATCAAGTATAGAAAGTAAATAAGTTGTAAGATAAAATCAGGTACCATACCACTAAGTTCTATGGAGAAAATAACCGAAAAGTAAATCAGGGAAAGAAAAAATAAGAGACATTTGAACAGAAATCTAAAAGACAGGGAGGTAAATGTATGGATTCAAGGAGAAGGCAAAGAGATGAACAAGAAGTTAAAGTCCCTCTTGGTATACTCAGAGGACAGTGAGGAGTTGGTGCATCTGGGAAAGAGAAAGCAACCCCTTTTAGGGGTTGAGGTCAGGAAAGTGGTCTAGGGCCTGATTGTGAAGTTCAAACCTCTGGATTTTATTCCAAGTAATTGGAAAAAGGGAATGGGAAGATCTAATTTATATTTTAAAAGGCAGCAGCTTACCAAATACTATAGAAGAAGTAGAACAAGTACAAACAACAAAGATAATAGCGTTTTGTTACAAGAGTAAAGGCAATTTTCATATGGACTTCACTTGGACACTGGAAATGGAAAGGGAAAGAAGTAGTCTTTGTAAGTGCTTGCTCTAACAAAATACCACAAATTGATTGATAAAATAATTTCTCATGGTTCTAGAGACTGAGAAGTCCAAGTTAAGGCATTGGCAAGATTGACATCTGGTATCTAGTGAAGGCTGGCTTCCAAGAAGATGCCTTGTTCTGCATCTTCCAAAGGAAAGGAGTTCTGTACTCTCACATGGCAGAAAAAGCAGATGTGCAAGAAGGTATTCTCTTCAGTCTCAAGCCCTTCTATAAAGGTGCTAATCCTATTCAAGGGGACAGAGCACTCATTAATTAATCACTTCCCAAAGACAATTCCTCTTAATACTGATGCACTGTGGATTAAGTTCCAATATGAGTTTGACAGAGACATCACCATTCAAACTATAGCAGAAGTGACTGTGTGTTTCTGGAAAGAGAATGTCATTCTTCTTTGCCTCTATTAATTGGAGAACTCTGTCTACATATCAACATTGAGCTTAATTAAATAGATGCAATGGCATCAATAACCATGCATGCAGAGAGCCATAAGCCTCTCCCTGGCAATGATTCTCTATGTGGTAGAGAGGCTCTTCCCTGAAAATCAAATCAAAATGGAAACAATAATTTTGAGTGGAGGCCAGGCCAGGAAAGATGCTGATAAAGAATCTAGTCAATGGCAAGGTAACCCCAGGCAATAGAGTCAAAGAAATGTGTAGAGAGCATTCCGAGGGCTGTGTGTGGACCACCATGCAAGAGTCCCGCACAGCACTAGACATAGGCTGACCTGCCGTAGTCTCAGCCCCTCTGAGATGGGTGTGACCTGTCAAGATGCCAATCAACCTGCTGACTGTAAGATTCTGACTTCTTCCTACCCTGGGAAAGAATGTTCGATGGAATGTCTTTGAAGCCCCCCGATATAAATAAAGCACAGGCGGGGGCCATTTTGCCATTTGCCATTTTGCCAGTTGTTGGAAGTCAGAAGAATCATCTGCTTGTGAGCCCGTCTACCCCCTGTGCTTTAAAACTATTTTCTGTGTTCTATGGTTTTTCGCTGCATTCTTTCTTTTAGTCAGTCCTTTACTGGTCAGGGAATCTCACCATTACATCCACACAGGACGTGGAATTGACAGAAATGCTAAGGCTAAGAATTCCTTCAGGAGAAGAAGAGCACCCAAGTGCTCCCACACCTTCCTGGAGCTCCTCAGTAAACAAACTGATAATAGAACTTATCCCAATCAAATTTTTCTGAGAATTATGACAAGGATGCTAATAGTATCCATATGTGAAATAATGATACACAGAAATGATCTACCCATATTTCTTTGGATACAATCAGAGGAAGACCTCTGCTTTTCCATGGATGAGTTTTTTAAGCATGAAATCTTATAATCTAATTTGCATCTAAAAGGAAAATAAAAATAACACTTAGGAGTGCTATTTGAAAGAAAGGTGAATTCACAATAGTGTCTTTGTAGTATCTCATAATGTTTTATCCATGCAAAATCTTCTTGAAAGTTCAACTTACATTTCAAATAAAGGGCTATTTATTCTCAAATATGGATACTAACCACTGTAATATCCTGATAATAAAACAATAGCTTCTTATCTGGAAGAATCTTAGATATTTATCCAAGTATCAAAACTTAACAAATTTTTCTACAGCATAAGAAAAATGAAAAAATAATTTAAAATTGTATGACTAAATAGAAAATAATTAAACAAATTAATAACAGTGATTGAAAAATAATATCTACCCAATATACGATCATTAAAAAACAAAAAATTGGCTGGGGATATAGCTCAGTTGGTAGAGTGCTTGCCTCGCATGCACTAAGCCCTAGATTCAATTCCTAGCACCTAAAATAAAAAACAAAACAAACAAACAAACAAAAATTCAAATACAATGTTCCACGCATGCTAGGCAAACACTCTGCCACCCAGCCCTAAAAATATTATTATCTTATCTTCATGCAAAGATACCTGGGAGTTTCTAGTGAAGAAAGCTTAAAATACATTTGAAATCTGCCTTTTAGAATCCATTGTGTTATTGTGAAAAGATTAAATAGGTCATAATAATTTTCCCACAGGATATTTAGAAAAACAAAGCAATATTCTATACTACAAAGGTACACAATAGATTCCATTCCGAACCAAAGAATATTTTTCAGTATGTTTGATTGTGATTAATTTGCTACATTGTAACAACCTATTTGTTATTCGTTCTTAGCCATACTCTAACCAAACTTGGAAGGTTTAAAGTTTGTTAAAACATTGTACCTGGTGTATAGGATTTCAGGGAGACAGACCTCAATTCAATTGCCAGCTCTGTCACATGCACCATAAGGTCACAAAGAAGGTACTTAACTTTTTAATGTCCTGTTTTATGATTTAAGAAATAGAGGCTAGAAGAAGAAAAGAATGATATTTTTATACATTTACCCATTTGGCAATTATGTTTTGAATATCTAACTATGGCATTCACTGAAGTAGAAAATTCATCATGGGAATTAACTGAAGTTTCCTGAAGTTGTGCAGAAGACATTAATCTAAGAAGGAGAAGAGAAGAACAACAAGAAGAAAAGAAACATAAAAGCTATAAAGAAGCTCAAAATATTTCATGAGGATCATGGAAAAGAGGAACCTGTCTTAGACCTGAATCCAGTCTGTGACAAGACAAAGGGAAGGAAAGATTTCTCTGAAGAAGTGATATTTAAGATGACACCACAAAAAAATGGAAAGCCTATTACTTGCTTCAAGGTAAAAGTTTGGAAACAATGCCTTGCTTTGTGCAAAGGAGAAGCTGATTATCCTATAGCACTAGGAAAATGACTGTAAATTTCAGGCAGGCACCAGGTGAGAGCAGAAGGGCTTGTTCAGCTTATGTCTGCATGTCCTATAAGTAACTGCTGAATGCAGGTAGAACGTGAGCTCTTGAGTAACGACTGTTGGTGCACTCAGTGGAAAACGTCTTTTCCTGAATACAGTCGCACTGCTTGCCTGGCTCTGTCCTCTTTCACACAATACGAAGCTTTTAGTAAAAGAAATTTCTTGACTGGCTACGATCAATATGATCCACATCACTCTCCACTGTGAAGACTATAAAAATAGAATCTGAAATTTAGGCTTAAGACTCTGGGGAACAAAAACACACAGAAGTAAGGGAAAGTGTTTCACTTTGAATTCTGAAACCTGACATTTCGACCTAAAAAGTCCATGGAAATGACAGAAAAGTAAAGCAATGTAAGAAATAAGAGCCTCACAGGAAAATGATGTCATTAAAATTTTTACTATTTATTCCCTTTCTTTTTAAACTTTGCCCTTACAGATATTAGAAGACTTCCCAGAAATTTTAATACTATTTTCTAGGGATAAAGAACTATACAGGAAATGCTCTTCTTTGGAATTGCTTGAACGAATTCCTTCTCTCCATCTGACCAGATCTGTGCTTTCTGCAAAAGGAGACCTTCATGGAATCTGAGCCAGAGGACAATACTTAGCAAATTGATGCATCTGTTTCATTTTCCTACAGTTTCCCTCAAAATTAGTCAAAGTGCAGACAACATCCTCACTCACCTTCTAAATGAACCTACTCCTTAGGTGTTTTTCATCCTTACATAAAGAAAAAAATTGCCTCTGGGTAATGTTATCTATTTTTTTAACAAAATTGAGTCTTAGAGCAAGAAAGAATATTGTTGAGAATCTAGTTCACAGACCACTTTTTAAAAATAAATTAATAAGGCCAACAATAATTCTATGACTCTCTCAAGACATTGCTTTTGTGTTATGAACCTAAACTGAATAAAATGCTGAAGTCTGAATGTAGGTGAGTGGTCTGTTTCACTGTGCTGTGATTGTCAGTCACTGTATGAGAGGATGATGTGTCAAGTAAATCAGACCATATTAATCAATTCTGCACAAGCTATTCTTCCAAATATACTTAGTCTTATTTTCTCTAAGCATTCTTAGAGAAATTAGGTCCTATTTTCTCTAAGCATTCTTATATGTAGTAGATCATATTTCCCAAGGATACCTGATCAGATCTCTCATCTACATGCTTGTCTGCAATGTGTCCTTGCGACATTTCCCCGAGGGTTGAGTTCATGGTTCCCCCTGTTCCAATTGGGAAGACTCTTTATAGCTCCAATATGAATGTGACACTGTGACTTCCAGGGTTGAGATACCACAACACATCTGTCAGAATAGCAAAACCACAAAATACTGGCAACACTGAATATTGGTGAGGATATGGAGGAAAGAGAACTCTGATTCCTTGTTGATGAGAATGCAAAGCAGTATGAAAGCTCTATGTCCACTTTGGAAGATAGTTTGGGAGTTTCTTACACAATTAAGCAGAGTTTTACCATGTAATCCAGAAATTGAAAAGTATGACACCCAAAAATGTGACCAGAGATAAATATAGCAACTTTATTGAAAATTGCAAAAAGTTGGAATCAACCATGAAGCCCAGATGAATAAACTGGTCTATCCACATATCAGATCGAGTTTTAAGTACATAAAATGAAAAGTAATATATTGGGAAGGTCATAGAATCTGTGTTGGCCTCCATTATTTTATTCTTAAAATGTGGCTTATAAACAGGATTGTCTATATTTTTGCAATTTAAAGCTCAATTTTTTTTCAAAACTGCCAAAATTCAAAGCAACTAAAGAAAATAGATAAACTATGATATATCCAATGAAATATTATTTAATGCTAAAAAGAAGTAAACTATGAAGCCATGAAAAGACATGGAAGAAACTTAAGTGACTATTTCTAGATGAAAAAAGTCAGACTGTGCTAATTGGCATCGTCTGTAAGAGATTTACCATTCTGGTGGGAAATGTTGGTTGGCAGGGCTGTAGGAGGTGTATGGAAACTCTACTTTCTGGTCAATTTTGTTGTGAACCAAAAAATACTACTTAAAATTAAAGTCTATAGTTTTTTTTTCAATTGTTGTTGTTGTTTGTTCAAGTAATGCATCTTCTAACCTGATGACCAGAATTGGTTTTATTCTCTCCTTTGGAACCAGGGGCACATAACCACTGAGTTACATCCCCAACCCTTGTTATATCTTATTTAGAAACAGGGTCTCTCTAAGTCACTCAGGGCCTCGCTAAATTGCTGAGGCTGGCTTTGAACTTGTGGTCCTCCTACCTCAGCCTCCCAAGCTACTGGCATTATAGGCATGTGCCACAGCGCCCAGCTCAGCATTGTTTTTAGAAGTTATAATCACAGGTTAAAAGCACATGTTATGAGGAAGCCTAGCAAATATGGACAGACCATGTACAAGTGCTCCAGATAACAACAAGCATAAACTGCTAGAGTTGTGAATAAGGATATCTCACAATACATCCAGCCCTAGCTGTCCAGTCACCCTCAGCCATTGAAGATTCCCACTAAGGCACCAGAAACCTTCAATCTCAAGATGTTCCTACTGAGTCTGACTTAAATTACTCTTCCACAGAGCCTAAAATCATAGTTGATGCCATTAAATTTTTGGGTGGTCTGTTTTCCAGCAATTATTGATAAGTGCTACAGCTACTGATTAAATCTAAACCCCAGAGAGGTCAGACTCTGCAGAAAGTTCTTAGAGTCCGATTTGTGGATGAGGTTTTCTGAATTTCAGCCCTTCATGAGGCACTATATGGACTCAGGACACCAGTGAAGGCCCATTGAGACTTTAGACTGGGATTTTCCACTTGTGAGGCCAAAGAGACACTCATAACAACGACATCACACAGTGGTTCACTTTGAAACTGAGCTCCTTTTTTTAAGAAAACGGAGGCTGAATGTGGAGACAGGGTTAGAAATGATGTCATAGAAATCAAAAGCATGAGAAACTGAATTCATCCTCACACTCAAAACAACTGAACAGACATAAAACAAGAAGCAACAGTTTTAGGGTATTAAACACCACACAGTCAAGGGCAACCATCTTTAAAGACGGGGAATATGATGTCCTACCTCATTGACTGAAGAGAGTCCTGGCCAGGGCAGGGAAGGTGCAACTTAAGAAGGGTCCCACAGTCTTCCACAATTGAAGAGATGGGGTTGGGAATCCAATGAGGCCAAAACAGGTAAACAGTAACTGAGAGGAATTATAAAGAAGGAGAACTCTGAAAAATCCCCAACTAGTCTCCAGCTGAGTGTGATCAGCACATTTGTATGGGGACAAACCAGATTATTTGGGGTTTCTTTTTTTTGGTTTTGGTTTTGTATTTTTACTATTTTGTTTTGTTTTTTTATGGATACATTCTGAGAAATGTGTCCTTAGGCATTTTCGGGTGGAGGGTACTGGGGATTGAACTAAGGGGCACTCAACCACTACACCATATCCCCAACCCTATTTGGTGGACAGAGACAGAGTCTAACTGAGTTGCTGAGTGCCTTGCAGTTGCTTGGCCTTGATCTTGCGATCCTTCTGCCTCAGCCTCCCAAGACATTGGGATTACATACATGCACCACTGCACCCAGCTTCCTTGGGCATTTTTGTTATTATTCAAACATCATAGATAGTGCTTACACAAACTAAGGTGGCTACAATGTCACTGGGCAATGTAATCTTTGAGAGGACCATCACATATGCAGCCTGAAACATTCTTATGCAGCAGATGATTATAACCTAGTACCCATGAGTTCTGTATCCATAGATCCAACAAACCATGTACTAAGAGTACCTGAGAAAACATTGCATTTGTACTAAATATGTAGGGATTTTTCCTTGTCATAATTCTTTAAACAGTATGGTTTAAAAACTATTTACATAACATTTACACTGTATGATATAGTATAACTAATCTGGAGATGATTTAATGTATATGGGAGAATGTTTATAGGTTGTATGCAAATACTATGCTATTTTATGTAAGGGACTTGAACATTTGCAAATTTTGGTATCCACAGGGGCTCTTGGATACCAAAGGCTAATTGAGGTGTGTGTGTGTGTTGCAGGAAAACTCTAGAGGGTCAGAAAGTAATGCAAAGGATAGAAATGAAAAACAGGGCCATATAAGACCCTAGCTGAGCACTAGGTTCTCTTTTAAGGCTATAATGCCAAAACCAGACTTGGGAATCAGAAAAAGACAGAAAATATCTATGAAGGTATTCTTAAGTATAGGATCCCTGAAAAAGCATGCTCATACATTGCAGGTGAGACTGCAAATTGGTACAACCAATCTGGAAAGCAGTATGGATATTCTTTAGAAAAATTGGAATGGAACCACCATTTGACCCAGATATCCCACTACTCCTCAGTCTATACCCAAAAGACTTAAAAACAGCATACTACAGTGACACAGCCACTTCAATGTTTATAGCAGCTCAATTCACAATAGCTAAACTGTGGAACCAACCTAGATGCCCTTCAATAGATGAATAGATAATGAAACTGTGGTATATATACACAATAGAATATTACTCAGCAATAAAAGAGAATAAAATTATGGCATTTGCAGGTAAATGGATGGAGTTGGAGAATATCATGCTAAGTGAAGTAAGCCAATCCCAAAAAAACAAAGGCCAAATGTTCTCTCTGATACGTGGATGCTGATCCATAATGGAGGAGAGGACGTGGGAAGAATGGAGAAACTTTGGTCAAAGGGAATGGAGTGGAGAGGAGGCATGGGGACAGTAAATATGGTGGAATGAGATGGACATCATAGCCCTAGCTTCATGTATGACTGCATATATGATGTGATTCTGCATCACACATGACCAGAGAAATGAAAAGTTGTGCTCCATCTATATACAATGAATCAAAATACATTCTGCTATCATGTATATCTAAGTAGAATAAAAAAAGAAGAAGAAGAAGAAGTAAATGGTAAGTCACATAGGGGAGTTTGGGATAGAGAATCACTGGAAAGCACTATTAAGCCTGAGAAGGCTTATTAGAGATGCTACCTAATGCTTGGATTCAGAGCTATATTTAACTTCTTTGTCTCGTCTTTCTGAGCCTTTAGTGGAGCCCTGGAGGAGGGGACCATTTCATAGCAGGATAGAGTTGTATTTGCTAATTCTTGAGTATTAGTGGAAAGAGTATTAATGAGATCTCTATCAGACTCTGCTGTGGTTTTGGGAGCCTGATTTGGATTTGGTTGCCTTTTACAAAAAATTTTAAGACTCAGAATTCTAGGCAATTTTAAAAACTTAAACTTGCTGTCTACTCAAGGGACAGCAACAGGCTTAGCATATTATGCTAAAGCCACAGTTTGGAGAAGCAAAAGTTAAATGAAGAAAGCCCTATTCAGCCAGCATTGCCCCCAGACCTAGATAAGTGTCTCTTTACTATTGAATTTTGATTGTTGTATATATTTTACACATGAGTTTTTTGTAAGATATGTGATTTGCCAATATTTTGGCAGACTATAACATTCTAGAGGGTCAGAAAGTAATGCAAAGGATAGAAATGAAAACCAGGGGAGACTATAACTTTTGTTTCACATTATCTTAAGATCTTTTAGAGAAAAACTTTTAGTTTTGATGAAGTCTAATTAATTGATTTTTTTGCATCATTCTTTTGATGTCATATCTAAGAATTCTTCATCAATTCCTAAAACCTAAAGGTTTTTTTCCAAAAACTTGTGTGGCCTTATATTTCACATTTAAAAATATGACCTACTTTGATTTGGTTTTCGTATTAGGTTTGAGGTTTAGCTGAAGGTTCCTCATTTTGCCTATAGATATCCAATTATTTCTATACCATTTATTGAAACATTATCTTTTCTTTGTTAAATTATTTTGTATCTTTTTCAAAAATCATTTGGTCATGACTGTTTGGATTTATTGGGGGGCTGTACATTCTGATTCATTATTTTATGCATCTAGTCTTCTGAGGATAGAACACAGTTTCGATTACTATAGCTATACCATAAATTTTGAAATCAGGTAATCATTCCTTCTATTTAACACTTCTTGTTCAAATTATTTTAGTTAGTCTTGTTCGCTTATATTTTCATATCACTTCTATAATAATATTGTTTATATCTGCAAAACTCTCACTGAGGTTTTGATTGGTATTACATTGAATATATCTGTCAATTTATGGGGAACTGACATCTTTACTCTCTTGTTTCTTTCAACCTATGAACATGATATCTCCTTACTTAGATATTGTGCTATGTCTTTTTTTAACTCTTGGTAATATTCAGGATCCAAGCCCAATGCACCAAAATGTTTCATATTCTGAGTGATGGTAATGGAATTGTATCTTTGATTTTGGTTGCATGTATTCATAGAAATACTATACTAAGTTTTGGACTTTTTCATTATATTTTGTATTCTTCCAGAAGTCACTGTTTAATCCTAGGAGGGTTTTTTGTTTGATAGATTCCTTGTTTAGCCATTCACTCACTGCAGGTCATCTTTGTTCTAGGTTTCTGCTATTAAAAACACACCTGCTCTGAACAACCATATACAGGCTTATGTTTAAACATGACTTTTTCTGAAATAACTAAATGCCCAAGAGAATTGACATACAGGTTCACCCTGGCACTTTTTATGTAAATAACAATTTTCTCTGCATATAAGGACAGTTCTATTTCATCTTTTTTCAATCTACATGTTTCTATAATCTTTTTGTTGTCCTATTGAACTTTCTGGCATTTCAAGCACTATGTTGAATAAATGTGAAAAGCTTGCATACCAGACATGTTCCTAATCTGAGGAAAGGATTCAGCCTCTCCTTATTAAGTACGCTAGTTGAAAGGTTTGAGGGGACACTATTTATAATACTGAGAAAGTTACCCTAGGGTCAAAATGTGAGACTAACATGGTCTTCTACCTTCTCAACCTGTGCCCCCCTGCTTTGAGTAATATTCTGTGCAGGGGAGCAGTGAAGTCATCAAGGCCCTCTCTTAGAACAGTACTCAGCATGTGTTCAGTCATCAGTAACATTCATTTAAAGTCTAAACCAAAAAGGAAAGAATGGGGTTAAAAATATATTATGCCACAGTTTCCCACAGTATCCCATATTAAGAAGGAATGAACTGGTATTCCATTAATCTATATGGGCTAATTACAGTTAATCCATATGGATTGATTACAAAGGGTTTTGCCCAAACTTTTTGCTCTTCGTTTTATTTGCTTTTGGTCTTTACCAATTATCATGTGTGTTATCTTAATGCTAATTAATTTATGTAACTCCCTGTAGGCCCCTTTTATTCTTTTATATGTTTCTATGTGTTTTGTCAAGTTAAATATCATTTGACTCTCACCTCTTACCTAATCATTAGTTTGTTCTAATTTTCCATTTCCCTGTTTAAGCCCAAAGTTTCAATTTAAGTTGGTTATGAATACTTATACAGATAACATCACTATATGTGTGTGTGTGTATATAAATATATAGTAATAGGGATTGAATCCATGGGTGCTTAAACACTGAGCCACATCCCCAGCCCTTTTTTATATTTTATTTGGAGACAAGGTCTCACTAAATTGCTTATTAGGGCCTTGCTAAGTTGCCAAGGCTGGCTTTGAACTCACAATTCTCCTGTCTTAGCTTCCCGAGCCACTGGGATTATAGGCGTGCACCACCACACTTGGCTACAAGTATATATTCTTTTTCAGCCCATTTCAACTTTCTTCTAGTCTTACATTTAAATATATACAATTCTCCTTACCAATTTTTAACAGTTTTTCAATCACCTCAATAAAGTCTGGGTAGAGCTTGATTTTTAGCATAATCCTCCCAAAACTTATCTGAATAAAATGCTCCCAGAGTTCTTATGTTTTATTTGTTTTCCATTGCTTTGATATGTAAAGAAATTAATGGGATATGAAATTCCTGACTTTCACTATTCTTCCTTAAGTTTCTTGAATATCTTTCTCCAGTGGTGTTTATATAAGTCAATGACTATCATGCTGATTTTCTTTCCTTTCTCAGCAATTTGCCTTCTTGCCTAGATGTCCCCAAGTTCTTTTGTTTTGTCTTTTATTTTTAAATATTTATATTTAATAACGTTACTTATCTTGTTTTTTGAAATGGCCATTCTAGATCATTTACTCTAAGTATAGAGTGAGTTCTTCTCATAAGCACTTGGGTCATTTTTTTTCCAGAACATCTTTGAGTTTTAGTTTTAAATATATCATTGTCAGGCTGAGGTTGTGGCTCACTGGCAGAGTGCTTACCTCGCACGTGTGAGGCATTGGGTTCGATCCTCAGCACCATATAAAGAAAAATAAACAAAATAAAGACACTGTGTCCATGTATAACTAAGAAATATTTAATAAAAATATATATATGTCTTATTTTTTGTATTCATTGAATCCATCACTTATTTTAAGTCATCTTCCCCTGTGTTTTGTATCATGAATTGTATTCCAGTGGTTATTTACTTCTTTTTAACTGTATTTCCATTTTCTTAATTCTTACTATGAATACATCTACTCTACTGCAGAGTCTTTACAATTGAGCTATTCTTATTGAGATAATTTTTTTTCTGCTTTGTTTTCCAGTTAGTGGCAAGAATAGTAGAAAGAATTTGGTTGGATTGCCTTTCAGTTCTTCCTAGTTGTCCATTTCTTTTCTGAGGTTTGGAATTTCAGATACATGACATTCTTTTCTCTTTGCAATGGCTTTATTGAATTAAATGAGATTCATTTTAGTATCCTATAGTTTATAGTCATTCTCTGTTTGATGGTTCTTTTCCTTTTCAAATTGTTGCAGTTATTGCACTTTCAGGTTCCTTTGTGTGAATGCTCATGGTGATGTTTTCATGATTCCTATATTCGATATCCCTGGGGTGGGTGGGGGGGTTATGTAGCTTTGGTAGTTCCTTGGTTCAAGAGTGCCCCCTTCTGCTGCTGCAGTAGGCACACTTTATTCAATAAATGGAGCCTGATGTTGCTATTTTTAAATTGGTTTGTTTTCTTCTGATTCAGTAGGGTATGTTTCCTTCTTTCCTTTTAAGACCAAACCTCCCAAATTGTCTTTCCCTTCTCAGTACTGCCTTCCTCTTTCTCGGTGCTGCCTCCCTTGCACACACGCAGACAGGACAGCTCAATGCCCTGCCTGCCAGGACCCTGAATCATTAGGTCTCACAGGAGTTCTCAGTGCACCTTTCAGGCACAGACCTCTTCCTACTGTGGATAAACTCTAGTTGTCATCTGTGTTCATCACATTTAGGATGTAACCACACACTCCTCTCTTGTGTTCCAGGCTCTTAGTTGTCGTATAGGCTGCTCATTTCCCTGCTTTCATGCAAGTAAAGTTTGCTTTATTCTTTTTCTCCTAATTCTACACTAACATGGGTTCTGAGCAACTTTATTTATCATCCCTGATGATCTCTGTCTTTCCTAGGATATGTGGTGAGACTTTTCCCTTTATTTTACCAAAGCAGGCACTGTACTTTCCACAGGCTTGATTCCTCCATGTAACCTAAAATCCATCTGAAAACATCTGACCTAGAAATTTTACTTCTGTGAAGTGAAACTAAAGAAAACTATGGAATTCAAATAAAAACATATGTGCAATGACAGTAATGAAACTATTAATTATAACATCAAACATGAAATAAATAGCTGTCCAAATAAATAAAAATAACTTGTTATAGGCATAGTATAAAGAACAGTTATCCTTTACAAATTATGTTTGTGAAAAATAATTAATAATGTGGAAAATATTATATTTAATTGGAAAATTAAGGCAAAAATTTTATATCAAATACAATTTGAATTTTGTTTATGCATATATAGAGATAAAAGGCAAGAGGGAAATACTAAATACATGAGTATTTAGATGGTGACTGATTACATTTCTTTACATGCTTTCATAATTTAAAAATTCCCTTGAAATTCTCTCAATGTGCATTTTTTCTATGCTTTTCTTCACACTTAAAACACACACACACACACACACACACACACACATATGCATTACATATATGTGTGTGTGTGTGGAGAGAAAGTTTTTTATAAAAAAATTTGAAATTCCAAAAGGCAATGATAACAAAAAAATGAGAACACCAAGACAAACAAGAAAAAAATTTCTCATATGCTAAAAATAATTTATTAATATGTAATGAAGGAATAAATCTCATTCATGGCAACTAGTAAAAAGTTTTTACAAATCAAATATTGAGTTAACAAGACTGACTTATTATAAAAATGAAAAAAGGACTTTACCATAGAACATAAAGAAATATGTAAATTTTGAATAACAGAAATATGTAAATTTTGAATAACTGGATTTATTTGTGGTATTTATAGATTTAAAAATTTGAAAATACAAACATGTCGGTTCACAAATTTTATCCACAAAGGTTAGAAAAGCATCTCTGCATGTAGCAGTAAGCTAAAATAATAAATGGAACTTCCCTTAAGAGAATAAAAGTTAAAGAAAATTGTGCCATTTCTGAAACCTAAGTATATTCTGTGACTTCAGGAACTAAAAAGGCTATTGGCATAAGTCAGCATTGATGGGAATAATGGTAAATAAAATAAAAAAAGAAAAATTATGAAAATTTCATAATTATAAAAATGGCATGCTAAATCAGCAGGGGAAGTGTGAAGTACAGTGCAAGCACTTTGGAAATTAATGTTCAGAAAAAAAGCATAATAGATCACAAGAATTCTGGTTTTTAAGTAGTAGAGGAAATTTAGTGTTTGTCACTTATCTTCTTAAAAATTCTCACATTTAAAAGTAAAAATAAAAGATAATGAAAATCAGAAACCCAAACTCTATTTTTAATGTGGATAATCTCAATTCACAAAATATGAAAATGTGCTGCCTGATATAGTAAAGATGAGACTTGAACATGCTGTAATTCTGAGAGTTAAGGCCTTTGATACAAAACTCAGAAGGAATTGCCAGGTCAACAAACTCTTGTTTGGATCAACAGGCATATGGATGAGGTAGAAAATGGCTGTGGGGTGTTACCTGAGAATCTCATTCTCCTCAGCACTCACATAGTAATTAAGAAAATTTCCCTGAAGATGGCAGTTGAGAGTCTTTTAAGCCACTATCGACTTAACTACTTGGACTGTGAACTCATGACTATGCCCACGAGAGTCAGACCACTGCCAGCTGCTCGAAAATGGGAATAAAGGGAGGGAAGTATCTCCAAGGAAGCCTGAAAGACTAGAGTAACAAGGCCCCAAGACAGTGCCAGCTGTCACTGGCACTTTATCACTCTCTGAAGAGTGATAGAGATCTCAGGTATGGGAAAGTCTGATAGCCTGCCTATATCATCTTCACACCAACAATCTCACCTGCAGAAGGAAAGGTCATCTTTTACTCCCCTCACTGGCAATTGGCTCTTCCTTTTCCTTTCCAATGGAGAATGCCACCAAAAGTTTGTGGGTATTTGTTACCATGCCTACTCAGAGAGAGATAAACAGAGAAAGAGAGAGAGAAAAGGTAAAAATAGATTTCTTTTAAGTCAAAATACTTTAAAACAGATGTCACAAACATACATATCTAGTTCCATTTTCTCCTAAACCTGATTGTATTACATTTTTAGACTTTAATTTGGATATTAAAGAGAATATGACATAAGCCATTAAATCTTAAAACTTGTTAAAAGTCTTTAGAAATGCTTTATTTCTGGAACAGAGGTACCCAGCATCCTTCTGATGCTGTGACTGCCAATTATTTGACATGACCTCCAGAGCTAGCTTCTGTATGCTAATCCTCCTGGTTGGCAAGACTCAGCATTAGGGTCCTGATTCTCTAGCACAAGCCTCTCTGAGTGAAAGGCAGAAGAGTGTGGCATACCACAGTGAGAAGAGGGAAAATGTTCCAGCAAACCTGTCCAGAGCGACTTCTCTAACTTCAAAGCACTAGATGGTGGTTCCCAGCATTTTGTACATTCTCAAGTAACATCTGGGCACCAATCTTTGGTGCAGGGATTTCAAAGGTATCCATGGGGCACAAGACAGAGATCTTACTGGTAAAACTGTAGAATATAGTCCATTGCTTAGATACTGATAGAATATGAAGTCAAAAGGACTTGATTTTAAAGCATCTAAATTTAGCAAAATTTTCAAAAGAATCATATTATTTGACAATTTTTTGCCTTAAAGCACTTGTTGAATGAAGACAGGTTCAATGGGGGAGAAAAAAGACATTATCCATAAAAATATATTTATGTTATCTGAGCATACTAAGTACCTTAAAACGTAAAGAGAATGTTTTCTCTTATAAAAATGTTATTAGGATACGGGGAAGAATCATTTGAAAATACTGAAGATTTTAAATTTATTACCAATAAAAAGCAACCTTGAAAACTTAAGGTAACTTATGAACAAATTTTAAGTAAGATATTATAGACATATAAATACAGAAAAAATATAGACCAGAAAAATATATGTAGCATGTTGGACAAATATGTCTAAGAAACTAAAATATGTAACAAAATAAATTTTTTTGCCATTTTGAATGCTCAGAAACAAATAGAGATTTAATATTTTGTTTAAAAAAGCAAATATATTGATTATTGTTTGGAATTAGAATAAAATTATAAATCCAGAAATAAATGTATTCATTACACAATAAGTAAACATATGTGAATGATTACATCATTTTAATTTTTTTAGTGCCCCTTTCTCACTCAAAACCATTCTTTTATTTTAAGGTATTAAGACTTTTGCTATAAAACCACAGTAAATAAAATATGGTGGTATGAAACAAGGGTAGGAAAAATATCACAATTAGATAGAACAGAGAGTCCAAAAGCAGAGTTACAGTAATATAAATGTAGATTTTAACAAAGGGAAATTTCAGGTAAGTGCAAAAATGGTCTTTTCAATAAAAGGTGTGATATCATTTGGATTTCGATTTGGAAAATATAATCCTTGACCCTTCCTCACATAGTGCACAATATTAGAAGTTTTGAAGACCTAAATAGTAAAGACAATGTAATAAAACTTTTTCAATAAATAAAATAAAGCATATGAGAAAATATAATTAATCTTGGGGAAACAGAAAGTGGGAGAAATTATTCCCTAAAATAAATCCCACAGGTAATTTATCAAGATTGTTCATATGTAATTATGAATATAACCAATATAAAAACAGACAATACAAAAGAAAAATGAAAATGTATTTTACCAAATTAAGGAAATCTAAATAACAAATAAGCAAATTTATATATTTTAAATCTCAGTCATCAAGAACATACAAATTAAAAAAGTAAAGACACAATCAGATACTGCTATACACAGATACTACTATACACAGATTAGAATAGAAAAGCAAAACAAAAATTTTAAAAACACTGACATGCCTAACACATAGGTGAGTATGTAGAGCAACTAAAATTATCACACATTGCTGGAGGGAATACTAATTGATACAACCATATTAGAAAATTCTTTGACAATATCAAATAAACTAAAATCACTGGGGGTATCGTTGAATCAAACAATGAGAAATATTACAAATATTGTGAGTTTTGTCTCTCACTATAAAAGAAATGAAAATCAAGGTTTGGAGGAGACCAAAAGTAATCCTGAATGATTGGATTGGTATTATAAGTAAAAGAAAATCGTTAAAAAAAGCATTCCATTTCAGGTAATGTTATATAATCACTTCATATATAACCTTTTAATGGATTTTTAATAATGTAATATTTATACATAATGAATATGAGTTGAATTAATAGATCAATAATATGTGTCTCTGTTGGACTCTTCTAAAATTTTACATTTTATTCCCATTCTCCTCCTCTCTCTCTATGTTATATGGATGTTTTAGTCTTTTCTAAGAGTAAGCTTTACTAGAAGACATTTGTTTTAGTCAGCTTTTTCGTTGCTGGGTCTAAAGGACTTAGCCAGAACAAATGTAAAGGAAGAAGAGTTTATTTGGGGACAAATGGTTTCAGAGGTCTTAGTCCACAGAAGGCGGGCTCCATTCCTCAGTGCTCCAGGTGAGGCAGTACATCATGGTGGAAGAGTGTAGCAGAGGAAAACATGGTGATCAGGAAACAGAGTGTCTCCACTCTTCAGATACAAATTCCAGTGCCACATCCCCAAGTCCTACCTCTTCCAGCCAGACCCTACCACTTCAGTTACCACTAAGTTAATCATTATCAGGGGATTAATCCACTGATTGGGTTATGACTCTTATAACCCAATCATTTCTCCTCTGAACCTCCTTGCATTGTTTCACATGTGAGCTTTTGGGGGACACCTCACATGCAAATAATAACAACATTTTTCTATACAAATAAAAATGCTCACTTCTTATAGGGTTGTGTTTACCTCATTTAACCTTAATTGCTGCTATGAAGTCCTATATCTAAATACAGTTACATTGCAAGTTAGGACCTCAATACATAAATTTTGAGATAATACAAACATTTCATCCAAAATAGTCACCACTGAGAAAATTTTCAAGATATATGGAAAAATCAATTTCACATATTTATTATTTGTCTAGATTTGACTTGACAGGCATCAAATGAATACACTTGAGCAGGTATAATCTGATTTCCTTCATGTACTTTGAGAAAGGCTAAAGACTTTATGGCCAACTTGGAATATTAGAGTGCAGATCTTCACAATTTTTAGGAACACAAAATAATAAACATAGGAATCTAATCCACCAGATGAGGAGTGTGGTAAAAGATCTGTCAGTACAAATCTTTCCTAAGGGCCTTGGTACTCAAAGTGATCAGCAACCTCAGCACAGATTAGGAGCTTATTAGAAATGCAGAATCAGAGAAGTAAAAAATGGGTAGAAAGCATGAGTATTATTGGTAGAAATAAAAACCTTGTCAAAATAATTGACAAAGCTCTGAAGTCATTTGGTCTCCAAGATTAGAGCTCAGGATGTGAGGCTAATAATTCACTGCTCTTTTCATTGGACCAAGAAGTTTGTGATATTAATTTAAGCACACTTTTTAAAAAGTTTTCAATATCTATATCAAAGATAGAATTCTATTTTGAAATGTTAATGGTGCCAAAAGAGTTTTTAATAATCACATATCTGACTTTAGTTTCACTTTACATATTAAAATTTGAACTGATGAACAGGATTCATTCAAAATTTAATGTTCCTTTAGTTTCATTTTTTGCTTCTTTTAAAATTAAAATTCAAGTTTATCATTTTTAAAATAAAATGCAACATTAATTTATGTATAACTGAGAACACTAAAAGTGTCAGTTAAACGATGGCAAAATACTTCCTTGTAACATTGGATTTTTATTTTATACTTAGAGAAAGTCCTCATATTTTATCATAAATCACTCACCTTACATACATAAGAAGGAAAATACCAGCAAAATAAATTGATTAGTACATTCCTAAATTTATTTATCTATAGATGGTGATTCTTCTGAATGCTATAAATAACATTTTTTGAATATGAGGATATTCCCACGCAGTGTTGTCCTTTGTGCCATCAAGAGCATTAATTATGTGCATTGTGTGAAAGTACTTCACTATTATTTCTAGGGATTTTTTTTCAAACCACTCATACCTTTCTGTAAGTTTTGATGTTCTCATTCTTTGGATTCTAAAATAAACGCAAGGGCTCACACTCCTTCCTCAAGTGGTTCTTGAAGGTTTTGCTGACTGATACACTGAACCTGACTTTCCCTGTCACTGAGCAAAAGAATAAGCTCTGTGCATACACAATCAATGACTACTCTCTGGCTAACAGGGACTATAAGACCAATAGCCTTACAATAGTAGGGCTCATCCTAATTTCAGAGATGCAAAAACATGAGAATCTGTGAACTTATACATCTTCTATTTTCTTTTTTTTTTTTTTTATTATTTTATTTTTTTCCCAAAAGTTGCATTTTAATACATGTTGGCTAACATAACAGAAAAAAACAAATTATCAGAAGCTGTACACACTATTCACTGAAAACATTTGTTGAGGCAAATAGAAAAAAATTGTTACAATCATAATTTTTTTAACTTTGCACAAAATTATAAGCAGATTACATTCTTCATATTAAACATCTTTATATGCACTTTCAATGAACAGTATATATATATAAATATATATATTTTTATATATATTTTTATCAACCATCTTTACTATACCCATTCCCCTTTCCTGCCCCCCACCTCCCCCATGTCGCGTCTAGTGTTTCTCTATTTCTCTTATGTT
>CM053407.1:98977599-99009282 GCA_028644305.1 Xerus rutilus
CAATGAACAGTATATATATATAAATATATATATTTTTATATATATTTTTATCAACCATCTTTACTATACCCATTCCCCTTTCCTGCCCCCCACCTCCCCCATGTCGCGTCTAGTGTTTCTCTATTTCTCTTATGTTTCCCATTCCCACCTCCCTTATTCATCAGCATCCATTAATCAGAGAGACCATTCGGCATTTGGTACTATTTTCTTTTCTCCTTCCTTCCTCTGTCTTTCTCCTTACTTCTTTCCCTTCTTCTTGCCCTCTCTCCCTTTCTTTGTGTATTTATTTTTTATTCTAACTCCTTTTCCCCTCTCACTTTAACTCTGCATAAAAACCAGCTCAGTGAGAATAACATAGTAGAAGTAATTTGAAGGGGAAATAGGCACCAACTTTAAATGTGCTTTGCATTTTTATAGAATGGTAGCTTTGAGAATTCAATAATACAGAAAACACAACAAACTTCCCACTCCAGGGGAATAGCATTTCACTTGGAATGCATCTTGTAAAACACTTGTAAATTATATTATTTAGAATCTGTAGGGACTTACAAATTCATAAAAGGAGATAGAAATATGATCCAAAATAGCCAAGCTCCCATGTAGGAGGTATCTGGGTTTTAGTTCTTCCTTTCTTTCAATTGTCAAAGTACTACGTAGTAGGGTCATATTATTGAACAAAACTTGCTATTTTTCATAATTGTGGGTTCTAAAGTTTTAGCAATACAAAAAAGCAGAAAATTGTTTTGTTTTGTTTTTTCCACTTCCTTATTGCATAGCCTCAAGTTCTATTTCCTTTTGGCATAACAGTCCCTGCACTGGCGAATTTCTTACATCCTCAAATTAAATCATGATATAACTAAATACAAGAAAGAAGCTTAAGATGGAGCTTAATGTGCAATTTATTTTTGTATATTTTAAAAAGATAAATTGTATCTCAGGATTACAAAATCTGGTAATTATAAATTGTACAATAATTGTGGTGAAATTTCTAGTTTGACATATTTAAAAATATAACACACAAATATAAATTTGCATATCATAAAACTAAACTTATTTGAAATATATGCCAGGTTTTTTATTTCATGTGTATAATAAAAGCTTATAAAATATAAAATAAATTTCTATTGTTTGTATTTTTGTGTGTTCGTTTGTGTATGCATCTCAGTAGCTGGATGGCTGTTATATCATATGGCATAAAATATGGTGTTTCAGTCAGCTTTTTTGCCATATGGCTAAAAGACTACACCAGAATAACTGTAGAGGAGGAAAAGTTTATTTGAGGGCTCACGGTTTCAGAGGTCTTAGTCCATAGAAGGCTGTCTCCATTCTCGGGGCTTGAGGTGAGACAGAGCATGATGGCAGAGGAGTATGGCAGAGGGAAATAGCTCACTGGTGATCATAAAACAGAGAGAAGTCTCCACACTTCAGATACAAATATATACCCCAAAGCCACACCCCAATTTCCACCTCCTCCAGCCACATCCTACCACTTCAGTGACCACTAAATTAATCCCTGTCAGGGTTTAATTGATTGGGTTAAGACTCTTACAACCCAATCATTTCTCCTCTAAATCTTCTTACATTGTCTCACATGAGAATTCTGCAGAACACCTCAGAGTCAAACCATAACAGATTGTCCCCATGTTTGGTCCTGTGATGTGGAATCTTTAAATCTTTCATGAATCTAAGCTATTAGGTCATATTGGCTCTCTTCTGTTAATGAAGAAATGCCCTACAAATTAAGTAATGAAAATGACTTACTTCTTATGAACAAAATGTTCTCAGTTATAAGAAAAATAATTTTTGGAAAAAAGCAATAACTAATAATTAAGTCCACACATAATGAGTCTGGAAAATCCAATGAGGTAATAATTTTTCTGTCTAAATGTTGCCAACATCTGTCACTATGAAAGTGTGTTCATAATAAACTGCTATTTTTTAATGACCCAGATATGAAAAATAAATGAAGACTTAGGATTAAAAATCAGAGGATATTAATAATGGGAGACCACAAATTAATCTTTTTTTTTGAAATTAACATTTAGCTTTGCACATGCCTTATCATATCTATCAGAAATAATTCCGCATAAGAGCATCAACATTTGTACATTCAAAGCCTGGATACAATGACAATATGAGGGTTGCTTAATCTGGTTCAACTTGTTTCTTTACCTGTATAATGAGAATATCAGTGTCTATTCTTAAGAATGTTGAGAGGTTTGTGTGCATCAATGTACATAAACCCATAGGGTCTTTATGTTCAAAAATGGCAGCTGTTAACAATAGCTGTGTTAGTAATAAGACTACAATGACTGCCATTGAAATAATATTCTCACTTTAGGAAATGCATAAGGAATGATTATTGAAATCAGAATTCCTTCTTTGGGGGACTGTTTTAGTCAGAATTTTTGCTGCTGTGACTAAAAGACCTGAAAAGAACAATTTTAGAGAGGAAAACTGTATTTGGCAACTCACAGTTTCGGAGGTCTCAGTCCATAGACAGCTGGCTCCATTCCTTGGGGCTCAAGGTGAATCAGAACATCATGACAGAAGAGTGTGGCTAAAGAAAGGAGCTGGGAGCATGGTTCCAGGAAGCAAAGAGAGAGCTCCCTCCACTCATCAAGGACAAAACATATACCCCAAAGACATGCCCCAAAGGACCCACCTCCTCCATTCACACCCTACCAACCTATAGTTACTACTCAGTTAATCTTTATCAGAGGATTAATGCACTGATTGGATTAAGGGTCTCAAAACTCAATCATTTCACATCTCAACCTTCTTGAATTGACTTATATATGAGCTTTTGGAAGAACTATATCTAAACCATAACAGGACCCAAGTTGAATATTGCCGATCTGTTACATCACAGCAGTAGAGTCTAATTTAAGATATCAAGAAGTTTCCACAAAGATTTTTTTCATTGAAAATGTTAAAATATGATAATCAATATTATCTAAATTTTATTTCATACCACCATATTGCATTAGAAAGGAAGGGGAAGATTATTCTTGTATTTTTTTTCTAATGGGAGTGATATGCAATGTTGACCATCTGTCATCATTTCAGATTCTTTACATTTAACAATGTTTTGTTCCCCAAAAGTATTCTCTCAAAATTGCAAATGGAAGGCCAATAGTGTCCACAATTCTAAGAAAGGCACCATAACGACACAAAATGTGAGGAAGGTGTGCTAAAGTAATTAGCAGGGAATACAAAGGGAACACAGGAAAAGCCATTACGCAAACAGATAGTCATTCAAAACCAGCCTTCTGGAAAAAGTACAAGATAATTTGGTTTGGATTCCAAAAAGGTCATAGTTTTAAAATTCCCTACCCTTCAAACTAAGTCATACAGTGTACTTTGTTTCTGAACTTTCCACTTTAAGACATACCAAAAAGAAGAGGTCTATTTATAAAAATACAAGTTTTGTGCTCCAAAGGAACATGTAGTTCCTCAATTAGTTATCTTTGGCAGCAATAAAACAAACTCAAAATCTTGGTTCTTTGCACAGAACATTAATTTTTTGATGATGCTACATGAAATTGATGGGTCGGTCTGAGAAGTGGATCATATTTTCTTATACTCTCAATCAAGAGGAATGAACTGTCCTGCCTAGGAAAGAGCAGAGGTACCCAAATACTCAGCTGAATCCCAAATGGCATTTAAAGTTTCTAGGCAGATGTGGCATGTGTCATATTCATTCACATCCCCATTTCTGAAGTATACCACACCATCAACCCAAATATGGAATAGTTAAGAAATACATATATCCTATTGTAGAAGGTGAGAATGATTATTTGTGTAAAACAAAAAGAACATTTTTTTTCTTATACACAATGGGAATACTTTACCTATAAGAGAAACAGTGCAAACTAAATAGCCATAATGGGTGAGAGAAAACAAGTATGTAATAGAAAGTTAAAATAAGGAACTTATAATGTAGGCTGCAATTACCTGGGAGGATTTCAGCGAAAACAAAAAACAAAAAAACAAGAGTTTGGAAACCAATGAATCATCCTCTTTATCTCCAATCCTATCAACTCTAAATAAGGTCAATTCAATCTGTACAAAATCTTGTAAATATAGCATTTTTCCCACATTTTTAATGGCCATTTTCCTGGTTCAGGGTCACTAGATCTCTTGCCTTGATTGGAATGGTCTTAATGCTTGTACTCTGGCTTCTCCTCAATTACTTTTTTATTGTTTCCCTATTAATGTCTCTATTTAAAAACCTGAATATACCATGCATACCCTAAATCCTTCAATATATCCCTATTGCTTACTGGATAAAATCTCTACACTCTAGAACCTTTAGTAGTTCTCGACTGTACCTTATGTTCTTCATGTTCTTAAAGCTGGACCTAGTTACCCAGTCTGCTCAGCCAGAGTAACCTTACTGTGCTTGTGCATACATGAGCTCCTGTTTATCTTTCAAGACCCAACTCAAAGAACACATCTCTGGAGTTTACTCTGATTCTGAGACAAATCAAGTCCTTTTTTTTCTGTTTCCACTGAATTATGCATATATCATTTCAATATATTAGTGTATTGGACAATAAACATTTATGTACATATGTTCTATGCACTGACCATTGGATTCCTTTACTCTTTTACTGTTCCTTTATTTTTCTCATTATACAGTCATGTATAGTAGTGGGGACATATTGTAAGAAATTCATCATTAGGCAATTTTGTCATTGTGCAAACGTCATAGAATATACGTGCACGAACAATGATGACTATAATGTTATTAGGTGATACATTATTACTGGAAAGTCATCAATATGGCTCATTATTGACAGAATTCATTATATGTTGCAAGACTGTAGTCATAAAGTTTTCCTTAGTTTTGTATCAACCATATGTCAACCACATCCTGTTATCATTACATTCTTCTTAGTCTTCTTTTGAGAACATTGATCTTAATTTGTATTAAAAACAATGTTACCACTCACTCTTATTCAAAATCTTTGCTTTTGATGCAATTAATAACTACCCTTGTCAAAAAATTAATACTTATATTTAAATACTCAAGCAATTTTTCTTATAACTTTATATGATTTAACCATTCTACATTTTATTATCAAGATTGTGGGAAGAAACTGCAATAAAGAGGAATTATAGCTGAAACATACATGAGCTTTAAGTACACAGAAAGAAGTTATCTACGGTGTCTGATAGGTAGTCAAGAATTTATATATATTTATATATTTCAGGTAAGAGATGTATCATAATAGTTTCATTAAGCAAATAAAATGTTTATCCATAATGAAAGAGTGAGTTTATTCCAAATGACAACTCTTTGAAATCTTCCTTAAATTTTTGAATAAACATTTTTAAATTAAAATAAAATATGTCCTATGTTGATACAACAATTCTTTACAGAATACAATACTACACATTCAGATAAGAAATTTGATAATTGAATTCAAGGAATTAATGTGCTATGGTTGAAAAAAGACTACTGTCTCAGTCTATTTGTGCTGCCATAACAAAATATACAGACTAAGTTTAGGCAATTTATAATGAACAGAAATGTATTTCTCACGGATCTGGAGACTAGAAATCCAAGATCAGAGTTATGGCAGGTGTGGTGTCTCATTAAAGCCTGGTCCTCACAAACAGTACCTTGTATATGATCTCAGGTGGCAAAACAACAAAAAGGACAAAAGGAAACACTGTGTCCACACAAAGCAGAAGAGAAGAAAGGGCACAAACCCACCTGCTCGGGAGCTTTGTTAAAGGCTATAATCCCACCTAGGAGCCCTCTGCCTTGAACTTAATCACCTCCTCAAGGCCCCACTGCTTGCTCACACCACATTGAAGATTAAGCTTCAACATATGAGCTTGGAGGTTTGCATTCAGACCACAGAAACTATCCTTGTAAAGCACTTTTTTTTCCCCTTTGTTGAATGTGGTAAGGGAGACCTCTGCATGCTGAGATTCCCTGTTTTCCTTGAGGTCATCTTCAGCCTGAGTTGCATGAGAGCCCTGCAAAGACTTGATGTCTATAAGGGCTCGGGTGCAGGATGGCCCAGTTCCTTCCATGTTGCTATTGGCATTTCTCCTTTCTCTTCCAGTTCCCGTTACTTTTTGAAGAAACACAAATGCACATGTTTCCATATAAAGGCCAATGGAAGACAAAAGAATGCCTGTGATCTATACCCAGGCTGTCCCCTAGACTTGGCTATCCTTGGTCCCATGACACCATTTATTTTGTTAATATTTCACTGTTTGTGGTTCCTTGTTTTCTTTTGCTAATCATAAAATTAAGTTCATCAGTATTTAACAGAGTTGATAGGATTCCCAGACGCTTACTCACACAAAGTCAGATGAGACTGATTGACAAAACCAATGTGCAATTTAAAATTCAAATTTTAATTATTAGTCAGACTAGATATTTGTTGTCAGTTCAACTAGTACATACTCTCCCCAAAGTACTATAAACATAGTTTTAACAAGGGGAATTAAACTATATGATTAAAATGTAATATTGTTAGTCTCTGATAACATTGAGTACTTCTTTAATATAGAAATCTTATTGAAAGGCTGACTGAATTCTTTAATTAACCTAGCAGGACACTTATTCCTTTGTATGGGGTCTGGAGGCCATGATCAACTTTTGCCACTATAAGTCTCCCTTTGTCACTCTTCCATGACTTAATGACTTCCATTTTTTAATTAACATACCCTTTCTTTAGATAAATCATTAGTGACTGGAGCTGACAGACATATTCTACTGCTTAAATATGTCATGTGTATGAAATTTTAAGTTTTCTTTTCCATGGTCTGTACCACTTTCAAGTACAGTACATCCAGGAGAGTGTTATTCACTTATCTTTTTTTTTCCTTAGCCTGATAAGCTTCTCATCCCTATGACTGCAAGCACATGCGCATGCAAGCACACACACATACACAAACACACACACACACAATCACTGTTTTTAAACGACACCTTGTCAGGTATGTAAAGATGACTCTGCTAATTCTCTTTGTCCAGTCTGAACTACACTCAGCATTCAGCATCTTCTCTAATTAAATTTCAATCCTCACATCATTCCTTGTATATTCTCAAATCCATTTATATTTGTCTTTGAGCACAATTCTCAGAATGAGCAACATTATTAATGTGTGAACAGAGGACAACAGGATTACATTTGCTATGCTTTCTTCCCACTTCACTGACTCCTTCATTCATTCAGCCAGCTGGTCAAATTTACTGGTCATATGCTATGCAGCGACAACATAAAGTTAAATGAGAAAGGATGGAATTTAGATATGTGAATATATTGCACACACTTGCTATAAAAGAGTTGGCTTCATTTTTTCTCATTCCAGGAGAGGAAACAGAAAGGCCTCTCATTTCCTGGTTGAGTTGTTCATTGAAAGAGGATAAGGAATTTTGAAACTAGAAAAAGGCATTAGAAATGGGAATGTACATACAACAGTTGAAGGAGCCTCATACGATTGGGGAAAAAGTTTAAAATATAGGAGGTCAAGATATATACATACAGAGCTACGAGGGCATCAGGATAGAAAAGCAAACCATGAAACAGAGGGTAATGATAGGGGTCTCTGTACCTCTCACTAAGGAATTTGGTCTTGACAACCGGAAGCAATAGAGAGACTTTACTGGAATTTAAAGAAAGAAGGACTGTGTCATATTATAGGTCAATAAACTGCTAAGTGAGTAAGTCCAATGTACATGTATGCAGAAAAAATGAAAGCCCCTCTGACAGGGAGAGAAAGATGAAGAATACTGTAGTGGCTTCAATTAGGTATGATAAGGCATGGATACAGGCAGAGTTTGCAGTTAGTTAGCAATAGAATGTATCGAACCTGGAGAAGGAATCATTATAGAGGGTGAGAAGAAGCATTCCTTGATAATTCTAGGTTTCTGCCTTGAAAGACTTGAAACTTGAAAGACTGGCAAGACCATCAGTGGAGGCAGGAAACTGAGTACAAAGAGCAGTTGGAACAAGGGAAGAAGTTGAGTTTTAGCCAAAAAGAAAAACCATCCTGAAAAAAAATCAAGTATATTTTAGAAGATAAAAAGGCAGTTTTAATCATCTCTTATATAAAATGTATTTTTAGAAGTTAAATGTGGGAAGAATCTAGTGAATAAACTCAGATAACTTATGAAAACACAGACCTCTTTGTTTAGAGCTTAGATATAGCATATAAGTATCAAGGACCTTTAATAAAGAAATTTAATATTTATTCTTAGGAGTTAAGAGCCCTCTTATAAATGTTTAAGACTGAATATTTTTATACAGATTTTGCTTTAGGTGGGTTTCCTCTCAATCATGACTAATTTTGGGAAAAATAATATTTGAACATATTAATAATTAAGAGCCCTGTAGGGTTTTTTTTCTCTATGCAAAGGAATTGAATTAATGAGGTTCTAACATATTTGATAAGCATCCTTGAGTGTCTTGGTTTCAATTACATCTCCATTAATAAGTGTTGCTTCATTTAGACTCTCCACTCAGTTTTCTATAATTTCAATTACTAACTCTATGAAGAATAAGTTTTATCTTGTCATTTAAAACTTAGGTTATATATGGAGATTGTTAATAATGCTTCTTCAGTAAAATGATCCTTTCATCTTTTATTTTCAAATAATAATGTAAACAGGATAGTTGATTATCTTATGTCCATTATAATCCTGACATTAATGGAAAGGAAGACTGCTTCTAGGGATGAGTGAAAAGCAACACAAGAAATAGCAAATATAGAATGAAGGCATAGCTCAGTGGTCGAGTGCTTGCCTGGCAGGCACAAGGCCTAGGATTGATCCTCAGAACTGCAAAGAAAAGAAGAAGGGAAGGAGAAAGAAAAGAAGGAAAAGAAAGATTCAGCAAATATGACTGAAGAAGAAGTTTACTGTGGGAGTTGGAGAAACAGCTGGAGCCAGACTCCTTTGGTGTGTGTCTGGAGTTTGCTTTTATAGAATTGAAAGCAATACCCAACCCCAACATCCCAATTATGCAACTACCATGTTCCAGATCCTGAGAAAGGGGATGACATGCCCTAACATGCACAAGAGGCTTCTCTTTATAAAAAGCCAGTATGTGTTGTATATTAATAAGGAACTTTTAAACCAAAGAGCCAATAACTCTAATTGTTACTTTTGTCTTTTCTTTTATAGTAATGACAGGAACACTTGGAAGCACTCTTCGTAGTGGAGGAGAAGACAAATTATCTAACAAGATTTCGAGTCATCTCAGCAGGGCTCCTGAGGGCCATGGCTACCACAAACTCAGGAGAACTCATCTGTTTGGGAGCACTTCCCTAGGGACAGGGACAGTTACTTCTCTACCTGAGGCAGATTTCTCATCTTCCCTATGCAGTAATCAGTGTTTCAGGGTGGATATTTATCCACCAGGAATATTCTTTGCTTTTCCTTGATATGTACTCTCTGGCTCTTCTAGAATCTCTCAAGAGCTTGGCTTCTCATGTCAAAGCATTGGTGTTCCATCTTCCTCTTCTGGTTTGCTGTCAATCCCTCTAACTCAACCTGCAGTGTAATAGTCAACAACACTCACATTGGTCCTTTCCAATTTCTTTCTAGTTCCATTACACTTGTGAAATATGGGCAGTCTCAGCAGTCTTTTCCAGGATAAGTATCCACACGTGGACCTACTCTGTATCTGGGTGCAACTGTGTCAAGCAGAGGCCCATTTCCATCAAGAGGCCTTGACAGGTCTGTTAGGATAATGCATAACATCACTTATGCATGTTCAGCATGTTCAGCCTCCTATGTCAGGACTCAATTCCAGTAATGTAAATTCTTACACCAAAAGAACAACCAACAAGTAGCTGCCCTACATCTCCACATGCTCCCTCTAGGTAACTTCAGCTTCTGCTACAGTAGAGTCAGAATCTTAACACAAGAATGTTTCCTCAGGAAAGACAACACTCTAGCCCAAAATAACAGAGTGGGTACTTCTGCTCTCCTGGGTCCCTAGGCATACCTCAGGAACATGGGTGTTCTGGAGTTGGATACTATTTCCTTGCATAGCTACATTGGCTGCTGGCTATCCACGTCATCATGCCCTAAGTCTGAGATTCTCATAGTGTGATGTTCAATCCAGCAGTACTAACATTACCTGAGTGCTTGGGCAAATGTTCCAACTCCACTCAGACCAACTGCTGTTAAGTCAGAAACCCTGTCATTGAGACCTAGTAATCCATGTTTCACAAACCATGCAGGTGATTCTGATGTTCTGGTTCTCAGAATTGTGGGAGCTTGTTAGAAATGCAAATTTATGGGTTCCATCCTCCCCTACTGAATCAAAATCTCTAGGGATAAAGCTCAGGAAAGTGATTCATAGCTCTCTAGTCATGCCCATTAAAATATGAGAACCACTACCACATGTCACTGAATCAATGGCCAGCAACTATCTCCCAAATTCTGTGTATTGTTCCTGTCCTACACTCTGCAGATAAATACAAGCAGGTCATGTTTCAATTCAGGGCTGTAATTCTGTCTGCAGCCACCTGTCTGCCTCAATATTTAATTTTTTTTTTAAAACAAGGGAGGTGGGGAGAGAGCATTTGTTATCTTGCCTAGGCCCTGAAAGTCTCTGGACAGCCAGATGGACAAGATGTAACACTTGTATCCCAATTGACTTCTCATTCAGTGCTGACACATTCATGTTGATTCTTAAACAGTGCTATTGTCTAACACAAATGTAACTTACTGAAAACTTTCAGAGGTGCAAAGATTGCTCATGTAGGCAGAGTGCTTTCCCTTGTGTTGGATTGGTTTCTTTCCAGCACAATTTCAGCGCATAGCCCTGTTGTTTCAGGTGAGCTGGGTCCCATTTTTCCTTTTGACAATGTATTGCTGTATTTCCCTTTGCAAAACAGCACATTTTCAGGATTGTGTCCTCTTTTCTGTTATTGCCTAAGCAAAAATTTGTACATGGGCTCCTGCTGTTCTCCATATTACCAACTGTGCATGGGCTATGGATCAGAGACCTAGTAGCACAAAAAGTTTGCAGGTCCTGAAAAACTCTACTTCTGTGTTTCCCTGCTGGGTCTCTTGCCACAGTTCTAAATATTTCAGTGATATCTTCAAGTTGTATCTCAAAACTCTTTTGAGATAATCTCTAGGTATCACTTTTCAGTGTCACTGGAAAGAGCTCAGTGTCTATAAAGCAAGAATAGATCTAGGTTTACAACTCTTGACCCTTATTTCTCCTTAAAAGAAAAAAATTCATTATTTTTTAAGATCTAGTTGAGTCTGCCTTATACACCAATATCTAGCCACCACCATGACTCCATAGCACTTCAACATTTGTTGCCTGATTTTAAAAAAAGACCTTAGAGGGAACAAAATCCAACTCATCAAGAACTAAACATGTTTATATATATTTTTTCCTATAACACTGAAGTATAACTTCCAAGAAGTAGTTTATTCCCTTGCAACAAATCTTATTCTGTTTGGACAATCCTTGTGATCAAAACAAGTTCTGTCTGAAATCTGCCTCCTTTTCAGGATTTGACACAGGGAAATGTACTGGGAATTATACTTTTGCCTGACGTGTCTAGAAGCTAAAAGAAAATAGGCTATCTCTTTGAAAAATGAAGTATATCCACTTCCAATCAATAAGATATGTAATTTTGCCAATCTGTGACTCATTCTCCCTCTGAAAATTAATTATTATTGCTCATATTTTCAAGCTTAAAAGTTTTAATTGGATGACACAATGAGGTTGGAATTTAAAGTTAACCAAAGAGAAACATGCTATTTAGTGAAATATGGATTCTGGAAATATATGCTGTCCTAATACACTTTGTTGCTATCGAGATGTACTCCTTTGAGGGACATACTACTCAATATGCACATTTCTCAATACTTTTATTATTTTAACTATACCCTGCACACTTACTTTTCCTTAAAAAATGCTAATTTTCCCCTTTTCAGATGGTATATTATGATTATATTTATCTAAACATAGATGGAAATTCCCAAGAAGAAGACCTAAATAAGTGTAAATAATAATCCAGCATTCCTCAGTAGCGTTGTAAGTAGCATATTTCTTTTGGGTAAATAAATGTTATGTCAAAAACTTCCTGAATATTAGGGGAATAAAAATTCCTCTTCTGATCGACTCTACTACATAAAACTCCTAAAACAGTTTGAAAATGAAGCATGTGATAAAATGTATTTGACTCTGTACATCACATATTGTAAAATATTCAATGAACACTTGAATAAATAAATTAAAATGTTTAATCAATAGACCTTCTTCTTTGAACTTAATATGGGAGGTGGTTCAGCAAAATTAATACACTAAGTTAATTTAACTTTGCCCACCCTTATTTGAGACTTGCTTTCTGATAGACTGGTTATTCAGATAATTACCAGTCTTGGTAAATTAGACCCAAGTGCCCAAGTGAGGTGTTTTTGCAAAGAAGATTGAAACTGTATGAAATGTGCCCTTGGGCCATGACTATATATATCCAGGTTCTGAGGTAGAGTTACTGAGTTCCCATGATGATATTTTTTTCATGAGTTACTCATGAACAAAAATATTTATAAATAAGAAAATGCTACTATAAATCAAGCATTTTATCTTTTAAATTCACCTTTAATTTTTTAAGATAGAAAGCAATTGTTGACTCATTGATAGCAAAAAAATTTTCACAACTAGTTGTATGCAAAAATGGAAATACCTTTGGAGGAGCTATTAAATGGTTTATTGCTAAAAGATATGTGGAAGATGATAACAATAGGCATAATGGAGATATGGCTTAATCCAGGAATATATTAAGAAAAAAATCAATTAAGAGTATTACTGGTCCTGGTAGAAAACCTAATTAAGAATTCTTCTTATTTTATTTCAACCTCATATTTAAAATAATTTTCATTGACTCAAAAATAAATGCTCATAATTAACATAGAAATAACAGATATATTAAAATACATACATGTGGCAAGGAAAACACTGAATTAAAGCAATTATTCAGATGATTTACAACAGAATCTATTTCATATTCTCTGCTTGACACTATTAAATGATTTTCTGTCACCTATGAAATAAAGTCCAACCCTGCTAGGCTATACCTGAAATAAATTTATCAGTGGGGATAAGTCTTTATTTGAAAAGTATTAACCAAATACTGCTCTCTGATTCCTTTATTTTTCACATTCCCTCAAGTACTATTGGTATGTCTTTATTTAGAAACATTATGAAATAGTTTTTCACTGTTTTTTTCCTCAATATTTAATAGAAACAGAAAAATGACAATTCCAGAAACTTCCATACAACTTTTTTCAGACCATCATCATACAATTGATTATAATTAGGTCAGTTTCATGAATTCTCTTCATGATTCACTCATAGCCTGATTGGGCTGCATCTTTATCCATTCACCATGATTAGGCCAAACATCCTTGATTGGAGCTTTCTTTTATAAAACTAAGCTTCAGTCACATAGATGGATGCACAGCCCTCTCTAAATGTCCTCAATCATTAGATGAATAACTTCCTATAAATAATTCACCAATTACTGTTTTATTTATTTTATATGCTTATTTTAGAAAAATAAATGTAGAAATGCATGGAAGAGAAAAAAACTAAATTATTCACCATAGGACAATTGTTCTACATATATTGCCATAATTCTTTCCAGTGTTCATAATGAGTTTAGATAGCAGTGCATTCTATTCCTTTCGTGTATTTGTACATCAGAAGAATCCCCTGTCACTACAACCTTCCCTTACTCTGCAACATATTCCACACAAAATGGAAAATATGTAACTTATTTTATAATCTAATAATCATATTAATGAATATTCATTGAACTTCCACTACAGCACTATTTTAGGCTCTGGGCTTATATCTGAGAACAAAAAGACCACATTTTAATGGAGCATACATCCTGAGGTTGGTAGGGAGAGTTAAAAGATAAGTACTTAAATATACAAGATTACAGATAAGTGGTTAAATGCTATAAAAAGGATAAAACAGAATACAATAATATTAATAAAGTTGCCTCTGAAATGGGCTAATAGATGATTGTATTTTCATATTTTGCTTATATGTATTTTAAATGTAAGCATGTACTCCCATATGATCTAGCTATACCATTTAGGATAAATACCAATCAGTATTTATCCTAAAAATTTAAATTCACCATATTACAGTGGTACATGCATACTCATGTTTATAACAGCATAATTCACAATAGTCAAATTATGGAACCAAAGTGTTCATCAACAAATGAATTGATAAAGAAAACATGATATATATACACAATGAAGTTTTATTCAATCATAAAGAAAAAATCAAATTATGCCAATTGCTGGAAAATAGATGGAACTTGAGAACATTATGTTAAGCAAAATAAGCCAAACTCAGAAAGTCAAGGGTCTTCTCTAACAAGTAAAAATTAGAGAGTGGGGAAAAGAAAAGTAAGGTGGCTGGAGATCCCATGAATATCAAAGGAAGAACAGTAAAATAGAGAAAAGGTACCAGTGAATGGGAGAAGGAGAAGGAGGGGGAAGTGCTAGAGAGTGATATTGAGCAAATTATATTGTTATATTGTATGCATGTATGAATATGTAACAACAAACCCCACTATTGTGTGTAACTAAAATGCACCAATAAACTAAGTGGAAAAAACAAAACCAGTTCAATGTATTTAGCCCATTAAAAAAAGTAAACTTGAAGTCCAACAACTTTTACTTGATGGATAGATAGAATTGCATATGTATATGTGTGTGTTAATTCTTTTAGTTTTCCTCAACCAAATATAATTCATCTTTTGTGCCCTATCCCAAGAAAGATCATCAGTTTGAAACCATTCCATCCAAGTTATTGTTCCCAGAATTGAAATAAATTTGGGGAAATTCACACAGTATCAAGCTGTCACTTCAGTAATCTAACCATTTAATTTCTGTAGTCACTTTACAGGTGTACTTTGTTGCCCCCAAAACAGGGATTTGCTGCAATACTTATTGTGCTAGAAACACTTCACCTGAGTAATTGGTATGCCAAATGCTTTCATCTGAATGGTGATGAAATATTTTGTCCCCTTTGCTAAATCACCAAGCCCTTATGTACAGATGCAGACACAGGTGCCTCTAGGATATAGGATTCAATAAGCAAAGTGTTTGTGTTCTTGAATATACTTATTGTGCTGGTCATGGTGGAAGAATCACAAAGGGGGTCAAAAATATTTACAATACAGAGCCAGGCGCGGTGGCTCAAGCCTGTAATCCCAGCACTTAGGGAGGCTGAGACAGGAGAATCATGAGTGCAAAGCCAGCCTCAGCAGTGGCGAGGTGCTAAGCAACTCAGTGAGACCCTGTCTCTACATAAAACACAAAATAGGGCTGGGGATGTGGCTCAGTGGTCAAGTGCCCCTGAGTTCAATCCCCAGTACCAAAAAAAAAAAAAAAATAGTTACAATACAGGTAACTTGGAGCACTCCGCCCTCCCCCCCACACACACAGGGTAAATCAAATCAAATACAGAAAATATCCAGGTTGGTCAAATAAATGGGATGTAATAGCTGCAGACTTAAGCAAATAGGGTTTTTCCTGAACCACATCTCACCTGCACACAACTCAGGGCTCTGCTCCTGAATGCAACTGAATTAGCACTGTAGATGATAACTCTTAATTGGTAGATTCCAACCCCAGCCCCTGGAACTGGACTTTACCTGTACCACCAGCATCTTTGTTTATTCTAGGAAAAGATGAAGATAGTAGTTTGTGAATTCCAGTAAGTTCCTTGAAGAGCTCCAAGTACATACCCAACACTGACCACTAAAGTGTCTATAATTAATGCCTACTGAGCTGGTGTTCTACATTCATTTTCTATTTATGGTAGCAATTTCTCACAGTTTCTTTTACTTTGTTTCCAAATTATGAGAATATAGAAGAATAAAGCTCTCTGAGATCATGGATCTTTAATTCCTTAATGTACACTAAGTGCTCAGAATAGTGACTAGTTTGTGCTAGGTGTTTACTAAATATTTGTGAATTAAATGAATAAATGCTGATCACTATGTTTCAGCATAGAGAAATGCATTAGTACTACCTTATATCAAAAGCAGCTAAGGTGCTGAATTCTGATTAACTTCAGCCATATCCTATGAATGTTGAAATTAATGTTATTATTGCCAATTATGATGTATTTCCATTTTCAACTACTAGTTAGGAAAAAAGCATGGAAAGATAATATTTTGATAAATGTTTTGTTATATCAATGTTATTCATTTCCTCCACCCTGAATCCTCATTATATCTACTACCATGAGACACCCTCTGATCCATGAAACAAGACTGAAAAATATATTTAATAGCATATTATAAAATGTAATGATTCAAAATCTCGAATTTTGCAGTTTAAATTGCTATGTCGATTATAGTCCAAAAAAGTGAATGAACATGTGGCATATAATAGAATAAGGATTCTATTGACTGAAAAAAAAATAAAGCCCAGGAAGAAGTAAGATAAGTAGATGTTTCCAGAGGAGAAAATTTTTTCTCACCCTTGTAGGTTCTTCTCTATGAAGTAGGAATGAAACAAATCCCAGAGAGATTTCTGGAATAGGTAACTATTGCTTATAATTAGTGCATCTTTTACGCACATAAATTTAAGTTTTGTTTTTTTGGTTAGCCAATATGTGCTTCCAATACATGTGTTCTATAACCTGGCTTTGAAAATATAAACAAAATATCAGTCATATTTTTCAGTTAATGAATGTTAATTTTTCACAAAATCCTAAATTCACTCATTAATATAAACAAACAAAATTGGTAAAGCTAAACTAATTGGCATAAATTTCTCCAAACTTCCTTCATAGAATTGTCACCAATCTAAACTCTCATCAGAAGCATTCACATCCCTCCCCAGTTATCAGTCCTATGTATTTAATTAATACATAGGATTTACCCAACACATCACTAAAACAGATAGCATCTAATTGGATTTCTAAATACATTATTAAGATCATGAGTATGGTTGACTACTATTTATATATTAATTAAGCATTCTCATTTCACATTTTTATAATTGATTAACATTGGCCTTTTATTCTATGTTACCTTTGTCTTCATGAGTGATGGAAAGAAACCTTAACCATTATGAATATGAACCTAGTATCTGCCATTTTTGTTGAAATTATTTCTAAAAATTATGGGTAAGCTTTTAACTTTATTTCTGTCATCTTTTCATCTTTTTAAATGTTTATATTCATATCTATGAATGTATATGATATATTCTGTATATATGATATATATTTATTATATATAATACACTCACATATGCATGTATATGTATATATATATATGTATTTTTTGCCTTTGGTGCTTTGCTTTCAAAAACCTTGGCTAGGCAATGATGATACACAAGTTCAATTATGAATGCTTCTGTTTTTATAATAAAATTATTAGTTCATATGAACAAGGTTTTAGGATCTAATTTTATACTTTACCAGTTGGTAATTCTATTATCACAACACTTGTATAGGTTTCCATCCTATCTTCACCCAATTTTATTTCTGTACAGAATTATTTCCAAAGTCTCATTCTGTTAAATTAATCTTTCTCTTTATTCCTGATCACATTATTTAATTATTTTAGTTTCATTACGAATTTTAATACCTGGTTAGACTATATCACCCCTGTATTTATTTTAAAATGTTCTTTCTTCTATTTTGTTTTTATTCATCCAGATGAACTTTAAGATACTCTCACTTAATTCCAAAATCTATTGTGATTTTTGCAGCTCTATTAATCATATAAGCTTATTTGTAAAAACATGATATTTTCTCCAAAAACAATATACAGTTTTTCACTTATTCACCTATTCTATTCTATCTCAGCAAAATCCTGTGGTTTTTATTTCCTCATTTCCTTGTTACTAATTTTTCAACAAACATTCTGTATCTACTGTATATCAGACATTGGATTAGCCACTGATATGTTGCTATGAGCTCTTGATAAAAACAACTTTTTTTTCAAGTGTACAAACTACTGAGCAATAAAAATACTAAACAAGTTATTGAAATAAAATGACATGAGTATTATTAGAGGTCACATAAGCAGATGCTATGAGAATAATTGTAGAACTTCAGCTAATAGGTGGAAAGACCAGTAGAGGGACACTAAATCTGGAGCCTAAGGGATAAGCAGGAGCTCAGCATGCTGGAGAAAGCTCATACTGTCTACAAAAGAGTGAAGGTGCTCTAGGGAGAGGGAATACCATGAAGGCCAGGTACGTGACACCACAGAAAACAAAAGGAGATGCAGGCTGGAGACTAAGCAACAGGAACTGTGGAAAATAAGGACAGTTGGGCGTGGTGACGCACACCTGTAATCCCAGCACTTTTGGAGGCTGAGGCAGGAGAAACATGAGTTCAAAGCCAGCATCAGCAATGGCAAGGTACTAAGTGTAGGAGCATTCTCCCTAACTTCAACCCCTCCCTTCCATCTTTCCTCATTCTATGCTAATAGACTGGGCTCTTGCCAAAGAGCATCCCTTTGTTTGTGACCTTTGGATCTGATTGGTCCAAGAGTGTATTTAAGTTTTTACACTTTCTGGAATAAACAGTGTTTTCTGTTTCTTGCTCTGGTGTCCCTGTTTCTCACTCTGGGTGTTTCTGCATCTCACTGGGGCAGAGCATATTTTTACCTACACCCAGGGACCTGGGGAGATTGGCTCCACAAATCACCACCACCGTCCAGAGAGACCCCATATCGTCTTCCCTGGGGACCCCTTCTTTTTCCTCATCTCTCTGGACCCCAACTCATCAGGAAGGCCCACGTGGCTCCCTCACCTCCCTTTTAAGCGATAACTAAGTGACTCAGTGAGACCCTGTCTCTACATAAAAAACACAAAATAGGGCTGGGGATGTGGCTCAGTGGTGGAGTGCCCTCAGTTCAATCTCCAGTACCAAAAAGAAAAGAAAAGAAGGCCAGAGTTGAGGAGGGGGTCAGCTGATAAAGAATCGTGTGTCATACTATCTTAAGGAGGTTAGAGTTGACTTAAAGGGTAATTGGGGAAGTATTAGGGCTTTAACATTCTCAAGTTGTGGTGTTGATAATCAATTAGAATGATATAGAAATATAGACAGAGGCCTTTTCAGAAACTGTTAAAAAATTCACACAAGAGATGATGATGAACTGGAATAGAGGAGGACTTGTGGGGATGTTGGCAGAGTCAGTCTAAGGGTACATCAGCAAAAATATTTATTCCTACAAAGTAACACTATTGCTCCCTAAAACTGCTGTTTCCCCCAGCTTGCAAAGCCCAGATTTGCACTTGATCACAAAGAACCTTGTAATACACTTAGATTGCATGCCCACCATAGTGGATTAACTATGAAGACCTTAATTATGGGTGTGATAAAATGGAATAAAATCTATTGTGACATGAGACCACATAAAAGAACACTCTCACTGTCTTAAGACAAATTAGTACTAATTTTAGCACAGCATTTGGAGTAACTTATAATAGTCTAGAATCAGAAAATTGTACTTGGCTACATTATTTCAACTAAATATTCCAATGTCCCTATTTTCATGGAGATGCAAAAGAGAAAAAAGGTCCAAGTAAGAAATAAAAATCTAGATTAACTATCAAATACTAATTTTAAGGACTGTGATATTTTCTCTGGCTTTATTGTGACATGTTTTACATTAAAAACAATCAGCACACACAATAAAACCCAACAGAAATAGCTCACAAGAAAAACCACATGTCACTTCTTAATACAGATGCATAAAGCTTAAGTAAAACACTAGTAAAATGCCTAAGAATTAAAGTTCAAGAATTGCAGTGAACAAAAATGTTTTTGGAGTGAACTAAAACTGGGAAAGTGGTCTCTGTAATTTATATGATCAAATAAGTAGACACAAATAGGTATGTCATAAAATTCAAGCATCACTAGCAGCAAGGTAAACCCTTATGATACCAGACACTAACCCTAACATTTACAGCTACAAGGAAACCTTAGAAATTAGCAGTAGAGGCAAACTTTTTTTTTAGAGGCAAACTCAAAACACTTTCACCAACTTTATATTCACATCTTCCCTGTCAGGTGGATTCTGCCCAGCCAGCCCTATGTAATCAGAAAGTGTCCCTTTTGTGATTTATAACCAGTTTTCACACTGTCAGTCTTCCTTAGCAAGACCACATTTTCTGGACAGGTGAGTTAGTGGGGAATGGGACATTCAGAAACTGCATGTTCAGCAGCTGGGTTTGCAGCTGCTCTCAATCACCGCTGTCATCCTGAGGCTGCTCCAAGGCCCTGGCTAAAGAGGGCCTGGCACCTAGAAGTGACAAATGAGAGGCTCTAGGTGATTGCCCTCAGGCAGTGAAAGGCAAGGGAAGTAAGAGTGTTGACTTACAAAACTACTGTACACAGCATCACCGTTGTATGCATCATATCTGTTTCATGATTGCAAGATGAGTAACACTTCCAGGAGCAGAACAAATCCTTCCATGTACTATTTCCTAAGGAGGCATCTTCTTCAAGGCCACCAGCAAGTTGCATTGCCCTGGGTTGGACAGAACTGCAGGGTGTAGCAGCCTTTCAAAAGACATTGAAAATGTTCCTTCAGCTTAATTTTGTATTAAAATTAGATCCACTTTGAAATATGAAATAGTTGAAGTAACTAATTTGCAATGCTTCAGTGAAAAGTTTGCCAACCCTAATTAACTCCTCCAGTCTCACAAGATTTTTTCAGTTGGCCCAGAAATACGTCTATAAGAATTCTGAAGAGAAATTAAGCCCTATTAGTGTCACACTTGGTATCAAAGAGGCAAGTAGAAAAATCAAACCTTTATCAAGATTGAATGTTAACCAAGAGACTGCAATAAAGGTACCCAGAATAACACTGTCATTTGTAATTTATTAGCACATGATGCATATGCATGTTTTGCTTCATGTATATCACATTTTAATTCTAAGTTTTCCAAAGTGTTTGAAATGAAGGATAACATCATAAAAAGAAACAAGCCTTTAAAATTTCTTTCTCAATCAAATATTTAGGTGGTGTTACATAGGGATTTGTTTTGTGCTTTCCTTCCAAAGTGTTCTATGAAAATTAAAAAGAAATGAAGAAAAAAGACTTAAGTCAAAAATAAGAAAATCTGCCTTTCAGTCTGAAAAATTTAATATTTTTCCCATCATTCTATTGCATACGTACTTCAAAATCACTAAATGTTCCAAATTTGTTTCCTCTACCAATTACTTGAAATCAATTCTACCAGACTTATCAACCCTGACAGATTAAAGAAATATATTATTTATTAGAAATAATTATTTCAACTCTGTGTTCTTGGACTCTCCAAAATTTTGCTATAAGCCTCTTTTGTCTTGCAGCATTTTATACTCCATGAAATTTCAAATTCTAGTAGTAAATAATGCTTTTTGCAATGTTCTTTTAATGAATATACCTTTATAAAATAATTAAAATGATTTTTTTTAAAAAAAGCCTTAGCAAAACTCAGACTGCCAACATTGTATCTGAAAAAGGAATAAATTGTCTTTTATTTGTGACAAAATAAGTGGCCATAACTTTTAGTGGATGCGCCCAATCCATTGCATATTTGAGCATTGCCTATGGGCTCAATCTGATGGAAGGTCCTGTTATCCTAACATTGAGAAGCCTAGTTAGTGTGGGAATTTGATGCTCTTATCCAACATGCATAAAATCATCTTTTTCAAATGATTGCTGTATATCTTATACTTACCTTTTGTGTTTAAGTTTGTCCTACTTTACATTTTGCTTTTTATGTTGTATATTTTTTAATAATTTTATAGTCTGAAATGAATAGAAGGCCTGGATCTCATTTTAGATTATACAAGTTGCTCCTAAGTATATTTTACATGCATATAATATCAAAGTTAAAAAAAGTACTTCCTGGAGTCCTTTTATAAAATATGGGAACTTTGATACATTTGCTCTACCACAAACACCTCAACTTTGTTTTGTACCACAATAACCCAATATTCCTTTACATATCCATTCTTTAAAAAAAAATGTATTTCAGGGAAAGACTACATATCTTAGAGACCACAAATCTTTTCTTCTGTTTTTATACTATGAGCTTTCTCCCAAATGATTCTCTGTTGAATTATTGTAAATATTATGGTAGTATTATCAGGTGGCAGCTCTTACCCTTTCAAAAGTCCCACCAAAATTCCTATAATATGCAAAAATAATGAAAATTATATCATCAGTGGAGACCAAGTGCTTTATTTTATTTGTACTGTTGTGTATGTTGGCATAACCACAGTCCTTTCTCCTAACTTTCAGTAAAATGAAATAAGGTATACTCATAGATGTAGGAGCACTCTCTGACATTCAGCCCCTCCCTTCCCTCTTTCTCCATTCTATTCTGAATAGAATGGGTACCCCATTGTAACTTCGGGACCATGATTGGTCCCAGGACTGTATATAAACTATTTCACTTCCTGCAATAAATGGGCTCTGCATCTCGCTCTGGTAGAGCAGTCTTACCAGCCCCCAGAGTCTGGAGGATGGAGTGACTCCGAGGACCGTCACCCCTAAATCTTGCCCCATGGGACCCTCTTGGTACTTTCATCCCACGGGGCCCCAACTCGTGGAGCAGACCCATGAGGCACAATTTAAAACAACATCTGGTGCCGACATGTTCTAGGGGCTTCTCAATTCATTCATAAGTGATTTGGTGGCGGTCCTCGCATTTTTCTTGTCTTGCTGGTGAAGGTAACATCAGCCTTTTTTGTAATTGTACTCTGTGTCTGTTTATCTGTGTGTGATAAATTAAGGTCAGAAAACCCTGATTCTAAACATTTCTGTGTTTTTATCTATCCTGAGACCCAAACTCCCATCCTCCTTCCTTGTCTTAAAATCCTCATAGTCCTTTATTTTTTCTGCCCTCTTTACTTTTGGTTCCTTTTTGCTAGCATTTCCTCCTACTTTTAAGAGGCTTCCCCTGTCCTCCCCCTTTCCCTGGAGGTCCGGGCTACTGCCGCCTGCCCACTTGTGCTCTCAGTCTCTTGGATAGGCACTGCCCTGTGGCGCGGTGCCACCCCCTCAGGACGGGCTCCTGACTTGGGAGTAGGCCAGCTCTTGGCAAGAACAAGAGCCAGAGGGAGGCCATGGTGTTTGCTGCCGCCAGCCACTGTGTGCAGAAGTAAACAAAGCACTGCCTTAAAGTGGCGGTGCCCTGGGGACACACAACCACGGGAGGCCTTGGCGCCGCCTGCTGTGGTGCAGATAACTAAATAAAAGTGCTACTGTGAGGGACACTGTGGCCTCGTCCATCATGAGAAGAAGTAAACAAACCGCTGCCATAAAGTGTCATGCTGCCATAAAGTATTGTGCTGCCTTAAAGTGTCCCGTGGTGATTTTTTGCACCCAGCAGAGAAAGGGGAGATTACCAAGCGAGCTGCATCCACACCTCCTCTGGCCAAGACCACAACCCCCTGCCTCCGATGAGCTGCCTAATGCCACAGGTGGCCCAGAGTCACTGCCCGCCCCATCCACTCAGTCCGCTTCCCAGTTGCCAATCACTCTTTCAACTTGGGAAGTCTACCTTGCATTCTCCTTTTTATTCTCAAAATTAGCGGATCTTTCCCTACTCCCCTCTAATTCCTCCCGGCTCCTCCACCCATACATCTTCTTCGCCCTGATGCCATCTCTCCTCTCCAGCGGGTGGGCAGGGTCAGCAACTGCCACTGCCAGATGCGTTTCCACCACTGTGGTGCACCAAGGCCAGCTCCAGGACAGCTGGGAAGGCCTGCCAGTAAAGGTGGCTCAGAAGATCCAAGCTCTTCTCTCTCCTCGCTGCCTCCTCCTCTCTGGGGGGAGGAGTTACTGCCAGTGGGGGAGGGACAGGTCCAATCCCCCCCAATGTTACAGCCTCCAGCCATAGCACCACTCCTGCTGGGGTAAGCCAGGGTCTCCGGGCAGCACCTCCCACTGCGAAACTGCTCTCCCACCCCGGCTGCTCTTTCCGGAAACCCCTGCAATGGGGCTCAGTGGTGGAGGGATGGGCTTGCCGGGGGCAGGCCGACTGTCCTCAGTGCACCCCCATCGGGTTGCGCCCTCGGGCTGGGAGGGTCAAGGCCGAATTTCACTTCTAAACCAACAAGTCTGCCCCAGTTAGACATAAGGACTTCAATAAATGGGTTTCTGCCACTAAGGAAGTTTCTGTTCATTATGGTAGAATCATTATTAATTCATGTACTTTGTATTCAGTTTTTAACTGGGAAAGATGTACCAATTGCCTATTTACTGTGCTTATGCAAGAAAGCAAACTATTTAAGCAAGTATAGTTAACACATCAGGTATTCCTCGCAACTTCTGTTATTTGGGGAGGGCAAATTATATGCCTCCTAGTCAATAGGAAATAAAGAACTAGGACTGGGGATACTATTCAATGATGGAGTGCCTGCCTGCATGCACACCACCCTGGTTTCTACACACAGTACTACAAAAACAAACAAAAAACAAGCAACTATCTGGGTTCCAAAATACTAATGTAAAATGCATCAGTACATACATGCATGCATATATAGGTAATTGCACGTTAGCATGTTTATGTCTGTAATCGTCATTGGAATGATAATCTCTCACTTAAATTTGCTGTCTGTTTAGCCTGAAAACCTTAATGGCTCAGAATCAGATTCCTGATTAACTTAACCCTTCTCCTAGAGCTACTTTGAGCTGCATTGCCAGCCTAAATCATTTCCTAAAGACTAAATATAAATCTAATTTTTAAAAATTATTTTTTATTTAAAATATGTTTTAGTATAAAATTATTAACCTTAGAAGAGTAGATAATGCTTTTAAGAATGTAGGCCTCAGAGATTTTTCTTGAGTCAAACCATCAGCTTTAAAAACAAAAACAAAAAAGAAATGGAAGGTGGGTGGCACTAGCTTAATGCTGTTAATGTTTTTTAAAGTTTCTATCTTTAGATTATATATCTGACTCATATTAAAATACCTCTAATAAGCACTGTTTTATAAAAAAAAACTCACTTCAGTAAATATTTTTGTACATGTGCCACTTTATATACTGCTATTCACACTGTGATTTCCTATAGCCACACATTCTCTGTACCTTTTATAGTGTTTTCTTGTTTTGTTTTACTGGGTTTGCACCTTGATGGTAAAACTCTATTGGTTTTGGGTGCTTCTCATGTTATAGTATTTGTATAAAGAAATTTGTCCATGTAAATACTTTCCATGTTTTTTCCCAAATGCTTAAACCACTAGTTGTTCTATGGTATCTCTCTTTTACCCCTAATGATTTCAGCTCTCATAGTGACTCTGGACACCTCACCCTGATGGGTGGAGCAATGTCCTATTCTTGAGCCTAAGCTTTCAGCATTAAAGAACGTTGTCCATGAGCAACTCACTTTAGGTCACATCAAGCCTTCAACTAGCCCTCATAATTTTCACAAAAAATCAGGCAAATGGAGATTATTACAGGACCTTAGACATATCAACAAGAAAATGGAAAAAATGGGCATATGTCAAGGTCGCCTTCCTTTCCCCTCAGCCATCCCGATAGATCACTATATAGCCAAAGTCTTGCCATAAGGGATGAATAACAGCCCTACCATTTGCCAAATGTTTGTGGCTAAAGCCATCACCCCCTTAAGGAACAATGGCTACATTACTCATTACATGGATGATATCTTAGTGGCTGGCAAAGATCAAGTGTCTCTTTAAATGCTTCTAACTTCACTCCAAAGAAATTTAGAGGATCTTAATCTTCAATGAGAAGATTCAAACTTACTCTCCCTTCTTCTTCTTCTTAGGGTTTCATTTTCCTTAGGTGATACAACCTATTAAACCCTCTCTTGATGTCCCCAAATACAACTCCTTGACAGAGTTACAAAAATTATGTGGTAATATTAACTGGATTAGGCCATTCTTGCCATTACCTCCAAAAGTACTTGAGCCCCTCTATGATTTGCTCAAAGGCAGCAAACATCCTTCTAGAAGGCTTAAGATCACTCCAGAAGCTAGAGGCACCCTGGCAGAAATTATTCAATTGTTCACATCTGCCCAGCTTCAAAGGTTTGACCCTGCTGTTCCTCTGTCAGCCATAATACTCTCCACCTTGAAGTTACCCTTAGGTGTCCTTTGGCAACATAGCAGACCTTTATTATGGTTGCACCTTCCCTGGAGCTCCTGCCATAAAATCACCAGTCTCACCTCACAAATTATAGCCTTAGTGGTGAGGTTCAGAGAACAAGCTAGATCCATCTTCAATAAGGAACCTAACACCATAGTTGTACCCTTTAATCAGGAACAAATTACCTTCCTCTTACAAACTTCTTTAGACTTCCAGATAATGATGGAGAGATTTCCTGGGTCACTGTCTTCCCATTTCTCTCCTTCTAAACTACTGCAGACCCTATAAGATCTTCCATCGACAGTTACCACTCATGCCTTTCCCTCAAGCAAACCCATTCCTATGGCCCCTTGTGTGTTCACAGACACCAACACTCATCATCTTGGCTACATTATAATGGGATCTAATATAACAAATGATCAATTTGTCCAAAGGCATTCTGATTCTGTCCAAGTAGCTGAATTGGCTGCACTTATCCTGGTGCTGGAAAGATATCAGACTATTTCCCTTAACATAATCTCTGACAGCATATATGCTGTCAAGTTCTGCTCTTCCATTGCTTATTCCACATTTAGGCCTGGATACTGTCCTGTCAATCAGCCTATGGCTACCCTCAAGTCTATACTAGAAGACAATAACCATGGTTTATTATGCACATTTGCTTCCATTCTGTGTTGCCTGGCTTCCTATCAGAAGGGAATGCCTCTATTGATAAACTTGTAAGTCTGCCTAAAGTCCTGATGTCCACTCTAGAACAAGCTAGAGCCTTACAACAGAGGTTTCACCTCTCAGCAGATAGTCTTCATCACCTATTGCCTGAAATTACAATCCAACAATGCAAACATCTGATTCATACATGCTCCTCTTGTGGCCCATTGTTACCATTGGGCCCAATCCAACCACAGGGAGTCAATCCCCATGGGCTAATGCCCCTCTCCCTCTGGCAGATGGATGTCACACATATCCCTACATTTGGGAAACTCAAGTTGGTACATGTGATAATTGACACCTATTCCTCCCTTTTGTACACTACTGCCCTTGCAGGGGAAAAAGCAGTCCATGTGATTAAGGCTCTCATGCAAGCAATGCTATTCATGGGAGTCCCATGGTCAATCAAAACAGACAATGGTTCGCCCTATGCCTCCCTCATATTGAAGGAATTTTTAACCTCCTGGGGAATTTCCCACACCAAAGAGATTCCCTATAACCCCCAAGGGTCATTGAAAGAACCAATTGCATTCTAAAGGAGATGCTTCAGAAATTTGATTCTACCAAAAAGGACCCTTCTTTGAAATTATTGGATGCTTTATTTACCCTCAACTACCTCACTTTTGACAATGCAGCAATCTGACACTGGGATCCATTTACCTTCTCTAACTCCCTTTCCTTGGTATGATGGAAGGAATGCATTACCCTTCAATGGAAATGCCCATAACAATTGCTCACACAAGGGTGAAGCTATGCTTGTGTCTCCCCCGCACAGAATCTAAGCCCCTTTGGATCTCAGCCAGGAATATTCATCCAAGCCTTGCTCAAGAAGACAACATGCCCCACCTGAAATAACAAGTCCCTTCTATGACTACCTAAACCAAAGCTAATGTTGTTTTTGACCCTTCTATTCTTCAAAAAGTGTGAAACATCAGGTCTGTGGGTTGTAAGCCTTCTTCTGGTCCTTCTCTTTGTCAAATGTGTAAAAAGACAATTAACCAAACTAGAAACTAAACAAGCTCTCTTAGTTCATATCATTAAAGAATCACAGGAACACAAGAGAATTCACTCCACATGAATCTCAGCCTTCAAGAATATTTAAGAAGCTCCTCCACCCCATCTTTGCTGGAAATGCAAGGCTTTGCAGCTTTGGCTTATCCTAACCTCAAACCCCCTTTCCTTCCAACCCCTCCCAACCCCGTTATCTCTTCTCTTGGGAGAGAGCTCATCTCGGGGCAAGTTCACATGGGCTGGTTACCCAATGATGGGTAAGATGTTCAGAGGAGGACAACCTAGGACAGGCACAGTCTTGTTTACCCCCTCTCATTCACACGGGCTGCCTAGTCAATGATGGGTAAGATGCTCAGAGGAGAACAACCTAAGACAAACACAGTCTCATTTGTGCCCCCCCCATATGTAACATGTAGGATTCTGGAAATCCAGCGGACTGATCCTCTCCCATGAGTAGATTATCACAGATCCCTCCAGCATGCTTGCTTATGGGCCATACAAGCCCCACTGACTTTTCAAATAAAAGTAAAAAGGGGGATATGTAGGAGCACTCTCTGACCTTCAGCCACTCCCTTCCCTTTTTCCCCATTCTATGCTGATGAACTGCACTGCCTGACAGTGGCACCGCATTGTTTGTAACATTGGGGCCATGATTGGTCTGAGGATCGTATATAAACTGTTGTACTTCCTGAAATAAATGGGCTCTGCATCTTGCTCCATTGGAGCAGTCTTAGCAGTCCCTGGAGTCTAGGTGGAGTGACTCCATGGACCATCAGCCCCAAACCTCTCCCTGTAGGACCCCATTTCATCCTTCCCAAAGACCTCCTTGGTACTTTCACCCACAGGACCCCAACTTATCAAGCAGACCCATGAGTCATGACTTAAAACAACACATAGAGAGTAAAGCCCACACACCATAGGCACCATTAGTCCTCCATGGGAGTATATCAAAATTCTATAAATGTTTGAAAATTCCCAAGCCCCAGTACTTATGACCAGTATCTAATCTCAGAAACTTTGGCTAGAATGTGAGTACAAGAAATTATGTACAAGCCTAATCAATTAAAGCAAATTATGTTGGTGTTAAAACACTGTGTGCATAGAGGACATAGCTACACAGGAATAAGAAAACAGACACCAAGCAGCTGAGTCCTCACAGTCATCTGTGTGTGTTCCCTGGAGGGAGAGGATATCTTCTGTGTCAGACATGTTCCTCTGGTAGGTCAAAAATACATGTCCTCACAGTCCAGACTTATGAAAAACATTCTACCAGCTTCTATTTATTTGACTCACTTAACAAATGACCTTTCTTGTCCACTCAGACATTCTGTTCTGCCTGACAGATGCATTTCTCATCATGAACTTATGAGTTGTCATTTTACATATCACACACTTTCAGCTGGTTTAATGTGAGTCTACAAGTTTGAAAAATGAATCTTCCCTCAGCTAACTGAAAAAACCAGAATTCTGAGAGTAGAATCCAAGGTCAGATACATGCAGTAGTGAGCCCTGCCTGTCAAGTACTCATGATCTTCAGAGTCTACTTTGATAGCCAACCTCTTGGTTTTTCATTCCTTAAAATGTTCAACAACAAGAGAAGACTCTATGGTAAAGCATGGATTTGGGGAAATTATGATGTGTCAAGGCAGCTTTACTGATTATAACAAATGTGCCACTCTAATGGGGAAAGTTGACATCAGGAGAGGTTGTTAATGTGCAGAGGGCAGACAGTATATGGGCATTCTCTCTACCATCTCATCAATTTTGCTGTGAACCCAAAATTGCTTTAAAAAACAAAAGTATATTAAAAATGTCACCATTTAAATAAAAGTTTGAAAATAATGGTTAAACATAAATACTTTGAATCAGATTACTTCATGTGTTAATAAAATACTTTAAGATTTTAATAAAAACTTGTGAAGAAAATGGCACCCACACACAAATTGTGTTATCCCATCTCCAGTAACAAGAATGTCTGTGTTATTTGAGATACATTTTCACATGTCTGACTTCTATTTGGTCATGGATTATGTCTGGTTTAGTTTGACAGGAATTGTTGCTTGCATCATCTTTTTCTCAAGGAAAACCTGAAATGCAAAAGCCGCTAATCTATAGTTCACTACATTGAAAGCTCTCACTCCCAGCCATACATATAGCATGGTGAAAACATGATCAAGAGAGTTGAGTGTGGATTGAGCAGGTATTCCTATGAGTACATCTCTCTAGGTGAGTTTGGGGGACCAGCATTAAAACACTTGACAAGAACAACTTAGAGAAAAATAAAAGTTTATTTTGGTTTGCAATTTCAAAGTTTCAGTTCATGATTGGTCAAACCCATTGCTTTTGGCCCAAGATAAGGTAGAATATCATGGCAAAAGAATGTGGTGAGGAATCAGTACTCCACTCATGGTGGCCAGGAAGAAGAGAGAGAGCAAGAACAAGAAACTACATCAAAGATGACCTCTTTCAGAGCATCTCTCCAGTGACCCATCTCTCCAGCAACGTCCCTGCCTTTGTTACCACACATTAAAACTAAGAGGGACAGATTTGGTTAGAGGTTTTATAATGCAGTAATATCACCTCTCAATTTTTCAGCACTACCACAAGATATTTGGGGAGTGGACACCTTATATCCAAACCACACATTCTTCTCCTGGCCCCCACAAGATTACATCCACCTCAAAATGCAAAGTACATTTAGTCCATCTTCAAAAGTTCCAGCATTGCCCAAAAGTCCAAGACCAGGTCTCAGCTGAGATTCAAAGCAAACTCTTAGCTGTTGGCTCCTATTAAAATCACAAGCAAGCTACATATATCCGATATCCAATGGTACAGGGTAAACATTCACATTTGAAAAGGGAGGAATAGGTGCATAGAAAGAGGAATAAGACCAAAAACCAGTTGGGCAAACAAGTCCTGCAACTCCACATGTGGCATCTGGGACACATGGTGGAGAAATGTGATCTCCTATGGGTTTGGGCACCCTCAACCCTCTGCCCTTGTCAGTTGCAGCACACATGCCTTCTCTCTTAGTCTGGTTCTTCCTATAGTTCATAGTTTTCCACAGCAGGGAGTTCATGTAACTGGTGTCTCTTAATTCCTGGAACCTCCATTCCAACTTTGCCTTCCCTTTCACTTCTTCACTCATCATCATCTCAGGGACAGCTCATAGGGATTCAAACCCTAGTATACTTTGCCTGGTCTTCCAGACTTCCTTTGAAATCTTGAAGGAATCCTCCATGATTCCCTAATTCTAACATCCCACTTTCCTTCAGAACCAACACCACATTGATGATGCCAAGGTATATTGCCAACTAGAGATATAGGTGGGCCCTTGGGACTCTTTCTGCTCCAGTCTCTGAGTTCCTGGATGGCTGAGTATGGTCAAACAACTTTGTAGGCACTCCTGTCTAAGTGGGGAGCTTCCACAGTCTCTTTTAGAAGGAGTTTTACCTTCCACATCCTTGAGTCTGCAATTTGGGTGGTTTGATCAATTACTGAGATTCCCTCAAGACATTTTTCCTATTATCTGTCTGCAAAGTACTTAGCATCTCGTTAGTGGCTGTCAGATCTTTCATAATTTCTCCTTCCTTGGCCCAAATTTTACATGTACTTTTCTGGTGAAATTTCAAGTTTTTAAAACCCTCCTTCTCTGTTTTCTGGACCAGATTCTCATAAGAAACCTGATTAAAAGCTGCCAGCAATATTCATGCCACTGCCTGAATGCTGTACTTCCCTGTAATTTTCTCTGCTGGATTAATTAATCACCTTTAAATTCAGTCTCACAGAGTTTCAGGACATGGACAAAATGTAGGCAACATTTTTGACAGCATATAACATGAATGGTGTCTAGT